>CM077344.1:16184552-17398410 GCA_039655645.1 Ammopiptanthus mongolicus | reverse complement strand
GAGTCATCACCATGACTCACCACAAGTCATCATTATTTTCTAAAAATATTTAAGATATTTATGGAATTCTAAAAATATCTAAGATATTTTTTGCACTATAAGACCATTTTGCCCCTAGGAATTAATGAAGACACATTTTTGCCACATGACTCACCACCGGTCACCATTAAGTTCTAAAAATATCTAGGATATTTATGGAATTAGGGATTGGATGACGTTTATGTCCTCAGCCTTTTTGTTAAAGGCCAATTTTGTTCCTAAGTGATTTTATCTTTTGTCCCTAAATGAACAAAACTTGGATCTCCTTGTCCCTCCTCTCCCACGCCTAACCCCCCCCCCCACAAGCGCATTCACTCATTTTTTTCACACCTTCATCAAACTTCTCAAAAGTTCTCACTTTTCTCAAGTGAACCTTAGGCAAAAATTGTGAAGGAAGTGTTTGATTTCTTGCTAATTTTCATCATGCAAGAGGTATACCTTACTCTCCGTGATCAATAAACTCTATGTTCTTCATTCATTTTCTTGATTCAATGCCATGAACATCATGTTTCAATTCTAGGGTTTTATATTCAAAAATCTCTAGAAAGCTGTAGAAAAATCCTTTGACATGAAACCAATTTCTATGAACTCATTATGATGCATATATTGATCATCTAGACGCATGAACCCAAAAGAAATTTCCCCTTTATTTCTCCATTCAAGGCCGAAACCCTAACCTTGTTGGTTGGATGAGTTTTGATTCGAATCTTTGACAAATGATTATTGATTATTATAACACCCCAATTTTTATGTTTTCTAATATTAGTAAATTATATAAATGAGTTTATACTTTTATCTGATGTTTAGAGAATGAAATTAAATAAACTGAGACCATAGTCACGTTCTACGCTATCGTAGGAAGTTACGGTTAAATTTTGGGTCGAAAACTCAGACGGAGCCAGGTCCGCGTTTTTCACTAACAATAGTCTTTTACTACTCAAAAGACCTAATTTTGACTTGTGAACGAGACAGTTAGTCTTAGAATCGGATTTTCTACCTTTTTGATAAAATTGGTTTCACGCCCTAAAAATCGAAATAATAATAAACTATTTGAGCGAAATCTCAAACCGGGTGACGAACGAAGCTGAATAGGGATTTACCGGGACCCGCTAACAGATAATCATGAAGTCACATTAGGTCACATCACCTTGGGATGCGTGCCAATGTCATGATGGATTTTCAATACATCTGGATGCGAAAAGACCAAAATACCCTTGGTCTTTCTCCTAAATGACATTTTCGTCTCTGAAGGAAATGACCGTTTTGCCCCTAGGAACCTATGAAAAGACCATTTTGCCCTCACCCTCATCATGACATCTAGAAAATATCTAGATATTTTGGTTACTTTAAGGGTGAAAAGACTATTTTGCCCTTGGTTTTTTATTCTAATTCCATTTTTGTCCCTTGGTGAAATGACTCTTTTGCCCTTAAGTGGACAATTCTTGGACAATTTGGTCCCTCCCATTCTCACGCCCCTAAGCCACCTTCATGAAGCCCTTCACTTCATTTACTTCAAACTCCATTTTCTTAAGAAATCCTTAAGTGATTTTGGTGAAACAAGACTTGATCCTTTGTCCATTTTCATCATTTAGGAGGTATGATCACCTTCCCTTGACTCCTAAGCTTCAGGGTCTTCATTCTTTTCTTGTTTTCCATCCATGGTTTCTTGAGTTTAAAATTTATGATCCAAACTTCAAAAATCTCTAGAAAATTGTGGAAAAATCCTTTTAATGTCAAACCAATTTCTATGATCTAGTTCCATCCTCTTATATCACTATCTAAGAGCATGAAACCAAATAACATGTCTATCCAATTTATATAGGGATGGCCGAACCATGAGAATTTTGGGCAAAATGAGTTTTCTTCAATTTTTGTAAAGTGATACTTGATTTCACTCGTTCATTCCTATGATCATTCAATCCAAGTGATTAGGAAACCAAATCAAAATCTTAGATTAATTTTATCCATGAGGGCCGAATCCTATCTTGATTTGTTGGATGGGTTTTGGTTCAAATCTTTGATAATTAATCTTAGATTATGTCGTAATAATGCCTAAGGATCATTGATCCAAGAGTTGGTAGCATTTCAACATCCCTAGCCTATTTTAGTAAATAGGGGCAGAACCTTGGTCATATGTACAAGAGGGTTTTTGATTGGATTTTATTGATTTCTGGTTGTGGTTTGTTGTGAAGGATCCGACGGTGTTCGAACATTCGAAAGCACGCACGATTGACAGTTGCAAAGCCGCAGTCGGAGTTGCACGGGAACATTGTTCAGGTGGGGGAAAGAACCATAATATCGTCGGGGAGGCAAGATTTAAAATAATATATATTGATATGCGTAGGGCGACCTAAACCCTATTAGAGGTCGATTGGCTGATAGGTTGACTTTACTGTATGTCGAGGTTGCTTGTTCTATGATTGGATGTTTATTATAATATATGTGATATGTATGTTATGCCTACTATAAGTTTATAATTACTTGAATTTATCTATGAGTTGATATTATCATTGAATCTGTTTCTGGTTGCTTTATGATGTGATGTTGTGACTGCTGATGTCTGAGTAGAGATAGGCAGTAAATTCTGATAAGTTGGGAGATGAATATGTGGTGAGAAAGTCGAGGATATATATATGTTATAGTGCTCAACCTAGAGATCCAGTTGATCAGTTAGCGTTGTGATTTAAAGTTAATACCCGGTTAAGCCGGAGAAAGTTGGTCGTGGTTGTTATAAGTCGTGGTTGAGACACTAAGTATTGATCCGAGATGAGTAGGTGAGATTCATGTTGCATAGTTGTTGTTCATCACTGTGTTGGCGTACGGGTGATCGATCTTGCCTAAGGGGAGATGATCGTACCAATTAGTTGTGAAAGGGAAAATGTCCTGACCTTGCCTGCAGGCGGGGGGATATGTCGTTACCATAAGTTGAGTTGTTGACGGGCGAATATTCAGACCTGGCCTGTGGGCGGGGGAATATGTCGTACCCATGAGACGAGTTGAGCCTGCGGGCTATTGGCCGAACCTTGCATTACGGGGGGTGGCACAGAGATGAACGAGACATCTTGATATGTTGGGGATGTCACGTCGTGATCGCATCCATATAGTCGTTAGTTGCATGAGTGTAAGAGACAGTAGTTAAGAGAGAACGATTTGGGAGTTGATTGATTGACACTGCAGTGTTGTTGAGTGTTGCTATCTATATAAATTATTTTACAGCTATTTTCGAATTTATGATGTATAGCTGTTTCTTATCCCCGTGTTTCTCTATGTCGTATTCCATTTATTCTCGATCGCGCGAGAAGATCCTGTTGAGGAGCTGCTAGAGGAGATTGATGGCATACCTGTTGAACCTGATGCTGACGAGAGAGCCTCGGATCCCAATGCTGGGAGACTTTGAGCTGCTCTATGCAGAGGACGACCGTCTTTGGGAGATTGTCTACTCTCAGCGAAGAGTAGTGTATACGGGCTTGACTACCGTATACGTGAGAGTCGTGGTTGGGTAGACAGCCGTAGTGTTGTTATGGCCAGTACATGGGTTTGAGCGAAATGTATTTTTGGGGCGAGGAGAGGAAGTCGTACATAATTTATTTTGCCTCCATGCTTTCATTTTATTTACTAGTTGCGTACTCTGAGACTCTTAATGTCGGTTGTTGAAGGCTTTACTAATGGAGCCAGTACTCTTATGCCTGTATAAATTATTATGGTATCAGTGTATGGATTGTTTTAATATTTTCGAATTTTATATTACCAATCTGCGCTGCAACATTAAGAATTCGAGTTTGGGTTACCAATGGGACCTTCGAGGATGGGGTTGTCTCAAGTATGTCTTTATCATACTTGAGGATCATTAATCAAATAGTTAGTAAAATTTTAACATCCTTGGCATAGTTAAATAGTGAAGGTCGAACCATAGTCCGCATGAACTAGATGAGTTTTGTTGGATTTTATTAATTTTTGGTTGTGATTTGCTATGAAGGATCAGACTGTGTTTGATTGTTCTAAACGTGTACGGTTGCCGGTTGCGGAGCGACAGTCAGTGCTGCATAGGAAAGCACGCAGGAATCTGTTCAGGTGGGCGAAAGAACCACAATATTGTCGGAGAGGCAAGAATAAAATAATATATATTGATATGCGTTGGGCGACCTAAACCCTACTAGTGGTCGAGTAACCGACAACACCTAACTCACATTGGCAACTACATGTTGGTAGTACCAATGCAGGTTTAGGCATTGTAGGTTTATCGCTGATAGGTTGATTTTATGATATGTCGAGGTTGTATGCTTTTGTGTCGGTATGCTTAATATGATACAGGTTGATATGTATGTGTGCCTAGTAACATGCTTTGTATTACTTGAGTATATGCCTACGAGTAGATATGATGAACATGATTATTGAATATGATTATAGTTACTTATGATGTGATACCTGTGATCATTGTTGTATGAGTAGAGATAGACAGTAATTCTTGATAAATTGGGAGACGAATATGTGGTGAGGAGTTCGAGGATTAGGGGTGGCAAAATGGGTTTGGCCCGACGGGCCAACCCATTTAACCCACCTATTTTGGCGGGTTGGGTTGGGGTTTTCAACCCACCAACCCGTTTTGACCCGCCCCGCCTAACCCACCAAGAAGGCCGGTCAGAGGCGGGGCGGGTTGGCCCGCCAACCCGCCTATTCTAAAAATATATATTTTAATTAGTTTTTTACTATTATAATAGTGTGGAGGCGGGGCCGGGCGGGTTGACCCGCCAACCCGCCAAACCATTTTCAGTTTTTATGCCTAATTTCTATATTTTATAATTGTTTTTAATTTATTGGCGGGTCAACCCGCCAACCTATTTTTCTAGTTTTTTGTTTTTTGGCTGGCCAACCCGCCAACCCACCACTAAACGGGGTGGGTTAGGAGGTTTAACCCATTTTTTTCAAGCGGGTAAACCCGCCCCGCGCCGTTTTAGGCGAGTCAATGGCGGGGCGGGGCGGGTTGGCCCATTTTGCCACCCCTATCGAGGATATATATATATATATATATATATATATATATATATATATATATATATATATATGTTGTAATGTTCAACCTAGAGATCTTGTTGATATATTTATGTTGAGATATAAAGTTGACACTTGGTTATACCGGAGAAAGTTGGTCGTAGTTGGGTACAAGTTGCGGTTGAGGCACTAAGTTGTTGATCCCGAGATGAGTCGGTGAGGTTCATGTTGCATCATTGTTGTTCGTCACTGTGTTGGCGTACGGGCGATCGATCTTGCCTGCGGGGAGATGATCATACCCATAAGTTGAGTTGATAACGGGCGAATGCCCCGACTTGGCTTGCGGGCGGGCGGATATGTCGTTGCCGTATGTTGAGTTGTTGATGGGTGAATATTTTGACCTGGCCTGCGGGCTGAGGAATATGTCGTACCCATGAGTTGATCCTAGAGGGCTGTTGGTCGAACCCTGCATTACGGGGGGTGGCATAGTGATGAAAGGGACATCTTGATCTGCCAGGGATGTCCCATCGTGGCCACGTCCATATAGTTGTTAGATGCATGAGAATTAGAGACAGTAGCTGAGAGAGAATGAATTCGGAGATGATTGCTTGACGCTACATGCTGTTGCTATCTGTATGTCTTATTTTATAGCTGTTTCCCTATTTATGATGTATTTTTGTTTCTTATCTCCCGTATCGTTCTATGTTGTATTTTATTCTCGATCGCACGAGTAGACCCTAATGAGGAGCTGCTGGAGGAGATAGATAACACACCTGTTGAGCCTGAAGCTGGCGGGAGAGCCCCAGATGATTGAGGTTGGTGTTGGTTGTAGGCTCTCCTGATGGAGCCAGTACTTTATATATATATATATATATATATATATATATATATATATATATATATATATATATATATATATATATATATATATATATATATATAATGTTGGATATGGTCGTGGTATTAGTGTTGGTTGTTTTTAATTATTCTGCATTTTAAATAATCACGCTATGCTGTAACGTTAAGAAATTGAGTTCAGGTTACTAAATGGGACCTCTGTGGTGGGGCTGTCTCATTGTATGGCATCAAAGCAGTTTGATTTAATCAAGGACTACTTGGGCTAGGATATGATTACTAGCCGTGTCTATTTGAACCCGCATTGGTTGTTAACTATGCTTGGAAGTTGGGTCGAGTGTTCGATACGTGAGTTATCATAAGAGATAACTGTTTCGAGCATTTGTAAGGCATATAATACATTTATCTGATAATATAGTGTCGTATGTCTTACAAATGTGAGCTGATAATCTTCTACAGGAAATTAAATGGCTCGCGGAAGGGTAGAGGACGTGGTGGAAGAGCCACAGAGGGTATAGCTGAACCTAGAAAATGTAACTGTGAGAATTCCCACGTTGGCAATGGGACAGAGTCAACTGAAACCCTAAGGACAGTTAGGGAATTGGCTGCAACGATGCTGCAACAAACATAGCAAAACGCTCAACTGTTGCTAGTGACCATGCAGCAACAGCAAAGGCAGAATCAGAGAAGTGAAGCAGAGACGGAAGACGCTAAACTAAATACTTATCTGAAGGGGAAACCGCCGCAGTTCAATGGTGACTTCAATCAGGAAGGAGCAGAACTTTGGATACAGGAACTTCAGAAAATCTTCGCGGCAATGCATTATCGTGAGGACAGGAAGGTGTCCTATGCATCCTTCATGCTGATGGGAGGCGCAGAGCTATGGTGGAAAGGCAAGTAGAGAATGCTTGAAGCAGAAGGAAGAGTTATCAACTGGGGACTGTTTAGGGAATGTTTTCTGGAGAAATATTTACCAAGATTGATGAGGAAAGAGAAAGAAAAAGAGTTTTTGGGTCTGAAGCAGGGAGGTATGTCTGTTGGTGAGTACGCTACAAGGTTCGAAGCGGTACTGAAATTTTTTGAATTTTACCAGAGGTTTCCTGATGAAGAGTGGGTGTGGAGGCATTTTAAGGACGGCCTGAAGTATGACTTGCAGAGGGTGATTGAACCATTTAATATCACCTGGTTGCCTGAGATGTTAGAGAGATGTTCAATCATTGAGAACATCGATAAGAAGAGACAATTGCAACACGGTAGAACTGGAGGACCTACTCGGAGGTCTGATCAGAAAGGTCGTGGAGGAAGAGGAAAGTTACAGACAGGGCGGAAGCTTTATGACCGTCAAACAACAAGACCAGCTGAATAACAACTACAACCAAGTGGATGCTTTAGGTGTGGAGGATCACATCTAATTCGAGATTGTCCGGTGAGGGAGACTCACCAATGATTTCGATGTGACCGGGTGGGTCACATAGCTCCAGAATGCTCACAAGGAGAAAGGTACAACATGGGTGGGAGTGGCCCAGTGACCAGATCCCAAGGAGCAGGACAGCAGGCGGTGAGACCGCAAGCCACCGGAAGAGTGTTTACCATAAGAGGAGTTGAATCCTCTCAATCCCTTGATCTTATACAAGGTATGTGCCTAGTGTCAGGTAAACTCTTATCGGTACCGTTTGACTCGGGAGCTACACATTCGTTCATATCCCAAGAGGATGTGAATCATTTGAAATTACATGTTTCTTTACTTGCTCATGACTTAATTGTTTCTAATCCTACCAGTAATTCTTTGACAACCATGACTATTTGTTTGACATGTCCTATCGTTGTTGAAAATAAAACTTTTCTTGTTGACCTTGTTTGCTTGCCAATGCAACAACTTGATATGATTTTAGGCATGGATTGGATTTCGGTTAACCATGTAGTGCTAGACTGTTCTAAAAAGACTTTGGCATTTCTTGAGCAATCTAGATTGATGTCTGCCAAGGATAGAGACCTTGTGTCGATTAGTGAATCTCAGAAACACGTGTTATTATTCTCTATGGAAGTTAAGGAATCTCCTAAGTTGGATTTGTTGCCTACAGTGCGAGAGTTTCCGGAAGTTTTCCCTGATGACGTTCCAGGTTTACCACCGGAGAGAGAGATAGATTTCGCTATAGATCTCGTACCAGGAACTGGACTCATTTCGATCGCTCCTTATCGAATGTCTCCAGCAGAGTTAGCAGAGCTGAAGAAGCAGTTGGATGACATGTTGGGTAAAGAGTTTATAAGACCAAGTGCTTCACCTCGGGGAGCGTCGGTGCTATTCGTCAAGAAGAAGGATGGGAGTTCAAGGCTATGATTGGATTATAGGCAGTTAAACAAGTTGACGATCAAGAATAAATATCCATTACCCATGATTGATAACTTGATGGATCAGTTGAAAGGAGCGGCAGTGTTTTCGAAGATTGACATACGATGTGGTTTTCATCACATTCGAGTCAAGAAGGAGGATGTACCGAAGACGGAGTTTATGAGTCAATATGGGCACTACGAGTATATGGTTATGCCCTTTGGTGTGACTAATGCTCCAGCAGTGTTTATGGATTACATGAACCAGATTTTCCGACCGTTCTTGGATAAGTTTATAGTTATGTTTATCGATGACATTCTTATTTATTCCATTAATCGGGAAGAACATCAGGAACATCTTAGGATTGTGCTTGAAATGTTAAAGGACCGACAGTTTTATGCAAAGTTGTCCAAGTGTTAGTTTTGGTTAAAAGAAGTGCAATTCTTAGGTCATGTGATTAATCGAGATGGGATAGCAGTAGATCCAGCAAAGGTTGAAGCTGTGGTACAATGGTAAAGTCCTAAGTCAGTAAGTGAGGTACGAAGTTTTCTAGGCTTAGCTGGATATTATCGAAGGTTCATCGAAGGATTCTCGAAGATCGCGTTGCCGATGACCCAGCTAACAAGGAAGGGAACATCCTTTGTATGGACGGATGAATGTGAGAAAAGTTTTCAAGAGCACAAGAGGAGGTTAACAACATCACCAATGCTGACGTTACTTGATACTTTAGGACAGTTTGACGTATACTGTGACGCGTCATACCAAGGATTGGGCTGTGTCCTAATGCAAGAAGGGAGAGTGGTAGCGTATGTTTCGCGACAACTAAGAGTTCATGAGAGGAATTATCCAACTCATGATTTGGAGCTAGCGGCTATAGTGTTTGTTATGGTGTATAGTGACCATAAGAGTTTGAGGTACCTGTTTGATAAGAAAGAGTTAAAAATGAGACAAAGAAGGTGGATGGAATTCATAAAATATTATGAATTTAATCTACAGTACCATCCAGGAAAAGCAAATGTAGTAGCGGATGCGTTAAGTAAGAAATCCTTGCATGTGGCTGCTATAATGGTAAAAGAGTTGGAACTGATTGAACAGTTCAGAGATCTGAATCTAGGTATGGGATTATCTAGAGATATGATACACCTAGGATTGGTCACAGTAACGAGCTACTTTTTGAAGACGATCCAGGAGAGGCAAGAAGTTAATCAGTATCTTCAGAGGGATTAAGAAACTCCGAGTTAAAAACATTCCATGGGCTAAAGTCATATGGGATGAAGTGACAGGAGATGCTACCTGGGAAAGAGAAGAGGACATGCAACAACAGTATCCAAGTCTGTTCTAAAAGGTATATCGGATTTCGAGGACTAAATTCTTTTTAAGGGGTGTAGTAATGTAACACCCCGATTTTCACTGCTTTTTAAGATCGGTAATTTATATAAATGAGTTTATATTTTACCCGAGACTTAGAAAATGATATTGAATAAACCAAGATCATATTTATACTCTACGTTATCGTAGAAAGTTACGGTTAAATTTTGGGTTGAAAATTCAGACGGAACCCAGTCTGCGTTTTCATTGACAGTAAGATTTTACTCATACGAAAACATAATTTTGAGTCGAGAACGAAATGGTTAGATTTATATCTCATTTCTAACGATATTAGTTATTTTGAAAATTTTCAAAATAAAAAAGTTAGGTTAAACTAATTATTTGGTCCCCATACATGACTTCAATTTTGAATTTAGTCCCTATACGTGAAATTTTTTGAAATCGGTCCGTATATGTACATTTATTTTTAATTTGGTCCTCGCCGTTTATTAGTGTCATAATGCCGTTTGTTGAAGTTAAAGTATAGGGACCAAATTGAAAATGATTGTCACATGTAGGGACCAAATTCAAATTTTTATTTTGAAGTTGATTCCTGCATGTAACAATCATTTTCAATTTGATCCCTACATGTGACAATCATTTTGAATTTGGTCCCTATCACGTGACGGTGTTACAACACCAATAAACGACGAGGATCAAATAAAAAATAATTGTATATGTAGTGACCAATTTCAAAATTTTTTACGTATAGGGACCAAATTCAAAATCAGTATCACGTATAGGGACCAAATTATTAGTTTAACCAAAAAGTTATTATACTTTATTCGGGCGTAAAACCTAAATCGGGAAATCGACGGAGTCGAGAACGAACGTGCAGAGACAAAACCGAACACTGGATGAGAGACACAGGCCACGTAAGTGCGGTGAGTTAGAGGGTGAGTCACCATGACTCACCACAAGTCATTATTATTTTCTAAAAATATCTAAGATATTTTTGGCACTAAAAAACCATTTTGCCCCTAGGAATTAATGAAAACACATTTTTGCCATATGACTCACCACTGGTCACCATTAAGTTCTAAAAATATCTAAGATATTTATGGCGTTAGAGATTGGATGACGTTATGTCCTTAGTCTTTTTGTTAAATGCTAATTTTGTCTCTAAGTGATTTTACTCTTTTGTCCCTAAATGAACAAAACTTGGACCTCCTTGTCCCTCCTTTCCCACGCCTAAACCCTCCCCCCCCCCCCCCCCCACAAGGCCATTCACTCATTTTTTTCACACCTTCATCAAACTTCTCAAAATTTCTCACTTTTCTCAAGTGAACCTTAGGCAACAATTGTGACGGAAGTGCTTAATTTCTTGCAAATTTTCATCATCCAAGAGGTATACCTCACTCTTCTTGATCAATAAACTCAATGTTCTTCATTCATTTTCTTGATTCAAGACCATGAACTTCATGTTTCAATTCTAGGGTTTTATATTCAAAAATCTCTAGAAAACTGTAGAAAAATCCATTTGACATGAAACCAATTTCTATGAACTCATTATGATGCATATATTGATCATCTAGAAGCATGAACCCAAATGAAATTTCCTCCTTATTTCTCCATTGAAGGCCGAAACCCTAACCTTGTTGGTTGGATGAGTTTTGATTCAAATCTTTTGAAAAATGATTATTGATTATGTCTTCACCATACTTGAAGATCATTAATCCAAAAGTTAGTAAAATTTTAACATCCTTAGCCTAGTTAATTAGTGAAGGTCGAACCATAGTCCACATGATTTAGATGAGCTTTCTTGGATTTTATTTATTTTTGGTTGTGTTTTATTGTGAAGGATCAGACTGTGTTTGATTGTTCTAAGTGTGCACGGTTGCCGGTTGCGGAGCCGCAGTCAGTGTTGCATGAGAAAGCACTCAGGAAATTGTTCAGGTGGGGAAAAGAACCACAATATTATCGGGGAGGCAAGAATAAAATAATATATATTGATATGCGTAGGGCGACCTAAACCCTACTAGTGGTCGAGTAACCGATAACACTTAATTCACATTGGCGACTACATGTTAGTGGTATCAATGCAGTTTTAGGCATTATAGGTTTATCGCCGATAGGTTGATTTTATGATATGTCGAGGTTGTATGCTTGTGTGTCGGTATGCTTAATATGATACACGTTGATATGTATGTGTGCCTAGTAACATGCTTTGGATTACTTGAGTATATGCCTAAGAGTAGATATGATGAACATGATTATTGAATATGATTATAGTTACTTATGATGTGATACCTGTGATCATTGTTGTATGAGTAGAGATACGTAGTAATTCCTGATAAATTGGGAGATGAAAATGTGGTGAGGATTTCAAGGATATATATATATATATATATATATATATATATATATATATATATGTTGTAGTGCTCAACCTAGAGATCATGTTGATATATTTATGTTGAGATATAAAGTTGACACCCGGTTATACCGGATAAAGTTGGTCATAGTTATGTACAAGTTGCGGTTGAGGCACTAAGTTGTTGATCCCGAGATGAGTCGGTGAGGTTCATGTTGCATTGTTGTTGTTCATCACTGTGTTGGCGTACGTGCGATCGATCTTGCCTGTGGGAGATGATCATACCCATAAGTTGAGTTGATAACGAGCGAATGTCCCGACCTGGTCTGCGGGCAGGGGGATATGTCTTTGTCGTAAGTTGAGTTGTTGACAGGTGAATATTTTGACTTGGCCTGCGGGCTGGGGAATACGTCGTACCCATGAGTTGATCCTAGAGGGCTGTTGGCTGAACCCTACATTACGGGGGGTGGCATAGTGATGAATGGGACATCTTGATCTGTCGGGGATGTCGCGTCATGGCCGCGTCTATATAGTTGTTAGATGCATGAGAATGAGAGACAGTAGCTGAGAGAGAATGACTTGGGAGATGATTGCTTGACGCTACGTGCTGTTGTGTGTTGCTATCTGTATATCTTATTTTATAGCTGTGTCCTTATTTATGATGTATTGTTGTTTCTTATCTCTCGTATCCTTCTATGTTGTATTTTATTCTCGATCGCACTAGAAGATCCTGTTGAGGAGCTGTCGGAGGAGATAGATGGCACACCTGTTGAGCCTGATGCTGGCGAGAGAGCCCCGGATCTCGGTGATAGGAGATTTTGAGATGCTGTACGAGGCGCTGTAGACCTACCGTATACGTTAGAGCTTCGGTTGGGAGTTCTCGCTATCCTCATTAGAGTCCTGTTTGGGTAGCCAGTCTTAGTCTTGTTATGGCCAGTACATGGGTTTGAGCGAAATGTATTTTGGGGCCAGAAGACGAAGTCTTATGTATTTTCTTGTTTTGCTATCATGCTTCTGTCTGTTTATGTCATAGTAGTTGCGTACTCGGATGGCTGAGGTTGGTGTTGGTTGTAGGCTCTACTGATGGAGTCAGTACTATATATATATATATATATGTTGGATATGGTCGTGGTATCAGTGTTGGTTGTTTCTAATTATTCTGCATTTTATATAATCACGCTACTCTGTAACGTTAAGAAATTGAGTTCGGGTTACTAAATGGGACCTCCAAGGAGGTGCTTTCGCAATAGGCCTCTTGATGGTATGCGACGTAGAAATGCATGGCAATGCTAAGGTGGACAATATGAGATATTGGGCCCACATGATCGTAAGTCGATTACTAGATCAAGAAATAAATAATTGAACTTAACAGGGATGACACATTTATGCCTTGTTTTCAATTAAGACATTGAGACAAAAGGACGTTGACTTCACATTATATATGGTTACACTATGGTTTTAATTTTATCACCAATATTCTAATTAATTGAGTAGCAATGATGTATTGCTAGATGTCGCTCATTGTTTATAATATTAATTGATTATTAATATGATTAATAATAATCAATATTATTGTCAATTAATTGAGAACGTATAGGGTCACACGCATAGAGCAAATGTTCACAGAATTAATTTAATTGGCTAATTAAATATGATTTAATTAATAATTAAATGACATTAGTTTAATTGATTAATTAAATATGATTTAATTAATAATTAAACATTGGGCCTGTAGCATACACTAGCCCAACTGGGTTAGGTTAAGTGAGTGACAGCTATTAGTAAGCTGTGCACGTCACTTAAGTGACAAACAACACAGAATACTCATAAAGGTCGCTGTACACCCTTGACAGGCGCACCCTCTTTTCTCTTTCTGTGTGTCGTGTCTGTCCCAATCCTGATAGCTAGAACTACGTTTTCTCTGGCGTTGGTTTGCTCGCGTGGACTGAGTAGAGGTATTGCTACTTTGCAATACTGGTGATAGAGAAGAACCTCTCCCTTTGTGGTGATAGCAGCAACGTTCCTCGGATCTGCTGCATTGTGGCTGCGTAGATCAAATTACCATTCACACCGTAGCAGTGTTCGTGATTTACCAGTGTTGCTGATGTGCTCACAGTGTTTGTGGTAAAGCTACGCTTCAAGAGGTAAACACAATATCCTTGTGATTCATGTGAGATATGAGGTCCTTTAGTAAAGGGGTTTTTCCGCTTAAGAGGTTTTTATAAATTGTTTTTAAAAATTATCCCTCTTGAAATCCCAACAGTGGTATGCAAGCTTTTGGTCGTTGTTTGCCATGTATCCAAGGATTGTTTGCCATTGTATGATAACATGCTTACTGCTTTTAAATATGATTCGTATGTTTAAAAGCATGTTTATATGATTTGTATGTGATATAAATCTCTTTGAACATGTTTTGTGTGCTTGGTTGTGCTCCTGACATAAACAAGGATTCACTTCTGGAATCCTGCTGCGCCGTTTGACACGGTCGTGCTCCCTGTAGCATGGCCATGCACGTTTGGATTAGCGTTAGTGAACGCGTAGCACGGCCCTGCTCCGTTTGGCACGACCATGCCACTTTCAAACAGCGTCAACGAACGTTGAGCACGGTTGTGTACATGTTGAACAACATCAGCGAGTTTTCAGCACAGCTGTGCTGATGGACAGAATGTGATTTTGTCCCCTTTTACATATTTATAAATGGTTTATTAAATGTGCAGTATATGGTTATGGTCCTAGTTTTGGTGTTTAATTTTTTGGGTAAATACGGCCTGCGTGTCGTGATTTATTGTATTATTTTATAAATATGATATGCGTGTCGTGACATTTACTTTATTTATTTTATTTTAAATTTTGTAAATTGCTTGGTTAACATGGAGGCAACACCAAATCATGACGTTAGTGGGAGGAACTTTGGAAGTTTGCTCAAGGGTCAAAGATTGTAATAATTAGTTTTAATTATTGCACATTAGGAGGCCATAATCTTAATACCTTTTTTATGTCTTGTATGTTTATGTATGTGATGCATGAAATATATGAGATGTATGATTTAAATTTGGAATTTAAATTGTATGATAGCATATATGTCATTGTATGCTTAATATGTTTTGAATGTATATAAGCTAGTATGCCATGTATGCTATGAGAGACGTTTAT
The DNA here is from genome assembly GCA_039655645.1 of Ammopiptanthus mongolicus. Classification (NCBI taxonomy): domain Eukaryota; kingdom Viridiplantae; phylum Streptophyta; class Magnoliopsida; order Fabales; family Fabaceae; genus Ammopiptanthus; species Ammopiptanthus mongolicus. Next base: position 17,383,363 of record CM077344.1, on the reverse strand, counting down.
ATGATAAACAAGCCGGTGAGATCATTTAATAATTAAATTTCCTTAATAAATTAAGTTATCAAATGCCTCCTGATGCATGGCACTCTTCAAGGCCATAATCATTTAAGTATGGGTCACACTTAGTTGAGCACCTTAATATATTCTGGTGAGGCACGAAAGGTGAAATAACCTACTGCCAACCATTGGGTTGAATTTAACTAAGCGTATTCCATAGGATTGAAATGGCTTAGAGGCATGGGGATGGGCATTAATCCATATGATGGATTAGAATAAGGAGTTATTCCCCCAACTGGTCCAAGAATTACATTGGATGTAATTGGAAAAGAGTTTCCTACCTAAATAGCTGAGTTATGGGCGATCAGCCACAGCTGACTCAGAACGAGGTAAAATATGGATCTTGGTCCCACTAGAAAATCTTTCAACGAGATTTTTCGAGTCAATGATGAGGGTCATTGATTTGAGTAAAATAGTGGGAGCGTATTTAATAAAAGACCTATTAAATATGTTGTAATTATGATACTTATATTCTGTATGTTTCTATATTAAATAACCATGGCTACAAACACAACATTTATTTTATTGTTGCGATACATCCTTGAGAAGGATGAGTTATCTAGAATTAGTTTTCTGGATTCGTACATATTTTGAGGATTGTCCTCAAGTACGAGAAAAGAACTGTATGTTCTCAAGCAATTGGTTGCTACTACCATAAGGGTCGAAAGGGATGCTTAATAGAAGCATCAAGTCGATGCCATTGGTGTGCGACATCTCATGCTTGCAATCATAGAGACCTGTGATATGATCATGACCTTGTGATGCTCTAACAAGACCTAGCAAGGCAGAAGAGGTACTAGAAAGAGTATAAAGGCAATAAAGGAAATATGACTTCCTGTTCAGGCATATTTGTTATAAAAGTCAACATATCTACTCCAGCATTATGGGTATTGGATACCGCATATGGATCTCATGTTAGTGTGAAGGATCAAAGGGAGTAGGATATTGACTAAAAGGTAAAGGTCTACCCTAAGAGTGGAAATGAAGCAAAAGTTGCTACATTGACTAAAGGAGTTTGAATTTACCATTAGGTAAATGTCTACCCTATGAGTGGAGATGAAGCAAAAGTTGCTACATTGACTATTGGAGTTTGAATTTACCATTAGGTAAAGTTCTACTCTATGATTGGAAATGGAGCAAAAGTTGCTACATTAACTATAAGAGTTTGAATTTGCCTTATGGGCATTAATGGAAGTAAATAACTGTTATTTTATTCCAGTTGATAATAGAAACATCATTTCTATATCTTGTATAGACAAGAAAGAATTTTAAATTACAATCAATGGACAATTGTTGTTCCATTTATTCAATCAATATCTTTTATTCTTGTATTCATATGAGATATGGACTTTGTGTCCTTGATCTCGATATGCCTATCTATAACATAAATGCGAATAGGGTCAAACCAAGTGATTTGGACCCTCTATGTCTTTAGCAATATCTTTAGACCATATAAGTAAGAAACACATTTCCAAGCTCCACTAATATGAACTTTTGGACTCATCCAATTATGAATTGTTTGAGGTCTGCGAATCTTACTTGTTTGAAAAGACGACTAAGCTCCATTCACAAGTAAGGTGGAAGGGCTGGTAATCTTTTGGCATGATACATTGTGATGTATGAGGGCCTCTAAACAAGTTTGCTCGAAGGCAAGTTTCGATACTTCGTCTCGTTTATTGATTGGTTCAGTAAAGATGGATTTGTTTATGACACAAGTCAGAAATCTTTAAAATGCTCAAAGAATTCAAGAACGAAGTGGAGAAATAATTTTGGAAAAGTATTAAGGTCATGCGATCAGATGGTGGTGGTAAGTACTTAAGCCAACTGTTTGATGACTATATGAAGGAGTGTGAGATTATATGTCAACTCACTCCTCCTGGAACACTATAATGGAATGGTGTGTCCGAGAGAAGAAATCGCACTTTGTTGGACATGGTACGATCTATGATGAGTCAGTCAGACTTCTCTGACTCTTTGAGGGGATATGCTTTACATACAACAGCTTTCACACCTAACCGCGTTCCATCTAAAACGGCTGAAAGACACCATATGAGATATGGACTGGTATGCGACCAAGTATGTCTTTCATTAAGATTTGAGGCAGCAAGTTTATTGAAGCATTTAGTCTTGGATAAACTTTGACCCAAGTCTGACAAATGTATCTTTGTGGGGTGTCTTAAGGAAATAAACAGACTCTATTTCTACAACACCTCCGAGGACAAAATATTTGTCGCTAGGACTGGAGTGTTCCTTGAGAAGGAACACAACTCCAAGGGAGATAGTGGGAGGAATGTAGAACTTGGATAAATCCAAGCACCACAGAGTACTGACCCGCCTGAAATGGAACAAGAACCGGTTCCACAAGATGTTGTTGTCCAACCATCAGTTCAAGTAACACAAGACTCGCGTCGGTCAAACAGGACACGTCATCAACCTGAGAGATATGGGATACTCCTAACTCAAGCAGGTGATGAACCGCTCATGGATCATGATGAGCCTGTGACTTACGAGGAGGCCGTCATTGGCCTAGATTTTGAGAAGTGCTAGGAGCCATGGAATCCGAAGTAGAATCCATGTACATCAACCGGGTATGGACCTTGGTTGAGTCACCTGAAAAGGGTAAAACCTATAAGGTGCAAGTGGGCCTTTAACAAGAAGACTAACATGGATGGGAAGGTGAATACTTTCAAGGAGCGACTTATTGCGAAATGTTTCAAGCAAATTCATAGTATGACTATGATGCGACCTTCTGTTCAGTTGCATTGATTCAGATCCTACTTGCTATTGTTGCATAGTATGACTAAGAGATCTAGCAAATGAATGTCAAAACAGCATTTCTTAACATGAATCATCTCGAGGATGTGTACATGACACAACCTGAGAGTTTTGTCTATTCAGAGAATGCTGGAGAGGTTTTGCAAATTGTAAACATCCATTTATGGATTAAAGCAAACTTCCAGAAGTTGGAGTCTTCATTTTGATGTAAACTGTAAGACAGTTTGAATTCATCAAGAACGAGCATGAACCTTGTCTGTGCAAGAAGATTAGAGGGAGCATAGTTATTTTTCTCGTATTGTATGTGGATGACATACCACTCATCGGAAAAAATATTCCTACACCACAAGATGTGAAAACATGGTTAAGGAAATATTTTTTAATGAAGGACTTAGGCGAAATGTCCTATGTATTAGGAATCAGGATCTATGGAGATATGTCGCTGAAACTGTTAGGCCTTAGTCAAAGGTGCATAAATTGACAAAGTGCTTGGGCGTTTTAAATATGCATGATTCCAAAAGGGTATCTTGCCTATGTCACGTGGCATATACCTGTCCAAGAGACAGTCACTGTTACATCAAATGTAGAGGGAACACATGAATAAGATTCTATACGCTTCGGCAATTGAATCTGCTATGTATGCCATGATATGTACTCGAACGATGAGAAGGTACCAATCTAATCCCAGTGAATGTCATTGGACCGAAGTCAAGAATATCCTTAATTACTTGAGAAGAACTAATGATTCATTCCTGATCTGAAATGGTGAGGAAGAGCTTGTTGTAAGAGGTTACACCGATACTAGCTTCTAAACTGTTAAGGATAACTTTAGATCGCACTGTGATTTTGTGTTTTGCCTTAATGGTGGCACTGTGAACTTGAAAAGGCTTAAAGCTTGAGACAGTTGCTGATATTATTATAGGGGCTGAGTATATAGTTGCCTTAAATACAGATTTAGAGGCCGTTTGGATCAGGAAGTTCATTTATGAACTAATTGTAGTTCCTAACTTTGCGAACTCCATTGATATCGTTACAATGGTGGTGGAGTAATCGCGTAAGCTAAGGAAACATGATCTCACCAATGATCTGAACATATACTTAGGTACTTCCATCTCATTCGATAGATGGTCGATAGAGGAGATGTGAAGATGTGCATAATGAAAACACTAAACAATCCACTATTAGAGTCTCTTGCTCAGTGGTAGCATTACACTCACACTAGACTGATGGGTGTTATATTGATGCCTGATTGACTCTAGTGCTAGTGGGAGATTGTTAGGGTACACCCTAGTGGCCAATCTATTTTAAATAGATAATCATTTGTATCATGATTTTGATCATATATTTGATATATGTATAAGGCATTTTTTTATTATGTTATATTTGATGATCATATTTTTATCATAATAAAGTCCTTAGATAGGTAGTTCATTTAATGGAACGTCAAGTATGACTTGACCGTGAGATACCATTAAATTATAGAACACTATTCTTAAATATCCATAGTCAAGTATTATTATTAATAAGGACAATAATAATACATTGACACTATTATGTAAGTGTATTGAAGACCACATCTCACGGGTCATAGATATAAGATATCAAGTCTTCACATATGTATAAATATTAGTGGAATATTTATACTGGAGTGACCCGCTATGAGAACGCTGCATAATAGTTATGTAAGTGGCATAAGCCATTCTCATGGTGACCATTGTGAAATAGTCCTTCAACTTGAAGTTACTACGATTCTTAACATATGTAGTTGTAGCTTTAATACTATTAAACGTTGTCTGTAATAGGACAACTATAAATATAGTTATTGGGCTTGCAATGAAACATGTTGAGGAATGTGAGTGATGTAGATAGGATTTGTCTCTCCTACATAACAGGGGTAATGTCTATAGGCCTCTTGATGGTATGCGACGTAGAAATTCATGGCCATGCTAAGGTGGACAATATGAGATATTGGGCCTATATGATCGTACGTCAATTACTAGATCAAGAAATAAATAATTGAACTTAACAAGGATGACACATTTATGCCTTGTGTTCAATTAAGACATTGAGACGAAAGGACGTTGACTTTACATTATATATGATTACAATATGGTTTTAATTGTATCACCAATATTCTAATTAATTGGGTAGCAATGATGCATTGCAAGATGCCGCTCATTGTTTATAATATTAATTGATTATTAATATGATTAATAATAATTAATATTATTGTCAATTAATTGAAAACCTATAGGGTCACACGCATAACGCAAATGTTCAGAGACTTAATTTAATTGATTAATTAAATATGATTTAATTAATAATTAAATGGGATTAGTTTAATTGAATATTTAATTAATAATTAAACATTGGGCCTGTAGCGTACAGTAGCCCAACTGGGTTAGGTTAAGTGAGTGACAACTATTAGTAAGTTGTGCACGTCACTTAAGTGACACACAACATAGAGCACTCATAATGGCCATTGTACACCCTTGACAGGCGAGCCCTCTTTTCTCTGTGTGTTGTGCCTCTTCTAATCCTGATAGCTAGCACTACGCTATCTCTAACGTTGGCTTGCTTGCATGGACTGAGTAAAGGTATTGCTACTTTGCAATACTGGTGATAGAGAAGAACCTCTCCCTTTGTGGTGATAGCAGCAGCGTTCCTCGGATCTGCTGCACTATAGCTGTGTAGATCAAATTGCCATTCACACTGTGGCAATGTTCGTGATTTACCAGTGTTGCTAACGTGCTCACAGTGTTCGTGGTAAAGCTACGCTTCAAGAGATAAACACAATATCGTTGTGATTCATGTGCGATACGTGGTCCTTTAGTAAAGTGATTTTTCCTCTCAAGTCGGTTCTGCATGTATCCACTAATTGCCTGGTGATTATTACCAAAATTACCCAGAGTGATGCCGGGGTCTAAGAATCCATAAATATTATCGTTGCCCCTTTCAAGAGTTAGGCGATGCAGATACCTAAGATATGAAATAAGTTGATGTTAATTACGTAATATATTGAAATAAATTATAATATTGAAATACCTAAGATGCAATATAAGGTGACTAAATATACTTATGTGCACCAAATACTTAGAACCGTATTGCCTATCCATTGACCATCAATGCATATGTGTTTCATATCCTCACCAGTGAATGCAAAAATAGGGCTGTTCACAGTGCCATCTTGTTCCAACGACATAATAATGTTTTCATTTTTATAATCCACCCCAAATGCAACCAAGCGAGCTACCAAAGATCGACGCCTTCTCGATTTCGGCTTCAATGGAGCTGTGTTGTCCTAAACAACAAAGATAAAGCATTAAACACGATTAAGTTATTTCAATTGTAAATAATTAAGAAAACATAAGTAATTGAATGATTATGAACACTTGGGGCAAAGAAGGAGACTTCCCTCCCTGTTGCGACGGCTTCGATGGACCAACTTTGTCAATATCCTAAACAATTAACAAACATAAAGCATTAGTAAATATTGTCGAGTCATTTCAACTGTAAATAGAGAAATACATAATTAATTGATTCAATGAATATGAATACCTCATCATGAACCTCCACATGTGTCTTTGGACAACTCCCCTTTGTGCTCACATGTGAAGGTGGGACAATTGGGGTTTCCTGGGATTGCATAGATGAAAACTCCTTCAAAAGCGATTGCATCAGACTTGGGTCCTTTAAAAGAGAACTCAAAATATCCTCTTTAATCTCCTCTTTAAGCTCTTGTTTAAGCTCCTCCCTACTGATCATCATCTGCTCGCCACGCCCACGTGACCCGCGTGATCCATGGAATTTCTTAATTCTCACTGTCATTGGAACACCACGAACACGGCCAGGGTGGTCGTCTTTGCCTAGGGCAACGGCCAGGATATTCGAACGTCCCTGTGGAACAAAGGATCCTTTCGAGCTTTGTTCCTTCGGCGCAAAAAAAATGTGTAAGACAATGTGTAAATAAGTTTGTTAGAATTACCAGTAGAAAAGCAGTTAGTTTGTTACTTACAATCTTTTCGGCAACAATGCGTTTGGCTTCAACTTTAAAACCTCCAGATTTAGTCTTTCGGTCTTCCACCCACGTGCCCTCGCATGGGGGTGGAGAGGGTGGAGACAGAGGATCAATAATTGTTTCCTCTCCTGCTTCTTCCTGCTCTTTTAACTTCTCCTGCCTCTTTCTAAACTTCTCCTCCATCATCTTCTTCTGAACCAATCTATGCCCACCTTGAGACATGGTGTGGGGGTGGACATTCTTTCTATGGATCGCCTTAGCCTTTTCCCTTTTCTCTTGTTATAAATAGCACGTACTCAATTTCGTTAAATAAAGAAATTAATTAAGTCGGCCTATTAATAAAAAAAAAGTAACTTCAACTAACCTGAAAATCAGGAGCACTTCGGCTCGCAACAAACATATCCCATGTCTAATGATCAAGGAATGGGTAAGTCTCAAGAGGAGATTCGTTGACCTTCTCTTCAAATATGTACTTTTGACCCAAAAAAGACTTAAACCCCATTCAATGCTTAGCCGCAAGAGAAAGACATTTTTTCTTACTTGCAGGAGTATTCGGCAAGTCTTATGTGAGCTACATTAATTATAGAACAAAAATAAGGAATTAATTGATTATAATATGCTTAAATAATGTAAATACAAACAAAGAGGGTAAAAGTAAAATACCGTGATTGACTCCCAAATTTGATCCTTCACGGTCTGAGGTACTGACGCCCAATCATCGATCAGAATGCTAGCATGGCTTTTAGCTTGCACAACCACATAATTGGTGAAACTCTTAGCATTATCTCTCATGAGCTCCCCATGTTCACCAAACTGGATCTGAAGGCTCTGGTCATTAATCCTAGTTAGGGTCAACTTTTTCAAAGTTGTAGCTGATCTACCCCCTTTTTTGGAAGGCAGACTACCCGACCTGCCATGTGAATGAGAGCCTGCTGAATCAGCCATATGTATGCCTGTTTAGGCAAAAAAATAATAAATTAGGATTAATGACATGGATAAATAAAAATGGATAGTTTAGCATGGATAAATAAAAATATAAGCCTACTTTAACATGGATAAAAATACAAAACTTACACTATGCATACTTTTATTTAAACAAAACTTACACTATATTAATTCATATCAATATCCCTTCATGATGATCATCACGAGTGGCATGTACATCGTCCACCTCCTTTTCCTCAATGAAAGTAGGCATCCGTGTTGAGAAAGCAGGAGTCTCAGGAATATCAAGAGTTGAATCTTGATTTTCATCACAACTATGATGCATGCTTTTTCCTTGAAGAACCACCGACCACCTTTTGTTAGAAGGATCATTGATATAAAACACTTGTTTTGCTTGGGAAGCCATGATGAAAGGCTCTTCCGTATGACCTACCGTGTCAAGATCTACCAATGTAAATCCTAATTCATCGATTTGTACACCACTTTTACTGCCAACCCACTTACATTTAAAAACTGCCACTCTAAATTTAGTGTAATCAACCTCCCAAATATCTTCAATAACTCCAAAGTAAGAGTCGGGTGCCATAATGGGGTTTGTATCTTTTGAAGTACAGAAGTGCATGGACTCAGCCATGATCATAACCCCATTATTTTTGCACGATACTCTTGTCGTCCTGGGACTTTGTATAAAAGGAAAACTTATTGATGTCATATCCGCTGCAACATATGACATTAAAGTTAGGTCCATGTGCTAGCCATTTTAATGTATCAAAAGCAGTATCATCCTTCAAAATTTCTTCTTTAAACCAATTATGGAAAGTCTTGTTATGATGGTTCAACAACCATTTTTCGTTCCTTCGGGGGTTATCTTCCTTGACCTTTCATTTGTGAGCAAGTAGAAAAGGTTCAACATCATCCGTGTTATTCAATATATATAAATGTGCTTGATGCACTTCTTCCCAACCCTTGCTCTAAAGAGTTACACCTCGTGTACCCTTACCTCTATATCTTCCCTCCTGACGAGACTTAGGAATCTCGATAGGTTCCGTTTCAGAAAGGTAGTCTGAACAAAACTCAATAGCTTCTTCTGGAACGTACCTTTGAATAATTGATGCTTCAGGACGGTGTAGATTCTTCACATACCCTTTCAAGATCTTCATGTATCGCTCAACTGGGTACATCCATCTTAAATAAACAGGGCCACAAAATCTAAACTTCCTCACCAGATGAAAATTAAGTGAACCATGTTGTCAAAAAATGAAGGAGGAAAATACATCTCCAATTGGCACAAGATAGTAGCAGCCTATTTTTCCAACTGATCCAACTTTTGGGGGTCAATGACTCTGCTACCTATAGCATTGAAAAATGAGCACAAGCTAGTTATGGCATGCCAAATATTTTTAGGAGCAATAACATGAATAGCCACTGGCAGTAGTTGCTGCATCAAGACGTGACAATCATGTGACTTTAAGCCAACTAATTTGAGATCACTTGAGATAAGCCTCTTGACATTTGAAGAGTAATCCTGTGGCACTTTGATGCCCCGTAGACACTCTCAGATACTTGTTCTCTCTTTTTTTGACAAAGTATGACATGCTGGAGGCAAATATGTCCGCTTACCATCCTTTGACTGTGGGGCTAACTTCTCTCGTATACCCATCGCAACCATATCTAGACGAGAATTCACATCGTCCTTTCTCTTGCCCTGAATATTGAGAAGCGTTCTGATTAAACTATCACACACATTTTCTCCACATGCATCACATCAATACAGTGTCTGACATCAAGTTTGCACCAGTATTGAAGATCAAAGAAGATCGACCTCTTCTTCCATATGTTTTTCTCAGTAACCTTAGCCTTCTTTTGGGCCTTGCCGAAGATAACATTGATGTCCTTCACCCATTGATAAACTTGCTCTTCGGTTAAGGCCTTCGGAGCAATTTCACTCTCCTGACATCCGTTAAAAGCTTTTTTCAATTTACGATATGGGTGATCACTTCTGAGAAATCTTCGATGCCCAAGGTAAACTGTCTTCTTTCTATGATACAATTGAGTGAAGTATATGCATTCGTCACATATAGGGCATGCTTTATGCCCCTTAACACTGTACCCACACAAGTTCCCGTATGCTGGAAAGTCATTGATGGTGCAAAATAACATGGCACACATCTTGAAAGTCTCATGAGAATACCCATCAACTACATCAACACCTTCCACCCATAACTTTTTCAAGTCTTCAATCAAGGGACTTAGATAAACATCTAAGTCATTTCCTGGTTGTTTTGGGCCTGAAATCATCATAGATAACATCTTGTATTTGCGCTTCATGCATAACCAAGGAGGTAGGTTGTAAATTACCAGGAGAACAGGCCATGAACTATGAATACTACATAAGTTACCATACGGATTCATTCCATTCGTAGCAAGTCCAAGCCTAAGGTTTCTTGGCTCATTGGTGAACAATCGCTTGAATCTTGGAATTATTGGAAGATACCACAACACCTTCGTAGGAGGACCCTTTTTTTTCACATCACAACTAGAATCATCACCATCCTTCACTTTGTAGCGTGATAACCCATATGTAGAGCAGTCGTGCATCTGTTTATAACCATCAGTGTACAATATACAATCATTTGGGCGTGCGTGTATCTTCTCATACTCCATACCCGTTAGAAGCAGTAACTTCTTCGCCTCATAGTTACGGTCTGACAGTGTATTGCCTTCGAGAAACATTTCTTTAAACAACTCCAGCTATTCGGTGAATCTTTTATCACTCCACCCATTTCGCGCCTTCACACTGAACAATTTTAACACCGCCGACAATCGTGTATAAGTAGTGCACCCCGAATACGAAGGCTTATTTGCATCACTACACAAAGTATCATACATATGTGCTTGCTGAAAAGACTCTTGTCCAATATCACGGATCATGTTCTCTAGTCGATCATCCTCTATATCTACGGCAACTTCCTCACTTTGGGACACACTTGAGTTGTTATTTTACAAGGCATCACCATGCCATATCCATCTTGTATGATTCTTACAAATCGCATTACAAATAAGATGAGTACGTATATCCTTAACTACACATTCCCTTAAATTCAAACATTTGACACGAGGACAACAAAACCTTCCATTACTATCAGGAAGATTTCTTTAAACAAATTCTATAAACTCTTCCACTCCCTTCCGATACTCATCACTTGTGCGTTTACTAACCAACCAACTACGATCCATAACTAGATAGGTTCTGTAGCTATACACACATATATCCAATATAAGCACAATAGGGGAGATTGGAAAAACACTAGTATTTGAAAACCTAACAGCCATATATATATATATATATATATAAATCAAGACAATTTCATGGCATTGTCCTAAACCTAACCTATAATACCCTAATAACCTAACCTATCCAAGTATGAACATTTTCAACCACGCGAACTCAACCATAAAGAACATTTCAGATTGGGAAGAGTGGACCAATACTAGACAAGAAATGGAGAATCATGTTCACACAAAGCTAGGTTCACATGTTCAACAATTTCTCAAATTCAAATTCACAAAATAACATTCTTTAGCTACATGTTCAATATTTTCTCAAATTCAAAATTCACAAAATATAACAAATATATACATATAAAGTCTCACAAACATATCTATACATATAACAATCAAACCCTAAAGACCTAAACCCCCCCAATTTCTGTATTTTCACAATATTAATGGAAGTGGGTTTACCTAGAAGAGCAGCAGTGGTCACTGTTATTTGTGAGGAAATGAGGCCCAAGCCTTGGGAGAAGGAGCTTCAAAGGCCGGAAGAGGTTCTGAAACACAAAGCTTAAATAGGTTAGGGTTTGATGAAACATTCAGTTAATCAACAATGTAGACCTGGGTTTGATTAAACATTCAGTTCATCAGTTTTATATTTACTTAGTTGCAAGTGTGTGAAGTCATTGTGATGATATAATACCGTGAGCACAAACAATGGCAGAGATGTTTACTTACTTTTCAAACTAAGCTTGGGGCGGTGAGGAAATAGAAGAGATTAGGCTTACTGTTATTGAAAATAGTAAGTATATATAAAGCAGGGAAGGTCGCAGAGGTTAGGGTTCATAAACAGGGGCGAAAAGGGAAGGAAGAGGGAGGAGAGGTGCTTACCGAAAGAGAGAGCAGCGGAGACCATGGTGGACGGAAGAGGGAGCAGCGGAGACGACGGCAGCAACGTTAGGTTAGAAGCTAGAGATCAGTGATGAGAAGAGTGAACAGAGAAAGTATACATTATAGAAGAGTGAAGTGGCAAAACACGCGTTTGTATAGCTACCAAAAATTAGAAAATATGACTTTTAAAGTCTGTTATTCAAACAACAGACGTCAAAACAACCTTTAACGTCTTTTATTCAAATAACGAACGTTAAAAGTCATATTTTTAATGACTTTTAACGTTGGTTATGTGAATAACGGACGTTAAAAGTCTTTGCTTTACTTTTAACGTCTGTTTTTCGAATAACCGACGTTAAAAGTTCATTTAGTGAACAAATTAATTATGGTACTGACACAACGCTTTTTTTAACATCCAATTTAAATTAACAGATGTTAAATCCTGTCGTATATTTTATATTTTCCACTAGTAGAAGTCCAAAAACACTTAGGAAAGAGGTTCAACGCTTAGCGCTAGTACGCCCGAGAGCAAGTTATTGGAGCATGGTCGAGCGCTTAGTGCCAGACACACAGAGAGCACTGATTTTTGGAAAATGAGCCAGCGGTGTCTACCTAGCGCTTAACGCTGACGATGCAGTGTTCTGAGAATTTTGACTTGTTCAAATGGTCATGTCTTTCCAAGAATTTCAAATCTTTTCTAATAGGTGTGTTCTATCATGAATATATGTATCCATTCATCAAATGGTACATGGATGAAGGGTTACATCCCTTCTTTGAATCCTTTGAAGGTTTGTTTCTCCTCACCAATTGGCATAAGGTAGTCTATAAATAGAACCTCTCTGTATGCAGATTTGTAATCTGAAAATTGGCTAAGTTTTTGCATTCCAAATCACTTCCTTTTCTTATTTTATGCACGGAGAGAATTGTGGAAACTATTGTTCTTTAAAGTACCATTGTTTTTAGCCTTGATTGTGGGTTTGCAAACCAAGTCAAGGGATCTCCAATGTATTATGAAGAGGATTTGTTGTTTCACCTCTTGCATCCAGTGAAGAACCGAACCTAAAGCTTAGTACGCACACACGCCTTAGAGACTTGCTCTTTTCTTCGTTCTTTCTTCTTTATTGGAGAACCATCCTTTTTCCAACAATCTTTAGGTTCATTTTTATTCTATCATAATGGCTACAACATTGAAAGAAATGATTTATGACTTCGTGAAACTAGAGAGGTTCGATGGTGGCAATTTTCTGAGATGACAGAAAAGGATGCACTTTCTTCGTACAACATGGGAGACTTGAACAATCATATGCTTCCTCAAAATCTGTTTATTTTGAACATGGTGAAAGGTACACAATTACTTTCCATGGTTATGATCTGCTTGGTTTTCTAAATTCATATATGTACAATCCTAAAGGCGTTCTTGAGATGTCCCCATGTGAATAAGGCAATCCCATTAGTCTTACTAAGTATTAACTATACCTTAAATCGTATTATAACGCTAATGAGTCTATTAAAGGAAGCGAGCAAAACAAACAACTTAAAACATGCAAGCATAAACATAAAAGCATAACGCGTAAAAGCAAACAGAGTAAAAACGCAACTAAGGAAGGATAGCTATATACAATAACATGCATAAACTTGCCCTATCAGTTGGGCTACTGTAGCATATACATACATTGTACATCAAAATCTGAAACATAAACAAAGGTACATTAGGAAACTCAAAAGTAAATCTCTCAGCCTCATCAACTCTCAGTCCGCCCACTGTTAAAAGTACATCAAAGATAAGGTCACACCACACTCCTAGGACGGACGCACTGGCATCCCACACCCTCGATGGTGTGGATACCTCGAAATACCCTCGCTCTCGCCATATATGCACCGGTACATCCTCCGGGGCACATAGCTAGACGAGGAGCTAGACACCACTATCCTCCTCCTTCGGCATGTCCGTAGGTACTGCTTGCTGCGTCGTACACGCCATCGTTGGATGAAACCACTCCTGTTGGTCACATGCAAAGACTCTGTTACATCCCATATGTGAGCATGAGCACTAGGTCGTGGCAGATGCCACATCCGAGTGAACGGTAAGAACTGAACAAATCAAAAAGGTCTGACGACGTTGCCTAAAGGTAGCATCCTGAACCTGAACCGTATACTAATAGGCCCTTTGTACACGGTAAGAAAGGTGGCAGAGTCCATCTTCCAGCCTCATCATCATGATAGATGAGCTCCAGATCCCCCAACATCGGGATCCGGGGTGCCATCTCCTGGAAAGGGTGCCTCCGTGGGTTCATCATCCTTGACGTCTAGGTCTTCTCGATGTCGAACCACAAAAGACAGAGAAAAGATAGGGAGATAAGAATACGCATAATCAAAACAGGAAAGAAGCAGTAATATAGAATATAAACATGTACACACAATAGGTTGCAGGTAGCACAAAGTCAATCATCTCTCGAGTCAAACACAATACATCTCCAGGATACTCTCATCCTCAGATCAATCCTTAACTAGGGATAGTAACCCCTTTATGCATGTCGGCCGAAACTCTAAAACATTGTACTCCCATCTTAAGAATAGGAGTTAGTTTGTACAGGTAACCCTTTCGCTCGCCGTGACCAATAAGAGTGTTTCCCAACTACTCTCTCAGGAGGGGTGTCTTGGCCACCTCGAAATGTCCACCTGTGACTTGAAAAAAACTCAGGGATTAGTCGTGATAACCAGACATGATCAGGCATCACGACATGATAGGAGCAACCCCATCCGTCATTGTAGAACGGTCCCGAGTCCAGTTACATCCCAAAGGCCCATATCAGACCGCCCCTCCGCTTTCCGTACCCGCACTAAGGTACAACTAACCTCGTATGACAATTGGCAGCCCATACCACCGTCGTACGTCCCTACCACTTGGCCATTATGATATGCAACCAACATCCACAATGAGTTGATACCGGAACCTCACACCTAAACACTCGGATACAATCACGATGCCTCGCCTCCACATGGCCACAGCCACGACGCCTCGCGTCCACAAAGATCACACTTTATTCATCAGAACCTCAACGGTATCAACTCGAATCGCTCAACAACATCTCACAGATCACTCAACTAACTAACGGTCATGATAAACATCAAGCAACATATACAACACAGCACGCATGCCAACAAGACAGTAGAGCATATGAGCAACATATACAACATCTCACAGATCGATCTTACACCAGGAGCCGGACCGATTTCGATAGCACCCTATAGAATGTCCTTAATAAAGTTGGCAGAGCTAAAGAAGCAACTAGACGACATGCTGCAGAAGCAGTTTATAAGACCGAGTGTTTCACCCTAGAGAGCACCTTTGCTGTTCGTCAAGAAGAAGGACGGCAGTTCAAGGTTGTGTGTGGACTACAGACAGTTCAACAAGGTGACGATCAAGAATAAATACCCGTTGCCAAGGATTGACGATCTTATGGACCAATTGAGGGGAGCAACGGTATTTTCTAATTAGGGTGAAGGAAGATGATATACCGAAGACGGCTTTCAGGAGTCGGTACGGGCACTACGAGTATCTAGTTATGCCTTTTGGTGTGACTAATGCTCCTGTAGTGTTCATGGACTATATGAATAGAATCTTCAGACCGTACCTTGATAAGTTTGTCGTTGTTTTTATCGATGACATCCTTATCTACTCCTTAGACAAGGAAGAGAATCAAGAGCATTTGAGGATTGTACTTCAAGTTCTTAAGGATAGACAACTCTATGCCAAGTTATCGAAGTGCGAGTTCTGGCTGGAGGAGGTACAATTCCATGGACATGTGGTCGACGAAGATGGTATAGCAGTAGATCTTGCAAAAGTAGAAGTTGTGGTTAAGTGGGAAAGCCCTAAGATGGTAAGCAAGATCAGAAGCTTTCTCGGGCTAGCAGGGTACTACAGGAGGTTTATCGAGGGATTCTCGAAGATTGCGTTACCTCTGACGCAATTAACGAGGAAAGGAAAAGCTTATGAATGGATAGAAGAGTGCGAGGCTAGTTTCCAAGAGCTGAAAAGGAGGCTAACTAGTTATCTGATACTAGTCTTGCCAGATCCATCAACGTCGTTCGATATGAACTGTGATGCGTCATATCAAGGTTTGGGTTGCGTACTCATGCAAGACAGGAAAATGGTAGCTTATGCTTCCAGACAGTTAAAAGTGCATGAACGGAATTACCCAACCCATGACCTAGAGTTGGCCGCAATATTGTTTTCATTGAATATATGGAGACACTATCTCTATGGTGCTAAATTCAGCGTATTTAGCGACCACAAGAGCTTAAGATATCTGTTTGACCAGAAGGAGTTGAACATGAGGCAGAGGATATGGATGGAATTCATAAAGAATTATGAATTTGATCTACAGTACCACCCAGGAAAGGCCAACGTGGTGGCAGATGCATTGAGTCGGAAATCTTTGCATATGTCCGCTATGATGGTGAAAGAACTGGAACTGCCGGAACAGTTCAAAAATCTGAATCTAGACGTGGAGTTATCCAGAGATAAGATAAGTTTAGGAATGGTCACTATCACTAGTGATTTTCTGAACTTGATCTGGAAAAAGCAAGTAGAATAACAGTACCTACAAGAAAGAAACCAGATGGTAGATGAAGGAAAGACTTCAGAGTTCAAGAAAGGTACTGATGGAATCCTGAAGTTTGGAGACAGGATATGTGTGCCTAAGGATAGCGAAGTTAGGAACATGATCCTGAAAGAAGCACAAAGAGCAAGTTGAGTTTTCATCCCGGATCTACAAAGATGTACCAGGACCTAAAAGGAATGTTTTGGTGGACTGGGATGAAGAAGGAAGTAGCAGAGTATGTCCAATCCTGTCTGGTGTGTCAAAAGGCAAAGATTGAACACCAGAACCCAGCAGGGTTATTGCAATCACTGGACGTCCCAGAATGGAAATGGGATTGCATTACAATGGATTTTGTTTCCAGACTACCAAGGACGCAAAAGAGGTGCGATGCAATTTGGGAAATCGTTGACAAGCTTACGAAATGTGCTCATTTCTTGCCGATCAACCAAAGGTATTCTTTGGAAAGATTAACCCAAATTTACATCAAGGAAGTGGTAAGATTACATGGAATGCCTTCGAATATCATTTCGGACAGGGATCCGAGATTTACTTCTAGGTTTTGGCAGAGTTTAAATAGTGCTTTGGGAACTAAGCTCAGAATGGGTTCAGCCTATCATCCGCAGACGGATAGTCAGTCTGAAAGGACGATTCAATCGTTAGAGGATCTTTTAAGGGCATGTGTTTTGGAAAACACAGGAATTTGGGACGAATTGCTTCCACTGATTGAATTCACGTACAATAATAGTTTCCACTTGAGTAATGGCATGGCGCCATGCGAGGCACTCTATGGGTGAAAGTCCAGAACACCACTCTATTGGTATGAAACCGGGGAGAATCATTTGATAGGCCCGAAACTAGTACAGCGAACAACGGAACAAGTTAAGAAAATTCGAGAAAAGATGAAAGTCGCACGGGATCGGCAGAAAAGCTACAGTGACAAGAGGAGGAGACCTTTGGAGTTCCAGGAAGGCGATCATGTCTTTATGAGAGTCACTCCAAGAACTGGAATCGACAAGGCAATCAAATCCAGAAAGCTTACACCTGGATTCATTGGACCATTTCAAATTCTTCGCCGAATTGGTCCTGTTGCCTAGCAAATTGCTTTACCTCCCAACCTATCCAATATTCATAATGTATTCCATGTATCCCAACTCAGAAAATACCATCCTGATCCATCACATGTGTTAGAGCCTGTACGGATTGAAGACACGAGGGTGAAAGAACTCCGCGGGAAGCGGATTACCTTAGTCAAAGTCATATGGGTTTCTACAATAGGAGATGCCACCTGGGAACGTGAAGAAGATATGCAGCAGCAATATCCACATCTATTCTATGGTACGTCGAATTTTGAGAACGAAATTATTTTTAAGGGGGGGTGGTAATGTAACACCCCGTTTTTATTAAAAAGCTTTAAAAGCTTTCCAATATTAATTAAACAGTATTTGTATGTTTGTATTTTATTGGACAGTCTAGAGTGCGAAATAAATTAATCCGAGACCATAGTCACGTTCTACGCTATCGTAGGAAATTATGGTTAAATTTTGGGTCAAAAACTCAGACGGAGCTCGATCTGCGTTTTTAACTGACAGTAGTGTTTTACTACTATCAAGACCTAATTTGGACCCGTGAATCAGACAGTTAGTCTTAGAATCACGTTTCCTACATTTTCGAAAAAATCCGTCCTGACGTTCGAAAATGAAAATAATATAAAATATTCGGGCGAAAACTCGAACCATGAGGCAATTGAAGCTGTAAAGGGATTTACTGGGACCCGCTAAAGGATAAACTTAATGTCACATCAAGTCACATCACCTCGGGAAGTGTGCCATGACTCGACACTTTCATAATGACAAATGAAAATTTCTGGACGCGAAAAAATCAAAATGCCCTTGATCTTTTTCCTAAAGGACGTTTACGTTCCTAAAATATCTAAAAATTTCATAACACACACTTTCTCTCTCTCTCTCTCCATTTCTTCGGCCCATTCTTTCTCTCTCTCCCCTCCATCTTCTTCTTCTTCCTTTCTTTTCTCTTCCTTCTCCATTTTGACCATTTTTCTTCCTTAACTTTACCTCCATTTTTCTCAAGCTTCCACAAGGTTTTTCATGAAAATTTGTGAAGCAAAGTTGATCATCTCATCCTCCTCTATCATCTATTAGGTATAGACTTCTCTCTTGAGCTCTAAATCTTCATTTTTCTTCATTGAATGTCATAGTTTCAAAGTTGTTCTTCATACTTCAAAAATCTCTAGAAAATTGTAGAAAAATCCTTTTAATACCAAAACAATTTATTTGAGCTAGATTCATTATCTTCTATCATTATCCAAGAGATTGAAACTAAAAGAGCTCTCTATCTCAAATGGGTCAAAAGGGACGAACCCTATGTATGTTGAAATCCTAGGTTTTTGATTCCATTTTTGAGTAAAAAGACTTACTCTGGTGTTGTGTATACTTAAGGATCATTGATCCAAGAGTTAGGAATTTTTAGACATCTCTAGTCTATTTTAAAAATAGGGGCCGAACCTAGCTTGTGTGTGAGCTATGAGTTTTGCTTCAAGTTTTTGTATAATAAGACTTACCCTAGTGTTGTACATACTTGAGTATCATTCATCCAAGAGTTGGTAGAATTTCGACACCCTTAACCTATTTAATTAAATAGGGACAGTACTCTCACCATATGTATTAGGAAAGTTTTTAACTAAATTGTATTGATTTTTTATTGTGCTTTGTTGTAAAGGATCTGACGGTATTCGAGCTTTCGACAGCGCATCCGATTGACAGTTGCGGAACCGCAGCCGGAGTCTCACGGGAACATCACTAAGGTGGGGAGAAAGAACTGATATCGTCGGGAAGGCAAGCTTAGTATAGAATATATATATGTGCGTAGGGGAACCCTTAAACCCTACTAGAGGTTGAGCCTTGGATAAAGTGTCTGGACCCTGGGTGTAGGTACTTTTGGGCTATCACCACTAAGTTGATAATATGGATGATGTGATTGATTGAGGTTGACGTGTTGATCTGTTTATTTGATTATCTGTTGATTTATTGTGTTGAACTGTTTGTATGATTTACTCTTAACTGGCATTGTGATGATAACTGTACTGGGAAGATTTTCTATTGCGATGTTTATTATGATTGGTTGGTTGAGTGTTGATGACGGTATGGTGAGTTTTGATGTTGTTCGGGTTGATACCGTCGTGGTCCCGACCATGGAGCTATGGCTCGTAGACGCAAGGCGTCGTGATGCTGATGTTGATGTTGATGATGATGTTGATGTCGATGTTGATGTGGATGCGATGTGTCGTGGTCGTGATCGAGTGCGTAGGCGTGCGGTACCGGTATCAACCTGCGATGGATGTTTGTTGTATAGCGTATCATTTCATACCACAACATTTTTGTCCCATAGGGGGATGTCCAATTAGGGACGTGATGTTTTTAAATCCCGAGGCTGGATGTCCAATGGGGGATGTGATGTGATGTTATCCCGACGGGGATGTCGAACTGGGGACATGATGTATCGGCCGACATGCATATAGGGAAGTCAGCATATACATAGGGACTAGTATCCCTCTTATAGGCTTATCTAAGAGAATGATGTTTGAGATGATTGTACTGTATGACTTAAGAGATGGGTGATGTTGTGTTGTATATTTTATTTGTGTTGTGTGATGCATGTATATATGCTGTACTGATGCCCCTCTCTCATATTGATGATATATGTTTCTTATCTCCCTTTATTCTCTGTATGTTTACTTTATGTTTATGGGAAGACCTCGAGGAAAAACCAGATGCTGAGGAGCTGGATGGTACTCCTTACGAGCCTGACGCTGGTTGACGAGTTGCGGACCCTAGCCTCGAGAGGTTGGGTAGTGATCGTACTTAGCTAGAGAGCTTTCGCTAGGCTTTTTTGCATATTTTGATTTTAGTCTATACTGATGCACTTCGTATGTATACACTGTTACTGTAGCCCTACTGATGGGGAAAATGATTATGTGATATATTTCTTCATATTTTGAAAGTTGTGCACTCTGAAGCGTCGCGTGCCGTATGATACTTTCACCTAGGGTGGAGGTACTTTATCAGGATCAACCTCTAGTAGGGCTTAG
Organism: Ammopiptanthus mongolicus; assembly: GCA_039655645.1. Lineage (NCBI taxonomy): Eukaryota > Viridiplantae > Streptophyta > Magnoliopsida > Fabales > Fabaceae > Ammopiptanthus > Ammopiptanthus mongolicus. The sequence continues at coordinate 17,362,698 of CM077344.1, read as the reverse complement.
GGTTCCCCTACACATATGCAAATACACTATACTACTCTTGCCTTCTCGACGATAGCAATATCTTTCTCCCCACTACCTGAAAGCAAGTATGCGATCACAAACATGATCACCACCACCACGATGCCACCACCAACACCTCGCAGCTGCCTCCTCGTCCTCCGATCTTCATCCAACTATTATGAGCTACTGAATGCAATGAATGCAGGGAACTTTAACCGCAGGCAATCCGAGTCCATGAAATATGTGAGGGATTTCTAAAATGTACCAGAAACACCTGAGAAATTAAAGGTTAAGCTCTTAGCACCGGTATGCCCGAGAGTAGGTTATTGGAAGCGCCGACATGGGCACTGGTTTCTGGAAAAGGAGATATCGTTGAGCGCTGATGATGAAACCTTATGCAGAAACACTATTTGACTTGTTCGAATGTCCATGTCTTTCCAAGAATTTCAAATTCTTTCTAATATGTGTGTTCTTTCATGAATGTATGCATCCATCCATCAAATGGTACTTGCGTGCGTGTAAGGTTACATCCCTTCTTTGAATCCTTTGAAGGGTTATTTCTCCTCACCAATGAGCATGAATTGGACTATAAATAGAACCACTCTGCATGCAGATCTTAAATCTTAAAATTGGCTAAGTTTTTTTCATTTCAAATTACTTCCTTTCTTCTTTTATGCGCAAAGAGAATTGAGAAAACTATTGTTCTGTAAACTACCATTATTGTTAGCATTGATTGTGGGTGTGCAGACTGTTGGAAATAATTCAGATTAGGTAAAATTCAATTAGTGTTAGTTAGTGTTTGTTAGTTTATTGGTTAGTCGTAACTAATAAGTGATCAGTAGTCATGTGGGAATTAAGTGTGTAGAACAATATAAAATAGGTGCTTATATGTAAACATTGTGATATAGATTAATTGTAATCATAGTGAAATTAATAAAGATTTTTTAGAGTATTTTCTCCTTCTTCTCAATATTCTCTCTAGTGTGTGCTTGTGTTTCGACATGGTATCTAGAGCTATTAAGGTTCCGGGACAAAGAGAGTCTTGTGAGGGTGTGTCCATGGCTGCCGCGATTTTGATTAAGGATTTTCTAGTTTCTTTACCGGTTCTTGATTGTAAGAACTTTGAGCAATGGGTGGTGAAGATGAGAGTCATCTTTGGTTTCCAGGAAGTGCTGGAAATTGTTCAAAGAGGCATTCAAGATTCGGAGGATAGTGCCTCCTACAAGGAATCCAAGAAGAGAGATTACAAGGCTCTTTTCATCATTCATCAATGTGTGGATGATGTGAATTTTGAAAAGATTGTTTCGGCCAAGAACGCAAAAGAAGCTTGGGACATCTCAAACAATGCTTATGGAGGTGCTGATAAAGTGAAGAAGGTAGAAAAGCCATATGATCAACAAGTGGGTTTGCAAGAGTTTGAGAAAGATCGAACCTCCGCTGACTCAATCGCCTGCCATGGCGGTGGTGCCTCCGAGTTGGAACCCGTATGCAACAATGTTGATATGACGGTGGTCGGTGAAGGCAACGTGAAAGAGAGAAGCGTGAAGAGACCATGGCCGAAAAGGAGGAAGGTGTTGGGTTCTGAAGTTTCTGCAAATCCAAGGAGTGTTAGTGTGGTCAAAGAAAAATGGAGGGGTGATTCAAGAATTTCAAGATTTGTGTTTGATAAAGCTCAGGTTGGTAGTTCGAATTGGTTCAAGAATTTCAAGATTGACTATGTGTGTATTTTTATGATGGTTGGAGTGTCATGCTTCAAGCAATGGGATCCAGAAAAATGTGTTCTTGAGAGATATACTAGCTAATGTGTTTTTAGCTAATCTGAGTTAAGGGGGTGTGTTGGAAATAATTCAGATTAATTAATTCAGTTAGTGTTTGTTAGTTTGTTAGTTAGTTGTAACTAATAAGTGATCAATAGTCCATGTGGGAATTCAGTGTGTAGAGCAATATAAATAGGTGCTTATGTGTAATCAATGTGATATAGAGAAAGTGTAATCATAGTGAAGTGAATAAAGATTTTTTAGAGTATTTTCTCCTTCCTCTCAATATTCTCTCTAGTGTGTGCTTGTGTTTCAACACAAACCAAGTCAAGGGATCTGCATTGTATCCTGAAGAGGATTTGTTGTTTCACCTCTTGCATCTAGTGAAGAATGAAACAGGAAGGGGGCAAACTGAACCTAAAGCTTAGTTCACACACACGCCTTGGAGACTTGCGATTTTCTTCATTCCTTTTTCTTTGTTGTAGAACTATCCTTCTTCCAAAAATATTTAGTTTCGCTTTTATTCTATCATAATGGGTACAACATTGAAAGAGATCACTTATGACTTCGTGAAACTGGAGAGGTTCGATGGTGACAAATTTCTTAGATGGTAGAAAGGGTTACACTTTCTTTGTACAACATGGGAGACTTGAACATTCATATGCTTACTCAAAATTTGTTTATTTATGACAATGTTGAAAGGTACATAATTACTTTCTAGTTATAATATGCTCGATGTTCTAAATTCTTGTAGTTACAATCCTAAAGGCGTTCTTGTTTATGTTAAATTCAACATGTAGTATTAGAGGCTTAGATGCATGATTTGGAATCCATTCAAGTATGTGAGTTTTGATAATCATGAGTATGCATGATTTATGATGCATGCATGTACATTGTTTTCCTTTGATAAGATAGTCTTATGTATGAATGATTATATCAAGTAGATGCACAAATGAATTTTTTGTTTCATACAAGAATCAATTGTTTTAGAGTTGACAATCATATACTATATGTGCATGATTTTGTGGATATAAGATGAGAATTGTTTCTTGCTTATGTTGATAGTAGAAATGTTTTGCATGTGTTATTGGATTGTTCTAAGTTGTCAAAATGGATATGAATGTTCATGGAGAAAAGTTATAGAACACACCTACATGATTTTAGATCATGATTTTGTTAGTTTTTATTGTGACAATTATTTAGAGTTACCCTAAAACATGTTTCGACATGAATCCAAGACATAGAGATGATGAAAATACGTTTAAATTTGGGTTCAGAAGATGTGAAAATGGCTAAAAAGGGTCGCGTGAATCCGATTTTAGGTAAAACTAGTTTTGTTGACTCGGCTGGTTGCGGGAAACTCACCCAAACGTTACCTTCTGTTTAAACTTTGAATTCTAATTATAGTTAAATGTTAGCATCTCATTAAGTGGCACCATTTGCTGGTGGCCTTTAGTTTTTTTTGGTGGATAAAAAAAGGTGATTTGTCGGAATAAAATGGAATGGAGTTGCCCCGCGAGGTTTGAATCCAAGACCAAGGGGTGGAAAGCACAACCGCTGTCAGGCCATCATTTGATAAGTGTATATGATTATCTTAATATTAATTATGTTGTTATTACATGGTATGTTTACTGTTTAAAACTTATATTATAATGCCTTGTTAGTCACAGGTAAGGGAAATAAATCTTATACTGTAAAAGTATTTTCAATTACCCATAAAAAAAATTTATCTTTATATATGTTATTACATTGTGTGGGTAAATTGAAGTTCTTTGTTGTGATACATTCATTATATGCTTCATGAGTGATAGAGTAGGATAATTGTATAATTCTAGTTAGTTTGAGTCTACTGGAATTATGCATCAAACTTCCACACCTTATTCTTCACAACAAAAATGGTATAACTGAAAGAGAAAATAGGGTAATAGAAAAAATGGTAAATGTCATGTTATCCTATTCTAGTCTAGCAAAAGGTTATTGGGAAGAAGCCATATTAACGACTTGCTATATTTTAAACATAGTTCCAAACAAACGGAACAAAATAACCCCATTTGAACTTTGGAAGAAAAGAAAACCCAACCACAACTATATCAAAGTATGGGGCTGTAAGGCAATAGTAAACGTTCCGAGACCAAAAAGAAACAAATTGGGATAAAGAGGAATTGAATGTGTGCTCCTGACCTATGCTGAAAATAGCCATGTGTAACGATATCTGGTTATTGAATGTGACACTCGAGGCTGACGAGGGCGGGGGGTGATCGCCGGTGGAAAAGATGAAGCACGGACAAGAAGCGACTCCTGGCAGGCTTCTTGGTGGAGGGAGACATAAACGAACAGATTTCACACCTAAACGAGAGCGATCCGGACATTATGCAGGTATGAGACTGTACAGTTGAGGGAGGGATTAAAAGGAATTGATTGGTACTACCTATAACAACAAAATGCATCTTCTTTTCTGGAGCCCGTCACTTAAGAACTTCAAAGTTAAACGTGCCCGACTTGGAGCAATTTTGGGATGGGTGACCTCCCGAAAAGTTTTCTTAGGAAGCGTACGAGTGAGGACAAAGCACGCTAAAAAGGCCCATGTTTGTTTATGGGTATCACAGACGTCAATCCGGAAAGCATCCTGAGATGTTACAAATAGTATCAGAGCGGCACATTGTAAGTCTGGTATACAACCTAAGAGGGGGGTGAATTAGGTTGAACGATTTTCGAGTGACTTTTAGAGATTTTTCGTTCTTTTGTTTTATGGATAGATAGATGGAGTTTGATTGATAAACAAAAGTAAAAGGATAAGGAAGAAAATTGAGACACAAGAATTTATACTGGTTCCCCTAACCACTTGGGTACATCCAGTTCTTCTGACACCTGCAGAGCAATTCATTATGATAGAAATTCTTGTTACAAGCAAGCCTCACCCCAAGGCTCCCTAACAATCTCTATACAACAAGATAGCACCCCACTATCTTTTCAAACCAAAACCCAACACAAGGATGAGTTTAATAATTGTGAAGAATGGTAAAGCATATGGCTGTATCAGATCAATATCACTTTGTAACTATACAACTTAGTGCTCAGGAACTTTTTCAGAATATGAAAATAGTATCAAAGTTCTAGGCAAGAAAGTTTTGAAAGTTTAGAACTTGTAAAATGATATTGAACTCTTATGATTGAAAGAATGAAAGTTGTATATGTTCTGATGTAAAAGAAAGGTATATATATAATCGTCAGAGTGTGTCTGAAGCAAGGTGATCGTTTGGCAACTTTCCAGGGACCAAAACACACCATTTGAAATCATAATGTTTCAGAAAAATTGATTTTGAAATAGTGGTAATCGATTACATCGTTGTGGTAATCGATTACATGTGTACGTTGAAAATCAGTTATTCAAAAATTTAGTTGATGTAATCGATTACACATTTTAGGTAATCGATTACATCCACATCACCGAGACTTTAGGTAATCGATTACAGCTTTGAGGTAATCGATTACTGCAATTAAAACAAAAAGTTTTTTTTTGAGATTTCAAAAGGATTGCTTCAACACTTAACTTTGAAAATAACTTAGAGTAAGTTTTAAACTTAAGGAATGATTTGTTTGAACACATCTAAGTTATATAATCACAGCTTGTAATATGTCAAAGATACAAACCATACTTACAGAGAATTGACAATACATAATTAAAGTCTCTGTAGAATCGTTGACTTGATCTATCGGAGGCTTTTCTTCTTTTTGATCAGCAATCTTGTCATCATCTAAACCCAGCCAAGTTTAAGAAGGAAATCTTCTTCACAATCTCCCCCTTTTTGATGATGACAAACACCAATCTTGTTAATGCTTTGCGAACGGAAAAGCTCCCCCTGTCTTGTATATCTCCCCCTTTGTATTGGAGTTGGGAAACCTGAAAAGTGAGTAATCTACAAGATATACAGATAATATCTCCCTCCCCCTTTTGACATTATCAAAAAGGAGAAAGAAAACATAAACATAAGAAAGCGCATATAGTTACCAAGCTCAGGCAAACACAAACTAAACACTTAATATGAAACATCCATGCAAACATTGCAAAGGTCCTACGGAGTAAAGTCCAAATAAAAAGCAGAAATCAAAGTAAAATTAAAGAAAGAATTACATAACTAGAAATCCAACATAAACAAGTATGACATAATGATAATATGATGCATGCATGATGAAGCAAATCAGGCTACTCTTCATCCTCCTCATTGTCATTTCCAAAAGCTTCAAGACGGTCCAAGCGAGCAGACAGTTGATCAAACCTCTCAGCCATGTAACCACGGACACTCCGAAGCTCATCCAAAATCATTTGATTTGTGACCGCACCATCTTGAGGTTCTTCATCTTCTTGTGCAAGAGGGTGTAGCAGATCGCTTCGATGCTTGTAGACTCGTTCAGCAGCATCCCAGTTTATACCCATCTTTGGTAAGATATCCATATGGATTTCATTTTCAGCAGGTGTCATTTCCAGAGAGACCTCATTGTTGGTGTCTACATTGCAGCACTCCAACAATCGGGAGATTTGTCTAGCATAAGGCAAACTTGTAGTTCGCTTCTTTAGTGACAACATGTGATTCACAACCAAATAGGCCCAGTTGATAGGTTTGTTATTCTTGATAGCATACAGGATTTGCATTTCAAAATCATTGATTTGAGAGTAGTTTGAGGCCTTAGGTACTAAAACATAGCAGAGAACATAATGAAGAAGTCTATCATCAACGTTCAAGTGTCCTACAGAGAGAATATTTCTAGCAGATGAGGCTGCACCAGACCTTTGTCTTTTGTGGGCAATTTCAGTCTCATCATATCGAAACATGGATAAATAGAAGTCTCTCTTGTCATACTCCTCCCACTCACATAAGAAATCAGTATGAATCCTTTCTCCCTCAAATGGAATTTCAAGAAACTCTCCAATTTGCTTCAAGGATAATTTAATAGGAACCCCTTTTACCCAAGAAGCCAGACCACTACCCTTAGCCTCTAAATTGCAATAGAACACTCTAACAAGATCAGGGTAATATTTTCCAAAATCAATAGCAAGTGGTGTCACTTCCTGACTTTCCAGCAATGAAGGAAAATTGAACCCAGCAAAGGCAATAAGACTCACATACTTTGGAGTGATGAGTTTCCTACCAATGAACTGTTGGAATCGAGTTCGTTGATCAGTGTTAGCCAACAGCCTTGATAAGTCCAGAGGATCGGGATTCGCTCTCCTTGCATCATTCACAGAAGGATTCTTGCTTCTAAACTTCCTTGAATGTTCCATGGTGATGATAGTGTGGAAAGAGAGGTTAGGGATTCGAAATTTGGAGAAAAACAGAAGAGGGCCACAAAATGGAAGAGGATTAGGGATTAGAAGTGAAAGAGTTGAGCAACAATGGTAGAAATGAGGATTTGAAGGTGTGTGGGTGAGAAAGGATAAGAGGTAACCGATTGCAAGAAATGAATGAAATGATGTGTAAACTGATTTTATGCAGAAAACCTGTCAGTGTGCGCAAATTTTCGCGGACGTAATCGATTACACCCAAGTGGTAACCGATTACACGTCGGGTCTGTTGTGCGAAAAACTGAACTTTTTGAACATGTAATCGATTACCCTGATACTGTAATCGATTACACATTGTAAAAAATGAAAAATTATTGATAAAAACATGCAATGTGTGAGTATCTATTCTATGTATAACATACATATCACATAGATTTATGATTAAAAACACATACATACACTAGAATGACACAATAAAAGCATATAGGTTAAATGAAAGAACCTGTCACCAAATGTGTTGGTCTCATATATCCTTTTCATCCAAAATGCCAAGTTCTCTTCTTATCTTGAAGAAGGGTTCTTTGGCTAATGGCTTGGTGAAGATGTCTGCTAATTGAGCATGAGTATCAACAAATGTAATCTCCACGTCTCTTTTTAGAACATGATCTCGTAGAAAATGATGTCGAATGTCTATATGCTTGGTACGAGAGTGCATAACAGGATTCTTTGAAATATTTATAGCACTTGTATTGTCACACCTTAAAGGAATGCATCCATGATTGATTCCATAATCACAGAGTTGTTGTTTTAGCCAAAGACTTTGAGCACAACAGCTTCCAGCTGCAATATATTCTGCTTCAGCGGTGCTGAGAGCAACACTTGCTTGCTTCTTGCAAGACCAGGATATCAAAGCATTTCCAAGGATATGGCATGTGCCACTAGTACTTTTTCGATCAGTTTTGCATCCTGCATAATCAGAATCTGAGTAGCCAACTAAAGAACAGATACTACCTTTGGGATACCATAGGCCAACATTTGTTGTCCCTTTTAGATACTTCATGATCCTCTTTACCGAAGAAAGATGAGATTCTTTTGGATTGACTTGAAATCGAGCACAGAGACATACACTAAACATAATGTCAGGACGACTGGCAGTTAAGTATAATAATGAACCAATCATACCTCGATATTTCTTGATGTCTACTGATAAACCTGACTCATCTTGATCAATATAAGTACCAAATCCCATAGGAGTTGCAATCTCTTTGCAGTTATCCATGTCAAACCTTTTCAACAGTTCTTTACAGTATTTTGATTGATTTAGGAAGATACCATTCTTAGTTTGCTTGATTTGAAGTCCAAGAAAGTAATTCAGCTTTCCCGTCATGGACATTTCAAATTCTCCTTGCATTACCATTGAGAACTCTTCACACAAAGCTCTATTGGTTGATCCGAAAATGATGTCATCAACATAAATTTGGACCAATAGAGTGTGATCCTTAATTCTCTTGATGAATAGAGTAGTATCTACCTTACCCTTTTCAAATCCTTTTTCACTTAAGAATTGACTAAGTCTGTCATACCAAGCCCTAGGGGCTTGTTTTAAGCCATAAAGAGCTTTCTTCAATTTGAATACATGTGAGGGGTTTTTGAAATCTTCAAACCCAGGAGGTTGTTTGACATAAACTTCCTCATTTATGTATCCATTCAAGAAGGCACTTTTGACATCCATTTGAAATAATTGAAAATCTAGAGAGCAAGCATAACCAAGTAATAAACGTATAGCTTCTAACCTTGCAACAGGAGCGAATGTCTCTTCAAAATCAATTCCTTCCTCTTGATTATAGCCTTGAGCAACCAACCTTGCCTTGTTTCGAATAATTATCCCGTTTTCATCAAGTTTGTTCTTAAACACCCATTTTGTACCAATGATGTGTTTGTCTTGTGGTCTAGGGACAAGTTCCCAAACTTGATTCCTTTCAAATTGGTTTAACTCTTCTTGCATGGCAAGAATCCATTGATCGTCTTCAAGAGCTTCATTTATCTTTGAAGGTTCTATTTGAGAGACAAAAGCCATGTATAGGCAAGCTTCCTTCAGATTTAATCTTGTTTTTACTCCTGATTCAATATCACCAAATACTTTGTCAAGAGGATGATCCCGATGGATTCTCCATTCACGAGGTAGATCAGGCTGATTCTGCTCTTGTTGAAGATTGTCGTCTTGGTGATTGATTGAATTAATTTGTTTTTCTTTGACAGAGTCTTCCTTAGGTAATTCTGACTCAGCATCCTTAGTAGTGTCTTTTGTAGATGCTTCCATTATATCATCATCATCGTCACAAGAAACTTTCTCTACAGTTGGGTTAGTTTCATCAAAGGAAACATGCATATATTCTTCTATAACTAAGGTTCTTTTATTATAAATTCTATAGGCTTTACTTGAAAGAGAATAGCCAAGAAATATACCTTCGTCAGATTTCTCATCGAACTTACCTAGGTTGTCTTTGTCATTGTTGAGTACAAAGCATTTGCATCCAAAGACATGAAGATGTGAGATGTTTGGCTTTCTTCCTTTATATAGTTCATAAGGAGTCTTTTTCAAGATCGGCCTGATATTGACTCGATTTGTAACATAGCAAGCTGTACTTACTGCATCTGCCCAGAAGTACTTTGGTAGACTTGAATCACTGAGCATTGTTCTAGCCAGTTCAATTAGAGATCGATTCTTCCTTTCTGCCACGCCATTTTGTTGAGGAGTCCTTGGAGCTGAGAAGTAGTGAGTGATACCATGTTCTTCACAGAATTCCTCAAAAAGAGCATTTTGGAACTCCCCACCATGATCACTTCTAAGTGACACAATCTTCATAGATTTTTCATTTTGCACTTGTTTTGCATATTTCTTGAACGCCTTATATGCATCACCTTTTTGTGCTAAAAATAGAGTCCAAGAATATCTAGAGAAATCATCAACAATAACTAAAGCATAAACATTACCTCCAAAGCTTCTAGTTCTTGAGGGACCAAACAGATCCATGTGAATCAACTGAAGTGGTCTTGTAGTTGATACCACATTCTTTGGTTTGAAAGAGGATTTTGTTTGTTTCCCCTTTTGGCATGCGTCACATAATCTATCTTTGACAAATTTCATTTTGGGTAATCCAATAACAAGATCATGTTTGACAAGTTTATTCAAATGTTCCATGTGAATATGTGCTATTCTTTTGTGCCAAAGCCATGCATCATTATTGTTTACCACTAGATATTTAATCTTCAAAGATAAATCATCTAGACATACCTTATAGGAGTTGTCGATTCTATTTCCCACTAACTTCTCTTCAGGAGAGGCTTCATTTTCAATGATACATTTTTCCTTGATGAAGTTTACTCTGAATCCTTTATCGCAGAGTTGACTTATGCTAATCAAATTGTGCTTCAAACCTTCGACATATAGGACATCATCAATAGTTGTGAAGGGAGAAGCTCCAATCTTTCCAATCCCAAGAATCTTTCCTCTATTGTTATCTCCATATGTGACATATCCTTTAGATTTCAGCTTCAGAGATGTAAACTTTGTACAATCACCAGTCATGTGCCTCGAACAGCCACTATCAAGATACCATGTGTTGCTGGTGCTGTTCAGGCATTTCTCTTGTTCATCATCTGAGTGATGTGATGCCATTAGTGCTTTGACTTCAGATTCTCCACTTTCTGAATCGGAGGACGTACTTACTTCATTGTCATTCCATGCAATGTAGGCCTTTTTGGATTTGAATTCCTTTTTCCCTTTGAAGTACTTCTTCTTTGTCAGATTAGGACATTCTGCTTTCATATGTCCTTCCTTACCGCATTCAAAACATGTGAAGTTCTGATTTGAAGTGGATGTATCCCTTTTCTTAAAAAATTTCTTTTTGTTATCAAATTTAATATTTTGGTCTTTCTTAAGAAATTTTCCAAACCTTTTTACCAGGAGGGTGATGTTCTCATCTTCATCAGTGCTTTCTTCTTCATGTTGTTTTCTGGTTTCAACCTTTAAGGCAATGCTTTTGTTCTTCTTCTCTTTGACTTCAGTCTCTTCCAATCTTCCAAGTTCCAATTCATGTTCTTGGAGTTTTCCAAATAATGCCGCAGAGGTCATTTTTGACAGACTTTTCTTTTCAGAAATTGCAGTAACCTTTGGTTGCCATTGCCGAGTCAATGATCGAAGAATTTTAAGATTCAACTCATCATTGGTAAAGGTCTTTCCAAGAGCCATTAAGTGATTTGTCAAATGAGAGAATCTCTTTTGCAAATCAAGTATTGATTCACCGGGCTGCATTCTAAACATTTCATACTCTTGTGATAGAGTATTCAGTTTAGATCTCTTTACTTCTACTGTTCCTTCATGGGTTACTTCTAGAGTATCCCAAATCTCTTTAGCAGTTTTACAATGTGAGATACGAAAGAATTCATCCATACCTAATGCTGACTGTAGAATGTTCTTGGCCTTTTTGTCGTAGAGCACTCTCTTCTTGTCATCATCCGTCCATGAGGTTTTGACTTTATCTTGCACTTCATTGTTGATGACTGTTGTAGGATTGCATGCGAATCTTCCAGAAGTCATAGTGTTCTCCAACGAAACATGGAGGCTTGTTGTTACTGCCACCATCTCTAAAAGTAGGATTGTTGCTTGCGGAAGCCATGGATCGAAGGAGCAGGTTACCTTAACCCGCTTTGATACCAAATGTAAGTCTGGTATACAACCTAAGAGGGGGGGTGAATTAGGTTGAACGATTTTCGAGTGACTTTTAGAGATTTTTCGTTCTTTTGTTTTATGGATAGATAGATGGAGTTTGATTGATAAACAAAAGTAAAAGGATAAGGAAGAAGATTGAGACACAAGAATTTATACTGGTTCCCCTAACCACTTGGGTACATCCAGTTCTTCTGACACCTGCAGAGCAATTCACTATGATAGAAATTCTTGTTACAAGCAAGCCTCACCCCAAGGCTCCCTAACAATCTCTATACAACAAGATAGCACCCCACTATCTTTTCAAACCAAAACCCAACACAAGGATGAGTTTAATAATTGTGAAGAATGGTAAAGCATATGCCTGTATCAGATCAATATCACTTTGTAACTATACAACTTAGTGCTCAGGAACTTTTTCAGAATATGAAAATAGTATCAAAGTTCTAGGCAAGAAAGTTTTGAAAGTTTAGAACTTGTAAAATGATATTGAACTCTTATGATTGAAAGAATGAAAGTTGTATATGTTATGATGTAAAAGAAAGGTATATATATAATCATCAGAGTGTGTCTGAAGCAAGGTGATCGTTTGGCAACTTTCCAGGGACCAAAACACACCATTTGAAATCATAACGTTTCAGAAAATTTGATTTTGAAACAGTGGTAATCGATTTATTCAAAAATTTAGTTGATGTAATCGATTACACATTTTAGGTAATCGATTACATCCACATCACTGAGACTTTAGGTAATCGATTACAGCTTTGAGGTAATCGATTACTGCAATTAAAACAAAAAGTTTTTTTTTTTGAGATTTCAAAAGGATTGCTTCAACACTTAACTTTGAAAATAACTTAGAGTAAGTTTTAAACTTAAGGAATGATTTGTTTGAGCACATCTAAGATATATAATCACAGCTTGTAATATGTCAAAGATACAAACCATACTTACAGAGAATTGACAATACATAATTAAAGTCTCTGTAGAATCGTTGACTTGATCTATCGGAGGCTTTTCTTCTTTTTGATCAGCAATCTTGTCATCATCTAAACCCAGCCAAGTTTAAGAAGGAAATCTTCTTCACACACATCTCCCAGTATCTTGAGGCGTTACTAATAGTATTAGACCCGTGTTGGTTTGTGGGGATCACAGTTGTCAATACGGAAAGTTTTATTCTCTGCTGCTTATATTCGAGGTCCTTATACTCGACCCCCTTTACTGTGAGTAATCAAGGTACATACTCGGCAAATAACACTATTAATAGTATTCTGTATATATACTCGGTTGAGGGTACCTAACAACTTCAGTTATCCGACCTTATATTCTCGGCAAGTATATGTAGTCATCCGACCTCATATTCTCGACCATTACATAAGCCCCCTAAGCTTTGAACTAAACTTAGTGACAGAGCTTAGTAGGAATTTTCTATTGGCCAAATGTTGGAGACTTCATGTTGTTTCCTTGGCGAAATATGGACTTTGAAGCGATGCATCTTTACAAGTGATGACATTCAGGTCATCATTATGCATATATTAGCTTCCTTTTCTTAAATGCTAATTGTCTAGGGTTACATGTCTTGTTAAGACAAGTAATAACAAGACATAACTTTTCAATTCACTCGATTTTCAAATTTTCAAAATTATGTCTGAAAAACTTGGCAATTAAAAGGACGCGTCTTTTGAGTTTTGCCTGCTTGTTAGACACGTCCCTTCTATCCAATAAATGAGAAGGCGTTTATCTAGCGTTACTCACATTTATGATGCATACTCGATTAGGTGTGACTTTTCATCAACCAAGGGCTTTAACTTATAAATAATAGCCTTCAAATTCATCCCTTCTCTACTTTTCTGCATCTGCTCACTTGCTACCTTTCCTATTCTTGCTCTGCACTTGTCCAGGGTTTCTTCCTTCATCTTCTTAAGTTTTTCAGGTACCCCTATTTTTAAATCCCTTTGCAAGCGCTATTAAATGCCTCACGGAAGAGCTATTGAACGTCTTTTTCCACGTAGTGCTCTTAGAATTTATGGGCTTAACATCTCAACTTTTGGCGCTTGTAATGGGTGCAGTTTCTCAAGCTATATGTATAGTTATGAGAGAATAAAGTTGCCCTCTTGCATATAATTATAGTTTTTGACCTAGTGATAAACATCTGATCCAACATGTAATATTAGAGCGAGGTTATGGGTTCAAATCCCTCTAATGACATGTGAGGGGATGATTGATGGCCTGTTATCTCAACCATTTTCATTTAATTGAATTTAAGTCGTGTTCTGCCACTAATTCCAGCACATAACTTTATTGGTGAGCTTCCACATGAAAAAAAAAAAATAAAAACATATAAGGAAACACCATCATAACATGAATAAAATTAAAATTTATTTTATAAATATATTATGGTTGTTGATGTGAAAAAAATTAATCTAATAGGATGTTCCATAGTACTTTTTGCAACAAAACGCAGAGCAATCCTGGCTAGTGCATGCTTTCATGCAGTCGAAGTTACATGTAGCTAGTTCTTCATACCTTTGGTGATGGATTTTGTATCACCCCTTGATGCTACGTCTCATCTCAATGCGGAAAACATAGATTAAAATGCTGATTACTTTCGAAAAATATTTTAAGTAAATAGCTATGTTCGAAAATGTGGGTCTAAAATTTTCTTCGTGATATAATAAGTACAGCGTAAGGGTAAAAGAATGCACCACATGCCATGCATCATTACATAACTTCCATAAACACATCATAGAGGTATTAAGCCGAAGCATACAAGTTTTTTGAAAATAGACCTTAAACTAATAGCAGAGATCATGGTCTACTATCAAAAGGTACAAACTTTAAAATACTAGATAGACATAACTACAATAGATAAGAAACAACTACTTTAAAAAGAAAAGACCTTGTTGCTAGTCGGGCAAATAGTAGCCATTGGGGAGAACCCCAAAGTCATCGCCGTTATGGAACTCCATGGCTGGCGTCCCCGAATAGCGGAGGGGACCTCTGGTCAGCATCTACACAAGTGGCCAAAAGCACCACAGGGAAACCCAACATGTGTATAGCAAAAGTGAGACACTCGTTCACAAGTTTATCATAATAGCCACACAAGTAAAACAAAAATACGACATGCTATAGAATATCAACATAACATCTCAACAAGATAATTCCACACAATAGGGTTATCCTCAGAATATCATCATGACTTGTAATAATGCATGATACTTCAATATCAACTCTTTATATCGTATTCTCTGGAGATTCCTAACTTCCCTTCATCGAGTGATAGGCCGTGAATACTCCCATAACACAGTTGTTCTCGTGAGTCGTCCTCTCAATTTAGGTCTGAACTCCAATTGTTCAAGGTTTTCACGTCATAATCGTATCATGTAATAGTTCAGTCTCTGATCGAGTCCATCCATGTTTGGAAGTCGATTTCCATAGCATGGGTTGCTACGCCTCGGCCTTTTTTGGAGTTTCGAACACGGGATGCCCCTATAGACCTAGTGGTCTTAACGAGCTCATATTCTCAACCACATGGATTGTTGCTCGTTTTCCATGACACTTCTGCCAGTTCATGCATGCAAAAACTTGGTTTTCTATTTTCTTTTCGTTCGTCCAGTCTTGTCAAGGCACATAGCCCTCGACTCATTTTAAAGGACGTTTAGCCCGTTCATTCAAAACACATGACATATAGTCTGAGTGCTCAATCTACGAAGTACTAGGCCGATATCATGGACACTAGACTTGCATATATAGGACACTAAGTCCGTTCATTTAAAACACCGGACATGTCACTAGTGGAAAATAGACTTTTAACGTCAGGCTTTTAACATCTGTTAAAGAAAAATAGATGTTAAAAATAGACGCGGTGGCAAACTTGTAAATAAATAGCGTATGGAGCAGACTTTTAACATCGGTTATAAGTAACCTGATGTTAAAATGTACTTTTAACATCCGTTTCAGGTAAAACCGATGTTAAAATTTTCTTCCCTCCATTCCATATTTACTGGTGCTAACTTTTTAACATCGGTTCTTAGTTAACTGATGTTAAAAGTAACTTTTTAACATCGGTTTTTTATATAACCGATGTTAAAATAAATTTTAACATCGGTTTTTTCTAACAACCGATGTTAAAAGTTATTAAAATATATAACGTTAACTTTCTCAAACCTTCTCTGTCTCGTGCCCTACATTTCAATGTTACAGTGTTCTCACTCCCGCAACCTACTTTTCTCTTCTCTTCACTGACCTCCTTCTCCTCCGTTCGTGAGCCACCGTAGAACCACCACCATAACTTCCTCTTCGCAAAGGTACGTAACTCTCTCTTCCCTATTTTTATTTGCTCAAACCCTCATTTGCTAAATACCATTTTTGCTAATATTTGCTCAGAACCATTTACAACTGAACCACCCCAACTCCCTTTCTTCTACAACTGACCACCGCATTTGAACCGCCCCAACTCCCCTTCTGCTTGGTAATCCTTCTCTGTTAGTTAGTGTTTAGCATTGTCTCTGTTTTAATGATTTGAATATTTCATGAAATAATGAAATGCATTTTGAGTTTTTTTTAAACTTAAACACTTTGATGTTACATATTGAGCATAGACTTTTAGGCTTTGCTTATAATCTCAATAGTCAAGGGGTTTGGGTTCTTTTAAAAAGTTAGGTCATCTGGATTGGTTTGATCAATAGTCGAGGGGTTTAGTTTCTATTACAGGACTTAAGGTTTAGGCCTATAATTTCAAATACTGCTCTTTGAGAGTCTCCCCTCTTGTGCTCATATTATATAAATATGTGTAAATCTACAGAACGTGGATATGGACCGTAGTTGGATGGTTAGTAAACGCACAAGTGATGAGTATGGGGAGGGAGTGGAAGACTTTCTAGAATTTGCTCAAAGAAATCTTCCTGATAGTAATGGAAGATTTAATTGTCCTTGTGTTAGATGTTTGAATATGAGGAAATGTGAAGTTAAGCAAATACGTGATCATCTTATTTGTGAAGGGATTTGCAAGAGTTATACAAGATGGATATGGCATGGTGAAGACTTGTTAAACATGCCAAGTGTGTCCCAAAGTGAAGAAGTTGATGCAGATATGGAGGACGATCGACTAGAGGACATGATCCGTGATATTGGACAAGAGTCATTTCAGCGAGCACGTGTGTATGATACTTTGTGCAGTGATGCGGATACGCCTTTGTATCCGGGGTGCACTACTTATACAAGGTTGTCGGCGGTCTTAAAATTGTTCAGTGTGAAGGCGAGAAATGGGTGGAATGATAAAAGCTTCACCGAATTGCTTGAGTTGTTGAACAACATGCTTCCAGAAGGCAACACACTGCCAGATCGTAACTATGAGGCAAAGAAGATACTCTGTCCGATGGGTATGGAGTATAAGAAGATACATGCATGTCCTAATGATTGCATACTATACAAGGGTGTGTATGAAGGGATGCACGACTGCCCCAAGTGTGGGGTATCGCGGTACAAAGTGAAGGATGGTGATTCTAGTTGTGATGTGATCACAAAGGGTCCTCCTGCAAAGGTGTTGTGGTATCTTCCAATAATTCCAAGGTTCAAGCGATTGTTCGCTAATGTAAATGACGCAAAGAACATTAGATGGCATGCAGATGAGAGGAAACGTGATAGAATGCTTCGCCATCCGGCTGATTCTGTGCAATGGGAGAGAATTGATAGTTTGTTTTCGAATTTCGGAAATGAGCCAAGAAACCTTAGGCTTGGACTTGCTACGGATGGAATGAATCCGTATGGTACCTTAAGTAGTATCCATAGTTCATGGCCTGTTCTCCTCGTAATTTACAATCTACCTCCTTGGTTGTGCATGAAGCGCAAATACATGATGTTATCTATGATGATTTCGGGCCCAAAACAGCCAGGAAATGACTTAGATGTTTATCTAAGTCCCTTGATTGAAGACTTGAGAAAGTTGTGGGTGGAAGGCGTTGATGTGTTTGATGGCCATTACAAAGAGACTTTCAAGATGCGTGCCATGTTATTTTGCACCATCAATGACTTTCCAGCATACGGGAACTTGTCCGGGTATAGTGTTAAGGGGCATAAAGCATGCCCAATATGTGAAGAAGGCAGATGTTTCACACAATTGCAACATGGAAGGAAGACAGTTTACCTTGGGCATCGGAGATTTCTCAGACGTGATCACCCATATCGTAGACTGAAAAAAGCTTTCAATGTATTCCAAGAGAATGGAATTGCTCCGACGGCCTTTAATGGAGAGAAAGTTTATCAAAGGGTGAAGGACATTAATGGTATGTTCGGAAAGGCTCAAAAGAAGGCTATTGAGAAAAACATATGGAAGAAGAGGTCGATCTTCTTTGATCTTCCATACTGGTGCAAACTTGATGTCAGACATTGTATTGATGTCATGCATGTGGAGAAAAATGTATGTGATAGTCTAATTGGAACGCTTCTCAACATTCAGGGTAAGACAAAGGACGGTGTGAATGCTCGTCTAGATCTGGTTGCGATGGGTATACGAGAGCAGTTAGCTCCACAACCAAAGGATGGTAAGCAGACATATTTGCCTCCAGCATGTCATACCTTATCAAAAAAAAGAGAGAACAAGTTTTTGTGAGTGTCTACGGGGCGTCAAAGTGCCACAGGGTTACTCTTCAAATGTCAAGAGACTTGTCTCAAATGATCTAAAATTGGTTGGCTTAACGTCTCATGATTGCCACGTCTTGATGCAACAAACTACTACCAGTGGCTATTCGTGATATTGCTCCTAAAAATGTTAGACATGTCATAACTAGGTTGTGCTCATTCTTCAATGCTATATGTAGCAAAGTCATTGACCCCCAGAAGTTAGATGAGTTGGAAGATGAGGCTGCTATAATCTTATGCCAATTGGAGATGTATTTTCCTCCTTCGTTTTTCGACATCATGGTTCACTTAATTGTTCATCTAGTGAGAGAGATTAGATTATGTGGCCCCGTTTATTTAAGGTGGATGTACCTAGTTGAGCGATACATGAAGATCTTGAAAGGGTATGTGAAGAATCCACACCGTCCTGAAACATCTATTGTTCAAAGGTACGTTGCAGAAGAAGCTATTGAGTTTTGTCAAGACTACCTTTCAGAAATGGAGGCTATAGGGATTCCTAAGCCTCGTCATGAGGGAAGATGTGTCGGTAATGGTACACGAGGTATAAAGGTTAATAGCAAAGCTCGGGAGGAAGTGTTTCAAGCCCATTTGCACATTTTGAATAACACTGATGAGGTTGCACCTTACTTATGTGCTCACAGACAAGAGGTCAAGGAAGAAAACCCTAGAAGGAACGAAAAATGGTTGTTGAACCATCATAACAAGACTTTCGTAGCCTGGTTTAAATAAAAAATTACAAATGATCATATTGCTTCCGATACATTACAATGGCTAGCACAGGGGCCACATCTTGAAGTCATATGTTGGAGTGGATATGATATCAATATGTTTTCCTTCTATACAAAGTCCCAAGATGACAAGAGTACCATGCAAAACAGTGGGGTTATGATCGTATCTGAGTCGATGCACTTCTCTAGTTCAAAAGATACAAATCCCATTATGGCATCGAAATCTTACTTTAGAGTCATTGAAGAGATTTGGGAGGTCGATTACACTAAATTTCAAGTGCCTGTTTTTAAGTGTAAGTGGGCTGATAGTAACAGTGGTGTGCAAACTGAAGAATTAGGATTTACATTGGTAGACCTTGACAAAGTAGGTCACACGGAAGAGCCTTTCATCATGGCTTTCCAAGCAAAACAAGTGTTTTATATCAATGATCCTTCTAACAAAAGGTAGCCAGTTGTTCTCCAAGGAAAAAGCATGCATAATGGTATCCATGAAAATCAAGATTCAACTCTTGATATTCCAGAAACTCCTTCTTTCTCAACACAGATGCCTATTTTCGTCGAGGAAAATGTAGTGGATGATGTACTTGCCACTCGTGATGATCATCATGAAGGGATATTGATCTAAACTTGACCATAGTGTAAGTTATGTTTAAATTAAAGTATTCTTTTTTTATTTATCCATGTTAAAGTAGACTTATTTTTATTTCTCCATGTTAAGTTAGACTTATTTTTATTTATCCATGTTAAAGTAGGCTTTTTTATCCATGTTATAGTGGACTTTTTTTTATTTATCCATTCTTATATACTGACCTAATTTATTACTTTTTGTCTAAATAGGCATACATGACTGATCCAGCAGGCATTCCTCCTTCTCCTTCACATAGCGGGTCAGGTGGTGCACGCCCCAAAAAAAGGGGTAGAGCAGCCACAAAGTTACGATCGTTGGCCCTGAGTCGTTGCGGTGATCAGAGGCTTCCGGTTGAGTTTGATACATATGAGGGCGCCATAGGGCCGAATGCTGACAAATTCACCGGTTTTGTGGCCCTGGAAGCTCGAAACAGGGTTAGCATTCTGATTGAGGAATGGGCTCAGGTACCGAGTATGGTGAAGGACCAAATTTGGTCTTCAATTTTGGTATTTTACTTTTATCCTCTCTATTTGTATCTAAATTGTATTTACTTATATTATTATCATACTCTAATATATTTCCTCCATTTTGTTTTGTACTATAGTTGACCTTTGATGTCCCGAATACTCCTGAATGTAAGAAGAAATGGCTTTCTTTTGCCGCGAAGCGGTGGACGGGGTTCAAGACCTATTTGGGCAATAGATATATTTTTGAGAAGAAAGACGACAAATCTCTACTTGACATATACTCTTTCATTGATAAGGAGACCTGGGATAGGTTTGTTATGAGCCGACAAGACCCTGCCTTTCTGGTTAGTTTCCCGTTATATTTTTTATAATAGGCCTATCTAATTTATTTATTTAATTGAATTGAATATGTGTTATTTGTAACAGGAGAAAAGGAAAAAGGCCAAGGAAATCCAGAAAAACAATGTACACCCACACCATATGTCTCGTGGTGGCTATCGTATGGTTCGGCAGAAAATTATGAATGAGAAGATGAAAAAGAAGCAAGAAGAGGCCAAAAAGAAGCAAGAAGAAGGTGGAGCTGATGGAGAAGCCGAAGCCGATGGAGAAATAGTTGTTAATCATCCATCTCTACCCGAACGCCATGAAACATGGATGGAAGCCCGAAAGACAAAATCGGGAGCTTTTAAAGCCGAGCCCACACGCATTGTCGCTGAAAAGATTGTAAGTAATTAATAGATTACTTCTACTTGTAATTAATACAGTTAAGTAAACACTATCTTACACATATTTTGTGAATTTCCCCCTTATAGACATCGCTGGTGGAACAAAGCTCGCAAGGACCATTCGTTCAACATGGACGTAGGGATATCCTGAGCACTGCCCTAGGTAAAGATAACCACCCTGGCTTTGTAAAGGGTGTTGGAGGGCTAGTGGGCATTCGACAATATCACGGACGACGAGTCCATGTTGGAAGCCGAATCAGCAGCCACGAGCGGGAAAGCATTAAGGAGGAGCTTAAAAGAGAGATGTTTCCGGAGCTTATGGAATCATTCATAAAGGAGATGTCATCTAGGGGGTTACAATTTCCCAACCAAGCCCAATGAGCCAACCTTCTCAGCATGTGAGCACCGTTGGGAGCTGTGAGGACGCACATAAGCCAGTTGAGATGCCTTTATCCCAGGTATTCATATTAATTTCATATTAATCATTTAATTACTTATGTCTTATTTATTTGCAAATGACATTACTTAACTAATGCCTTATCTTTGTTGCTTAGAACATTGATAAAAAGCTATGATCCAATGTAGCTCATTCGGCCGCATTTGCTCCGGATGCGCCGGATAAAGAGTATGCTATTCCCTTGGAACACGAAGGCGCTTGCGACTTGCCAGCCTTTTTTTTCTCTGGGAAGGATATAGGTGACATATGTCTGCCGGGTAATTGGCTAGCCAATACCGTTCTGAGTATGTGGTGCACGTAAGTACACTGTTGACATGCATCTTAGGTATTTTAATTCTATAATTTATTTCAATGTCTTAGGTATTTAACATTATTTTATTCTAATATCTTAGGTATCTTCATCGCTTATGTATGGAAAGAGGCAATCAGAATACGTATGGATTCTTGGACCCAAGCGTAATTCAGGGAAATTACTGCACTAATGGGGATGCGATGAAGACATACATCCTGAAGCTACTTGGTCAAACAAAGAAAGATATTTATCTAGCACCAATACTTAGGAGTGGTCATTGGCAGTTGCTTATACTTCATCCTAGCCAGCATCGTGTCGTCTTCTTATGCCCGTTGCACTATAGTCCGACATCTGAATTGAAGGACGCGATTGACATGTAAGCTTTAATTTAATTTGTAATTCAAATTGCTTTTGCTTTATTACATGAACATAATTGACATTATTATTTTTAATCATAGAGCTATGGTTGCAAGTAGCATGGCTTGTGCAGATGCAAAAGTAGGCCATCCAAGTCAAAAAGAAAGCCTGAATGGATTATCCCACTCGTAAGTAGTTTATTATTTCTTACAAAAAAATTACAACAGTAATTATTATTATATTAGTACTGTACTTGATATTCAATTTCATATTGTCTTGTAGTTTCGTAGACAAGCTGGCGGCTGGGAGTGTGGATACTACGTGATGAAACATATGTTGAACGTGGTCTCCGCCACTATTATTGACGGATGGCAACAGGTAATAAATATAAAGTTTTGCACAAGTTAAATTATATTTTGTTTTGGTTGATGATTTAATGTTGAGTTTATTTAAACTTGTGCAGGCTTTTGACGATCAAACTCCACTTGATAAAGAAGAGATGAAAGACCTAAGGGATCGTTTTGCTAATTTCTTTTATGAGTATACTAGGCAGCATAATGTAGATTGTATATGATTTTTGCACTTGTATGTATTGCATGTGACACATTTTGGACTTTAGGTTCTTGCACTTATAACACTGTATATATGTAATGTTATTATAATATAGTTTAATTATTCTGGACTTGTGTAACTAGTACTGTAATATTATAATTTCGGAACAGCAATCTATATGAGTTACATGTTTGAATCTGTTTCTGGCATTATGTTGTGTACTGAATTATGGATGATATACTGATTGATATGTAGGGTGGGAAAGAACTATAAATGTAACAGACCATGTAAAAAAAATAATTTAATTTTAACATCGGTTGTTCTAATAACCGATGTTAAAAGTACACTTTTAACATCGTGTGTTCCTAAAATCGATGTTATAAGCAATTTTAACATCGGTTTCAGATACAATGGATGTTAAAAGTGTACTGAAAGGAGCACATCTCTGACTGAGACCACACTTTTAACATTGGGTGTTAATATAACCGTTGTTTAAAGTTTACTTTTAACATCCGATTTTTTATTAACCGATGTTAAAAGTAAACTTTTAACATCGGTTTACAACCGATGTTAAAAGTCACACTTTTAACATCCCTTTAATTAACGTCGCCACTATAACCGATGTTAAAAGTATTTTTTAACCGATGTAAAAAGTGCTTTCTGTACTAGTGTGTAGTCCGGGTGCTCAAATCACAAAATTCTAGCCCGACGTCTCGGTCACTAAGTTCACGTGCTTCACAACGTGAAGGGGTAATCATCAGTTTTCATCAAAGTTTCGTTTTTGTTGATCAAAACTTGAAAACAAAACTCAAAAATCTCCTTGGCATAACCAAAAAGCATTTTCTCTCTAAAAATTGTTTTCCAGAAAAACTTTTCTTTATAAAGCATTTTGTAAACGTTTAAATCTTCAAAAATTCATTTTAAATGATTTTGACTTGAAAAGCCTTTTCTAAAGGTTCCATTATTTAAAACATTTTGCTAAAGATTTTCATTTTGAGCAAACTTTTTTCTTTGAAAGAGACTTTTTCTCCTTGAAAGTCAAACACTTCGAGAAAAAATTCTTTCCTTCACAAAACTAAAATGTTCTTCGAAACTTTCTCTTTGTAAAACATGTTTAGAATTTAATGATAAAACAACTTCTCACTATTTTTCCTCACCAACACTCACTTCCCAAGTTTCATTCGAAAATCCTTTTTGAGTTCTTAACTTGGTATCTTTTTAGTAAAATTAGTCAATTTACCATTTAACTTAAGAGTTTTTCAATCTTTAAAACCAAAACATTTTTTTTAATCTTTGATTAAGACTTTTAAGCGGCTTAATCTTCATTATCAAGCTATAACCGATGCTATGCTCTCAACCAATCCAATTCAAAATAGTCATTTAGTTTTAAAAAGCAACATCATACATAAAGATTACCTTAAGGTGATGATCTTGGATGGAAAGCTCAAGAACACTTGAATAAATACCATTAACACAACACAGGTAAAGCACAGATAAAAGTAGGGTGTTACAGATTTCACCCCAAACCCAGAAGGAAAACACATCTTGACGCAATTCATGATGTAAACCCTAACCAAATCTCCTCTATCGGAAATTTCCCTATGCATTGTCGATAGCACGCCTTTGGGTCTTCATTCTTTGACGCCAATACAGGCTTTTGTAACCTTGGCTAGTGCCACCACCATGATCAAAACAACGACAAGAACTTGTGCAACTTTGGTTGAAGCAATTTTTATCCGCTTGCTTCAAATTGGAGAAGCTCTTGTTAGGATACGATGAGATTCAAACTCTAGTGTCTAGCACCTTTTATAGGACTAATGCAACCATACGATATGTCCACAGTAAGATGTAAAAAACAATTATTTGAAATGTTTCAGAGTTTGCTTGTTTTAGATTTTGATAGAATTAATTTTGAAATAATAAATATTAAAAGAATTGATTTTAAAAAAATTGAGGTTACAAAAATCGATTTGTGTTAAGTAATGATATTTTAAAAATGTATTTAGAAGAATTGATTTTATTTGGATGATAAAGTAAAATTACTTTTGAGGTGTGAATATAAAGAACTTTACAGGTCTCATACCTAGAATCAATTCTACTCAATAAAAAAGCTAGAAATTATTTCTTATTTTAAAATCAATTCTACGCACCCCAAAATTGATTTTATTGAACACAATTTTGAAACCAAACTGATAGGGTATGGATAGTTCCTTGATATGAAGGACAAGGATAATCTCCTTAGAAGAATTAGAGAGAGAGAGATAGAGAGAGAGATTTTTGGTAATTTTCTGCTTGCTTCATTAAAACTTTCATACTCTTTTTATACAGTTTCTTGCATTCATTTTCTGTTACTAATTTTTGAAATATTAGACACGTAGCGTAACAAACTTGCTAAAAGGAAACAGAAATTGGAAATACAAATAAAACATAACAGACTGTGAACAAACTTAAGTTTAGAATATTCCTACTAAGTGCTATCTCTCCTATTCGATTTCTGGTGAGATGTTTGGGCCTGTGGCTGCTGAGCCCATTTGCTTCTTTTGGGCCATTTATGTATTCTTTTATTGGACCAGATATCATATCATTATCAACCCCTTGGAGACTGATCTTGTACTCAGGATCAAAATGATTGGATATCAATGAAAAGTCCCTACCAGCCCACTTTTCCTTTGGCAGTAATGTGGCCCAACCCGTTAAAAGGGCCAAATTGGTATCAAGGCCAAACAAGCAGGTGTTCAGTGAGTGACCCATTCCCTGTGAAACCTTATGGTTGTTTTGTGCTGCCACGCTCCAAGGAACCCATGGCCAGCAAGAGGCGGTTCCAGTAGATGGTTTCATCGCCGGGAAGGAGATTGTCATCGGTGATGTTCTGGATCGTACTGAAGAAGGAGGAGACACATGTGACAAAGGTGCGATTGACAGAAGCGAAGAAGACGGAACCGAATTTGAGACGTGATGGCTCGACGGAAATGAGGAAGGAGATGTCTGCAACCTCCGATGGTGAAGAAGGCGGCGCATGGCGGAGTGGTAAGATTTGGGGAGAGTTCCGTCAGGATCGAAGATAAAGAGGCAAATGTTAGGTAGATCGACAGCCCCAACGGAGTTTGATGAGAACTTTCTCCTTGTTTGCTTGTTCATCGCGTTTTGGGGGTTGCTGCCACCAAATGACGGTGGGGCGGCGCGTTCTGTGGGAATCCTAGTTAAAGTGTTCGTATAAAAACCCACCGATTCAGGTTCCAGGAGCATGGACATTGGAGACCGTCGCTGCTGTCGGAGCTCCTTGCGCATCTATTCAGTGGCAATCTGTCCAACAGGGTCTTCATCGTTGAGGGAAGGGCCTTGATCTGGTCGTCGGCGAGGCGAAACTTGTCCTGAGCTGTGAGAACAAAGGTCAACAATTCTGAAGCAATGAGCCGCAATTGCTCCTCTTCTCGAAGGTATTGGAGTTGGGATTGTAGAATTTGTATGGCTTGAAGGAAGGATTCACAGTAACGATCTTGTGAAGCTTTGAGTGGAGTGATTGAGTCTTTGAGCTGGAGAAGACTAGTATGGAGAGGCATGGTTCAAGAATGAAAGCATCAAATGTTTGGAACCGAATTGGTGGGCGGGGGGGTGCTGGGATATTGGTGATGATGGCGGTGGTAGGCCGGACCAATTGATAGGGTATGGATAGTTCCTTGATATGGAGGACAAGGATAACCTCCCTAGAAGAATTAGAGAGAGATTGTGGGTAATTTTTTCCTTGTTTCATTCATATTTTCATATCGTTTTATATAGTTTCTTGCATTCACTTTCTGCTCCTAATTTTCAGGACTATTAGACACCTAGCATAACAAACTTGCTAAAAGCAAATGGAAATTGGAAATAACAGACTGTGAACAAACTTAAATCTAGAATATTCCTACTAGCTGATATCTCTCTTGTTCCATTTCTGGAGAGATGTTTGGGCCTGTGGCTAGTGAGCCCATTTGCTTCTTTTGGGCCATTTTTTGGACCAGATATCATTTCACAAACACCCTCGGTTACTATAGCAACAAGATTTTGAATGGTCAAATGGACTTTTGGGGTCCGTTGTCCCAAAAAATGGTGTCTTGGTGTCCCCCACCAATCAAATGTTGGGAATGAACACAAATATTAATGAGTTGTGATTTTGTTTTCTTAGGTGTCAAATTGTTATTGGGGAGGGACACAGAAGGTGACAGGAAATTGGGACAGAAGATCTCTATCCATATATTATAAGTGAATGAGTAGATTTAGGAAGACTTATTTAGCTAATATTTAAGATGATCGTAAAAGGTTTAATATAGATGATCATAAATTTTTTTTTTTTTTTTTTTTGGTTTTCCAATGGGGAGATGATCATAAAATTTTAACAAATATTTTTAACTATTAAATATTCATAAAATATCTTAAATATGTATAATGTTTAATGAATTACCCTCCTAGAACTCTAAGGGTCTCTTCCGTCTATCAGCATAGCTTTCTTGGCTATCCCTTGCGGCCATCATCTTTTCCCGGATCAACTTTACCTGTTCCGTTGTCTGCTGCACCAACTCGGGACCTAACATCTAACTTTCTCCAATCTCAAACCAGCACAACGGAGTCCCGCACTTCCGTCCATACAAAGCTGCATACGGCACCATCCCGATACTTGAATGGCAACTTTTATTATAGGTAAACTCAATCGGTGGAAGAAACTCGTCCCAACTCCTTGTGTGTTCCAACACACATGCTCTTAACAGATCTTCCAACAATTGAATTGTTCGTTCCGTCTGACCATCCATTTGTGGATGATAAGCAGAACTCGGCCTTAACTTAGTTACCAACGCACCCACTTCTCTAAAACCTGGAAGTAACCTCGGGTCTCGGTATGAGATAATACTTGAAGGTACACCATGAAGGCGCACCACCTCCCTGATGTAAATCTGAGTCAACCTCTCCAGAGAATAATTCTGGTTGATAGGTAAGAAATGAGCATATTTCGTCAACCTATCTATGATGACCCAAATTGCATCACACTTTTTCTGAGTCCTTGATAACCCAGAAACAAAGCCCATTGCAATATTGTCCCGCTTCCACTCTGGGACATCCAGTGATTGCAACAATCCCGCTGGCTTCTGGTGTTCAACCTTCGCCTTTTGACACACCAAGCAGAATAGGACATAGGCTGCCAGTTCCTTCTTCATCACTGGCCACTAGAACAGCTTCTTCAAGTCCTGGTACATCTTGGTAGCCCCCAGATGAAAATTTAGCTTAATTTTGTGTGCTTCCTAGAGGATCATATTCTTAACTTCGCTATCCCCGAGCACATAAACTCTATCACCATACCTAACAAGACCATCAACACCCCTTCGGAAATCAGACATCTTACCTTCCTCTATCAACTGATTGACATCCTTACGATACTCATCCTCAGCTTGGTTTCTCCAAACCAGATTGAGGAAATTGCTACTTACCTCGATCATCCCAAGATTCAGCCTATCCTCAACGATTTCCGCTCCAAGATTCAGATCCCTAAACTGCTCTAACAACTCAAGCTCTCGTGCCATCATTGCAGATACGTGTAGGGACTTCCTACTAAGCGTATCCGCTACTACATTCACCTTACCTGGATGGTATTGCAGGTCGAATTCATAGTCCTTTATGATTTCCATCTACCTCCTCTACCTCATGTTCGACTCCTTCTGGTCGAAAAGATACTTCAGGCTCTTATGGTTGCTAAATACATTGAATTTAGCACCATACAGATAGTGTATCCATATCTTCAATGCAAACACTATCGCAGCTAGCTCTAGATCGTGACTCGGGAAGTTAATTTCATGCACTCTCAACTGCCTGGAGGCATACGCCACCACTCTTCCTTCTTGCATGAGAACGCAACCCAAACCTTGATATGATGCATGACAGTATACGTCAAAACGTCCTAAGGGATCTGGAAAAACCCACACTGGCGATGTGGTCAATCTCCGCTTCAGCTCTAGGAAACTCTGCTCACAAGCCTCTGACCACTTGAACGCCATCCCTTTTCTTGTCAAATGCATCATAGGCAACACAATCTGAGAGAATCCCTCTAAAATCTTTCTGTAGTAGCCCGCCAAACCAAGAAAGCTTTGAACCTCACTTACCGACTTCAGGCTTTCCTAACCAACCACAGCCTCAACCTTAGCAGCATCCACCGTGATTCCATCCTTGTTGATCATGTGTCCTAGAAACTGCACTTCTTCTAGCGAGAACTCACACTTCGACAACTTAGCATAAAACTGTCTGTCCTTCAGCACTTGCAGCATTGCTTGAAAATGCTCTTGGTGTTCCTCTTTACACGAAGAATAAATAAGAATGTCATCGACAAACGTGACAACAAACCTGTCTAGGAACGATCGGAATATCCTATTCATATAGTCCATGAACACAGCCGGAGCATTAGTCACACCGAAAGGCATAACCAAGTACTCATAGTGGCCATACCGACTCCGAAAAGCAGTCTTCAATATATCCTCCTTCTTCACCCTGATTTGATGGTAACCAGATCACAGATCAATCTTGGAAAACACAGTCACTCCCCTCAACTGATCCATAAAATCATCTATCTTTGACAACGGATACTTGTTCTCTATCGTCACTTTGTTCAGCAGACGATAGTCCACACATAACCTTGAACTTCCGTCTTTCATCATGACAAATAGTACCAGAGCTTACCATGGCGACGTGCTAGATCTGATAAACTTTTTGCTTGGCATCTCATCCAACTGTTTCTTCAACTCCGTCAAATCTACCAGAGACATTCGATAATGTGCTATTGAAATAGGTCCACTCCCCGGTATCAGATCTACCGCAAACTCAATCTCCCTTTCCGGCGGCAGTCTTGGAACATCATCTGGAAACACCTCCGAAAATTCTCGCACAACAGGAAGTGCTCCCACACTCGGAATTTCCTTTGCTTCCAAGGAGAACAGCACTACATACTCTTCAGATCATACACCTGTCCGAATACCTTCGTTAGCAGGCATCAACCCAGATAGCTCAGAAAAACAAAAGGTCTTTTTGGCACAGTCCAAGACTACATGGTTAGCCAAAAGCCAATCCATGCCAAGGATAACATCAATTTGCTGCATCGGTAAACAGACTAGGTCTACAAAGAAATGTCTATTTTCTATGGTTATAGGGAACGGTAAGATCATACGACAAAGAAGAAACGGGTAACCCTAAATGATCCTTGCATTCCAAAGAAAAAAAATGAATGGGTAGCCCCCGAATCAAACAACATAGATAAGAGTTTGCCCGAAAATAAACACTTACCTTGAATCAGATCTTGTACCCAAAGCTCAACTCCTTATGGATTGTAGTCTCAGTTGAGGAGGTTTTCCCTTCAGAAAAGCTGTCAAACCGGCAACGTCCTTCCATTCACCCTTTTACTGCTTTGTTATCGTTGCTGTTCTCAAGTAAGCTGGATGAGCTGATTGTTTTGCTGGGTTGTTGCAGTACCTCAGCTGCCAACTCTCTTACTGTTCTGAGGGTCTCTAGAGACTCAGCTCCGTTCCCAATGTGTGACGGTTCCGCTTCCTAACCTCTATTTGATCTGGTCCTACCTCTACCTCTTCCCCCCCGAGCCATTGGTTTCTGTTTCAGAGTAACCATTAGCTCAGATTTCAAACATGATAAGCAACATAATCACTCATATTAACTTATCATTCATACAACAGTCAAACAACAATCGATCGCACTCCTTCTACCCTTCTAGACGCAGTCGAACTCTCTCGTAGAGTCGACAAACTTAGCCAGTTCCACATAGTAACACCTCACAGTCATGGTTCTAGACTTAATAGTTCCCGGTTCTAAAAGGATTGTGTTGTATCAACAACCCCCAAGGTCCATTCTAGAACCAAACTGCTCTGATACCACCCAAATGTGACGTCCCCAAGTTCCATTCGAGGAAATCACATTATCCCCGCTTACACTATACCTATGCCTTAGCGATATTATTTCGCGCTTATTAAAACAAACGTAGCAAAATTTATAAAACATCCAACATAAGCACGTATAAAACATACAACAGAGTAAAACGCAACAGGAAATGCAAGCGGGGATAATGTGATACATGTAAGCGTGGTTGCCTCGTCAGTAGGGCTACAATAGAGTATACATGCAACTGTACATAAGAAACTGAAAATAAAAACATATGCATCAGGGGACTCAAACTCTCAAAACACATCAAAATGATCTCACCTCACATCCTGCAGTAGACCCAGTGACAGTACCACATCCTCGGTGATGTGGATACCCGGAGCTACCCTGTCCCTCCCCATACATGCTTCTGTAAACATACGTGCGTCTGTAAACCTGCAAGGGTACGTAATCGGAAGAGGAACTAGACACGACGACACGCCTACGTCGGTACTGCTCAGATCTTCGTCGTCGTGCACATAGCACAAAGCCCTTCCTGTCGGTGACATGAGATGATGTTGGGGCTGTCCACATGAAGTCTCGCTCATGCTGTCTGGGTGGGTGCCACATCTAAGAGAAAGGGAGAAACTGCGTCACTCTATATGGTCTGATGATGTCTCCATACGGTAGAGTACCGCTCTAGAACATCAAGCAAACCGCTACGGTGTACACGGTAAAAAACGTAGAGGGGTCCACCCGCCACCCTCAATCATCATGGTAGATGATCTGAAGCTCGCCCAGCACCGGCATCTGCGGTGCCCCCTGGTGGAAAGGATGTGTCCTCGGATCCATAGCCGTCCTTCGCTGGCTCGTTGTCTACTCGTAGATCGAACAACATAACATACAAGAAAAGATAAGGAGATAAGATATACAGCACATCATATATGGGATAAAGCAAAGTAGAATATATATCAAACACAAATGTCTCTCGAATGCTCCGACACTACTGTCATCTCCAAGCTAGATGTACACGTACTCTTTCTATGCCTGACGGTCGGTACTAAACATCCCGCTTGGACAAAGATATCAAATACGTCCGCTCATCGAACAAGTTAGTTTGTTTCGGTAATCCGTTCCGCTCGCCGTAACTCATAAGAGTGCATCACCGCTAAACTGTCCTCGACAGAGAGGGCTATCTGGGCCTCCTCAGAAGATCCACCAGCAACTGGAAAGACTCAGGGTCCAGTCGTGATACCGGATTTTACTAGGACTACCACGACACTATAGGCGCTACTATACCAGTCTCTTGTGCGCACACCTCCGTCCAATATATCCTTTAGGTCTATTAGACCTTCCCTTCCGTTTTTCGCACTCGCACTTGGTGCAGCAACCTCGTGTGCCTCATGCCATGCGGGTCGCCACTTGGCAAATTATGTAGATGTTAAGCATGTCATCCATTCTCTTGAGCAGATATCGTACCAAATGCAACGTCGATCCACGCGCCTAGCGCAATTCATCATCACGTGCTCACAGCACCTCAGGCTTCCAAACATAACCTCAGCACACAACAACCAACTTAATTACCAATATCGGGTTCTTAGCCCTAATCATGCTAAACCACTAAGTTCTCAAACATTCACTCATTTCAAGGCAATACAAACAGTTTATCAACATGAGGCTCATAAAGCGGTAAACATAGAAACTGATCAACATGCTATCACAGTCAACATATTTCACATGTATTATCTTACATACCACAGTTAGCAGTTATTCACATAGCAGCATATAGCACATTTTTCCAAGCACCACGAATCTGCTAACCTAGGGTATCAACACAGCGGTGCTAGCCTAAAGTAGACTAAACCTAGGGTTTAGGTACTTTGCGAAGGCTCAACCTCAAGTAGGTTTTAGGGTTCCCCTACACAACATCAACATGCAAACATAGCTATATAAACTATTATTGCCTCCCGGACGTGTGTAACTCTTTCTCCCCACCTGAACAATTTTGCGCGCTTTCCAGTGCAACCCTCAGCTGCAACTTCGCAACCGGTAACCTTGCACGCTTTTAAACAAGCTCACCGCACAGCTTCTCACACTGAAAAAGATACCCCCGATATGCACGTTGGGCCAACAATTTCCCCGAGTCCATGCATAGGGTCCATAAACAACCAAAAAACAACCAAAAAACAACAACAATCGATAGCGCAACAATGAATTAAGAAATCAAAGGTTGCTGCCACGAAAATAAGGGAGAAAAGTCGCTAAACAGCGGCTGTCCTCGCAGCCTTGAGCTCCAACATGGTCCTCTCGCAACTCCTCGAACGAACGATCAGACAAAAACGCCCGTGAAGCCTTAATGTGTTAGCAAAGCAACATTACGTTGGAGAAGGAGTAAGAAAAGGATAGAAACTAAGGCAAATACCAAAAAGAACTTAGCGTTGACGATGTCGGTACCTAGACTTACCTCAACGAAGCTCAAAAACAAGGTTGCACCCTAGACAAATCTGAAGCTATAAGCACGAATGTGTAGTCAGAATAGGGTTTCGGCAAATGTGTAGTCGGAATAGAATCACTCAAAAACACTCAAGAAGATTCTCTAGACTCTCTCTGGAAGGAAGAAGACAACGAAGTCTCAAGTTTTGGTGTTCAAGTGAAATGAAAATGAAACTTAGACAATTTGGTTAAGTGATCAGTATGCTAAAGTGTGCAAAAACTCAACGTTTGAGCGTTCCCACGCTTGAGCGTGGAACCTCTTCCACTCCACCTTCTCCAGTGCCTGATACGTGTCCCACACGCATCAAAACTCAGAACAGCTGGCACAATGCACTCAGCACGCTTGAGCATGCAACTTTCCCACGCCTAAGCGTTGGCACGCTTAAGCGTGCTGCTCAGCTAAGAAGAGGCTTACAGACTTCTGATCTCCCTCGTTTCTCGTGTTACACCTCAAGCACTTCCAACATGATTCAAGCCTATTCCTAAACTTCCAACTAAGCTTACAACTAACACATAAACAATCACACAATCATAGAAACACTCGATCAAGGTTATCCACCTCAATTAGGGTTTCAGAAAGCAGGGATGATACTACGTGAAGATCTAGCTAGGAGATGATAGTAGTGTCGGAGCATTCGGGAGACGTTTGTGTTTGATATATATTCTGCTTTGCTTTATCTCGTATATGATGTGTTGTATATCTTATCACCCTATCGTTTCTTGTATGTTATGTTGTTCGGTCTACGAGCAGACGATGAGCCAGAGGAGGACGGCTATGGACCCGAGGACACATCCTTTCCTCCAGGGGGCACCGCGGATGCTAGTGTTGGGCGAGATTGAGATCATCTACCACGATGATCGAGGGTGGAAGGTGGACCCTTCTACGTTTTTTACCATGTACACTGGACCGGTGAGCTTGCTGTTCCGGAGCAGTACTCCATCGTATGCAAACATCATCGG
Source organism: Ammopiptanthus mongolicus (assembly GCA_039655645.1). NCBI lineage: Eukaryota > Viridiplantae > Streptophyta > Magnoliopsida > Fabales > Fabaceae > Ammopiptanthus > Ammopiptanthus mongolicus. The sequence goes on along the minus strand of CM077344.1, from coordinate 17,328,755 downwards.
ACCGTACAGTTACGCAGTTCCCTTTATCTCAGATATGGCACCCCCCCAGGCAGCATGAGCAAGACTTACTGTGGGCAGCCCCCAGCTTTGTCTTACATGGACGATGACGAAGATCTAAGCAGTACCTGAAGATCTACCGACGTAGGCGTGTCGTCGTGTCTAGGTCCTCTTCCAATTACGTGCCCTTGGGGGTTTACAGAGGTACGTATGGGGAGGGATAGGGTAGCTCCGGGTATCCACATCACTGAGGATGTGTTACTGCCAGTGCGTCTACTGCCAGATGTGAAGTGAGATCATTTTGATGTATTTTGAGAGGGGTGGGGAGAGCCTGCAAGTTGAGAGTTTGAGTTCCTTGATATATGTCTTTATTTTCAGTTTCTTTTGTACAGTTGCATGTATACTCTACCGTAGCCCTACTGATGGGGCTGCCATGTATATATATATATATATATATATATATATGTACATACTTGTTTTACTTTTCCTGTTGCGCTTTACTCGGATGTATGTTTTATACATGCTTATGTTGGATGTTTTATCGTTTTGCTACGTTTGTTTTAATAAGCGCGTAATGTGATTTTCTCGAGTGGAACTTAGGGACGTCACAAATTCTTCCCACCCCAAAATTGATTTTATTGGACACACTTTTGAAACCAAACACCCCCAGTTACTATAGCAACAGGATTTTGAATGGTGAAACGAACTTTTGGGGTGGTATCCAAACAGACACTCAAGCAAATTTTTTTTTAAATAAAACAAAAGAAGCCACGTTAAAACCTTTCGGTGCAAAACCCTCCTTAAGGATAAAAACACCAAAAAGGAAAAAGAGTACTTCTAATGCTACTTATTAATAAAGGAATAAATACAAAAGCATGGGGGGACATAAAACCTAACCCATGAAAAAAGAAAGAAGTCAACTAAATCTATAATTTGGGAGACCTCATCAATTCCTAAAAAAGTCTTCTTTTAAAAACCTAGGAACAGAATTCCACCACATCATACCACTACTGGTAAGATCATGATTTGCTAACTTATCAGCACAAGTGTTACCTTCTCTAAACACATGAGACTTAATAACATGCATATATTGAGATAGTATGAAAGCATGAAGCCAATGGTTTCTTAAGAACTAAGGAACCACCAAAGGGGATGAAAAGGCATGAATAAACAATTAAGAATCACACTCCAACCATAAATAATGCCATCCTCTACTATGAGCTATCTCAATAGCAAGAATGGCCCCCATCAATTCAGCTTGCAGAGAAAAAGAATTGCCCAAATTCATGGCAAAACAACCAAGAATGGCAGCATGCTTGTCTCTAAATAAACCACCATAAGCAGCTAAGCCAGGACCACAAATAGCTGCACCATCTGTATTGCATTTTATCCATTGAAAACTTTGAGCTTTCCAAATCACAGTTATAAACGAGGGGGCTTTACTAACCCTTGAAGGAATAGAAAAACGATTAAGGATGGCCATATCATTATTAGATGCATAAGTAAAATCAGAGCATAGAGATCCGGCTAAATGCACATTAGCTAAAACCAGATGAATGGCCGAATGAAGACTAACCACTTTGCTCTTGAATCTAGCTTGATTTCTACAAAACCAAATACCCCAAATGACATTTGTAATACCTAAAAGAATCACATCCTGCAACACAGGGAACCATCTTCTGTTACAAACCGAGATGACAAAGAGGATATTAGATGTATCAATTGCTAAAGAAAGGCAACTGCCTAGCCAGTTCCAAATTTTCTCAGCAAAATAGCAAGCAAAGAAAAGATGATGACTAGATTCATAATTACAACCACATAAATTGCAACAAGAGACAATCACACATCCTCTAGACCATAAGTGCTCATCAGTGGGAAGCTTGTTGTGAATAAGCCTCCAAGTCAAGAAGGGTTTAGAGGGAGGCACTGCATTACTCCAAATAAGTTTACCCCACTCAATAGAATCAAAAGAAACAGCAGATATCTCATAAGCATCCTTCAAAGATAAAGCACCAGAAATAGAGCGGCTCCAAACCAACTCATCAGGAGAATCATTCAGAGGAAAGATCTGATCAATCTCAGAAAAAACTCAACATTTCGGCCAAGCAAGCTTTTAGGAATCAAAACTTTGCCATTAATAATGAAATCTTGCACCTTACATTTCAAACTGTTATGTAGCCGAGAAGGAATTTGCTGAGCATCCACTAAAGGAACAGATAACCACATATCATGCCAAAAATTAACCTTACTACCATTTCCAATTCTCCATCTGCTATTTGCAAAAACAGAATTAAAAGGATGCTTTAAACCAGACCAAATAGAAGAAGAAACATGTTGCAGTACTGGTTTATTATGGATCAGCACTCTAGCTCTAAGCAGAGTTGCCCACTGACTTGAGGAACCAACTAACTCTCAACAAAGCTTCAGCATAGAAGCATTATTCAAAGCCCGGATAAATTTAATACCTAGCCCACCTTGCTCAACAGGAGAGCACACTTTAGACCAAGGGATAGTCACAATGTTCTTAACTTGAGTATCACCAGACCAAATGAAGTTTTTGATCCATCTATCCAACAATTTAATTAAGGAAATAAGCCAGGCATCGACATAAAAGGAGTGTATCAGCATTCCCTGCACAACAGATTTAACCAATTCCACTCTCCCCATGATTGAGAGAAGTGAACCTTTCCATGTAGCCAGTTTGCTTTTAATTCTGTCAGCAATAGGCAAAAGAAACTGCTTTCTAGGCTTCCCCTTAAACATAGCACCCCAAGATACATAAAAGGAAGGCTGCCATTACTGAAACCAAGTATAGCAACAATAGAGTGGAGCCTCTTCTGAGGAATAACACCAGGATAGAACTTAGATTTGTCAAAACTAATGAATTGCCCTGATGCAACACTATATCTATTAAAAAGAGACATAATTCTCTACAAATTTCTTTTAGAAACTCTGCAAAAGATCAAAATGTCATCCGCATATAACACATGACTAGGGACAGCAAACCCTCTAGGACTAGACATAACTTGAAGATCACCTCTGTCCACTAGAGCAGATATGGCCCTACTCAAAACCTCTTCTGCTACACAAAACAACAAAGACAAGAGAGGGTCACCTTGCCTTACACCTCTCTTGCAAGAAAAGTAGCCAACAACATTATCATTAACAAAAATTGAAAGTTTTGCAGAATTCAGAATCACTTTAATCCAATTACAAAATATTGGATCAAAAACAAAGGCAGAAAGCACCTTTAACAAGAATTTCCAATCAAGTGTCAAAAGTTTTCTTAATATCAATCGTCATGACAATATTACCCCTAAAGCTCCTTTTATCCAACAAATTGATAGTTTTTGAAGCAACATCAATGCAATCATGAATGTGCCTACCTTTATTAAAACCCTCTGTTGAGGAGAGATAATTTTAGGAGCAATAACAGCTAGTCTATCAGCTAAAACCTTGGTGATAATTTTATATTGGAAGTTAGCTAGAGCAATTGGTCTGAACTGACCAATTGTATCAGCAGAACTTGATTTAGGAATCAGAACCACAACATTAGAATTCATATTAAGAGGAAGCCAACTCTATTGGAAAAACTGCAAGACGGATTTATAAACACCCATTCAAACAATATCCCAATACTTTTGATAAAAGAAACCTCCAAACCCATCAGGACCAAGAGCACCATCTGCATTCATACCAAAAACAACCTCTTTCACCTCCTGCCAAGTAGGCATAGCAGTAAGCATACCATTATCCTCAGGACATACCTCAGGTTGAATGAAATCCTCAACAATACCATTATCAATGCAGTTATTATCAGTGGCAAAAAGCTTAGTATAGAAGTTCAAAATGTGTGATTCAATGTCTTCAGAACTATCCAGAATATGATCATCATCTTTAAGAATAGAAATATTTTTAGAGGCATTCCTAATCTTAGTAATCTGATGAAAAAATGTAGTGCTTTTGTCACCCTTCAAATGCCAATTCAATCTAGATTTCTCCATCCAAAATTCCTCTTGATATTGCAAAGCTTTGGATAACTCCATCTGAGCATAATGCTTCTCCCCCAGAAGATCCTCATTAATACCAAAAGCAGAAATTCTGTTATGAATACCATTAAGCTGTTGTATAGTATTATCTACCCTTTGATGCAGATCACCAAATTTTTCCTTATTCCAAACTTTAAGCGAAGACTTAAGCCTTTTCAACTTCTGTGTCAGAACAAACATAGGACAACCTAAAACAGGCTCTTTCCAAGAATTTTCAACCATGTTATAACAATCCTGATGAGAAGCCCACATTTTTAAGAATTTAAAGGAGGATTTAAAAGAGGAAATACCTCTTTACAGGGTTACCAAGATTGGAAAGTGTTCTGAACTACTTCTCACCAGTGTGGAGCAAGAGGAGCTATTCCAAAAGTTTAACCAATCATTATTACAAGTAACTCTATCCAATCCATTTTCAGTAGAGGCAGATCGTCTTCTACCATTAGACCATGTGTAATCAAAACCTCTAATTGGAAGGTGAATCATACCACAAGCATCAGACAAGGATTTAAACTCTTCACAAGCAAATCAAGGGGGAAGATGATGACCTTTTTAATCATGAGCTGCTAAAATAGAATTGAAATCACCAATACAGCACCAAGGACCAACAACAGAATTTTGGAAGTCAATCAATTCCTGCCACAAGATTCTTCTTGAACAATATGATGTACTAGCATATAAAACAGAAAAAAAAAAAAAAAAAAAGCAAATGATTATCCCATAATAAAGAAAAAGAGACATGTTGCACTAAAGAAACTATAACAGTAGGATTAAGATCAACCTTGTAAAGGCACCAAAGATTAGGAGGAAGTTCACCTCTATCATTGATAGCAACAAGTCTAAATTGAAGGCTAGACCAAAAAGACATAAGGAACTTATCTACTAAAGTCCAAGGTTCAGCAATGAAAATTAAATCAGGCTTATTAATCAAAATAAGCTGCTTAAGTACCAACCTAGTTTCACTGTTGGCAACTCTTCTAGCATTCCAATATAAAGCTTTCATTGACACTGACCCATTAGGCCTACTCGGGACCTAGTTTAGCTCACAGTTTGATGCTCCTGTTGGCCTTGTGTTTTCTTCTTATTCAATTTTTAAGACTTAGACAACACTTCAGTAAAACCATCTCCCTGACTAGAGGAAGGATTATCCAAATACTTATCAGCACTATGCTGTAAACTGGAAGAAGAAATATCCTCATCATCGGAATGAGTCTTTTCCCCTACCCTTTGCCAAAATTTCCCCATGAACTGTAATTCTTTTTGAGCAGCAGAATTAAAAACTATAAAATCATTGTCATCTTCATTACTCTTAGCAGTATCTTCAAACACACCAGATGAATGAGGCAATTGTTGTTCCTTTTCCACTTGAGGAGAAGCAATAGGAATTGGAATTTGAGCGTCCTTCAACACTTGAGGTGAAGTAATCGGAGTCTCTAAGTTATCATTTGCATCATTAATCTCTTATTCATTATTTGAGGTACCTTAATGAATATTATGCTCATTCCCCAAATTAGCATCCGTAGTTTGGTCTATATTGTTATCAATTTTAGGATTATCCATCTCTGGTTTACCAGAACCTTCCTCAGTCCCAGAATTATCAAGAATAATCACAGAATTATCATCTTTGACTCCATCAGCATGCTGATTCTTCTTAGGAACATATTGTATTGTCCTTCTAATAACCGGTTTTAGTATTTCCTTTGCAGTATCATCCTTCCAACCATTATTAGGATTCTTCAAACAGTAAGAGACATTATGGCCAACTATCTTGCAGTGAGAACAAAAGTCAGGGACATTCTCATATTCTAGAGAAACAAAAAAAGCAAAGTCCTCTCGCTCAACAAGAACCCTAGCAAAATGACCAAAGGTTTTCTTGCTCGTAGCCTCATCAAGACAAAGAAGAGTCTCAATTCCTCCTGCAATCACAAATAAAATAGGAGCTCTCCAATATTCCTGAGGAAGGTTATATAGCCGAACCCATATATGAGCATTCGAGAACTTCTGAAAAGAAGGATTAAAATCTTTTGTCCACGCAAACACCTTTAGATTACCAAGCTTAAGGTTCCATGTTCCTATGGCTTGAACACTACGTAAGTCTTCTAACGAGGAAAAGGAAAATTCATAAAGCCCTTTCCCAAGCGAGATCAAATTCCATCTACCGATATCTTTCCAAAACAGTGATAGCTTAACCTGCAAGTAATCAACCCTAATAGGTTTACTTCCTTTCGACATGATCAAACGGCCATGGAAATGATTCTTGCAAGAATCCAAACCTGTGAGGTATTCATTCTCAGGTATTTTAATGGAAAGCTCATCACCTTTTACGCAAAGGTTTTGGTAGTTGGCTAAGAGGAATAGAACAAGAGTTACTCAAAGCTTGAGCAAAGGTCCAAGTTTGAAAAGAAGGTTTCGGTGCATGAGGACGCGGAGGAGACGTAGGAGAGGTAGAAGAGGAAAAAGGGGGCAGGTGTGTCTCAGGGAACATGTCAAGCCATGGACAATCATTGAAGATTGCCATGAGGAAGAAGAAGAAGGGTGCAACAAAACGCAAACCCTAGCAGAGCATCCCCATCAAGAAATTCTTAATTTCTTATATGGAATAATATACAACCAATGATCCCAGACATTCAAACAATTAATGAAACTTAATATATATATATATATATATATATATATATTAGTGAGTAGATTTAGGAAGTCTTATTAGGCTAATATTTAAGATGATCATAAAAGGTTTTATATTGATGATCTGAAAATGTTAACAAATTTTTTTCACTATTAAATATTCATAAAATATCTTAGATGTATAATGTTTAATGAATTTTATAATTAAATAGGTATACTTTCTTTCTTCATTTATTATTCTCTCTCATCAATAAAGATAATATTTGATATTCTCTCTCTTCAAGAACCTAAATTAAATGTAGCGTTATTAAAACCGAACCGGTTCAACCGGAAATAGGACTTATGGTCCAGTTCAAAAGGTTGAACCACCCGAGCGATCTCACGTTGTTTAAGGCATGTTGCAGTCACGCTATCCAAGGCCCACTACGTGTGCACCTCCATGGAAAATGCTTTCTCACACCAAAAATTCCTTAGATGAGGAATGATCCCACGTCTTGCTACCGCCCCAACCCAACCTGGTGTGGCATTATGGCAAAGCTTTTGTTTAGTATATTTCTTACTAATATATTATTTATACTTATCTTTATTATTATTTTTTTAAATTTGATTTATACCGGTTCATGTTGTTCAACCCACTGTTAAGCATCGTCCTTTGTAACGATCAAGACTAGTAAGACCATCGATCCATACAGTTGTCCAGATACCCATTGATCTAGTGCCTTGACCGACTCGATGACCTATGCGAGTTTTATAACATTGGATAAATGAATGGTACAAGGCATTATTAAGTATTCTGTCTTCAATTTACATGACACTAAATCAATCAATATTTCTATTATATACAAACGAATTGTCTTGTTGAATTTGCCATGAAAGGTTGATTTCGTCATCTAGAATTTAGATTAGACATTTAGCTCCATCAAAATTTGTGATATGAAATTTTTTGTCTACAAAGCCAAGATTTGAAATTCTTCAATCTTAGTTATCTATCTTATTTATGCCTTCTTTAGTTTTCAATGTTTTTTTTAAAAAATTTTTTGTTCCTAATGACATTCTCTTTTAAATGATTTCAGTCCAAATATTTCTAAATTTTAATTTCTAATTATATACTAAATTAAAGTTATATTTTTTTAAAAAAAAAACAATAAAAAATATTGTGAATTTGTTACCGATATTGGTACTACCCGTAATTTCAGCTAAATCTGTTACAAGTGATTCCTTTATCAGTCGAAGGAGTTAAGAAAAGGGATTCTATTTCTTAACTGGGGGGTTCCTAGACTACTCCAAAGAGCGTCTAGTGTAAGAAAGTGAGAAAGAAAAACTAAGTTTGCTGGAAAGTAAAACAGGAAGATAAATGAGAGAAAAATAAGTTGTATTGGATTGATTCGTGTGTCTAAAACTTGTATGTACAACTCATATTTATAGACAAAAATTGTAAACTAATCTAAAGCCACCTCTATTGGCCACTAAGTCCTAAATTCTAGCATCCTGTGCATAGTGGCTGACAAAAATAACCCAATAACTCGACTAACAACTAACGGCTACCCACGTTCAACAAGAAATCCCGACATTTGAAGCGCATCTTCATGTTTATCCGCACATTCTTCTTCTGAATTCAAAATTGTTATCACCTGGGTATTTTTATTCAGCAACAACTCTTTATCTTCAATCCACTTTTCTCGGAACAAATAGTCCTGAGTATTCCAACTACCCGAAATTTACTTTTCTTCAATTATCTTTCATCCTCGGCGGTCTTTAATACTTCATTATAATTTTGCAAGTTTTACGCGTAATAGCTTTAACTAAATAAATTACTAACCGATGCTTTAACAACCTAATTCACCAATCGGCTGCCCATATAAATTTGCATTCGACTAGCATCTGATCCTCAAGTTTTTCGGCTAATAATTTAACTCGGCTACCATCTTTCCAACGGCTGCCAAGTATTAATTTTGTGGCGATACCACTTGCCCCTTACATCCTCTATTTGAAGCCTAATGAGAGATGTAACCATTTTTCTCGAGCTCCCCAAAATAATCATTACCCGGTAGCAGCGTAATAGCCTTATCAACTAGTAACGGCTCTTTTATCCGTTGCAACCGCTTCCATTTATCAGTATAAATTTAGATGATATCCCTACTTAGTCGATTTACTGTTGTTCTTCATTCTCCAAAAACTCTTCTAAACCTTATTCTGTAATGACACCCTCATCACCATGTCTGGTTCTGACTCCCAACGTAGCCAATACTCTTACGGTGGCGATGATGCTTCCTCGGAATATTCATCTCTCATTCCCTCTAATAATGAAACCTCTTCTCCAGAATCTGAAATCCCAACACTTGATGCCACTTTAGCTTTCTTTCACATTCGTGAAAACTATTTCACAGTGAAACCATCTACTTTGAATGTGAATGAGGGAAAATTCTTTCTGGACCATATCCTTTACCCCAGCACATAACTTGTCCTCCCTATCACAGCCGATTGGTTTACCATTTAGAGTTGACCTTCCGATTTTCTAACTTGAAAATCCAATCTTATTCTGATTGGATGATTAGAGTTTCAGAAAGTAGGGGTGACGACTGGAAGACCTGGGGAATTTACGACATTATTAGGCTTTCTCAATGCGACATTCCTCATAATCTAGAACTGCTATACGGCTTCATGAGCTTTTGGGCTACTTCTATCAATGGATTTGTCTTCCCATTTGGAATGGCAAGTCCTACACTTTTAGATGTGGCTGCCATTACTGGTCTCCCATTGCATGGTGATGAACTCCCTTCTCTACATGCTTCAGCCTCTACTGATTTGGGAATTAAATTCTCCAAGCAAGAAGCTATTTATTATACCTTTATATCGATTAACTCAAAGTCCACAAGGGAGGTATCAAATAGTGAACACAAAGCATTCCTCCTCTATTGGCTATGCAAATAATTCATCTGTACTAACTCAGTCTAGGTGGTAGTCGAATATTCTTACTACATTTCTCTCATCGTTTTTGGAAGTTCATTGGCTTTGGGTCCCCTATTCTTGTCCCTTTTGTACAGAGGTTTATTTGTTTTCCTTTATCGACCAATGAGGAAAGAAAAGGTAGACAATATTCCAAACCCTTTTTGGTTCCTTCAACTATGGATTATGCAGTACTTTCCAGAGTTCATCGACTCTTCTTTCAATCCTGCGACCCTTCCAGCCAATCCTTCGATATTAGGGGCAACATTTCCAATCGGTGCCATTTTCTTAGAAATCTGATTTTTATGTGGTCAGCACTTTGCTTACCACCATGTCCAAGCACTCATCAGAATTCAATAAGATTCTCTCTACCAAAATAGTCCCCAGCTGGATTTTTGCTCTTCCAGTGAATACTCTTGATGAGGCTGTTAGGAATGAAATAGTATCTGAATGTAGTAGCCTTCTAATGGCTAGGGATCTTCTCTATTGTGTGAAACCCACCTCTAGGAATAACAAATCTTCAGTCGAACCATATAACCCCCAATGTTTTGCTAGGCAATTTGGTTTCCTGCAAAGCATCCCTACCACCTATGAATCGAAAGCTTTTCCTTATAGCAGGCCAACCATCTCATTTAGTAAAGAAGTCGAACTGACGACTATCAATACGGAGAAACTTCTCTCCTTTAATTATGTTACCTTCGAACAAATATCTGCAGAAACTTCTGCGTTTCTCAATTGGTGGCCATCTATGCATCAAAATTTTTTTCAATCAGATCTATCAGTATTCCTAGCTTGATTAATAGATGATGGACCACCTGAGTCGACTTCTCAACAAGCTATTCCAACTCAAAAAAAGGTAACCAAGATCCTCTAGGACTTCCACTAGTTCCAAAGGTAAGCCGATTCATCATTTACCATTATTTCTTTCATATTCATCTAAATATCGGCTAACCTCTTTCCAAGCAAAGCGGCTATTGACATGGATTCTATTCCAGATACAACTCCAATATCTGTTGTGGGGAAGAGGACTGGGCAGTCAGGCATTGTGATGGGCCCTCCAACCAACACCTCAAATTCGAAGCCCAAAAATTCTTCGGTCGAGAAATTGGCTAAGGTAATTTTTCTCTATACCTGCAACATATTTGCTTTTTCATCCTTCATCTCTAAAAGTTCTCTTCATCTTCTTTTCAGAAAACCAAAGTGGTCAAGCCCACACAAATCATAAAAGAAGTTCCAAGTACTGTTTCTGCAGCAGAGGTACTTTCTACATCTTCTTCTTTCCTTTTACTAAAGCACCATTTGAAGTTGACTAATCACCCTCCTTCACAAGCTATTGCCTCAATCGTTCATGATTTAGGAGCAACTCAGGAGCTCATTCCTCCTTCCAGACCTCCGAAAAAGAAAAGAACCTCTGAATTGGGTTCTTCTATCAAGGTATATACGAAATTTTCATTTTCTCATATTTATTATTTCTGAATTTTTCTTGATTCTAATTCCTCTTGGTATCCTTATTTCAGTCAACTACCATCTCTGTTTATCAATCACAAGCAACTTCTGGCACTCATATCATTCTATCGGCTGCCATCCCCTCAACTGAGATTCTAGTAGAAGAACAGCCGATTCCAGAGACAACGGCTCAGCTTCAATAAGCACCAGCATCTCCTGAACCAACACGAGTTATTTCTCTAGTTTATTTCATTCTCGAGGAAGAGCTTTCTCAATATTTTCAAACAACAATTCCCCCAGCTGTCACTACCCCCGATTTTCTTAGTGATGAATACTTGACTTGCATTAAGGAGCGTCTTAATAGAGATATCCTTTCAGACGAAGCAATAGTCACAGAGTTGAGATTAGCTTTATCCTCTCAGCACGAAGCCTCTGCGACTCGTCAGTTAGATGATGTTGGGGTAGCCCACATAAAATCCTGCTCTGGCGGCCTGGGTGGGTGCCACATCTGGGGAAACGGAAGAAACTGGACTACTCTGTACGGTCCCATGATGTCCGCTCGTGGTGGAGTACCGCCCCGAAACAGCAAGCTCACTGGTCCGGTGTACACGGTCAAAAATGTAGAGGGGTCCGCCTGCCACCCCTGCTCGTCGTGGTAGACGATCTCAAGCTCGCCCAGTATTGGGATCCCCGGTGCTGTGTGCTGTAGGATGTGAGGTGAGACTCTTTTTGATGTATCTTGAGAGGGGATGGGGAGAGTATATGAGTTCGAGAGTTAGAGTCCCTTTTGATGTTCATGTTGTATTTTCGCATTCATTTGTATTTCTATTTGTATATGTACTTAGCCCTACGGATAGGGCCACCATGTATATATATTTGCACTGTGTGTGTCTTCGTTTATCCTGTTGGGTTTGCTCTGATGTCATGCGCTTTATGTTGGATGCATGTTATCTTTGTTTTAATAAGCGCGTAATCGCTAAGTTATAGTTAATAGTATAAGTGAGTTCTAATATAATGGGATTTCCTCGAGTGGAACTTGGGGACGCCACATTAGAATGGTATCAGAGCGAACCTCTCCCAGTACGATGTGGATTGGGGACGAACGGAAGTTGGTGGGCATGTAATGCTTGAGGCTAACGAAGGCGGGAATTGATCGCCGGTGCATGAGGCATGGACAAGGAGCGGCTCCTGGCAGGCTTCTAGGCAAAGGGATACATGAATGAACCGAATTCACATCGGAATGAAAGGGATCCTGAGGCTGTGCAGGTAGGGACCGTATAGTTGAAGGAATGCTTATAAAAATTGATAGGTACTACCTATAGCAACAAGAGGCATCTTCTTTTCGGGAGCCCAGAACATAAGAACTCCATAGTTAAGCATGCTTGACCTGGAGTAATTGTGGGATGGGTGACCTTCTGGGATGTTTCCCAGAAAGCGTGTGAGTGAGGACAAAGCAAGCTGAAAAGACCTGTGTTGGTTTGTGGGGACAGTCGGCAATCCTGAAAGCAGTCCAGGCCGTTACATAAGTCATATTTCCTGGCCATTTTTCATTCAGTCGAGTCAGATTGGCAAGTAACCTTGCAAAATCCCAAAAATTGTCTGATCGCCTTTCAAAACTTAAAGTCGAAAGAGAACGAATTGACAAGGAGATAGCTGAGACTGAGCCCAAGCTGGAGCTGGTAAAGAAAAAACTCACAACCAGTGCAAAGACCAGATTCCAATTATACTGCCAATCCAAATCTTTGGATAATGAGATCATTCCTCTTGTACAACAACAGGAGGCACTAAAAGAAGATTTAAACACAGTCGAACGCGGGCTCTCCTCAGCTGCAAAATCTTGGGAAAGCTTAAGACTTTTGGCTGAGGCAAGGATTAACACAAGCCTATTCCTTCACTCGTCTGTAGAAACAAATGTTGCCCCTGAGCTTGTTACCCCGCATGCCAATCCTTCTGTTGCACCCAACTGAGCCTACGGATTTTTCTGAAAAACTTGTTTCTGCGGCTGATCTCTCAACCAAAGAAATTGTTCTGACTGAACCAGTCGTAGCAGAAGAAACTGTCAAGGCTGAACCAGCCGTAGCAGAAGAAGTTGTCATGGTCGAACCCGTGCTTGCTGAAGAAAGTGTTGCTGCTAAGGTGGCAATTACTGAAAATATTGCAGCTGCTAAAAATTCCGTCACTGATGAGTCAGCCGAGCCTACTTCTGAAGACAATCCATCAGCGACTCCTGATTAATCATTTAGGAATTTTATCTTGTAATTTTTTTTCTTTTATCTTTCAAGAACTCATGCTTGTATGACTGGCCTATGGCCATTATTTTGGATCCACTCCTTCCTAGATGGAAGGATAATATAATTTCAAATATTTCTCGTTAATGCTTCGACTAAATTCCCTTCCTTACATGTCAACTAATCGATAAGCACCCCCGGGAATGACTGGACTAATGATAAACGGACCCTTCCAATTTGGTGACCATTTCCCGTAATTAGGATCTTTGATTCCTATTGGTAAAACGGTTTTCCAAACTAAATCTCCTTCAGCAAAACACTTAGTCTTTACATGTTTATTATAAGCTTTATTAACTTTTTGCTTGTTTAGCCAAATGTTCTCTATTGCCATCAACCTATCCTCATCAACTGATTCTAACTCCATCAACATAGCCTGATGATAATCATCTAAGATTAATTCATGTTGCTTAGTCACTCTTAGGGACTTCACATTAATCTCTAAAGGTAGCAAAACATCCTGACCAAAAGTACGGCGATAAGCAGTTAATCCAGTAGCCGTGGACTTTGAGTTCCTATATGCCCATAAGACTTCAAACAAGGCTTCATGACATCTCTTTGGCATATCCTCAAGTGTATTTTTTATCATGGCAATTAGGATCTTATTAGTTGCCTCGGCTTGCCCATTGGCCTGAGCATAGTATAGGTATGAATGGATCAATTTGATTCCATATTCTTGAGCAAAGGCCACCATTTTCTCACCAGTGAACATAGTCCCCTGATCTGTTGTAATTGATTCAGGGATGCAATATCTATGAATGATATGTTGCTTAATAAATTTAATCACATCTTGTTGTGTGACATTGATCATCGCATATGCCTCTACCCATTTAGTAAGGTAGTCAATGGCTACAATAATAAAGGCATCCCATTTGGATGATGCGGGGTAAATCTTTCCAATTTAGTCCATCGCCCAACCTCTAAAAGGCCATGGCCTGACTATGGAATGTATTTCTTCAACTGGCACTCTTTGAATAGGACCATGTTGTTGACAAAGCTTCATATCCCTTAGCATATTTGTAACGACATCCCTTAGCATATTTGTAGCAATCAGCCGTAATAGTGGGCCAATAATACCCCATGCGATGTAATGTCCATTTCATGACTGGTCCTGCTTTGTGGGAACCATATATACCTTCATGAACTTCCCCCATAAGTCTCGATGCTTCATCTTGACTAACGCATCTGAGAAGGACCCCATCAATTCCCCTCTTATATAGATCAATATCCATTATAGCATACTTCAATGCCCTTTGCTTAATTTTGAAGTCAACCTTAGTCGATGGATCTCTTAAATAACTTAACAATTTACTCCTCCAATCATCGGTTGTTTGATTGCTAACCACCATTACTTCTTATAGACCATCGTCTATTTGACTACTCTTAAACCTTAATTCCTTATAACCTGAATCATGTTGGGCTAAATCTTTAGCTTCATCATTCTCTTCTCTAAGGACATGTATTATTATTACATCAGCAAAACGTTTTAATAACGAGCTAGCCGTTTCATAATATTCCATTAATTTTGGGCTATTGCATCAATACTCACTTATCAATTGTTTTATGACAAGTTGTGAGTCACCCATTATTTGGACATACTGGGCATTCATGGATGTCAGGATTCTTAGCCCCATAATCAGAGCCTCATACTCGACTTCATTATTAGAAAACTTCAATTACAACTGACACATAAACTTCGAATTTTGTCTCGATGGACTTGTGATAGCAATTCCAGCCCCTGTCCCCTTTTGAGTTTTAGACCCATCAAACATTAAGGTACCTGGTTTAAGATTAATGCAATAAGTGACTTCTACAAAAGGGTTCTCCACCTCGACTGAAGGATGCTGAGCCACGTAATCGGCTACAGCTTGTCCTTTTACAGCTCTTAAAAGAACAAATGTAAGTGCAAAATCACTTAACTTAATGGCCCACTTCATCAATCTGCCTTGTAAGACAAGCCTATTAAGCAAATATTTAACTATGTCAATCTTGCACAAGACAAAAACCTCTTTTGGCCTTAAATAAAATTCCAATGTTGTACAAGCATAAAACAAAGATAAACACAGTTTTTCAATAGGAGTATATCTAGACTCAACATCGTTCAATAAACGGCTAAGGCAATAGACTTCTCCTTTTCCCATCATCAGCTTCCGGTGCAAGTAGGCAGCCGATTGATTCTTTAGCAGCTGAAATATACAACTTCAAAGGTTTCCCTGGCATTGGCGGCATTAAAATAGGAGGACTAGCCAAAGGTTCCTTAATCTGATCAAAGGCTTGCTGTTGTTCTGGTCCCTATACCAATTCCTGTGCTGCTTTTTAGTTTGAGCAATGGAGAAAATACTTTCATCTCTCCAGCCGAATTGGCAATGAACCTTCTCATGAAGTTGATCTTACCTATTAAACTTTGCAATTCCTTCTTATTCTAGGGAGGTTTTACCTCTAACACAGCTCTGGTCTTGTTTCTATCTACCTATATGCCATGTTGATGCATCAAGAAACCAAGAAAGTTACCAGCCGAGACGCCAAATGCACATTTTTGTGGATTCATCTTTAAACTATGGAACCTCATCCTCTGAAAAGCTGATTCTAAATCAATCAAATGTTGATTGAAATTCAACTGCATCATCAATATATACTTCCATGCTTGTCCCAATCAACTCATGAAAGACGGCATTCATAGCTCCTTCATATGTGGCCCCAGCATTCTTTAACCTAAATAGCTTGACAATACATTCGAAAATCCCAATAACTCCAGGACATCTAAAAGCCTTTTTGTGAATGTCCTCTTTGGCTATATAAATTTGATTATAACCCGAATGTCCATCCATAACAGTCTGAATATCATTGCTAGCCACAACACCGACTAACATGCCGGCTATAGGCATAAGATATTCGTCTTTGGGTGTTGCCAGATTTAGATTTCTATAATCAGTGCAAATTCTAAGTTTACCTTCCTTTTTGAATACTGGGACAATGTTAGACAACCATTCTACGTACCTTAATGTCTTGATAAAGCCTGCCTTCAATAGCCTTTCCATTTCTGTCTTGATCTTCGGTAACAACTCTGGGTTGAACCGTCTAGGATGCTGTTTGTATGGCTTAAAACCTTCTTTGATTGGCAGTCGATGATCAACTAATTGCCTGGATAAACCGGGCATTTCATTGTAATCCCGATCAAAATAGTCCTTGTATTGTTTAATAAGTTCGACTAACCTGATCCTATCAGATTCGGCTAACAAACCACTAACCTTAGTCATTTTTGGTTCGTCATCCGATCCAAGGTTTACATCTATCAACAGATCCTGAGCTTCAAACGTACGCACCTTTTTATGAACAGGAGACTGCAATTCCTCTCCTCTGGACACCTACCCCTAGTGTCGTTACCAGCCTTCTCTTGCATTTCTCCCTCGACTGACCCAACTTCAATTATCTTGTTTTCAACTGTGAATGATGTCAACCATCGAAGGAGATCTTCTATCATCTGGGGCTTACTGATCATTAAACATGTCCCCCAAAGGCTGTGAATCGGCCTGCATTTCCACAGTAAACCTTTAGAAGTCAAATCGCACGACTTCCATGCACCCTCATCGTAATCTTTACTCACTTGGATCGGCTCCATATAAGGGGAATAAAACATGGCTTCAGTAGCACGTACCTCGGCTGTAAAAGGATTTCTATCTACCATAACCACTTCTCTTTCATCCCCATTCCACATTATCAACATCTGGTGCAAGGTGGAGGGGACACATCTACTTGAATGGATCCAGTCCCTGCCTAGCAAAATCGCATAAGTGGTTTTTGCATCAACTACAAAAAATGCAGAACTGACTGTCTTTGACCCCACGGTGACATCGGCTACCAAAACTCTTATAACGGTTGTTGCCTTCCTAATGAAGTTGGTCATCTTCATGTCGGTTGATACCAAATCCTCTTTAGTCTTCCCCAACTTCTTCATGGTGTTGACAGGCATGACATTCAGCACAGCTCCTCCATCAACAAATACAATGTTGATGGATTCTCCATTAAATTAAGCCTTAATGTACAAAGGTTTCAAGTGTTCAACCATCTCATTAGTGGGCTTTTCAAACACCACCCCTTTAGGGCTTAGTAATACCTAATCGGCTAGGATAGCTCCTTCTACTTCTTCAACGCACACATCACCCTCAAGCATATTCGGCTAATCATCATCTTCCTAGAATTCATTTGGTAAAATTTCTAACAAATCTACCTTTGTTGAGTCATATTCTTCTTCTCCATCAAAGTATCTAGATAACATCACTCTCTTCTTCGGCTAACAGATCCCCAGCACTGCCATTTTCTCCCATAAAGTGATCATCTAGATTGACAGTAGGATCCAACTTCAAACCTTCACATTTTGTCACCTTCAGTGGCTCTTCCATTCGATTAGTTACATTTTCGGTTGGCTAAGAAGACTCTTCTTTCAATTGAAGCTCGTCCATCTTGCCTTCCACTTCTTTTAGAATACCAAAAGCCGCCTCTAGTATCTTAGCTACTTTTGGGGACTATACTTCCTCTCGAACCACTTTCTTGGCTTTAGCTAGCATCTGCAGTATTTGCTTCATATTATGAATTTGAGTCATCCTCTATTTCCTTCTCTTTTGAGTACGATTCAATTGGACCCCCACAGGATCTATTGGCTTCATCTTCTTGGCGTACTTGTTCAAAAACCAATGCCTCTTTTTCCACATCAGTCGCGGGTTTAACCATCCTTTGAAATTTCATTTCTTCATCGTTTCTAACAGTGATCCTTAAGGATGACATCCCTCCCTTTTCACTAAATTCGACTACACGCCTCTTCCCCTCAGGAATAGGTCTTTCATCGATGGTTAGAAGTTTCCCTTTATCTACTAGTTTGGCAACATGAACATCCTTGCCTACAAGCCTGTCATCGGCCCTTCTGTCATAGCCATTCCTGCCCCGTGACATATGGCCAAACATCCTTGATTGGATTGCTTGCCTTTCAAATTGTCTTCTTAGTACTTTCACCTTTTCCTCATTAGGTCCTAGCCTTTCATTGACCAATCTATTCTGGCGTCCATGGCTTTCCGGCCTCCAACGACCTTTTGACCCATATTTCCTCGGCTGATGTTCTAGTCTATTGAATACACTAGACCTATGGTTTGCGCTTCGTGGCTACTGAAATGATGGTTTCTGAACTGCCATAACTCTAGGTGTACATAGCCTCTCAAAAATTGTAAGCTTCTGGTCCTTCATTTTCTCTTCTTTAACAACAATCACGATTCTACTTCATTCTTTTCTTCCTTCCTTCTCCATTGTCATTGGATTGACTATTTCCATCTTTTGTATGGTGAGCCTGATTCCCCAGAAAAGGACACCATTCCTATGGTTATCGTTGGGAAAGGATCTGTATCTACACTCATCTCAGCCACAACCTTATCGACTAGTGTAAAACTTCCAGCCTTAACTGCTTTCTGAATGGTCTTTCTAAACACCACATAATTCACTGTAGAGTGACTGTAGGAGGTGTGCTATTTGCAATATTTTCTATTCTTCAACTCGTCAGCTGAGGGAATTGTATGCCCCTCTGTTAGCCGAATTTGCTGATCCTTTAGCAGGTAATCGAATATCTGATCAGCTTTAGATATATCGAATGAATATTCAACCTTATTCTCTGAAGTGGCTACCTTCTTTCCTTTGGCGGGCCTTAAAGCGGGGCACGAATAGGGCTTGCCCCTCAGGATTTCGGCTGCCACAATGTTAGCCGTGTGGTCGGCCGTGCATTCGGCTGCTTCATCCGAATCTTCAGTTTCTAATATAGAAACCATATGTGGACCCCTTCCTCAGCTGCCCCTTTTTTTGCTCCCTCTTGATGATAAACTGTTCAATTCAAGATGCCCTAGAAGCTAGTTGACTTAAATTAGTGCAATCTTTAGCTTCCAACCTCTCCCTCAACTGAGAGTGCATGTTTCCTATAGCTATGGAAGCATATTCAGCCTCTAGGAACTGCACATTGCACCTGCTCTCTAGCTTCCTGAACTTCTTTATAAAATCAGCCACTGGTTCATTCACTTGCTGCTTAAGGTTCATTACATCAGCCATAGTAACTTCAAGTTGGAATCAGTAAAATCTATCATGGAAGCACTTTTCCATGTCTGTCCAACTTTGGACAGAATTTGGGGGTAACGATGAGTACCAAGTGAAGGTTGTACCAGTGAAAGATAATGGGAACAACTGTAACTTGTAGAACTCGTTTTGATTAGCTTCCCCACATTGAGCCGTAAACCTACCGATGTGCTCTATAGTCGACTTATCATCATCACCAGAAAATGTTGCAAAGTCGGGGGTTTTAAAGCCTCTTGGAAGAGGCATCATCTTGTCTACCCATTCAGGGTAGGGCTTTTAGTAGACAAGTCTGTCTAACGACTTCAATTGTACACCAAAGTATTTCTTTATAATTTCAGCAATCACAGTGGGATCGATTAGCTGAGGACCAAGTGGCCTACCCTCGGCTGCCATCCCTTGGGAGTGATTCCCTATAGGTGCAACAGTTGGCTGCCTGAAAGGCGTAGGTATCCCCTGTTATGTGGTTTAGTGGTTAAACTCCGGTGTCCAAAAATTTCATGCTTGATTAGTTGCATGAGGTGGGTTCATGACCCATTGCTGCTCAGTCGTATAACCTTCAAGAGCTCTGTGTTGGAATCCTTGGACAGCTGAGAAGTTACCAGATTTAGGTGGAAGATTGTTCCATGACTGTTCCCATGAATAACCTCCTGGTGCCTCGCACACAATTCTAGTATAGGTTGAAAACTGGTGAACTAGCCGACGCAGATGGAATTGTATTCCATTGATGCTCCCCCATATAGTTCCCAGGTAATCTAGCCTGAGTGATTCCATAGCCCTTGGATGGACACATGGTTGGACCTTGTGTGGCTGCCTGCATATCAGCACCGTTAGCCGAAGCATTCTGTTCCATATATGGCATTCTCGGCTGCCCAACTGTTCCTGCTAACCTCCTGGACAAAGAAACCTGTCCAAATTGTAGACTGGGTTGGGATTATTGAAATACCCTAGGTAAACCTGTAGGGTTAGCAACAAGCATTGTAATATTTGAACAATTAGAAAGAGGTAATGGTACCTGTGGCACTACGTTAGACTGGACCACATGGTACGACCCTGCCTGAATTTGTGGCATACCACATCCTGCTTGATTCTCCATTGTGACATATATCTGAGGTTGACCCGGCTGTCCCAACTATCTTGGGTTATCCAAAGCCACAGAATTTCCAACAGAACTTTGCTTAGGTTCTATTAACTGTGCTTGTTGTATTTCGTTATGAACCATAAGCTTGACTATTTTAGCTAGTTGCTTTGGCATGTGATATATAAGCTCATTTGGCCCTGAGTCTATTGTTGCTTGATGAATGATGTTGTCATCACTATTGGTTGTGATTGACTAGCATCATCCGTTGATGTCCCAACCTTACCAGTGACTGGCATAATGCTCTGAGAAACAGGGGTGGTAAGAGTTGTTTGTGAAGGTGATGGTGTCCCTCCTAACACTGGAGAATCCCTTGTCTTCTTTCCTGCATTCTTCTTAGATGGATGTGGTTCCATGTTTCCTAAATGCTTTCTAGAACGTAGGTGCATACGCCAACTGTAATCTCGACTGGGAGAGGCAAACTTCCCAATATGCTCACCTTTTTTGATCCCACTGGGTGTACCAAATTTGTTTCGAATATATTGGTGCTAGCCATAGTTTCGGCTAAATCCGTTACAAGTGATTCCCTTACCAGTCGAAGGTGTTAATAAAGGGATTTTGTTGCTTAACTTTCGGGTTCCTAGACTACTCCAAAGAGCTTATAGTGTGAGAAAGAAAAACTAAGTTTGCTGGAATGTAAAACGGGAAGATAAATGTAGAGAAAAATAAATTGTATTGGATTGATTCGTGTGTCTAAAAATTTTATGTACAACTCATATTTATAGACAAAAATTGTAAACTAATCTAAAGCCACCTCTATTGGCCACTAAGTCCTAAATTCTAGCATTGTGTACATAATGGCTGACAGAAATGGCCCAATAACTCGACTAACAACTAACAGCTACCCACGTGCAACAAGAAATCCCGACATTTCAGACGCATCTTCATGTTTATCTGCACGTTCTTCTTCTATCTTCAAAAATTGTATCACCTGGGTATTTTGATTCAGCAACGGCTCTTTATCTTCAATCCATTATTCTCGGAGCAAACAGTCCTGAGTATTCCAACTACCCGAAAATTGCTCTTCTTCAATTATCTTTCATCACCGGATGTCATTAATACTTCATTATAATTTTGCAAGTTTTAAGCATAATAGCTTCATCTTAGTAAATTATTAACCGATGCTTTAACAACCTAATTCACCAATCGGCTGCCCATATAAAGTTGCATTCGACTAGCACCATTAGAGCGAGGTTATGGGTTCAAATCCCCCTAATGACATGCGAGGGGATGATTGATGGCCTGTTACCTCAACTATTTCCATTTAATTGAATCTAAGTCGCGTTTCGCCACTAATTCCAGCACATAACTTTATTGGTGAGCTTCAACATTAAAAAAAAAAATTTAAAACATATAAGAAAACACCATCATAACATGAATAAAATTAAAATTTATTTCATAAATGTATTTTGGTTGTTGATGTGAAAAAAAAAAATACTCTAATAGGATGTTCCATAGTACTTTTTCCACCAAAACGCAGAGCAATCCTGCCAGTGCATGCTTTCATGCAGTCAGAGTTACATTTAGCTGGTATTTCATACCTTTGGTGATCGATTTCACCCCAAACCCATAAGGAAAGCACATCTTGATGCAATTCATGATGCAAACCCTAACCAAATTTCCCTCTGTCCAGACATTGCCCTACGCATTGTCGATAGCACGCCTTTGGGTCTTCATTCTTGACGCCAATACAAGCTTTTCCAATCTCATCTAGTGCCAACACCATGATCAAAACAACGACAAGAACTTGTGCAACTTTGGTTGAAGCCATTTTTTATCCGCTTGCTTTAAATTGGAGAAGCTCTTCTTAGGATACGATGTGATTCAGACTCTAGTCTCTAGCACCTTTTACAGGACTCTGTAACCATACGATATTGCTATAGTAAGATGTAAAAAGCAATTATTTGAAACATTTCAGTGTCCGCTTGTTTTAGATTTTGATAGAATTAATTTTTTTAAGCAAAAGATGACATGCAAAAGCATCACTATATAAAGACTGAAACCCAACTAGGTTGGCACCGCAGCCTTTAACAATCATTTGCAGCATGTCATGAATTTATTAATAATAATTAAAAAATAAAGAATACAAAAAATGGAGGGCATAAACCAAACCCATTAGAAGTGATAGAATTAAATTTGAACGAATAAATATTAAAAGAATTAATTTTAAAAAATTTGAGTATACAAATATCAATATGTGTTTGGTAATGATATTTTAAAAATGTGTTTAGAAGAATTGATTTTATTTGGATGATAATTTAAACTCACTTTTGAGGTGTAAATAAAAAGAACTTTATAGGTCTCACACCTAGAATCAATTCTACTCAACGAAAAAGCTAGAAATTATAGTTTCTTTTAAAACCAATTCTACCCACCCCAAAATTGATTTTATTGGACACACTTTTGAAACCAAACATGAGACAGCCCCTCCTCGGAGGTCCCATTTAGTAACCCGAACTCATATTCTTAACGTTGCAGCATAGTGTGATTATTTAGAAATGCGGAAAATATTAAAACAACTAACACTGATACCACGACTATATATAACACACATATAAAAGTAATGGCTCCATCAGTAGAGCCTACAACAACTGATACCAACTACCAACCCTCAGAGTACGCAACACCTATAAACTGAAAGTATGGCAACAAAATAAAGTACATAAGACTTCCTCTCCTGACCCCAAAAATACATTTCGCTCAAACCCATGTACTGGCCATAACAAACTAAGACTGTCTACTCAACCAAGACTCTAACGAAGATAACGAGAGCTCCCAACCGAAGCTCTAATGTATACGGTAGTCGGAACCGTATACACTACTCTTCGCTGAGAGTAGTCAATCTCCCAGAGACGATCATCCTATGAATAGAGCAACTCAAAGTCTACCAACGCTGGGATCTAGGGCTCTCCCACCAGTATCAAGTTCAACCGGTATGCCATCAATCTCCTCTGGCAACTCCTCAACAGGATCTTCTCGTGTGATCGAGAATAAATAAAATACGACACAGAGAAATACGGGAGATAAGAAACAGAAATGCATCATAAATAAGGAAACAGCTATAAAATAAGCTATATAGATAGCAACATACAACAACACAACAGTATCAAGCAATCATCTCCCAAGTCATTCTCTCTTAGCTACTGTCTCTCAAACTCATGCAACTAACGACTATATGAACGCGATCACGACGCGACATCTCCAACAAATCAAGATGTCTCAGTCATCACTATGCCACCCCCCGTAATGCAGGGTTCGGCCAACAGCCCGCAGGCTCAACTCATAGGTAAGACATGTTCCCCCGCCCGCAAGCCAGGTTGGAACATTTGCCCATCGGTAATGACATATCCCCCTGCCTGCAGGCCAGGTCGGGACATTCGCACGTTAACAACTCAACTTGTGGGTACGATCATCTCCCCGCTGGCAAGATTGATCGATCATATGCTAACACAATGATGAACAACAACGATGCAACATGAACCTCACCGAGTCATCTCGATATCAACAACTTAGTGTCTTAACCACAACTTGTGCACAACTACGACCAACTTTCTCCAGCTTAATCGGGTATCAACTTTATGTCTCGACATAATTTTATCAACATAATCTCTAGGTTGAGCACTACAACATATATATCCTCAAATTCCTCACCACATGTTCATCTCCCAACTTATCAGAAATTACAGCTTATCTCTACTCATACAACAGTAGTCACAACATCATATCATAAGCAACCATAATCATGTTCAATAATCATGTTCATCATACTAAATACTCATGTAAGCATATCAACTCATCAACTCATAGGTAAATAATCAAGAAATCCTAAGCATGTTACTAGGCACAACATACATATTGCCTATAGCATAAGCATTCTAACACACCACATACAACCTTGATATATCATAAAATCAACCTATCGGTCACTCAACCACTAGTAGGGTTTAGGTCTCCCTATGCATATCAATATAAATTATTTTATTCTTGCCTCCCCGATGATATTGTGATTCTTTCCCCCACCTGAACAGTTCTCCCGCGTGCTTCCCCGTGCAACTCTGACTGTGGCTCCCCAACTGGCAACCGTACACACTTCCGAATAATCAAGCATTGTCTGATCCTTCACAACAAATCACAACCAGAAATTAATACAATCCAACAAAACCCCTCTAGTTCATATGAACTAGGCTTCGGCCCTTTTTAGGAAAATAGGCTAGAGGTGTTAAAACTTTACTAACTCTTGGATGAATGATCCTTAAGCATAATAAAGACATAATCCATAATTACTTGTCAAAGATTTGAATCAAAACCCCTTTAACCAACAAGGGTAGGGTTCGGCCATCATTGAGAAAAATAGGTTAGAATTTGATTTGGTCTTCTAATCATTTGGATTCAATGATCATAGAATGAAAGAGGTGAAATCAAGTACCATTTCACAAAAATTGAAGCAAAACTCATTTGCCCCAAAAAGCTTAGGGTTCGGCCAATTCTAGATAAATAGGCTAGGCATGTTATTTGATTACATGCTCTTGGATAGTGATAGAGGATGATGATAATAGACCATAGAAATTGATTTTACATTAAAAGGATTTTTCTATGATTTTCTAGAGATTTTTGAAGATTGAAGTTAGAAACTTAAACATGTTGATCATGGATGAAAGAACAAGAAAAGAATGAGGAATCATGAAGCTTATGGATCAAGGGAAGTAATCTTACCTCCTTGAGTGATGAAAATGAGCAAAAATCAACACTTTTTCTTCACAAAATGTTAAGCTTTCACTTAAGAAAAATGAGAGAAACTTAAGAGAAGTTTTTGAAGTTGAAAGAAAAGTGATGGATGGCCATGGAGGAGTGGTTTTAGGCGTGTAGAAGGGAGGGGTAAGAAGGTCCAAACATTTTCACTTAAGGGACAAAATGGATATTTCACTTAGGGACAAAATTGGAACTAAAACAAAAGACCAAAGGCAAAATGGTCTTTTCACCTCTAAGTTCATAAATATCTAGATATTTTCTAGAGGTAATAATGAGAGTGAGGGCAAAGATGGGGTTTCATAAGTTCCTAGGGGCAAAATGGTCTTTTCCTTTCAGGACAAAAATGTCATTTATGAAAAAGACCAAGGGTATTTTGGTCTTTTCCCCGTGTGAACGCGTTCAGATATTTTTCGTTTTTCATCATGACATAGGCACGGCTTTCTAGGTGACATGACTTGATGTGACTTCAAGTTTATCCGTTAGCGGGTCCTGGTAAGTCCATATTCAGCTCCGTTCTTCACCCGATTTAAGATTTCACTCATATGATGTATATTAATTCACTTTTTAGTGGGAAAAACCAATTTTACCAAAGTTGTTAGAAATTCGATTCTAAGCCTAACTGTTTCGTTCACAAGTCAAAATTAGGCCTTCTGATCAGTAAAATCTTACTGTTAGTAAAAACGCTGACCGGGCTCCGTCTGAATTTTCAACCCAAAATTTAATCGTAGCTCTCTACAATAACATAGAGTATGAATGAGGTCTTAGTTTATTTAAATTCACTTTCTAAACCTCAGATGAAAATATAAACTCAATTATATAATTTATCGATATTAAAGCAGTGAAAAATCGGGATGTTACAAAACACCCCTAACACCCCCCGTTATTGTAGCAACAAGATTTTGAATGATCAAACGGACTTTTGGTGTGGTATCCAAACAAGCA
Source organism: Ammopiptanthus mongolicus (assembly GCA_039655645.1). Taxonomy (NCBI): domain Eukaryota; kingdom Viridiplantae; phylum Streptophyta; class Magnoliopsida; order Fabales; family Fabaceae; genus Ammopiptanthus; species Ammopiptanthus mongolicus. Next base: position 17,302,479 of record CM077344.1, on the reverse strand, counting down.
ATGAAGCAATTAATAAAATTTCATATATACATATATATATATATATATATATATATATATATATATATATATATATATATATATATATATATATATATATATATATATATATATAAGTGAGTGAATAGATTTAGTGAGTCAAAAAAGATTTAGGAAGTCTTATTAGGCTAATATTTAAGATGATCATAAAATTTTAGCTAATATTTTTAACTATTAAATATTCATATAATATCTTAGATGTGTAATGTTTAATGAATTTTATAATTAAATAGGTATATTTTCTCTCTTCATTTATTATTCTCTCTCATCATTAAAGATATTATTTGATATTCTCTCTCTTCAATAACCTAAGTTAAATGTAGTGTTATTAAACTCGAACCAGTTCAATCGAAAAAAGCACTTGTGGTCCAGTTCAAGAGGTTGAGCCGCCCGAGCGGTCTCGCGTTGTCTAAGGCATATTGCATTCACGCTATCTAAGGCCCAATATGGAAAATGCTCTCTCACGCCAACAATTCCTTAGATGAGGAATGATCTTATGTCTTGCTACCGCCCCAACCTGGTGTAGTATTATGCCAAAGTTTTTGTTTAGTGTATTTCTTACAAATATATTATTTATACATATCTTTATTATTAGTTTTTTAAATTTGATATGTTGTTCAACCAATGGCCCATTGATCTAGTGCCTTGACCGAGTCAATGACCGGTACGAGTTTTATAACATTGGATAAATGAATGGTACAAGGCATTATTAATTATTCTGTCTTCATGAATTTACATGACATTAAATCAATCAATATCCATATTATATATAAACAAAGAGTTTAATTTATATACACTGACAGTGTAAAGCTTTTTTACACAGACACCCAATCATAAATTCCCACGTCAGCACATTTGTTTGACTCTTATCCTAACTACCTTAAAATTCATTCATATCATGATTGGTGATTGGTTGACAGTATAAAAGACTTTACACTGTCAGTGCATAGAAATTAAACTCATAAACAAATTGTCTTGTTGAATTTGCCATGGAAGGTTGACTTCGCCATGTGGAATTTAGATTAGACATTTGGCTCCATCAAAATTTCTGATGTGAAATTTTTTGTCTACAAGGTCAAGATTTGAAATTCTTCAATCTTAGTTACCTATCTTATTAATGGCTTCTTTAGTTTTCAATGTTTTTTTATTTTTTCTGTTTCTAATGACATTCTCTTTTAAATTATTTTAGTCCAAATATTTCTAAATTTTAATTTCTAATTATATACTAAATTAGAGTTATCTTTTATGAAATAAACAATAAAAGTTATTGTGAATTATTTAAAAATTACTTTTATTTAAGTATGCATAATATATTTTCTTTAATATTCCTAGCAAGGGATGATATGCTAGTTGTTATATATTAAAGGAATTGTCTCTTTGAATTTGTCATATGGAAGTTGGCTTTGCCATTTGGTATTCTTTTTTGACATTTAGATTCATTGAAATTTGCTACATGTAATATGAGATAGCCCCTTCCTAGGAAGTCCCATTGGTGACCCCACTTATAATTATTAGCGTTATAGCGTAGCGTAGTAGTATAAAGTTTGCAGAAATATTAAAACATACAATACATACTGATATCATAGTAATATATATATACAGACATAAGAGTATCGGATCCATCAGTAGAGCCTACAACAACTGATGCCAGATATAAAAGACTTCAAATTATACAGTAAATAAAACTAAAAACATAGCAACGGAAATAAAGGCACGTCAGAGATCCTCTCCTAGCGCTCAAGGTCCCCCAGCATTGGGATCCGAGGCTCTCCCGCCGAAATCAGGCTCAACAGGTATACCGTCATTCTCCTGTGGAAACTCCTCATCAGGGTCTTCTCGTACAGTCGAGAACAAAGAAATACAACATAGGAAAGTACAAGGGATAAGAAACAGTAATATGCCATACATGGGAAAAACAACGATATAAATAATGTATATAGATAGCACACTCAAAAGGACAACAGTTACAACCAAACAACTTCCGAATAATTTTCCCCTTAACTACTATCTCTCACATTCATCCAACTAACGACTATATGGACGCAATCACGACGCGACATCCCCAACGGATCAAGGTGTCCCAATCATCACTATGCCAACCCCATAAAGTAGGGTTTGGTCTAAAGCCCGCAGGCCCAACTCGTCCCATGGGTACGACATATTCCCCCGCCCGCAGGCCAGGTCGGAATATTCGCCCGTCAACAACGCAACTTACGGTAACGACATGTTCCCTCGCTCACAGGCTAGGTCGAAACATTCGCCCGTCAGTTAACAACTCAACTTTCGGTAACGACATATCCCCCCGCTCGCAGGCTAGGTCGAGATATTCGCCCGTCCGTCTACAATTCGACTAACGGGTACGACCACCTCCCCGCAGGTAAGATCGAAATCGCCCCTACGCCAAACTAATCGGTACGACCATCTCCCCGCAGGTAAGATCGAAATCGCCCGTATGCCAACACAATGATGAATAACAACTATGCAACATGAATCTCACTGACTCATCTCAGGATCAACACTTCATGCCTCAACCACGACTTATATACAACCACTACCAACTTTCATCCGGCTTAACCGAGTATCAACTCACATCACAACAACAACAGATCAACTATATCACTAGGTTGAGCACTACATATATATATATATATATATATATATATATATATATATATATATATATATATATATATATACCTCGACTTTCTCACCACACATTCATCACCCGATTTATCAGAAATCACTGCCTAGTTCTACTCAGACATCAACAGTCACGATAGACATCAACAACAGCCAGAATATATTTTCAACAGTAAAATCAATTTAAAAATAAATAACATTTAATCAATTATAGCATATAATAGACATCATACACATATCACATATAATATATCAAATATCTAATCACAGCACAGACAACCTCAATATGCAGTAAAATCAACCTAACGGTCAAACGACCTCTAGTAGGGTTTGGGTCGCGCTAGGCATATCAATATATATTATTTAAAGCTTGCCTCCCCGATGATATTGTGGTTCTTTCCCCCACCTTAGTGATTTTCCTGAGAGATTCCGAACGCGGCTCCGCAGCAATCAATCGAGTGCGCGATCGAGCGTTCGAGTCCTGTCGGATTCTATACAGTAAAACACAACCCGAAATTAAAATATTGAAACCATAAACTACCTAATCTCTAGGATTAGCTACTGCCCTTAATTAATTAAATAGGTTAGGGATATTGAAATTCTACCGACTCTTGGATCAATGACCCTTAAGCATACCTAATGCATAATCAATGATCAATTATCAAAGATTTGAACCAAAATCCCTTAAACCCACAATACACCCATTCGGCCCCTCTTTGATAAATATGCTAGAGATTTTATTTCATTACAAGCTATTGGATTATGATAGTAGGGGATGATACTAGCTCATAAGAATTGGTTTGGTCTCAAAATGATTTTTCTACAATTTTCTAGAGATTTTTGAAGTTTAGATCTAGAAATTGAAATTCATGAAAATAAATGGAGAAAATAAAGATTGAGAGCTCAAGGACGAAATTTATACCTTCTAGGTGATAGAGGAGGATGAGAGGAGCAACTTTGCTTTACAAACTTTCTTGAAAAAGCTTGAGGAAGCTTGAGAAAATTGAAGTTGAAAATGGAGGAAGAAGAAGGAAGAAGAAGAAGAAGAAGAAGAAGAACAAAAGAGAAGCAGCAGCTGGGCCAACGAAAAAATGAGGGGAGAAAAGGTGAAAAATAGGGTATTAATAGGTAACTTAAGGTTTAAGAAAGGTAAAAGTAATAGTAGGTGATTAGTAAAAACTAACCAAGGGTAATTTGGTCAATTCACGTCCCAATAATTTGAAAATCCTCACGACATTTGTAGGAGTCCCCAAATGATTTAACATAGCCCTGGTATGAAAATCATTGGCTCAAGGTTCTCGAAAAACCCTAAAACAACTCGAGTCGTCACCTAGAACGATTATCGGCCAGTATATAATATATATTATTTTCATTTTCGAACATCAGGACGAACTTTTTCGAAATTATAGGAAACGTGATTCTAAAACTAACTGTCTCGTTCACGGGTCCAAATTAGGTCTCGACAGTAGTAAAGCACTACTGTCAAGGAAAAACGCAAACCGGGCTTCGTCTGAGTTTTCGACCCAAAACTTAACCATAGCTTCCTACGATAGCGTAGAGCGTGCCTATGGCCTCGGAATAATTTATTTAATTTTCTAGACCCTCAAATAAAATATAATTACTTAAATATCAGTTAAATAAAAAGATTAAGAAAATCGGGATGTTACATAATATGTAGTTTATATGGTCGTGATTTGGAATTTCTCAATTTTAGACATCTATCTTAGTAATGATCTCTTTTGTTTCTATATTCAGGATCACTATTATAACCGTAATAAGAATAGCGCGGTTAGAGAGTTTCTCTCTACCGGAGTTGTGAGAATGGATGTGAGGTCTGAAGAAAATATGACTGATCCTTTGATGACAAGATTAGCAAGAGAGAATGTTTTGAAAAGCTCAAAAAGATTGAGACTAGTGCCCATAGATTTGATATAATCATGGGAGCACAAGTCCCAAGCTTGGAGGGCATTCAAGGACCAATGACCCAATCAAGGCAAAGGAAGGTTCAAAAGGGATTAGAAAGAGTTGTGGTCAACCAGTTGACTTTGAAGCATCAAGTTGAGGAGGAATCCATTTGTAACCTCCTACTAGTAGACGTCATGACTACTTAGTTTTTAGGACTTTGTAAAATACTTTAGGACTTGTAATAAAAGTGCTTTTTTCCAAATAAGCACTTTTCCAAATATGCAAATGATCACCCTTTGTATGCTAATAATCAATTAGTTAATCAGCGGCCGTACTACAATTAATTGGTAGACCTATCGGATAAACGGGATTTAAATTATTGCATGACCAAACTTGATTTATTCCTTTCCATCATTCAACCTCTTTGCTCTTTATGCTTTCTAATTATTTAAACTCTTTGCCTGACAAACATTGAGTTCATCTGGGGAAAAGAATATTGATTACCTGACAAACAATTAATATTTTTAGTAGAGGGATTGATATTTAGAAAGCAACTGCGAAATTGAATAGAAGTAGGATTTGGGGGGTATCGAAAATACAAGTGAAACCACGACTCTAAGCTCTTCACTCTTGATTTCAAAATCTTTATTTCTATTTTCTTTATCTTTTACTATTGCTTACACCATACTTTTCTTAATCTTTTGATTAATCTAAATAGCATAAGGATTTCTCTATTTTGGTACTCACGCTAGTATTACTCATTAAACCCTTAGGTACGATATCTGGACTTCCGTCCTATATTACTTTTGTGATAGGGTGTGTAACGCCTTTCGTTACATTAGTAATCCGAATAAAATGTTTAAATAAAACCTCTTGAAATAAAAAAAATTTATAATATAATACTTAATGTATATTAATAATAATAAAATGGTATTTACTTCATAAAATTCTCAAATCTGAAAACATAATTTATCCAAAAACTCTTAAAACAAGGCGCCAATTAAAAACCCAAACGTATAAAAATAAAACAACTAAGGTCTAGCCACATATGGCTCCAGTACATTATAATATTAACCAATGCTATAGATATCACTAGAAAATAACTCAAGTCTTCAAGCTTCCTCAATCTCAGAAATATCGTCCTCGTGCTCTGAAAATACCACTACTAATGAGATGGGAATCCCAGTGAATAAAAACAGTTATAAATTATTTTCACAAACAATGTTATTCTCAGTCGGCACAGTAACCGGAAAAACAGCCATGGCACCTGCTACTTTCGAAAATAATATAATTTTCTATAATGTCAATAATATAAAATATTCAGACCAACATACCACATAATTCAAATAGCATCATTTAACATTTAATTCTTGCACTTATTCTACCAATCATAAACACACAACACACGACAATGGCGTCTCATTGCCCACCTCTCTTCATAAGAGGTGTTTCGACATCTCATTCTTTGGTGATATAACTAGCTTTCGATACTCCTTTCATAGGTGGTATAACTCATTTTTCGACATCCTATTTTCCGGAGATGTAACTATTTTCAATACCCCTTTCTTAGGCGGGATAACTCATATTTCCGACATCCCAAATAATTGGTGATGTAACTATTGAGTATAACTCATATTTCCAACATCCCAAATAATTGGTGATGTAACTATTTTCAATACCCCTTTCTTATGCGGTATAACTCATATTTTCGACATCCCAAATAAATGGTGATATAACTATTTTCAATACCCCTTTCTTAGGCGGTAATTCATATGTGGTATAACTCAATCAACAAATATCATCGTATATATAGCAGTTAATTAATCATGCCAACACCACATATATCATCATACAATCCAATTATAGCATGTCAATCAACCAAATCATGTACAAACATACATATTATAGAATCATTCTCAATAATAAACATCTATATCATGGTAAGAAAGCTTTAAAGGGAAAAACCCCAATTTAGAAAATCAAGATTTGACCAAAACATGTATTTTCCATTGTAATCTCGCTATAAAATCATTAGATAAATTAATCCTCTTTCCCCAAATTTGTTTGCACCATGGAAGGGTAAGAAAACGTCGTTTTTACTCACCTCTTGAAGATCTCCAGGAATCTCCAAGCGTAACCCAAGGCGAATCCTATATGTTGCCTTCCTCAACCACGAATCTCTTTCTCTTTCTCCTTCTTCTTCATGTTCTTCCTCTACCTCTTCTTCTTCTTCTTCATCTTCTTCTTCTATCTCGTCTTTTGATCATCTTCTTCTTCTTCTACCCCTTCTTCTTCTTCGTCTTCTTCATCACCTTCTTCTTCTTCTACCTCATCTTCTTCTCTTTGTTGTTGTTGTTGTTGTTATTGTTGTCACTCTCCTTCAAAACTCATTGTTTGTTGCAATCCCCTTCTCCCAAGCATGAAGATGCTCCACAAATGTTACAAAGGTGGTTTAGGGTGCCAAGAGGATTTGCAGCCGCACTAAGAGTATTAGGATTGGTTTATATAGGGTTACCCACGCTTCCTTCTTTTTAAAACCTATTTTTAACGCGTCCTGACATAGAGAACGGGCGTGCTCTCGATTGTTAGCGTCAAAGTTTGCATAATTTTCGACACGGGCGTGCTATTAATTAGCACGGCGCGGCTCAGACCGTGCTCTATCAGCATGGGCGTGCCAAACATAAGCACGGGCGTGCCAAACAGTGTCAAATATTGTCCATTTTCCGACATGGCCGTGCTAGTAGTTAGCACGGCGCGGCCCAGACCGTGCTCTTTCGGCACGGGTGTACCGAACGTGAGCACGGGCGTGCCGGCGCTAATGTGACAGATTTTCTACTCAAAGCTTCTTCCTCTTATTCTTTTGGTCAATACACCACCCTTAAGGTTCAAAGTCACTACTCTAAGCCTCCCTAACACTTTATTAATTTTATTTTCTAAGATTAAAGTCTCTTATATCTTTATTTAATTCTTGGGATGTTATATTTTCTCCCCTCTTTTAAGAATTTCGTCCCCGAAATTAACTTTACCCTCACGTACAAAGCAAATAAAGGTAATGTACCTTGAACAACGAGGTTTGGGTATTGATTTACCAAGTCTTCTTCCAGTTCCTAAGTAGCCCCTTCAGGAGTTAAATCCTTCCCAAACCACCTTCACCAAAGGGATTGTCTTGTTCCGTAGAGTCTTAGTACTTTTGTCGATGATCTGACTAGGCTTAGGCTTTTAGATTAAGTTATCCTTCAATTGTATTGACTCAGGATCTATTACATGAGACATATCTGACACAATTTCCGGAGTTGAGAAATAAGAAATATCATGAAGGTTTGATGAGCATGTTGGAAGAGCCAATTGGTAAGCAACAGGCCCGACTCTCGAGGATTTGGAAAAGACCCATAAAATAAGGAATTAGTTTTCTGATTGACATTGACCCCCACATCCCAATCTTAGGAATGAATCTCAAGAATACATGTTCTCCTTCCCAAAACTCTAAAGACTTTCTTTTCTAGTTGGCACAACACTCTTTACCTATTCTACGCAGTGTGCATTTTTCCCTTTTGAATCCGAACTGTGGTCTTTTTGATTAAACCGGGGTCCTAACAAGATCCCCTCACCTACTACATACTAACTTAAAGGGGAGCTACATTCCTAATCACCTAATCGACATACATATAATCATTACCTATTTTATCACATGATAAGTGTACAGTTCATGACACATTAACTATAAACATAATTTTAAAATGAAGCCAATAATAATATTTATATAATAAAGTCATGCACTTAAGCATTTATTTTGATCCATCCTCCTATAATTATAATACCTTATCTTGCAGTTCATCATTATAAGCATTCTCAAAGATAAATTTTTTTTTTCTTCAAACAATCCACACACAAAAAAAAAAAAAAAGATGAAGTGAAGTTTTATACCATCCATACGTAGATCTAATAGTCTCTTATAGACTTTACAACAAATTTCTTATATTATTTACAGAATAGTGGAATTTTTTAAAACAAAAAAACAAAGAAAGGATAAGCAATAGCGACATTCTCATACTAAGTCTTATCTAGCTTAAGATAATAATTTCACAAGAAAAGAATTAGTTTCACTTTCTGTTAAGAGATGATCTTACTAAAAACAAAATTTGGTAACAAGAAGGAGAATAAGATTTAGTAAACTTGTAACAAAATGTGCAGTCATTTTGCAGATATGACTTTCAAAATAAACTTCCCAATAAATACCATAGTAGAACTAAGAAATCAATTTCACCTTGATCTTTGAGTAAACACGTACAATAAGAAATAATATTCTTTTTCTTTTCAGTCTTTGACAAGAAATATAGGTTTGTTAAGATTTGACATGTCATTAATCTATATGGGAAACAAATCCAAAGGGTATACTAATTTTGATTAATATTTGGTCACTTGAGAACAATATGAAATATTCAAGCAAGGTGATTTTAAAAAAAAAAGTTATATAACAAAATTACAACATAAATTAAAATTTAAGCATATATATATATATATATATATATATATATATATATATACACACACCTTTATTACAAAATCCATTATTTTAGTTTTTTTCCATCTACTATTACATCTTTTTAAATCTTGATATATCTTGGTTATTCCTGACTGTATGGTTAACTTTTCTTTATGTGTCTCTTCTAGCATTTTTTTTTCTAGGGCTCCCCTCCTTAGGAACAACGATCCCATTCTTAAACAACAATAGACCGTTATCACATAATTCTCTTGATCCTAAAATAGATTGCAATTCCTAGTCTAAAACTGCTCTCGGTTAATCTGTTTTCTAAGATCATTACAAATTCCAACCTATTCAATTTCAAGCTTAAAGCATTTTAGGTTAGATTGAAATTCATGTCCATAAACTCTTCTAAAATATTCATCTCTAGCACTAATATGCAAGGATTTTCTATTTAGAGCCTCTACCACTACATTGGCTTTTCCTAAACTGTACTTCAACTTAAATTCATAGTCCTTAAGAAATTTCATCCACCTTCCTTGCCTCATTTTTAATTCTATATCTTTTTTTTTTCCTAACAATTAGTTAAGGCTCTTATGATTATTAAAAATTCGATTTTATTCCATATATATCTATCATTAATACAAGGAATATACATCTACCAAACCAATTCATCAAACGACATAAAAAGTATTTTATGAATCTAATGTTAAGAACTAACCACCTTAAAATTTCGATTTTTCATAATAATCAAATCTATGTGTGAAAACTCATTTTCTAGTAAGTCCTCTAATTATTTCTTAGGCTCACTTAACTCTAAAGGTGTCAGTCTACAAGGTGCTACTGACTCTGGTCCACTTCTAGGCACTAGATCTATATTAAACTCAATTCCCATATTCGATGTAAGGTAGAGACCTCTTTAGGGAACACATCTAGAAACTAACAGACAACAGGTAGTGCTGCTCCATCACTTTCAACCTATATCTTAACGAAAAACAACAATATGTATCCTTGAGCTCCCTCAGCTACGAACTTATGACAAGAAAACAAGTACAATATGGTTCAACATAAAAGAATCATCAAACATTGGTTTTGAAGTACATAAATATTTCTATTTGGACAACATAATCAGACGATAGCGAGACCATACTAAGAACGACATTTAAACCCGACATAGGCAAGCTTATAAGATCAACAAAATAAGACAAGCATTGGTACACTAGGGAACAATTCAAACAAGTGATAGAGGTAACAACTTTATACTCCGCAGGAGTAGAAACACGTAATTCAAAGAGGTAACTTAGAATAGATAAAGACTGGTTTTTCACACAAGCATGTTGTATGAAGGAATGATTGCTCTTGAATAACAACATAACTACTTTCTTGCTACCAGCATAAATCCTCCTTGGCTTCTCCTGCTTCTGCAGGACCTGAACTGTCCTGGAAGAATGATAGATCGTCCTTCGAAAAAGCGGTAACCCCACGCACTGAGGTTCTTGGGATGCTACCACCCCATATCCCCTCATATGACAGATCTCTGTCTGCTCTTGCACATCTATGGTCACACGACTCATAGCTGTTACAAGCGCATCATTCGTCCCTCACCTATTAGTTGTCATAAATCTGCTCACTACCAATAAAACACTGAATTGGCCAGGCTTAATATCACAAAACATAGCATGCAGCATCTATAACTCTAACAAGCATTCCTATGCGCCCAAGCTTTGATTTTTGAAAAACCAAATAACCACAGTCCAATTTAGGATCGAACTGCTCTGATACCAAAAATGTAACGCCCTTCGTTACATTAGTAACCCGAATAAAATGTTTAAATAAAACCTCGTGAAATAAAAAAGAATTCATAATATAATACTTAATGTATATTAATAATAATAAAATGGTCTTTAGTTCATAAAATTCTCAAATCTGAAAACATAATTTATCCAAAAAATCTTAAAACAAGGCGCCAACTAAAAACCCAAACGTATAAAAATAAAATAATTAAGGTCTAGCAACATACGGCTCCAGTACATTATAATACTAACCAATGCTATACGATATTCCTCGATCTCAAGAATATCATCCTCATGCTCTGAAAATAACACTACTAATGAGATGGGAATCCCAGTGAATAAAAACAGTTATAAATTATTTTCACAAACAATGTTATTCTCAGCCGGCGCAGTAACCGGAAAAACAACCATGGCAGCTACTACTTTTGAAAATAATATAATTTTCTGTAATATCAATAATATAAAATATTCAGACCAACACGCCACATAATTCAAATAGCATCATTTAACATTTAATTCATGCACTTATTCTACCAATCATAAACACACAACACACGACAATGGCGTTCCATTGCCCACCTCTCTTCATAAGAGGTGTTTCGACATCCCATTCTTTGGTGATGTAACTAGCTTTCGATACCCCTTTCTTAGGCGGTATAACTCATATTTCTGACATTCAAAATAATTGGTAATATAACTATTTTCAATACCCCATTCATAGGCGGTATAACTCAATCAACAAACATCATCATATATATAGCAATTAATTAATCATGTCAACACCACATATATCATCATACAATCCAATTATAGCATGTCAATCAACCAAATCATGTACAAACATACATATCATAGAATCAATCTTAATAATAAACATCTATATCATGGTAAGAAAGCTTTAAAGGAAAAACCCCCAATTTAAAAAATCAGGATTTGACCAAAACATATATTTTCCATTGTCATCTCGGTATAAAATCATTAGATAAATTAATCTCCTTTCTTGTTGTTGTTGTTGTTGTTGTTGTTGTTGTTGTTGTTATTGTCACTCTCCTTCAAAACTCATTGTTTGTTGCAATCCCCTTCTCCCAAGCAAGAAGATGCTCCACAAACGTTACAAAGGTGTTTTAGGGTGTCAAGAGGGTTTGCAGGCGCACTAAGAGTATTAGGATTGGTTTATATAGGGTTACCCACGCTTCCTTCTTTTTAAAACCTATTTTTAACGCGTCCTGAGATAGAGCACGGATGTGCTCTCGATTGGCACGGGCGTGCCAATCAGCGTCAAAGTTTGCATAATTTCCGACACGAGCGTGCTACTAGTTAGCACGACACTGCTCAGATCGTGCTCTATCGGCACGGGAATGCCGAACATGAGCACAGGCGTGCCAAACAACGTCAAATATTGTCCATTTTCCGATACGGCGGTGCTAATAGTTAGCACGGTGCGGCCCAGATCGTGCTCTTTCGGCACGGGCGTGCCGAACGTGAGCACGGTCGTGCCGATGCTACTGTGACAGATTTTCAACTTAAAGCTTCTTCCTTTTATTCTTTTGGTCAATACACCACCGTTTAGGTTCAAAGTCAACTACTTTAAGCCTCCCTAACACTTTATTAATTTTATTTTCTAAGATTGAAGTCTCTTATATCTTTATTTAATTCTTGGGATGTTACAGGATGCACTTGCCCTTAAGTGTGTTTAGAACGCGACGTCTATCATTAGAACGCTTTCTTGCCTAGAAGGCATAAGTGTTTCCTATGGTTTTGGGTAGATGTCAAAAGGATCTATCGAATCTATTTCAACCTGTTGTTTGGCTTTTATCTTGACTATGCCAATATTAAACGGAATTTGGCTGTCAACTTTAACCATATTATTTCCAAATTGTTCTGTATCAACCTTCATATTTGGCTTCTTTTTCTCTATGAATTTGAGCCTTCCTTCTATTAATCCTTTTTGTATAATGTCCCCGAAATGCATACACTCGTTAGTAACATGACCGAATACATTTTAAATTTTACAATATCTTCATTCCTTAATCTCGCTAGGTTTTAACAACCTATGATCTTCCGACAATTTTAACTGTTTATCTTTCAATAATATATCAAAGATCTCGTCGGACTTTTGAGACATCATAAGTGTATACTTTCTATTGACATATATATGGCATTTTGTCCTTGGCTGCAGCGGGTTTTAGAGCCGGACAAATGTAAGGAAAGCCATTCTTCAACTCAACAAAATTCATTCGTATTCCTCAGGGCTGTCATATTCGTCGTCGATTTCTTCAAATCCGACAAAATTGATATTTTCCCTTTTAAGGAAATTCTTTTGTTTAAAAGCTTTCTCAGCTTTCAACTGCTCTATTTGTCTGACTCTTTCACCCAACTGAGCCAAGTCGACTAAATGTTGGTTGACCAATTTCTTTCTAATGTGATAATCTAGGCCTCCTGCTACAATCTTAACAATTTCTGCCTTAGGGATTGGAGTAAAACACCTACTCCACATTTGCCTAAATCTAGCTAAGTAATCATCAACAGACTCGTTAAACATATGTTTTATGTTAAATAAATCTGTCAACCTAACTTTGAGTTCTCCCCTGAAGAACTGATCATGGAAACTTATTTCCAATTGGACCCATGAATAAATGGAGTTTGGCCTTAGTGTTGAAAACCAGGAAAAAGCATTATTAGTTAAAGAACTTAGAAAAAACCTCATTTTAAGGCCCTCTTTCAAAGCTAAATTGCCCATCTCAATCGTATAATTAGGGGTGGAAATAGGCCAGACAGCTCGTCTGAGACCTATGGCCTAGCCTATTTAAAAAAAAGGTCAGGTCAAGACTTTTTAAAAAGCCTATATAGCTAAAGAGGTCAGGCTAAGGCTTTAAAAAAGCTTATTAGGCCGGCCTATTTAACATACACATATATAATATATAATATAATATAATATATAATACTATAATGTATTATTTATAATATTTATAACATTTGAAAGTAAAGACTTATTGATCCATTTAAATTTAGAGGCTTACTTGCATATTTATTTGTGAATGCCTAACGACCTATTTATCAGTATAAGCCTACTAATCTCTTTATCATTAGAGGCTTCAAGCCTATTTACTAATGAAAGCCTATGACCTATTTATAGGTGAAGGCATATTTAAAGATCTTGTTAAACATTAGACTTTTAAATATGCTTCCGGGCTAGTCCAGGCTTTGAACTAGGTCATGTCAGACCTTAAAAAGTGGCCTATATCAGGCATAGGCCAGGCTCAAGCATTGAGATTGGACACAGTCCAGGCTCATGTCTGTCAGGGCCTAGCTCGGCCTAACCTATTCCCATCCCTATGTATAACGCGCAATGTGTTCGACGGCCGATTATCCACTCTCACTAGAGAGTTTAGACAACTTTGGTATTTTTACTCCTCTAGGCATTTCTGCCAGTTGGACCCAATCAGAGAAAGCAGATGCAAAGAATGGTTGATTGGCGTAACCAATATTAAAACCAAATATATTGAGCGCTTGTTCGACTACTTGGTTGACATTATGATCTATTATATTTTGTCGTAATGCCCCTATTTCACCCGAGTTAATCATGGCCTCAATGTTTTCTTCTGGTTGGACAACATGTACCTGGCCAAATCTCAACGGAACTTGGCCTTTTGCTTGAGCATCTTCATTATTAACTTGGCTCTGGGCCATGCTATTATTATTTTGTTGTCAAACCACGCCAGCCTGGCTTTGACGAACATTCAAGTGGTGGAACGCGCAAGGCTTGATTTAGCTTGGCCATTTGGACTACCAATGCATTACATGCATTGTTAGTTTCCCTTACAAAGGGCGAAATTACTTCTCCCACTTGTCGAGTGAACATTGTCACCGTTTCCTGATTACTTTGATCTATGTGCTCCCGGAAATTAGCCAAGGTGGCTGGTGCCAATGTGACATTATTTTGTGATGTTTGCCTTGGTATATTCGGGAAAATAGGTGGTCCTAAATTTAAACGTTCCTGACGAGTAGTTGTTATAACACTCGTTCCGAACACCCCTGTTGCTTGATTTGAGTTTTGCTCCCTAGCCACTAAGGAACTTGTTGTAAATCCATGTGGCATGCCCCATAAGGGTTGCGTCGATGGCCGTGTCGTTCCTTTGGCATTAGAATTAGCTACGCTATTTGGCGACTGAGCAACACTAGACGCGTTAATTTGTTGCAAAATCGGGGAACTTGGAAGAGTCCATTATATGATTTCGTTGAAACGAGAGTTATCCCCAATTTAGAGTTTCTTACACCATATGCATTACCATTACCTACCTCTGGATTAGAGGCGTTGGCGTTTGATACATCTGCATTGGTGTTCGGCACACTTGCATTAGTGTTTGACACACTTGCATTTGTGCCATGTGCATTAATATTATGTGCATCTTCATGACTTCTGCACTTTGCGAATGCGAATTCAAAGAAGGGTAAGCAACAACTACTTTTCCTTTTCTCAAGCGCATGCAACCATTCTTTGAATTAGAATTTTGGTTCGTGACACTAAAAACGAGTTACTCTAAACTCGTCCCACTGAGCGTGCCAATTTGTTTACGTGGTTTTTTGGTTAAGACCAAAATCTGACTACAAATAATACTAATCAAGTGATAGTGGGTTTTCGAGTTATGCAGTAATCTTGTCGTTGAAAGTTGTTTTCAAAGAGTGTCTATAAAACATGAATTTGACAAAAGTTATGAACGTAATTCACAAATAAATTCCGTCAAATTAAATATCAAGAGTTTAGATTGATGGAAGAAGGGAAATGCATGCATATAAATTGACAAAAAGTAAAGGAAATTGAAAGACAAATGATGAAAGTAAAGAACAAGAATTTAAAGTGCGCTCAAAGTAAGAATGCAGAAAATATAAAGATGCTGAAATTGTCAAGTGCAATAAGAAAGTGCAGGGAATTAAAGAACAAGAAGGGTAAATCAAGAACATGAAAGATAACTACAATAAGAACAAATGACTTGAATTAAATTTGTATTGTAATGACAAGGTGGAAGGAGTACTTGATTTCAATCTGTCAATCTGATGTCTGATCCAAATGTGTGGGATGTTTCTCAAGTTTTTCCAACCCCTTTTACATCGTAAATCCTAGTATTTGTAGAAGAAATCCTAGGAATAACAACTGCCGACTTAACTAATTGGCACGCATGTGGTAGTTATGCCATGTCTTAAACTTAACAATTCGACAGTCATAACCGTCTAAACTTCCTATCAAATCATAACTATATGTCTTCAAAACTGACGTGCTGATGTGGACGATGTCGTCGGACCATGTGCTTGTTTAACAACAACTTGCATTCTAGTGCCTTTATTTCTCTTTTGTTGACAAAACACATGTTGACTTTTTTTTTTTATATAGAAAGGGGTGTTAAAGCCCCAACAAAAACAAATTAAAATCCCCTAGGGCACCAAGTAACGGATACATCATCCATTAAGGCATTGGAAATAAAAATAGGAGGAAATTCAAAAACCTTCAAAGATATATCTAAGGATAAACCATACTTTGCTAATGAGTCAGCAACTTCCCTAAACACATGATTCCAAGAAACTAATCCCTCTCCTCGACGAACTTTATGAATGGCCTCCACCAGAGGAAAACAAACTTTCGTGCTACAGCAACCATGAGACTTGAGACTTGAGCTACAGGAAAACAAACACATGTTGACTTGAGACTCGGTATATTTGGCCAACTTTAAACTTTCTTCAACAAAGGTTATCGGCCCACTAACCGTCAAACTATTTATTAGTCAGAATAAAACTTTCAGCTCCAACCTTAGGCACTTCACATTTCTTCCTCCCTGTCGACATAATAAATTAATTATTCACCCAACGCTTATAAAAATGTGCATATTTTAATGAATTAGTAAAATTTTGAAGTTGAGGCTTATTAGTTTGTTACAGAAACCCAATTTTTTTTCCATTGAAATGAAACTAGTATTGCACTCAAAATACACAATACAAAATGTTTTTAACACCAATGATGAAATCCGACCTAAAATAGATTGCTATTGTCAACTGACAATTATTGGAGAGAGAGAAGATTCATTGTTTCTGTATACTTGTTACTAAATAGACACATTTTGTGTTTGCAGATGAATTGGCCTAACTTGTTTTAAGTCGATTTTTAAGGCCGAATTTATAAATCTTTGTTTATAAACATCACACGCGTGTATACTTGTTGCAACGAGTTGACCGTCATGTAATAATATTATTATATATAAATTGCCTCTATGTGGATCGTCATTTTAAAAAGGTAATCTCATGGTCACTCAAGACGCGGAGCCATCGATCACAAGGATGAAGGATGACAATGAAATCTTAGATAAATGGAGTTGTCACCAAAAAAAAAAAAAAAAAAAATTGGCAAGGAAATGAATATAAAAAATCCTAAAAATATTAACTTTTCAGACTTTAGAAATGGATTGGGGATAATTATGTTTGGCATTAGGTTTTCAGCAAAAAATAGTATCTCACAACATCCATATGAGTCGATTACCTGAAAGCTATAACAGCTATATATGCTGAACCTATAATATTTTAATTTATGCCTTAGACGTAAACAAGCACCAACAGAAGAGCAAGATGTCCTTTTATGTTTCAATTACTCATCTAAGATAAGAGGGGAAATTAATAATACTTTTGGTGGCATAAGCCATTATTATGTGAAAATTAGAGTAAACAAGGACTACTATATTTGAATTATATATAGAAAAAAAAAAAAAAAAAAGACTACCATTATTATCAAAGTGGACTTGTTTAAAATAGAGTATTGTTACTTACATATATTTATATTTAAATCATCTCACGTACTTTTATTATTTGATTATAGTTGGTTCTACATCATTTTTTGTATGGATACATTATGATTCTGTCACATATTGGGGTAATATATTCTTATATGTTTTTTATAACAAAAAAAGGAACTATTTTAGTTTTAGTTTCATAAAAAATCAGTAAAATAACTATCATTCACTCTTTAATGATTTATAGGAAAGCATAATTTTTTTTATTCTGGAAGAAAAGTATGAAATGGAGGATAATTAATTTTGTGCTCTTCTCAATTTTTCTTTCAAAGAAAGCAAAAAAATAAAAATAAGAATGAAACCAATTATATATATGAACGCGTTGACATATTCATCAATATGTTAGCAAGATCATCGAAATATTGTTTTTTCAAAACCGTTCAGATTTTTCCTATTTTATTTTGCTTAATCTGCAAGTACACCAGCACATGGGTTACCCTAAAATTTCAAATATGCTTGAACAAAACGCTTGAGTACAAACCTACCAGGTGAAAATTAATGGTTACTACGTTCAAAGAAACAGTTCCTTCCCCTATGCCTAAAGAATAAGTCTCCTCAAGGAAGGATAATATATACAATATTTCTTTTGCAGCATTGTGCATGTATATGGAACAAAGCATACAACTTCAGACCAACTCAACCGTACCTTTTTCCTCAAAATCATAGTTGAATTGTGTTTCTCTAAGCATAGCCGTCACTACATTCATAAGTAAGCTTAAGATTTTGCTCTGCCAACATGACAAGAACTAATTTTTCTTACAATTAACAATTAGACTTCTACTCTCTGAGCTATTAAGCAAGTGTACGTGAATACAAATTCAAGCAATTAATTAATAAGCAATTTAATTTTTCTACCTGATAAGATTTTATATTCTAATTCTTTCTTGCAATTGCATTAATAGTTTGTATCGATCTGTGTCATTCTTCGTTATCTTATTCCACTTAGCCACACGTTTTTGACCTCCACACTCCACCACCTCAGATAAATATATAAATGCTCAGCACCCAAAACCAGAAAACATAAAACATCATAGATTGGTGTGTGCAAACCGAACTCTTATATTGTTTGTTTCTTCAATCTTATTCTTCACTAGAAATTAATGGCAATCATGGGAAAGATATTCCTTACACTCTTATTGTTGTCTTCAGTTTTCTCAATAGCCACATCAAGAAGAACACCTTCCTCCAGCAGCAACATAGATTGGTGGTGCAACCTAACCCCACACCCTGTGCCATGCAAATACTACATTAGTACTGAAATCAACCACCATGATGAAATCAAACACAAATCAGAATTCCGGGGAATGCTAGTTCAATTGGCCTTAAAGCAAGCGCTTATGATGCAAAGCGAAGCACATGATTTTGAACAAAACTTGGTGACCAAGAAGCATAAAGCTGTACATAATGATTGTTTGAAGCTCTATGAAAACACCATCTTCCATCTCAATCGTACACTTGAAGCCCTTCATGTGAATAAGATCAGTTGTTCACCAATTGATGCACATACTTGGCTCAGCACTGCTCTTACAAACATCCAAACTTGTCGAACCGGGGCTGAAGAACTCGGTGTTGAAGATTTCATGGTGCCAACTACTTTGAGCACCAATATTACTGAGATGATAAGGAACAGCTTAGCTATCAATGTGGATTTCTTGAAACAAAATGAAGATAATTATCATTACACGGAAGAAACAAAAGATGCGTTTCCAAGTTGGTTTTCTAGGCATGAGAGGAAGCTGTTGAAGACTTCTTCTATAAAGGCAAATGTTGTGGTTGCAAAAGATGGTTCGGGGCATTTCAAGAATGTCCAAGATGCTCTCAATGCAGCTGCAAAGAGAAAAATAAAGACAAGGTTTATTATACATGTGAAGAAAGGGGTTTATGTAGAGAATATTGAGGTGGAAAAGAACAATGATAACATCATGCTGGTTGGTGATGGGATGAGAAATACCATAATAACGAGTAGCAGAAGTGTTCAAGCAGGCTTTACTACCTATAGCTCAGCAACAGCAGGCAAGTGATACATATTCCCTCTCTTTTCTCTTTTTTATTTATCCTTTTCTTTCATTAGTCAATTTTTTTGTGTTTATTTTTTTAATTATTTTTTGATATTACCCTTCATGCTACTCGTTAACCTTTTATAACTCATTAACACCTATGCATATACTCAATCTTTGATTGGAGGGAGATATTGAGACACCATTTTTTGAGACAGCGGAATTTTGTTCGATGCTCATAATAATAGACCTAGCTATCAGTAGATGTCATTTTATTCTCTTTGTTTTATGCAGCACTGATTTAATTTTACCTGCTTTTCATAATTGTTTTTTTTTTGGTCAATGCCTTTCATAAAATTGTAAGTTGACAGCTTTGAAGTGGAGTTTTAATTTAATGCTTCATCTTCAAACCTCTTGCATCTTTGTTTGTTACCTGTTTCTTACGGTTTTGGGGAATGTTAATGATTAGTTATATTATTTCTACGATGTTTTTAAATATTATGATACTATGATGTTACCCTTTTTTTTCTTTGCCTTTCAAAAAAAAAACTTCTTACAGAAGAAGTAAAAGCCTCAATATTTAATTAATTGTTAAATATTCCAACAAGAATGTAAAACATGCATGAGATAAACTTTAGTGAATAAAGAGAGAGAATTAATTTTGATTTTCTATCACTATCATTCAATTTTAATCTAGTCGTGTATTACCGTAGCTATTAAAAAAAGTTGACATTTTCTATAATCGTTATAATATCTAAACTTTTTATAATAACGATTATCACTAAACTCTTTTTTTTTTTAATTTCAAAAAAAAAAAAAACTAAACTTTTTTAACCATGATATAAAAAAAAATTCACTGTAAAATTAAAGATTATCAAATGATGCTTTACATAAAATACATGACACTACACAATAAATCACAAAATTAATGTAAATGTGATGTTAAATTAATTTGTTGATCCTATGGTTTAACTTGATTTTTAAATAGGTTCTTATAATTTAAATACTCATAATTAAGTCCTTATACATTTAAATTTTTAAATAAGTCCTTACATTTAAATAATTTTTAATTAAATCCTCACTAATTATAGAATATTTGTAATTAAGCTCGTAAAACTTGTACAAGTAATGAGTTTATTGAAGTATAAGAATCTAATTAAAAATTCAGTAAAACTGTAAGAACTAAAAAAATCATTTAACCTAAAAGTTAATTAAAAAATGCACTTTATAATACCAATCACACATTACTTTGGTAAGAAGTTTTGTAATATTCATAATTTGAATACATTTGATAGTCTAGAATTCCACTAGTCTTATGACTTCCCCTAACTAATTTCTAAATCTTATTCTTGAATGATTCAATTTCAGGCATTGATGGCCTTCATTTCATCGCACGAGACATTACCTTCCAAAACACCGCCGGTCCTCTCAAGGGTCAAGCAGTGGCACTCCGATCGGCCTCCGACCTCTCCGTCTTCTACCGGTGTGCCATATCAGGTTACCAAGACACCCTCATGGCTCATGCACAGCGTCAATTTTACAGACAATGCTACATCTATGGTACCATAGACTTCATATTTGGTAACGCTGCAGTGGTTTTCCAAAATTGTAACATTTTTGCAAGAAAGCCTTTAGAGGGCCAAGCAAACATGATTACGGCCCAAGGTCGAGGTGACCCATTCCAAAACTCTGGAATTTCCTTCCACAATTGTCAAATCAAGGCTGCACCAGATCTCAAGCCCGTTGTTGACAAATACACCACATTCTTGGGCAGGCCTTGGCAGCAATATTCAAGAGTAGTGGTCATGAAAACTTTCATGGACACATTGGTGAACCCATTGGGTTGGTCTCCATGGGGTGATAGTGATTTTGCTCAGGACACATTATATTATGGAGAGTATGAGAACTATGGGCCAGGTTCATCTACAAGCAATAGAGTAAAATGGCCTGGTTTTCATGTGATAACAACCCCAGCTGAGGCATCCAAGTTCACAGTCAATGGCCTCCTTTCTGGTCACACATGGTTGCCTACCACAACTGTGCCATTTACCTCTGGCCTTTGATCTTTATGCTACTGAAACTTATATCAACCCAATTATATTTATTTATTTGGAAAATTCTTATATTGTAGCTTGTGTAAAAACATATTGTTTATTGATATTTTTTGTGTGAAGACTAATTTCAATTCCAGTTATCTGTTTGAGAAGGGAATCTCTTCTTTAGGGATTCTCAAGTACTTTTTTTTTCAATAAATATAAAATTCATTAAATAAGGTCAAACTTAAGCATCAAAGTAAAAACTCTCTTCACCTTCTAGGAAGGATTGAAAAACACCATCCAATCATGTACTCAAAACTTGACAACAACAAAATTTACATTAGTCTCCAATGAGCATTACAAATACAAATTGGTTAATTATGCAGAATGTCAATAAAGTGTTATGTAATTTGAGCAACAAGCAACAAGCAATAATAATAATAATAATAATAATAATAATAATAAATCGAAGAGAAAATTAACTTGGAGATAGACATGTGAAATAATACAGAGAAAGCAGTAAATTGTTTAACAGAAAGTATATAAAGATCTTATAATCGAAAGTTTTAAAAGAAAGCAAATAATGCGGTTAAATGAAAATGAGAAAGTATTTCAAGTTAATGAAAATATGTAAGAAATGCGAGAGAACAATAAACAAAATTTGACTTGAAAGTAAATCAAAGCAGGTCAATATACAAGAAGATAAAGAAAATAAATAAAAGCGACTAAATTGCAAAAAGGTAAACAAAGCAATAAAGGAATGCAATTAACAGAAATCAAATTATTAAAAAATCAATCGATTCAAAAGAAGAAGAGAAATGCAGATAATTTAACACAAAACTAAATTGAACTTGCATTGAATTACAAAAATTACATAATTAAGATAAAGCATGATCGAAAGCATATTTGAATGTCGAGGTGTCAGAGTCACTATAAAATATAAATAAGATGCTTGTAAGTTATTTCCAACCTCCAAAATGACATAAATTGAAAATAATGTAAAAAAATATTTCTAAATTACATTTAAATAAAATTTCTTCTTATGGATTTTGTGATATTTTATATGAGTTAAATTTTGATACACTATCGGTGTAAAGTTTTTTACACCTTCAACCAATCACACATCACCTCATGTGTGACTTTTACGTGACGTTTGGTTTATGTAATGTTTTATTCCCAGCTAAACTATATTCTTGGGAATGAAATTCCCGGGAATGAGACACCTGAGAAAGTTAATAAAACATGTTTGGTTGTCACTTCACATTCCTGGGAATAATATGCTGCATTCCCAACAAATTTCTTTCTCTTATTTGATTCATATGAAGTATTTGCAGTAATATAATTAATTTTTTCAAAAATATCCTTATAAAAAAAACTTCCAAAATAAAAAGAATGATGACCTATATGAGTAAAAAGTAATAAATTTTTTTTTTGACAATAAAAAAAAAATAATGTCTAAAGTCTACAATTAATTACTTAACTTTATTGAATAGTAATAACTAATTCAAATTAATATCAACGACCATTACTTAGCTTTATAGAATAGTAAACCTTGACACACAGAATCTACGAGTTTATTAAACTATTTATTATTTTCAAATCAAATCAGATCATTCATTTAAAGGGGGAAAATAATAGGACCAAAAAAGGGGGGGGGGGGGGGATAAAGAATAAATTATAAAGCTCAAAAAACAAATTGAAGTTCCAACAGCTGATGCCTATATTTATCAGAATAAATCAGAGTCTTCTTTAGAAACAAACCAAGCACGTTGAGCGATGGACACGAAGGGAGAATGCTGAGAGATGTATGTTGATTATGTTTTAAAGAGATTGGGGATAATTAAGTTATTTAACCTTCCAATTTTTTTTATTCTCTCCGAAATACTTTTTTCCCACCCGTACATAGGAATAAAAATTTTAACTTTTCTTCATACACTCTATTCCCAGATATGTTTTATACATGGGTATAATTAGTTATCTCTTATACCAAATATGGGAATATTTTATTCTCACCTAACATTTCCATAAAAATATGATTGATATCAAACGTCACCTTAAGGAATTATTATAAGAGTGAAACATTTTTTATGACGTGTTAATATATGATTGGTTGACACTGTAAAAAATATTTACACTATCAATACATTACAATTAAACCTATTTTATATTTATAATTAAAATAAAAGATTTAGTGAAAATTCATTATGATTGCGTAAAAGATTTGAAGAAAATTAAATTTAAAATCAAACGAGGGATGAGTTATATGGTTGAAACCATATTTTAGGTAGCGTTTGGTACAGGTTATATTTTAATATTCCCGAAAATGTGGGAATGAGAATAAAATTTTTTCATGTTTGGTACAAGTTTTAAAAAACTATTCTCAGGCATAAAAGATATCCATGAATAAAATTAGTGAATGAAAGTTAAAAGTTTTATTCTCATGTGTGAAGATAGGAAAAAAAATATTCAGGAGAATGAAATTCCCAAAAATATAGTTCCCTTGGCAAAAAAATCATTCCATAAACCAAACACCACATCACTCGTGAACAAGTGGACATGCTATTTTGACAACTACTGTCAAGCCAGAATGAATGATTTTAAGCTGGTTTTTCTTTGAAAGAACTGAAATGAAACAAGGAAAAACTCATGATTAAATGTTAGCTCATTAGGTAGGGTATGCTATCTCTCCTCACTCATCTCATTTCCCCCTTTCTTAGGACCTCCTTGTGGGAGCGTCCCTAGGTCTGTAGGGCCAAGTATAAAAAAGAATGACTTGAATGATTGAAACTAGAAAAGCATGTTCAAAACAAAATCTGGTATCAAAAGGCCAATTTCAACACACTTTTGAGATGATTAGACCCACATTAAGTTTGGCATGAAAGTGCTCCTTTTATCCATTTCAAACCCACACCTAATCCCAAATCTTCTATGTACATGCATCTCAGTTGGGACAAACTGCTATTGAGAATGGAAGTCAAGAGAAAAATAATCCTATGCTTATTGATGACCATCACAATGGGTCATCATAGAACTGAAAGCAGAGATATTGTGCTACATAGGGTTGGAGGAGGAAGGAATACTTGGGTACCAGAAGTTAACTTCACAAAGTGGGCAAGTCATGAGCACTTCTACCAGGGTGATTGGTTGTGTGAGCTCCTTCAATTCTCATCACTGACTAATATGTGCATTTTATATATCTTTATAGGGTTGTTTGTTAACCAATTTACCTTTGTGTACGTAGATTTTGGTTTTGACAAGCACATCTACAATGTTCTAGAGGTGAACAAAACAAGTTATGAGAGTTGCATTGACACGGGCTTCATAAACAACATCACAAGAGGAGGGAGAGATGTTTTCCAACTCTTAGAGACAAGGCCATATTATTTCCTCAGTGGCAGAGGATTCTGCTTCAAGGGAATGAGGGTTGCAATAAATGTTGAAGAACCCACACCCGCACCACAACAAGCGATGCTAAACAAAGCTTTTCCATCAAGTAGAATGAGTCATACTAAAATTCTTGTGCTTCTGAATGCACTTTTGACTTGGACCTTCATCTTGCAAAGACATTAGATATTATTTGCCTTTTACCATTGAGATATAATTTACATATTACTGAAGCTCTAAATCTTTTCTCCCTTTTATATCAAAGTCAAAAGATGTGAAAAATTATGTTTCTCACCAAGATTAAAATTTATATGCTTGAAACTACAATTATAGCATATCGATATCATTTATTTAAATGCAATTTATGGAGGTAAATTTGGTATAGAGTTCATGGGCCGTATTAAAAAGGAAATTTTATTTAATGTAGTGGTTTTTGTTCTTAAGATAGATGATGCACATTATGGCCTTGTTTGATATTGTGAGAAGCAACAAATTAATTAAGACACAATGCAGGATTTGAAAATTAGAAGACCAAAATGCAAGAAAAGAAGTTGAACATTCATGGTCCATCAACCTAGAAACCCTGGATTTATAGTCTGTCGAAAACAGTAAGGTTGGGTAATATCTACCAAGAGCATAAGCTACAGTAGAGAGTGGGAGACCAAGGGAAAAACGACATTATAGCTATAAGGATGACGTGTCATTTTTGATTTATTTAAAAAAATCTTGATTGATTGGAATAGGAATAGGAATAGGGATTGGGTTTGGGGACAAAAGATTTTGATCCTAATTTTTTTTTTTTTTTTTATAATAAGATTTTGATCCTAATTAAATATGCTATCGAGGATAATATTTTATGATATGGCCTTTTTGTTTTTTGTTGCATAATATATGAGATGGAATATTTAGGAAAAGGATGGCTTTTTTCCTTGCATAGTGCGGATTATACCATAGAAGGCAACTATTGATTCTTTGAGTAGCCTCAAATAATCACAAAATTTGACACTGCATATTGCCTATAGCCCCATTGAAAGAATTATTGACCATATCAAATTCACTAAAATTCCAGAGGTTGTACTAGTAGCATGAATATGATTGATAGCAATAGAGTTTTTTATTAAGGGTTTCTTCCGTTCAAATGAGTGGAGGGAAAGGATTTTAATGGAGGGGAGGGAAAAGAAGGGGAGAGATTTAATTAGCTATTATGTTTGGTTGAGAGGAGCGGAGGGGAGGGGAGGGATATCAAGGGGAGGGAAAGTAAGACTATTTGTGTTTGGTTCACAAGAGGAGGGGAGAGATTTTAAAACTAACATATTTTTATACTCTTATAATTTTAGATTTTAAAATACATAAATAGAGATATTTTAATCATTTTATTCAAAATATTTTAAATCCCTTCTCATCCCCTCCAAATCCCCTCACTTTTGGAGGGGAGCCAAAATTGGATAAGGAGGAATTTTACTCCCTTCCCTCCCCGCTCCTAAAAAATGAACCAAACAACAAATATTTAAAAAAATAACTCCCCACCCCTCGGATCAAAACACTATCTAAGTCAACCCAAGCACCCAAATTCAGAAGGAACCGTATTGTCAAAAATGGGTGGTGGACCCTAGATCTAGTTTGTGCAAATTCTTACCACTACATGTCAACAACTTGGGTATCTCTTCACATTACTTCATATCTAGGTTGACAATTAATGAAGCCATCCTTTTCCTATCTAAGAAGCCAACATCTTCATCTACCATGCATTTTGTAATTTTCTACTTGAAAGTGAAATCGTTCTTGGGAGCTCTCCCGGTGATTGCAACACGTTTGAGGTGCAAATCATTGTTGAAAACCTTGATTGGTAGTGGCCAAACCCTCTTGCTGTCTTCTCTTTTCATTTATAACCAAGAACTAGGAATTTCTTAGTGGGTTCAAGAAAGAATTTCTTGGAACCATGTACGGCTCTTGGATGACTTTAACTCTTTCTGAGACTCAAGCCCCAATTTTCTCAAGTGGTGCGAGGTCTGGCATCTCTGTATTCTGAGCCCCAACGGTAAGCCTCTCGATTTCTTGACCACTAGAACTAGGAACATGTGGTTTTCCACGAAACTCCAAAGTATTAGCTCCAACCTTCCCTAACTATAGCTGCTATTGTTGATTTTCCAAGAACATAGTGTTTCTTTATACACACACATAATGAGAATAATTCTTATTTTAATAATATGAGAATAATAAATCTTAACCATACAACCATACGTGGATTGACAAAATTAAAAGTTATTTAATGGTCATATAATCAATTAAAAGTCATGTGCATTTATCTTTTAATTTTTACCATTCAAATAAGATCCTTCTCATTTCTTACAATAAGAAAATGTTCCCAGAATAAGTGTTTTTGAAAGATTAGCGAGTTGTGTTAAATTCATTCTACTCTTTGTATTTCTGAGTTGTTGAGCCTAAAGAGGCTAAGTGTGAAAATAGTACTTATAATAGAGCCCGAATAGGCTACGCGAGCAAACAATTTTTGTAGTTGTGTAAACTGAGTCTGAACAAACTAGGTGTGAACACACTACTCTTTAATACTCTGTTGAGTTAGTGGAAGGTCTTGGTTGCTGGCCAAGGACCGGGCGTAGTCCAAGTGGTTATGGGTGAATCAGGATAATATCTTTGTGTGATTCTATGAAACTTGAAACCTTTCTTTATAAGTTCTTTAATATTTCTTATCTTCCAACAAGGGGTTAAATGTGCAAGCTAAATTAAAGTTTTGTTTCTTTCTATTTGTGTTTTATAAACCTGAGTGATCAACCACTCATCCAAGTCCATTAGATGAAAATTCAAGGATCATTGCAAGGTCATTGCAATAGAGATTTCAAGGACCATTGCAGGGATTTTGGATAATTTCAAGTTGAGAGAGTCAATTCGAATTAGGCCGTGTATAGTGGCCTATGATTAAGTCTTGATTGAGTCTCTCAATTCCTTGGGTCGATAGCATATATTTCTACTTTCAAATTCTGCTTTTAATTACTACACTTAATTTTGTTAATTACTTTTAAATACCTTACGCTACAAATAAGGGATTTATTTGGTCTCTTAATATTGATTAAATTCGGCACTTATCAATTATGATAGAATATTGTGAAATAGAGTGAATAATTTGGATTCATCACATCCTATCCCCTACTTTCCAAGTTGAGAGTAAAGAAAAATATAAGTGTTTGATGGAATGGAATCAATTCCATTATATTTTAAGCAATTCAAACAATAAAACCTAATCCCAGTTCCATTTCATTCTACTCTTTTTTTGTTGCTAAAGGGAGGCTTATAAGTTATAAGAGGTCTTATATAAGAAAGAGGGAAAGGGGAGAAAAAAATAAGAGGTGAAGCGCTTCCAAGGTTTGAACTCACGTTCTCACAAATCATGACCCATAGCGCAAGAGAATTGTGACATGAGAGAAGCAAGGAGGTCAACCTCTTTCAAATATACAACATGGGTTCTAGAAATGCAACGTGGTTGGCTTCATGTGAATCCGAATCAATCATCCTCATTCTACTTTATTCCATTTCTTTTGATCAATCCAAACACGTATACT
Source organism: Ammopiptanthus mongolicus (assembly GCA_039655645.1). Lineage (NCBI taxonomy): Eukaryota > Viridiplantae > Streptophyta > Magnoliopsida > Fabales > Fabaceae > Ammopiptanthus > Ammopiptanthus mongolicus. The sequence continues at coordinate 17,273,794 of CM077344.1, read as the reverse complement.
CACAAAGGAAGACCTATGATTAATGCATAATTTTCACTCTGCTGTGATCTGGGATCCCTACAATAGGGAAAATGGCAACCCCATAAGCAACTATCTAACAAAGTCATCGTCATTTGCAAAAAAACTAAAATTTTTATCATAGAATAAGCAAATGGAAAGAGATTGGAATCGTAGTTTCTTAAATTATTGTTACACTAAATTACATTTCTAATAGAACTTTTGCTAATTTTTTGTTTACATTCAACAATTTTCTTAGAGCAATAGAAGAAAACATTCGTTAGCAATTTCCTTTATAGGCAGAAAGTAAAAAGTTGCAAACTAAGAATATGAACAGAAATTATTGCAAATGAATCATGCCAATGGGGCACGCAAAACTGTTAACGAATGATGCATCCAAATTTGAGTAAAAAAATGATCGGATGGTATTAAAATTTGAGTAACTCATTTGTAAACTAAACATGGACTAAGAATACCAAACCAAGTACCCCAAAATTGGCGATGAACATCTAAACAACGAGAAAATGTTAGCAAAGCTTGACAATTTGACATAATTAGAAACAAAAGCCGGTGTTCGTTCTTTATGCCAAGAAATTAGTAATCAACCTTTCTGACAAGCCTATAACTACACTGTTGGGAACTGTAAAAATGCCAACCCAGCAGCAGAACAGCTTAGCTAGATATGAAAAACACAGTAAAAAGAGCCAGAAGCAATGTGAAAAGGTTCAAGCAAGCTTCAAAAGTAGAAGCTGCAGATAAATTGTGAGGCTTCCTGCAGGTATAAAGAAAATTAATTTAATAAAAAGAGAAGACAAAAGAAATAAAACAATGTAATTGCAAGCATGAGAAGCTTAATGGGTTTCAAAATGTTACTTCTGCAAGTGCTGGAGGGGACCACAATATAGAACATTATCTGGTACAGCAATCTCTGTTTCACCGTTTTCTTCAGGATTGACAATCTTGAGATATGTTTCTTGGCCTAGGTACCACCTGTCAAGGTTTTCTGCTCTCAGGTTCCATGATCCAACGTTGTCAAGAGATACCAGGATCGCTGTCCATCCTCCCGGAAATACCTGTTTAATGGTAAGATGGACACATTAATCGCCGAAGGTTAAACATACCAAAAATCAAGTCCCTCAATGACTGAATATCTAGAATAACAACATCCATTAAACATTTAAGTCTTTCATGCCTAAGCTAGATTGCACAAAGCATTTGAAAAACAAACAAACCCTATAATTAGTTCTAGCATGTTCCAAAATCAACTTATCAGCTAGATCTAGAAAATCAAGTTTATTTACAGTTGCTGGCAAATTTTCAGATCAAGTTGTTTAGCTATCAAAGTTTCTAGTTTACACAATGGGAAGAAATTCATGCAATTAGAAAAGGAACAAAAGAAAGAAAGAAAAAAAAAAAAAAAAAACTTATAAATCAACTTAGCTGGCAAAAAAGAATATCAAGACAGCCAAGTCCAATAGCCAAGAAGGGAAAAAGAAAAAGAGATGGCCTTGACAATGTACATTTAGAGTGACAATTTCCTAAGGAACACGCACCTGAGTTGTGCAGCGAGAAATTGCATCCCACTTATTATAAGAACCTCTAGAATTTTCTGACCAATCACCGTAGTCCATCCTGAAATCGACAAATGAAATTCTTAACTGCGATCACAAACAATATTGTACTCCAAGACACAGAAGGAAAGAAATGGATTTCTTACCCAGCAACAAAAAAGGAGTAGCCATCCATATGAAAGTTCTGAATTGTAGTGTCATTGTTTTGCAATACAATCTCAACGAATCCCCTGTAAGTAGCATTAATAATAGATATGTCTAGCAGCGGTGTTTGTATCACTTGCTTACTAGGAAAATCAAACTTATAGGTTCCTCTTAATTTATACTGTTCAGCAAGCCGGAATGGTATCTCAGGCTTACGAAATGAGATCCCATTAATAGTAGCTCGAATACTACCATTGATTGTCACTGGTGGCATAACCTTTAGCACATAAGTGTCAGTTATATTGATGGAGCCATACCGAAAGGATCCTTGAGGATTAGGACGAGCTCCACTAGCAGATGTATTTTGCCTGCTCAACATATGGAGAACTCAATACATAATAGTCAAACTGGAGTATGAAATCATCAAAAATATTAAACAAAATACAGGGACCAAAATGGTTGTATGCTTTTTTCTTTAAGCCTATAGAACAAATATAACAAGCTGCTATGATCTATTATATTAAATTATTTCAGATATTTTTGGCAAAAAACCTTCAAACTCAAATTTTACACTTCATCTTGTGAAATGGGTTATCACTTAATTCTTTCAACAGCTTAAAAACTCTGTGAAGCAAATCACTAAACTACGCTACTCAGATCTATTATAATAAGTGATTTCAGACGTGTCAGGCAAATTTTTCCACTATTAAATTTTAGTCAACACTTCACAAGGTCAGTTATCACTCAACTCTTGTAACTGGTTACAACTTACAACTGTGAAGCAAGGTAGTTATAGCTAATATATGAATCTCATTGACAATCATAAACAATTTTGAGCAGATTTCCTGAATAAGCAGTTAATTTAAATTGGCTACTGTATAACAAAATGAAATATGCTATTTTATATGGTGGATCAACCAATAGAAAAATACTTCAAAGCATAATGAACATTGAATTGCAATCCATGTGATATAATTCCCTATAATATCAGATCCTCGGTAACAAACCTGACGCTTCTAGCTTGGTTCATTGATAACCCCTTGTCATAAAAATCATCCGGTGGGGGAGGCAGAGGACCAGTTGCTGGTCCCTTGGAATTTGAGTAGTGTAAAACTGCAACACCTGTAACTTTCTGCAACAATGATTCATTCACAAACCTGGCACTTGCAACAATATAGTAGTCTGTACTTGCATTCTGATCAGTGGAAACCAGAAAAGAGTAAGACTGGCCAGCATGAATATCAAAATAGGTGAAATTTGCCTGAAGTGTGTAATGACCCTCTGTTTCTACTAGCAGTAGATTATGATTTTGAATTCGAAAATTCAAAGTACTTGAAATCCCCACATTGTGGACACGAATTCGATAAGTCTTGCCTGCCAATTATGTTTGCATTTCCAGTTAATATTCAAACTGTTCAAACCACTTGCAAAGCAAAATGCTAGATGAAAAACTATGATAACATTTAAAGGGGAAATATCTTGAAATGTGACCATAAGAAACCCATGCAGCCAGCTAGTGCCAATCTGCATGACCATGCCATACAACACTGATCACGACAAACTCCAAAACCATTAACTACTTGCTATCTGATTAACTTCCAGAAGGCACGCATCAGAAAATCTCGGAAATAGAGATCCAGTGATAGCACCTTGGACTCAGTTATGGTTCCTAAGACACCCAAGAAGAAGGCCATGCAAGTGTACACCTGTAGGCCTAAAACTGCAGCTACTATAGCTCAAAAATAAAGTGCAAGTGGTGTGAAAAGAGAGAAAGTTAGTTATAGGTGAGAGAAAACAGATCCGATAAATAGGAAAAGGTCACAAGGGAGAGGGGCTATGTGTGATATTTTCAGTTTTCCAGCTTGTAGCTTGGGGCCTAAGGAGCTTTTCCTTGGCTGGGAGGAACTGCTCTCATATTTCTGTCAATAGTACAGTAAAATTCAGTAATTCTCTTTGGTACAATCTCCCATTTTCTAGATAATAAATCTGATTCCTATCAAATTGGTATTCTGTTGAGAATTTTGGGAGATTGGACTGAGTGTATGCAAACGAGAATGGCATCCCAGAGTATGACACCACTGACGCTCGTGTAGGTTCTGTCGAGTCTTCTCTCAGAAATCAGGAGGCATTACTGCACAGTCAGGACAATTGGTGAGGTCGCATGACTCGATGCTGAAGGAACACACAGCCCAGCTGAACGACCTTTCAGCGAAGCTGAGTTCCTTAATGACTAGCTTTGACGACATCACTATATCAATAGCAGTAATGCTTACAGAGATGCAAGAGGGATTCCAACGCCAACAACAATCACCAGAGTCGCCATTTACTACATTCGGTGTCAATAACGAGCAGAGCAAGCACAATGGAAGTCTTAATGGTCATGAGGGGAACAAGGGCAGCAGAAGTCATAACACTAAGAGTTCGATGACACACATTAATGACCATCGTCTCACAGCGAAGCGAATCGAGCTACTGGCCTTTTATGGTGACGATCATGTCGGCTGGGTATCTTGAGCATAGGCCTACTTCGCAGTTCAGGGGAGCTGCAGATCCAACTCGCTTAGATATGTATGGAAGGCATGACTTGGAAATGGTTCAAACTTCTGAATGAGGCTGACCTATGTTTGGAATGGGAAAAGCTTAAATGTGCACTCTTCGAGCGTTAAGGGAAGCACCTCCTCGAAAATCTGTTTTCACAGCTCAAGGTGTTATGTCAAGACGGGACAACGGACAAATATGTTGAAGAGTTTGAAATGCTGGCTTCGCAAATTCCTCCTATGCCCGATGATCAGTATAATGGCCTGTTCATGGGAGGGTTGAAGGAAAAGATTCGACTCGAGGTGTTTGCTATAGACCCACCTAACCGTTTCAAAATGATCTTCCTGGCTAGAAAAAATGACCATCAAATATCGTCAAGTTAGCGTGGACAAGGGAATTCTCGGAGAATTTTTCAACGGGATCAATTGCTGGAGGAGTACGGAATGTTGTGAATACTGTTCAAAAGAATGGGCCATCATCGAATGCAAACTCGGGACGCACAGACAAGCGTGGCGGCGGATCAGAGAGAAATGCTGCCTTCCAACCAAGGGGAACGCGCAATCTCTCATATCAAGAGTTAATGGAACGAAGAAATAAGGGTTGTGCTTTAAGTGTAGCCAAGAGTATAGCCCAACTCATCAATGTCCTGATCAACACTTAAAACTGATGATTTGGGAAGGAGATGAGACTGAGACTCGTCGAGGACCACAATTGGCAAAGGATGAAAATGGGGATCCTACTGAATGGGAAATGGCCTTTCATAGGGTTAATGTTAAGGAGATTAGCCCTTGAGACATGGTTTAGTCCAAAACAATGAAGGTGGAAGGGCAGTTAGAAGGATTTCCTATTCTTTTGCTCATTGATAGTGGAGCCAGCCATAACTTCATCACCAAAGAGATAGTCACCTCACTGGGATTACCAATTTCCTATACCAAAGAGTTTGGGGTGAGCTTGGGAGATGGCAAAGAGTGGTGTTATTCACAAGGAAGATGCCAAAGGTTGGTAATAATGGTTGGCCACTATAAGCTGTATGTGGATGCATATATCTTGGAACTTGGAGGCATTGGTATCATACTTGGAATGGAGTGGTTGGAGACATTAGAGAAACCAAGTCAGATTGGAAAAAAAAAACTATGAGCTTCAAGCAGTATGGTCACATTGTTACTTTAAAGGGGTATCGGTTGGGTGATCAACATCACACCATGGCTTTACAAAAGATAATACAGAAACCTTGGGAAGAGAAGGAAGTTATCCCCCAAACACTGGTGGCAACTGACCCCCTAGCAGCAGTTGATAGAAAGTTGAACCAACAAATGGAGGAATTAGAGTCAAATTTGAAGCAACATCAACAGGTTTTTCAAGAACCACATGACCTCCCACCTAAAAGGGACCATGAACATGCTATCATGCTGAGGGCTGACACTGGACCAGTAAGTGTAAGACCTTATAGGCCGTACGCCTATCACCATAAAGATGACATAGAAACGCAGGTGAAGGATGGCCATGGGAATTATTCAACACGGCACTAGCCCATTTTCTAGTCTTGTTATTTTGGTAAAGAAGAAGGATGGTTCATGATGAATGTGTGTAGATTACATGGGCCTTAATAAGGTTACTGTTCCTGACAAATACCCCAATCCTACCACTAACGAGTTAATTAATGAGTTGTATGGTGATTTTTCTATTATGGTGGTTGTGGATCGACTGTCCAAATATGCTCATTTCATTCTTGTGAAGCATCCTTTTACAGCCAAATCAATTGTTGATTATTTTGTTAAGGAGGTGGTGAGGCTGCATGTTTCCCCTGTGCAATCATTGGTGATCACGACCCTCTATTCTTGAGTAACTTCTGGAAGGAGTTGTTTCGCCTTCATAGGATTGTGCTAAAGATGAGTACATCTAAGGATCCTCAAACGGATGGCCAGACTGAGGTGATCAATCGTTGCTTCGAGACTTATCTACGGTGCTTCACCTCGGAACCTAAGCATTGGATATTGTGGGTGTATTGAGTTGAGTTTTGATATATTACCTCTTTCCATTCCACCATTGGGACAACTTCCTTTGAGGTTGTGCATGGTCGACCTCCTTCAATGCTCACTCATTACCTTCCCAGAGAAACTATGGTGACTTTGTGGCCAAGGTGTTGATTGACAGGGACGAGGCTCTTAGACAATTGAAATTCCATCTGCATCGAGCTCAACAGTCGAAAAAGAGCGTGGATGCTCATCGTGGAGATATCACATTTCAAATTGGTGACCAGGTGTACATCAAGTTACGGGCAGATCTCAGTTACTAGGCGGATTAATCCTAAGCTTTCTGCCCGACACTATGGTCCATTTCAGATCCAAGCCCGTATAGGGGTAGTCACCTACAAGCTGCAGTTGCTAGAGACTGCACGGATCCATCCAGTATTCCATGTCTCTCAATTATGCAAGACACTTGGTAACCATACTGTAGAGGTTGCTCTGCCTCATGGTTTGGAGGTTGATGATCCTATTTCAGTGGAACCAGAGGCTGTTTTAGCAACTCGGGAGGCTCACAAGCATGGAAACCAGGTACAGGAACGGCTCATCTCTGGAAGTCTAGGCCTGTAGAGGAAGCTAAATGGGAAGAGGCCACCAGTATCCACAGCCAGTTTCCGTCCTGCTGTGAGGATAAGTCAGCTGTTACGGAGGGTGGTATTGATAGCACCTTGGAGTCAGTTATGGTTCCTAATAGGCCCAAGAAGAAGGCCCTGCAAGAGTACTCCCGTAGGCCTAAAACTACAGCTTCTAAGGCTTAATTGTAATAGGAGGGAAATAAAGTGCAAGAGGTGTGAAAAGAGGGAAAATTAGTTAGAGGTGAGAGAAAACAGATCTGATAAATAGGAAAAGGTCAAAGGGTAGAGGGGGTAATGTGTGATATTTTCAGTTTCTTGGCTTGTAGCTTGGGGCCTAAGGAGTTTTTCCTTGTCTGGGAGCAACTGCTCTTATATTTCCGTCTATAATACAGTAAAATTCAGTAATTCTCTTTGGTACAATCTCCCATTTTCTAGATAGGAAATCTGATTCCTATCATCCAGACTACAAAATAACAGTTAAAAGAGAAAGCAAAAAATACATTTCACATTCTAACAGAAAGCAGGCAACAACAGATATCAGGAAATTTACCTGCAAATTAACATATGGTTCTTTGAGACAGTGAAACAAAATTAATTCAGCAAGGAAAAGACTAGTTAAACAACCCGCTTAAGAAACCAGTAGAAACAATTAAAGACATCAAATTGACAACAGTAAATATACATGAAAATGCAATGGTGGTGAAGATGACTAATGGAAGACCAGAAACATCTCCATTCAATGGGGGGAATAAACCCAACAGCAATTAAGTAATGATACCTTTAAAAGGGCAAAGAATATAACAGAAAATTTTATTCCCTTTAAAGGATGAGAAAATGACACCTGGATCAACGCTAACTGTTTCATACGCAATGCCACTAGGTACAAGAGTAGAGTTGTACTGGTAAGGTCCCTTCCCATTGATAAGAACTCCATCTGGTATTCCAAGGTCTTTTCCATCATCAAGTGTTGTTCTAAGAGCCTACATTTTCAGAGATGCAAGTAGAATAGAAACCAATCAATCACAACACACTCCATCTCCAATATTTATATACAAAAGATTAAGATAAGACAATTACTAACCGTGTGGTTCTGAGTATACCAATCCCCAATCATAATGACAATATCTTTATCTGGCTGTGCAAAAGGAATTGGGATATTCTCCCTATTGTTGATAACAAAGGGACCAAAGCCACCAGAGGCTCTTTGGAAATTTAAAGAAGGGAAATAAAAGAAACTCCCAATTTGATCCTTGACTTGGAACTGGTATGTCCAATTCCATTTGGGAGGAATTGGACAGTTTGTACCAAGAACTCCATCTTGCCATGAATTACGCCGCATTTGAACCCCAGGCCTGCCACAACCATTTGCCACAAATTTGTTAAGTTGCAAATAGATGAACAGAGGAAAAATTATGTAGAAAATAATGAAATTTAATAGTAGAACCAACCATGTAATGAGAAGATCTTCATCCAATTCATTGTACACATTCACAATTACATTATTATTAGTTGTAACGTTGATGATGGGCCCAGGAAAGTTCCCATTGATAGCTATGACCTGCATCAAATTTTATTTAACAATGAAATCATCCAAATTCTGATCTATATCAACATTTGCTTCATAGCACCTTTCAAACATCAGAGCATATTATATTTGCTGAAAAATTAACTTTAAAGAAGCAAAACAGAATTGGACACGTTTAACTACAAGAAAAAGAGAAAATAATCTTAAAATAAAATGGGGACAAAACAGCATATATAAAATTTCACCAATGTCCATTAAAATCTCACAAGGTCCACAGTCACACTTTAAACCCACTATCAGTTTCAGTTTCAATCTCGCACAGGTAGTGTAAGGCAGAAAGTGGACCAAGTTAATAGCTTTTTCACTCTGGACTATCTCAAAGATATTCAAAAGTGATTATTGCAAGAAAACGATTCATGACAAAAACAAAAACATATTTAAAATATTCAAACATAAAAAGTGGATGCTATACATAGCGTTAAACATAACTAAATGAAAAAACTGAAGTAATAGGCAAAAAACTGAAAGGGAAAAAAGTGTAACATTACAACAAAGACCACGGCATGCTATAAGGGAAGGAGAGAAAAACAACAGAATAACAAAAGAAAACAACAGCAACCCACAACACCCATTTGAAAAAAGAACTCATTTTGATAATTTTGAGTATAAACGAGAGTGACCCAAATGAAAAAATCAAGCGAGTGAAATTGAAGAGAAAGAGCAGAGGGAAGAACAAACCCGTTGGGGAACACCGAGAGGAGAAACAGTGGTGTATGAGACATGAAGGTCAGTGTAAACAGTTGGGTCGCCACCGAAAGAGAGGTTTGAAAGCAGAGCAATGTGCAAGAAGAATGAAAAGAGAGAGAAGCCAGAGAGAACCATGCTCATGAATTTTGAAAGTGTGTGCACAGTAAACGTGACACTCCGAAGAGTTTCTGGTTATTTACCCAACAATCAAATGAAGACAGAGAGAGAGAGAATGAGAACGGCTATTAGTATTTCCAAAACATCGTTTGTGTAAGAGAAGATATTATAGTACTACATGGTGGACCTCCATCAATAACCTGATATTGGTTGAGCCTGTTGATTATTGTGTGTTTTTTAAAAAAAAAAAATTTAATTTCTTATAATGCTAATAAGTGACGGGTTAAGAAATCAGAAAATGAATGTTTTAAGGATAAATCAGTGTATTTATTACATTCAAAAATGTAATACTTAGTTTCTTAATATAATTTTTTTCTTTATTGATTTTTTAATCAGTTTTCATGGAACATCTCAATAGGAGTTGTTTAAAGGTTGCATAAAATTAAATATCGTTTCTTACACAGTTGCATCATTGGAGTGAGTTTAGATGGATATGAGTTACTTGTAAGAGTTGCTTCTTCTTATATAAGAATATCTAATAAAATAGGGAGAGAGAAAAATAAAGAATTGCATTGATTACCTTTAATCGAAAATTAAAATAACAATAAATTTGAATAAAAATATGGATAATTTATAAGACTTATTTGATAAATTTTTTAGAATTGTACCATTATAACTTTCAAAATAATTATTATAAAGGTAAATCATATTTAATGATGTATCAATATATAATTGGTTGATAACATAATTTTTTTTAACGTTACACATTCATAACAATTAAATCTTTATAATTTCTCTACTTTAATAATTTTTTCCATTAGTAGTCTGTAGTACTATTATTAGTGTAAACGACACGGTTACAGCAAAATTTTGTCTGTTTTCAAAGACACGGATTCACATTTCAAATCCGTCTTAATTTTAATTGATGGATTTATTCATTTTTGGTGTCTAATTTTAAACTATTTAAGTTATTATTACGAGTTGATTATTTAAATAATTAAAGACAAATGTTAACATAATAATTTTTCTTGTGAATGACATAGGAAAATTTTAAATACATCATATTAAGCCTTTAAATATTTAAAATTAAATATAAAATAACATAAAATTATTTAAAGATTTAATTGGTATGTATTATCAGTGTCAAAAAATTTTACACAGTCAACCAATTATAAATTGTCACCATTAGCTAAAATTTATGAGTTTTATCCTCACTGCCTGAAAAGTCATTCATATCATGATTTCTGATTGGCTGACTGTGTAAAAAAACTTTACACTGACAGTGCATAGCAATTAAACTCAATATTTTTGTTTTGGTTCGGAATCCACTGCAAATAGGACCTTTGGCTCCCCAGTGAATCTAAGGGTGTCCCCGCCTGCAGCTTCAGCCATTTGGATCTACTATAGGACTAATCCCCGGTTTGGCAGCGACAGACGTCCGATTTTTTATATACGAGGTTAGTCTGCCTCCCAACTGGACGACTCCAGGAATCGAATTTGCGTTCTTTTCCTTGGGGGAGAGTCACGTTACTAACTCTCCCAACACCAGGTTGATAAAACTCAATATTTAAATATATATTTTTAAATATTAATATATTATTATTTTTTATCTTAAAACATACTAACCTTTTATGTCTGATTTTAAAAAATTATGTTGATTCTGTAAAATAATGATTTCACTTTGATCAAAAGTTGTATTTTTTTTATCAGGAATAAAACAAAACAAAAGCTTAGGCCTAAGCCTAAACAAAAACTAAACCAAAAGTTGTACTTGATTATAAAAAGCTTTGTTTTATCTCAATAAGAATCCAAGAAATATCACAAAGGATCTCTCTGATTTCTTTCCTATTATTCACTTCATTCATAGATTAAAATTGGAAAAAAATATTTAATTTTTCATTCGTTTTATTATTTAATTATGTATTATTATATTATTAAAATAAATTCATTACAATATTGACTATCTTATATGTCAAATTTTTTAAATAATAAAAAAACACATATTGACATAATAATAAGATAAGAAATTTACTAAAATGGTCGAAAATTAAATCAAAAGATCCCCACTTTGTATGAGTAAAAAAAAAATGGCAGAGACGAGTACGACGGGCTATTGCCGGTCACCCCGGATGCGTGAGAGTGATGAGTGATGACGGTTAGCCAAGTCAGTCACCATCCCAATGCTCTAGTTTAGCAGTTTCGGCGTTTAGCGCTCACTTTTCCTTTTCTCAAATGGCTTCTCATTCTAAAGTTTAAGAATTCAGAAGTTCTGAAAAAGGTGCACATGCACGACTTTTGGCCCCACCTCAAAATCTAAATATGGTCATATGTTTACTTTTTTTTTTTTTGCCATTCATACATTTTTATTAATTACATTGGCCAAAATTATAATGTGTACATTAATTAGAGTTTCCCAACTTGATCTTGACAAGCACCAAAAATGAAAGAATGATGCATAACTGAATTATTGCCACAATGCACAAGATTCGAATTTGATTAAAACTTTATTTGGTATTCGGGATTTGTTTTTATTTTTATTTTAATTCTTTGACATTTTTGTTTTGTTTACTTTTGTCCTTAATCTTTATAAACTTGCTTAAATTTAGTTTATCTATCTATATAATTATAATGTGATAAAAGGAGATGTTAATATGTCACCATTAGAATCGAGTTAATGTTATTAGTACTTTCAAATTATCTATTCACACTTTTTATCTATCAATCATAATTTTAGTTTTTTATTTAATAAAATTATGATTGGTTAATGAAAAGTGTGAATAGGTAATTGATAGTGTCAATAATTTTTTATTCACGTGTGTCATTTGGAAAAATATCACGCGTTTTAAAATTGCAAGCGAAAACTAATATGTTGATCGAAAGACCCTCCCGAGTTAAAGTTTTAATGTAAACAAACTTTCGAATGTAATTTCAAGTATTGTAATTGTTGTATTACTAATGGTTGTCTGTTGAGAATATTTAAGGAAAGAATAGGAACCATTCGATTTGGAAGTCGCATGAAGGCATCGTCTGATAAATAAAAGAAAATATATATAAGACAAGTGAAGACGGGATCAAAAGGACATAAGGCGACTCAAGCTATATGACCAAAAGAAAGAAGCTAAAAAGCTGATATTAGAGTGACAAAAGTCAAGGTCATGAATGTCTAAGATGAGACAAGTGAAGGATTTGAAGACATAAGCTGAAGAGTTGAGATTAGACGAGTGGAGGTCAAGAAATAAAAGACTCGGCCAAAGGTCAAGATCATATTAGTCAAGATAAGACCAAACGTGACAAAACTCACTACAAGGATGAGACTAGTCAAAGACCAAAACCATAAGTGTTGAACATTAAAATCAGAAGATTCAGACTAGTCAAGCTACTATATTCAAGAAAATGTTTACCTTATCACTTTTTTACCACACCACTTTTCACACCTAAATCATAACCATCTATAGTCTATCCATTGTTGTTTTCAAAGCAAAAGTGATTTGATTAATGATTTTAAAGGAGGTGTGAAACGAGTGTAAAGAAAAAGAAAATAGCTCTTCTAAAGTGAGCAAAAATGTAAAGTGAGAAAGTAAAGGTGTGTTCACCCTTGATTAGTTAAAGTACATTGAGATTTCAACCCACTTTAACTAATCAAGGGTGGATAGACCTTTACTTTCTCATTTTACACTTTCGTTTGCTTTAGAAAAGCATAATGATACGAGAATATCATTGTTGCTATATTCATCACCAATATAAACACAGTAATTTTCGGTTGCCTTTTTTAGTTGGAGTTAAGGAACCTAGCCTACTTAACTTACTAGCTACCCTTTTGTTATGTTATGTTTTTTGTTATTTGGAACTGTTGATTTCTTGATATTTTGTAATTGATCTTCTAGAGAAGCTTGTGTAGCCAAGTCATGGTTAGTCACATTTGTTTTCTATGAGTTAAGTTTGTAAAGATTTAATGCTTTGGTAATGATGATTCACACTGAATTTAAAAGTTTTTAAAAATTATAAGTTTTTTTTTTTTTGAGCTAGCTCACTAGGTCCACAAGTTGATACGAGGCGAGTTAGAAAACTTATTTGGCAACCCATTTAAATACGAGTCATTTTGTCCTGATTCGTTTATCTCACAACCCATCATGAGCGTGCTTAAATATGAGAGCTAACTTGTTTGACAGCCTTACATTTCACAATCACAATTTTTGATATTTTCTTGCTTCCCCTTTTCATCTTCAACAACAATTATGGTGATTTGGTATTCTAAAATATCTAAGGGAATAGAAAAGTGCAATTATCACCAAAAAAAATTAGCCAAAAAACAAATTATTTATTCTAAAATATTAACATAAAAGCTATATTTGTCATTTTAAAATATTTTTTCTATAAAGATGGTTGGATTTTGAAACACAAACTACACACGTATGTGTATAAACAACCTCATACATACACACAGACACACATGAGATTTTGATGTTGACTATCGTGAGTCTTGAAGTAAATAATGGCAGTTTAATTATAAATTTATATGGTATGACTTAAGGTATGCATGGTTTGATATATGTATAGTTATTGACACCATAAAATTGTTGAGATGGTTCAAGTTGAGAACCTTCAAGCTAATGGGCCAAAGAATGGATAGAAAGTCGAGAAGCTACAACCGAGCCAGATTTACCTTAGAGGATTTAGTCGAAGTTGCTAAGCTAAAACGTGCTTAAGGAGCAGTTGTTGACCCAGACATAGCCAAAGGAGATTTAGATGATACATAACTAGATGAATAAAGATGTCAAGATGAGATGAGCCTAAAAGTTGTTAGTGGGCCAAATTGGCTATCAAGTCGTGATAGGATCGTGAGATCGCTGACCAAGTGGGGCCAAGGAAGCTTAGTGATAATTTGCTAGATTATCTGGTTTTTTGGGCATGTTGTGTGGATTTCACTTATAAAGTCAAGTTTAAATCCTGTTTAACCAGAAGAATTTTGTTTTCTCACTTTCATTAATTCAATGTATTATTTTTTGCATTTATCGTAATTTTAGTTAGATTTCAGTTTATTCATCTTATTTTATTCATGTTATGATTGTAGGACATGAAGAGTTGATGAAACGAACATGAAATGAATGGAAAATTGCATAACAATATAAAAATGGAGCTGATCCAGACCGCCTAGCACTGGGCGCCCTCCTCTACATTAGAACTAATGTTCTCTGTGTTCTGTGCACTAAGCGCGGGTTAAATGGCACCAGACGCGATCGTGCGTCCTGAAAGTTAAATCTCACGTTTCTCTATGGAAAAAAGGATGATTAGAGTCAGGGACATAGGGAGATGCAAAGCATTCCTAGTTTTCTTCCCTTTTCTTCTTGTGGGTGTTATTTCATTGTTTGATGTTCCTATTTTTATGATCATGAACTAAAACCCTTTTTTTGGGTATGATTTAATCTAGTTACAATGGTTTAGTGATTTTATATTAACTCTAAATTTCCTTCATGAGACAGCCCCTTCCTAGGAGGTCCCATTGGTGACCCCATTTATAATTATTAGAGTTATAGCGTAGCGTAGTAGTATAAAATTTACGGAAATATTAAAACATACAATACATACAGATACCATAATAAAAGTATATATGCATAATAATATTGGCTCCATCAGTAGAGCTTGCAATACTGATACCAAATATAAAATACTTCCGAGTACGAAATAAATAAAAACTAAGAACATAACATCAGAACAAAATGCACTCCGACTTCGTCTCTTGGCGCTCAAAGTCCCCCAGCATTGGGATCCGAGGCTTTTCCACCGGCATCAGGCTCAACAGGTATTCTGTCAATCTCCTCTGGAAACTCCTCATCAGGGTCTTCTCGTACAGTCGAGAACAAAGAAATACATCATAGAAAAGTACAGGGGATAAGAAACAGTAATATGTCATACATGGAAAAAACAGCGATATAAATAATCTATATAGATAGCACACTCACAAACACGATAGTTACAACCAAACAACTTCCGAATAATTTCTCCCTCAACTACTGTCCCTCACACTCATGCAACTAACGACTATATGGACGCGATCACGACGCGACATCCCCAACGGATTAAGGTGTCCCAATCATCGCTATGCCACTCCCATAAAGTAGGGTTCGGTCTAAAGCACGCAGGCCCAAATCGTCTCATGGATACGACATATTCCAACGCCCGCAGGCCAGGTCGGAATATTCGCCCGTCAACAACGTAACTCACGGTAACGATATGTTCCCCCGCCCGCAGTCGGAGCATTCGCCCGTTCGTTAACAACTCAACTTTCGGTAACGACATATCCCCCCACCCGCAGGCTAGGTCGAGATATGCGCCTGTCCGTCTACAATTCGACGAACGGGTACGACCACCTCCCCGCAGGTAAGATCGAAATCGCCCCTACGCCAAACAAATCGGTACGACCATCTCCCCGCAGGTAAGATCGAAATCGCCCGTATGCCATTACAGTGATGAATAACAACTATGCAACATGAATCTCACTGACTCATCTCAGGATCAACACTTAGTGCCTCAACCACGACTTATATACAATCACGACCAACATTCATCCGGTTTAACCGGTTATCAACTCACATCACGACATCGACAGATCAACTATATCACTAGGTTGGTAGCTCCTGGATGAAAACTCAACCTACTCTTGTGCCCTTCCTCTAAGAGCATTCTTCTTAGTTCTATATCCATTGGCACACAAATCCTATCACCATACCTCAAGACTCCATCTTGATTCATCCTAAATTCAAAAGTTCTACCTTCCGTCACTTGTTCCTTTACTTTCTGAAGATACTGATGAACCTCCTGTTCTCTTTGATTGTCTTCAAAAAATCGCTCGTTACTGTGACCATTCCTAGGTGTATCTTATCCCTAGATAATTCCATGCCTAGATTCAAATCACTAAACTGTTCAACCAGTTCCAGTTCTTTCACCATCATAGCAGATACGTGTAAGGATTTCTTACTTAACGCATCCGCTACTATATTCGCTTTTCCTGGATGGTATTGTAGATCGAATTCATAATCCTTTATGAATTCCATCCATCTCCTTTGCCTCATATTTAATTCTTTCTAATCAAATAGATACCTTAAGCTCTTATGGTCACTGTATACTATAAACTTAGCTCCATATAAATAGTGTCGCCATATCTTTAAAGCAAACACTATAGCTGCTAGCTCCAAATCATGAGTCGGATAATTCCTCTCATGAATTCTTAACTGTCGCGAAGCATATGCTACCACTCTTCGCTCTTGCATTAATACACAACCCAATCCTTGGTATGACGCATCACAGTATACGTCAAATTGTCCTTAAGAGTCCGGTAACATCAATACTGGTGACGTAGTCAACCTCCTTTTCAGATCCTGAAAACTCTTCTCACATTCATCCGTCCAATCAAAGGGTATTCCCTTCCTTGTTAACTGCGTCATTGGCAACGCGATTTTCGAGAATCCTTCGATGAACCTTCGGTAATAACCAGCTAAGCCCAGAAAACTCCATATTTCACTCACCGACTTAGGGCTTTCCCACTGCACTACGGCTTCGACCTTTGTTGGGTCTACAGCTATCCCATCACGATTAATCACATGACCTAAGGATTGTACTTCTTCTAACCAGAATTCACACTTGGATAACTTTGCATAAAGTTGTCGGTCCTTTAACACTTGAAGCACAATCCTAAGATGTTCCTGATGTTCTTCCCGATCAAAGGAATAAATAAGAATGTCGTCGATAAACACAACAACAAACTTATTAAGAACGGTCGGAAAACCCGGTTCATGTAATCCATGAACACTGCTGGAGCATTAGCTACGCCAAAGGGCATAACCAGATACTCGTAATGTCCATACCGGCTCCTAAAAGCCGGCTTCGGTATATCCTCCCTCTTGACTTGAATCTGGTGATAACCAGATCTTAAGTCAATCTTCGAAAATATTACCGCTCCTTTCAATTGGTCCATCAAATCGTCAATCCTAGGCAACGGATATTTATTCTTAACTGTCGCCTTGTTCAGCAGTCGATAATCCACGCACAGCCTCGAACTTCCATCCTTCTTTTTGACGAACAGCACCGGCGCTCCCCAAGGTAAAGAACTCGGTCTTATAAACTCCTTATCCAACATATCGTCCAATTGCTTTTTCATCTCCACTAACTCCGCTGGAGCCATTCAATAAGGTGCTATCGAAATCGATCCAGTTCCCGGTACCAGATCTATGGCGAACTCTATTTCTCTCGTCATCAATCTGGGGAAATATTCCTCTAGAAAACATTCTCGAAATAGCCCTCGGTTAATCACTCTTCCTTTTGCTTCAAGCATTCTCTGTTTACCTTTCCACCATAGCCCTGCACCTCCCATCAGCATGAAGGATGCATATGTTACCTTTCTGTCCTCACGGCAGTGAATCGCCGCAAAGATTTTCTCCAGCTCTTGTATCCAGAGTTCTGTTCCCTCCGGATTTAAGTCACCAATAAACGATGGCAGCTTCCCTTTCATAAAAGTACTCAATCCAACGTCTTCTGTCTCAATCTCGTCCGCAAGTCATTTAATTTCCCGTAGCAATCGTCAGCTCACATTTGTAAGACATACACATTGTATTATCCCATACATGCATTATATGCCTTACCATGCTTCGATCCATAAGACATACAATAAGCTTGTGGCTTATTCAGTTTTTCAGAAAAAGAAGAAAATAAGGAAAAGGCAAAAACAAGGTTTCGCTTAGCGAGACTCCATTCGCTTAGCGAAATAGAGTGAATTTCGCTCAGCGAGACTCAATTCGCTTAGCAAAACTGAGTGCATTTCGCTTAGCGAGTATCCATCTACTTGGCGGGATTGAGGCAGCGATGCACCATTTGAAACTCCTCTGGATTGCTTAGCGAGATCAATTTCGCTTAGCGAAATTAAGACATGGATTGGAACTTCTCTGGATTGCTCGGCGAGTTCAATTTCGCTTAGCAAAATTGAGACAGGGATTGGAACTTCTATGGATCGCTTGGCGAGTTCAATTTCGCTTAGCGAGATAAATTTCGCTTAGCGAAATTCCCCAGATCCTTAGCTATTCCCAACAAGAATAAAGCAACATTCAATATAAATCAATCGATATATATATCATGTGCCCTACGAGCAGAATAGTTATCACTCTCGATAACATATGCATCGGACACACTACCCTTTCCCTAACACAGTTAGTACCCAATGTGGACATAACTGTTAATGTTAATATGCTTTCTAAACCACACAGTTCGATATTAGAATCGAACTGCTCTGATACCATAAAATGAGACAGCCTCTTCCTAGGAGGTCCCGTTGGTGACCCCACTTATAATTATTAGAGTTATAGCGTAGCGTAGTAGTATAAAATTTGCGGAAATATTAAAACATACAATACATACAGATACCATAATAAAAGTATATATGTATATAATAGTATTGGCTCCATCAGTAGAGCCTGCAATACTGATACCAAATATAAAATACTTCCGAGTACGAAATAAATAAAAACTAAGAACATAACATCAGAACAAAATGCACTCCGACTTCGTCTCTTGGCGCTCAAGGTCCCCCAGCATTAGGATCCGAGGCTCTTCCACCGGCATCAGGCTCAACAGGTATTCCGTCAATCTCCTCTGTAAACTCCTCATCAGGGTCTTCTCGTACAGTCGAGAACAAAGAAATACAATATAGAAAAGTACAGGGGATAAGAAATAGTAATATGTCATACATGGGAAAAATAACGATATAAATAATCTATATAGATAGCACACTCACAAATACGACAGTTACAACCAAACGACTTCCGAATAATTTCTCCATTAACTACTATCCCTCACACTCATGCAACTAACGACTATATGGACGCGATCACGACGCGACATCCCCAACGGATCAAGGTATCCCAATCATCACTATGCCACCCCCATAAAGTAGGGTTCGGTCTAAAGCCCGCAAGCCCAAATCGTCTCATGGATACGACATATTCTCCCGCCCGCAGGCCAGGTCGAAATATTCGCCCGTCAATAACGCAACTCATGGTAACGATATGTTCCCCCGCCCGTAGACTAGGTCAGAGCATTCGCCCGTTCGTTAACAACTCAACTTTCGGTAACGACATATCTCCCCGCCCGCAGGCTAGGTCGAGATATGCGTCCGTCCGTCTACAATTCGACTAGCGGGTACGACCACCTCCCCGCAGGTAAGATCGAAATCGCCCCTACGCCAAACTAATCGGTACGACCATCTCCCCGCAGGTAAGATCGAAATCGCCCGTATGCCAACACAGTGATGAATAACAACTATGCAACATGAATCTCACTGACTCATCTCAGGATCAACACTTAGTGCCTCAACCACGACTTATATACAACCACGACCAACTTTCATCCGGTTTAACCGGTTATCAACTCACATCACGACATCGACAGATCAACTATATCACTAGGTTGAGCACTACGACATATATATATATATATATATATATATATATATATATATATATATATACCTCGACTTTCTTACCACACATTCATCACTCGATTTATCAGAAATCAATGCCTAGTTTTATATTTTCAACAATAAAGTCAACTTACAAATAAATAACATTTAATCAATTATAACATATAATAGACATCATACACATATCACATATAATATATCAAATATCCAATCACAGCCCAGATAACCTCAATATGCAGTAAAATCAACCTAACGGTCAAACGACCTCTAGTAGGGTTTGGGTCGCCCTACGCATATCAATATATATTATATATTATTTAAAGCTTGCCTCCCCGACGATATTGTGGTTCTTTCCCCCACCTTTGTGATTTTCCCGAGAGATTCCGAATGCGGCTCCTCAGCAGTCAATCGAGTGCGCGATCGAGCGTTCGAGTCCTGTCAGATTCTATACAGTAAAACACAACTAGAAATTAAAATAATGAAACCGTAATCTACCTAATCTCTAGGATTAGCTACTGCCCCTAATTAATTAAATAGGCTAGGGATATTGAAATTCTACCAACTCTTGGATCAATGACCCTTACGCATACCTAATGCATAATCAATGATCAATTATCAAAGATTTGAACCAAAACCCCTTAAACCAACAAAGTAGGGTTTCGGCCATCACCATGAAAAATAGGTGAGAGTTTGATTTGGCCTCCTAATCACTTGGATTACATGATTAAGGGTTGAAATAGGTGAAATCAAGAACAATGAACAACAAAACCATTTTCTCCTTTATGCACCCATTCGGCCTTCCCTAGAAAAATAGGCTAGAGATTTTATTTCAATACAAGCTCTTGGATTATGATAGTAGGGGATAATACTAGCTTATAGGAATTGGTTTGGTCTCAAAGTGATTTTTCTACAATTTTCTAGAGATTTTTGAAGTTTAGATCTAGAAATTGAAACTCATGAAAATTAATGGAGAAAAATGAAGATTGAGAGCTCAACGATGAAATCTATACCTTCTAGGTGATAGAGGAGGATGAGAGGAGCAACTTTGCTTCACAAACTTGGTTGAAAATCCTTGAGGAAGTTGAAGAAAAATGGAGGTGAAGGTTGGACGAAAAAATGGTGGAAATGGAGAAATGGAAGAAAGAAAGGAAGAAGAAGAAGATGAAGGTGAGAAGGAGAGAGAGAGAGACCTCGAAATTTTGAGGAGAGAGAGAGTGAATTATGACACCTTTCTAGATATTTTAAGGACATGGATGTCCTTTAGGAAAAAGATCAGGGACATTTTGATCTTTTTGCGTTCAGATATTTTCTAATTTCATAAATATCTAGATATTTTCCAAAAAAGTAATGATGACAGTAATGAGTCACAGGCACGCCTTCCTAGGCGATGTGACTTCATGTTCATCCGTTTTTAGTCCCGTTACTTTCACGATTTAGTATTTCACCCAAGAAAGTCGTGAAAACTCATATATTTTGAAATTTTACAAAATCGCCGATAAAGTTAGCAATTTAGTTTAAAACCTAATGGTTTCGTTCACGAGTCAAAATTAGGTCGTCTGAGTAAAATAATACTGTCAGTGTAAAACGCAGACCGGGTTCCGTCTGAGTTTTTGACCAAAATTTAACCATAGCCTGCTACGATAGCGTAGAGCGTGACTATGGCCTCAGAATAATTTATTTAATTTTTTAGACCCTCTAAGAAAATACAATTACTTAAATACTAGTTAAATAAAAAGATTAATAAATCGGGGAGTTACACTTCACCTCTTCTTTACATGTTTTATTCTCCAATCTTAATGCTTCTAATTGGCTCATCAATAATTAGATGATCGATCGCTTCTAAAAAAATGAAATCATCATTGGACAAATCCGTCGCTTAAAAAAAAACCTGTTGTTAAAACAAATAACACAACAAATTTTGTCGAAAAAAGTGGAATCACTAAATTTAATGACAAAAATTATGTGTCGTCGCAGTCAGTGACAGACATAAATTTGTCGCTAATAATGAAAAATCCGTCGCTATGGAAGTTAAAAAACATAAATTTCATAATTCTGTCGTTGTTTACGATGGATCAATTTTTGTCACTGTTTACGATGGAAAAAATTTCGTTGCGTTTTACGACGAAAGAAATTCCGGCGTAAACAGCGACAAATCTTGATCCGTCGGAAACAACGATAAACATATATCCGTCGTAATTAGCAACATATTTAACGATGGAAATAAAATTTTCACAACAGATTTAAGAATGAAAGTCGGATTTTTGCGACAATTTTAGTGACGGAAATATTATTTTTGCGACGAAGTTAACCATTGAAAGGAATTTGTTGCCAATTTTTGCAAATTTGTTTTACATATTTTACATAAATATCAACTATACCCCTGATAAATCAAATAACTAGCAATTTCAATATCAATATCAAATATACACCAAAAAGATCGAATATCAATATCAAATATCTAATAATATAAAAGTTTGTCATATTGATATAACAACATTCAAAGAGAACCAATAAAATAAGAAAAAGCCAAATACATCAATAATCCTCGTCAAGCCCATCATCAATTCCATCTCCTCACTTTGCTAATTATCCTAGTCAGTAGGTGAAGGTGGATGCAGAGGCATTGCAATAGGATGGCCCTATGAGAAGTGATAACCCGCTGGTTTATCTAGTTTTTACTATGATTAATTAGTGGATTTAAAAAGAATTGTTGAGTTTATTCGCAACTTTACCTATATTTGTCTTTGTTTAGTCTTAAGTTGTGTTTTGAGTCCTTTTATTTGTTTTAAGTAATTTTTCTATATTTTTTTGAGTTAGTTATGTGTAATTGGGTGCTCATGCTTTCAGGTACTCAATTAGGTTCAAATGTGAAGCTTTGAAAGCAATGATGTGGAGGAGATATTAGGAGAATAAAGAATCGAAGCATGCTGGAGTGAGCTATTCGCCTTGCGACAGGCCTTTCGCCTCGCGAGAAGACGCTGATAGATTAGGATTTCATTCATTAATTTTCGCCTTGCGAGAGGCTTCTCACCTTGCGAGTGTGCGCATTCAGGATGTATAAATTCAGTTTTAAACATGATTAGGTTATCTTCTTTTACACCAAAAAGCTGTGCTTAGTTCAGGATTATTGCGAATTTGGAGTTTTATCAACATTTGTTATGGATCTTGGAATTTATTCAATGAATTTGGTTTTTGTTTCAATGATGAGAAGTTAAATTCCAGTTCTAGGGTGATGATGTAGCCACTTATGAAGGTTTGGTAATGTTATGGCTAAATCCTAGTTTCTTATCATTGCTTTTATGTTTTTCTCATGATCTTAATGCCTTCAGTTGTTAGCTCAAGAAATAATTGAATGATTGGCCAATCACAATGAATCCGGAAGGAGATTTATTTATCTAGAGCATTGGGGAAAAACCATAGGGTAATTTGAGACCGAGAGGAGATAAGAACCCGATGCAACTTCTATAAAAAATCATAGAACTTAATAAACTGTTTGGTTAATAATCATCATAGAAATATAGTTGGTTAGGAATCAATGGGTAAATTTTAATGTACTCTAACCCAGACATTAAAATAAATTAGGAATCTTGGTTGGTATTTCTTAATGTTAAGAATTAGGATGGATTGCCATAACTGCACCAGACTGGAGTTTGTATATGGATTTAGAATTTTGTCTATGAAATTCTAGATCCATAGATTGGTGAAATCAGAGTCCTAGAGTTTTCCTAATTTGAAGTAAAATCTCAACTTACTCTTGCAATTTATTTCTTAAATTGATTCTTTAATATTTTCTTCTTAAAATTCATTCTCTTATTTCAATTTAAATTGTGAACTCATTTGACGTTTAAATAGTTATTAAAATTAAGAAGTGGTAATTGGTTATCTCAATCCTCATGTTCGATTTCAGAACTTCCAAGTTATATACTACTTGAGCGATTTAGCGCACTTGCTAAATTCCTATAAAGTTTTTGGCGCCGTTGTCGGGGATTGGCACTGACCAATATCATAAGTATTGGTGGCGATAACTACTTTGAACAATTGTTTTTATTTTATTTCGATTTAATTGAGCTTCTAACCTTGTGTGGAGTTCTTTGTGTTGGTGGTTTGCTTTGTGCATGCGAGGTACAGTAGATCCTGAAGACTTGCTATATATTCCTGAAGTTGAAAGAACCCATCGAGCCTTGAGGAAACAAACAAAAGCAAGAAAAAGGGGTTTACTACCAGAGCCTTGTGATCTAGCAGAAATGGCAGACCCACCACCACCACAAGACAGACTTTTGGGAGATTATTCTCTTCCACGTGTGGACGATTGCAGTTCCATAATTGTGAGGCCACTTATTGATGCCAATAATTTTGAAATCAAGCCCGCTGTTATCAACTTGATTCTGCAAAATTAGTTCGAGGGGCGAGATAATGAAGATCCTCATAGGCACATCACAAGATTTTTGGAGATTCTGGATATCTCCAAGCAGCAGGGTGTATCTAATGATGCATACCAGTTGCGAGTGTTCCCTTTCTCTTTACGGGATAGAGCTCGTGACTGGTACGAGTATATGAACCCAGGAAGCATCACCACATGGGATGATATGGATCAGAAATTTTTGATGAGATTCTTTTCACCTCAGAAGGCAGCATCTCTACAAAATGCCATTCAGTCCTTCAGGTAGGAGGAAAGGGGATCTTTAAACGAAGCCTGGGAACGTTATCATACTCTTTTGAGGAGATGTCCAAGTTCATTCTTTGATATGTGGAGGAAAGTGAACTATTTTTACACTGGTCTTCTACCTGAGATCAAACAGCATTGTGATGCTGCAGCTGGTGGTTCAGTGAATGCGAATTCAATAAAAGATGCTTGGGTTTTACTTGAGAATATGGCTCACAATGATTATGAAAGTAGAGGTAGTGAGAGGAATGTTTACCCATAAAGAGGGGGTGGCAATGAAGTCGATGCAAAGACTTATGAAGGAATATTAGCCCAAAATAAACTTCTCCAGTAGAATCTTGCCGTTTCTAAGCGCTCAGTAAATTCTGCCAATGAATATCAGGTAACTTGTGCTTTTTGTAATGGAAACCATGATAGTGCATAGTGTCCAGGTGATCAATTCTCTCATGAGCAAGTCGATTCGTGTCAAAACTTCTATGATACAAATAAAAAAGGGAAGAATGATTATCCAAGGCAGCAGAACAACTCTTACTCCAACAATTATAACTCTGGTATGAGGAATCAACCAAATTTTACTTGGAGTAATTATGGGAATCAGGGACAGCAGAAACAACCCTATGGTATTCAAGCTCTACCAAGATTCACGCCACAAGGACAAGACAGAAAGTCAGATTGTGAAATAACATTAGAAAAGACAAATGCTTCTATTGCTGCACTTAATGCTTGTACAAATGCATCCTTTGATAAGTTGGCAACTCATACTCAAGCATCAATTCAAGGTTTGCACGTATAAATTTCTCAACTTTCTAAGCAGTTTGAAGAAAGGTTGCCAGGAACTTTTCCGGGTAACACAGAGAATAACCCAAAGGGACAATGCAATGCCATAACAACTCGAAGTGGCAAAGTGTTGGAACCTAAGGGAAATTCTTCAACGAAGGAAGCATACACTAATGTTCAGCCGAGTGATGAAGTGCTACATATGAGAAGTTTGAGGGAGGCCAAAAGGTATCTGTGGATACATCTTATGCTAATAAGAGATATGTGGAAGCAATGACATTCCTGTTTATGTTAATGTTCCTTATCCTCATAAATTGAAGAAGCCGATGCAAGATAAACAGTTCTCAAAGTTCTTAGATGTTTTCCGCAAACTTCAAATCAATATTACTTTTGCGGAAGCTCTGGAATAAATGTCATCTTATGCAAAGTTTATGAAGGAGTTACTTTCTAAAAAGTGAAGGTCTAATGATGAAGAAACAGTTGCTTTGATTGAGGAGTGTAATGCTATCTTGCAGAGGAAACTACCTCTAAAGTTGAAGGATTCGGGCTCCTTTAGTATACCTTGCACTATTGGAGAATTGACTTTTGATAAAGCTTTGTGTGACTTGGAGGCCAACATCAATTTGATGCCACTTGCTATGTTGAGGAGACTTGGCATTAAAGAGGTAAAGAATACAGTGATGTCTCTACAACTTGCAGATCGTTCTATCAAGCATCCTTATGTAGTTGTTGAAGATATTCTAGTTAAAGTGCACAAATTTATCTTCCCAGTTGATTTTGTTGCTCTGGATATGGATGAAGATGCTCAAATTCCATTAATTTAGGAAGACCATATTTAGCTGCAGGAAGAGCATTGATTGATGTTCAGCAAGTTGAATTGACTTTGAGGGTGTAGGATGAGAATGTGGTTTTTAAGGTCTTTGAAGCTATGAAGTACCCAGTTGATAAAGACAGTTGTTTTAGTGTCGATGTGATTGACCCTCTTGTTCATTCAGTTGCTACTCACGGCTACCATGGTTCACCACTAGAAAAAGTGTTGGTAAAATCCCATGATCTTGCAAAGTGGGTGGAGATGGATAATGATGTTATTAAAGAATGCGAAGAACAAATGGATGCATTACCATCTCTATCCAAACCAGAGTCACAAATTGAAGAGCTTCCAAGAAAAGCAAAAGATGAAGAAGCACATAAACCGGAACTTAAACAACTTCCTAATCAATTAAGGTATGCCTTTTTAGGTGAGGAGGGACACCATCCGGTCATCATTAATAATTCCTTAAGGCAGTCTGCAGTGGAAAAGCTCTTGAGGGCGCTCAGATATCGTCACACTGCTATTGGTTGGAAGATTTCAGATTTGAAGGGCATTAGTCCCTCCTTTTGCACACACAAGATTCTCATAGAAGAAAATTATAAACCGGTTGTGCAACCACAACGAAAATTGAATCCAGTTATGAAAGATGTTGTGTGGAATGAGGTGATGAAGCTACTAGATGCAGGAATTATTTATCGAATCTTAGATAGCACATGGGTGAGTCCTGTTCATGTTGTTCCTAAAATAGGAGGCACTATTGTGGTGGTTAATGAAAAAAATGAAATGATACCAAGAAGGACCATTACAGGGTGGCGAGTATGTATTGACTATAGAAAGCTGAATGATGCACCTCGCAAGGATCACTTTCCTCTTCCTTTCATTGATCAGATGCTGGAAAGATTAGCCTGTCATGCCTACTACTATTTTCTTGATGGATATTCCGGCTACAATCAATTTTTGGTGGATCTGGAACACCAAGAAAAGACTGCTTTTACATGTCCTTTTGGAGTGTCTTCTTATAGAAGAATGCCTTTGGGGTTGTGTAATGCTCCAACAACATTTCAAAGGTGCATGCTTGCTATTTTCTCAGATATGGTCGAGAATTTCATTGAAATATTCATGGACGTCTTTTCCGTGTTTGGGTCCTCCTATGATAATTGCTTGAACAATTTGGCATCTGTTCTTCAAAGATACCATGATATCAACCTTGTTCTTAATTGGGAAAACTGTCAATTCATGGTGAAGGAAGGTGTGGTGCTAGGACATAAAATCTCTTCCAAAAGGATTGAAGTTGACAAAGCCAAAGTGGAGGTGATTGAGAAATTGCCACCTCCAACAGATGTGAAGGGAATTCGGAGTTTCCTTGGTCATGCCGGGTTCTGTAAGAGATTCATTTGTGATTTCTCCAAAATTACCAAACCATTGCGTGACCTCTTGGTCAAGGATGTATACTTTGAGTTTTCTGCTTCATGTTTACATGCATTTAATACTCTTAAGCATAAACTTGTTACAGCTCCTATAATCACTGCTCCAAATTGGGAATATCCCTTTGAAATAATGTGTGATGTTAGTGACTATGCAATAGGGGCTGTGTTGGGTCAAAGAATTGATACACTAGTTAATGAGATATATTATGCTAGCAAGGTCCTTAATGATGCACAACTTAATAATTCTACTACTGAAAAAGAAATGCTTGCAGTTGTGTATGCTTTGGATAAGTTTAGACAATATATCATAGGATCTAGTGTCATTGTTTTTACTGATCATGCTACAATAAGGCACCTGATGGCCAAATAGGATGCTATTCCTAGGCCAATCCGTTGGGTATTGTTGCTCTAGGAATTTGATTTAGAATTAAAAGACAGGAAGAGCACAGAAAACGGAGTGGCAGATCATCTATACAGGATGAGCAACAGTTACTTATTCGGGAAGAATTCCCGGATGAAAGACTGTTTGCTCTTGTAGAAGTGACTCTCCCTTGGTTTGCCGACATTGCAAATTTCAAGGCGAGCAAACTCTTACCTGAAGGCCTTACCTGGCAGTAGCGAAAAAGTTCTTTAGTGATGCCACGTACTATGTGTGGGAGGATCCATATTTGTTCAAGCTGTGTGCGGATGACCTCTTAAGAAGATGTGTCTCACAATGTCAAGTGGAAGATATTCTCTGGCATTGTCATGGTTTTGATTATGGAAGACATTTTGGGGGTGCAAGGACAGCAAAAAAAGATCTCCAGAGTGGCTTCTATTGGCCCACTATCTTCAAGGATGCCAGGAATTATGTGGAAAGGTGTGACAAGTGCCGAAGAGTTGGACACATCTCTAAGCGACATGAGTTACCACTCAATGGTATTCTAGAGGTAATGATTTTCGATGTTTGGGGAATAGACTTTATGGGACCGTTTCCGCCCTCTTTTTCATACAAGTATATCTTAGTAGGGTGGACTATGTGTCAAAATGGGTGGAAGCAGTTGCAACAACAACAGATGATTCAAGGGTTGTCACTAAGTTTGTGCGAAAGAATATCTTTGCACCATTTGGTGTACCGCGAGTCATAATCAGTGATGGAGGGTCACATTTTTGTAACAAGAAATTTGACACTGTTCTTGCAAAGTATGGGGTGACTCACAAAGTCGTTAGTCCGTACCATCCTCAGACTGGTGGTCAAGTTGAGGTGTTTAACCGGGAACTGAAGAGAATTCTTGAGAAGACAGTTAATTCATCAAGGAAGGATTAGTCCAAGAAGTTGGATGATGCCCTTTGGGCATATCGCACAACATTCAAAACACCGATTGGACGTTCTTTGTATCAGCTGGTGTATGGTAAGGCATGTCATATGCCCGTTGAGTTGGAACATCGGTCTTACTGGACTGTTAAAACCTTGAATTATGATTATAAAGAAGCCGGTGAGAAAAGACTACATGATCTGAATGAGATTAGACTACAGGCATATGACAATGCACGTATCTACAAGGAAAAGACCAAGGTTTGGCATGATAAGCATATTGTGTCCCCGTGCGTTTGAACCTGGCCAGACGTTTTGCTATATGACTCTAGGCTTAAGTTGTTTCCGGGTAAGTTGAAACCTCGGTAGTCTGGACCTATTAAGGTCAAATCTGTGTTTACACATGGAGCGGTGGAGCTAGAAAAGACCCTGGAAGTAGTTTCAAGGTCAATGGCCAAAGGATGAAGCACTACTTGGGAGGACAATTTGACGAGAGCAAAATAGCACCACGGCTACATTAGCCCTTCTGGGGGAGTTTGCGTCAGGCTCGGGGCGTTTGCGTCAGGCTTGGGACGTTAAACAAGCGCTTATTGCGAGGCAATCCAAATGACATCCTTTTACTGCATTTAAATTAGGATAGTTGCATTTGGTTAGGATCTTTTTCTTCTTAAAAGAGGCTATTGAATACTCTCGCCTCACGAGCCTCCATTTGCCTCGCGCGACTGAGAATTCCAAGAATTCTGAGTTCTCATTCTCGCCTCGCAAGGAGCACCTCGCCTCGCGAAAATCTTCCCTCAAAATGCTTGGCTCAGTGAAGCCTCGCGAGCAGCCCCTCGCCTAGCGAGGAGGCACATAGGAAAATGATGGTCTCTATCTCGCCTCGCGAGAGTAGCCTCGCCCCACGAGCTTACATTTTGGTCTTTACTATTCGCCTCGCGAAACATCGCCCCAGGAAATGCACGTCTTTGTATCGTGTCGCGTGAGCCTTCTCGCCTCGCGAATCTGGAAATTTCCAATCAGATGAATTTCCAAAATTGCCTCGCAAGCGAACTCTCGCCCCGCGAGAGCTTGATTAGGGTTTCCAATTTGAGGCTGATTTCAAGTCTCGCCTCACTAGTGGCTTCTCGCCTCGCGAGAGCTCGCGATTATATAAATACCCCAGCGCGGGAGAACACTCACATTCTTCAAAATTCAAATTCTCTCATGCAAGTTCTCTTTGGGGTAATTTCTGGGCTCCACACTCATCCAATTCATCTTCTTTCTTCGTTTTTAAGCGTCAAAGGTCATTTCTAAGCACTTTTAACCGTTCGAAATTCTGAATTTGGTTAAAGATTGTTTGATATGGGTTCTTGCATGTTTCTCCTTCTTGGATGTTTGAAATTAGATTTCTTTGTGCTTGTTGAGTCTTGCCATGTTAAGATTATATTTATATGAACAATGTGCATGTGCAACAGAATTTTTCTGACGTTTGATGGGGATAATTTTGAATGAACATGTGGGTATGGGTTTTTGTGACTACTTGTTTAGTTTGTTGCTGATTGTATATACATTGTACTGGGAATGTTTTGAGTTTCCGGTATGGCTCCTCCAAAAGCACACCCAAGAAAAAAAACTAAGTGCAGTAAGCGCATAACAGAGCCAGTTGGCACATCTTCTAGCCATGGTTCTGGGGTAATTGTGGACAATATCTGGTACCGCACTGCAGACTGGGCTGAGCGGTACAAGAATGTAAAGAAGCGACCAATTGTCGTAGAGAGGAAAGTGTTATTGAAGAGGAGTTAGTTTCCTATAATCCAGCAGGTGCTAAATGATAGGGGTGGCAGACTTTGGCCACTTTCCCTATGAGGGCTAACATTCAGATAGTCCGGGAGTTCTATGCCAATGACTGGAACCCAAACCCACAGGATCAAAAGTTTTATGCTGAGGTCAGGGGGAGAAGCATTGTGTTTGATGCTGAGTCCATCAATGCCATCCTATAGATCCATAACACTTGATGAGATCGCTGTGAGTACTTAGCTCTTCAGAATGTCCAGGACATAGCTGACCCTGTGTTGACTACTTGCTGCAAACCAGGGAGTGATTGGGAGAGAGGCATTTCGGGTAACATTCTGAGACTGTCCAGGAAAACTTGTCTCCACTGGGTAGAATTTGGTTAGCTTTCATGCATGCCAATTTGACTGCATGTTCACATGAGTCCATATTGCCTGTTGTTCGTGCAAAGTTATTACATGCCATCATGAGTGGCAAGAGCATTGATGTGGGGGCAATCATTGCCCTGGATATTCAGTCAGCTGCAAACTCTCGATCAGGTGGAGCACTGGATCATCCTTACCTCATCACTGAGCTTTGTGCTCAAGTTGGACTGGAGGTAAAAGATGAAATTGATGTGAAGCAGTAGAACCCCATTGACCTAGCTTATATTGAGAGTCATTGCTTCACCAAGGAAGCAATGGAGCCCAGGGCAACAGATCAGATTTCTAGGCAGCAACGAGCTAGACCCAGTCAGCAGATGACACTAGAGGAGCATGCCCAGATGATGACTCTCTAGCACATGGAGACTATGAGTTCTTTGGCTGCATGTCGTGAACTGACTCGTGAGTAGCATCTTGCTCAGCTAGAGCAGTGAGCATTAGTTTACCCTTCTGAGGCTGAGCTGCAGTCTCTACATGGCTGGTGTGACTGGTCTCGAGACGAGACACACGACACAGCAGAGGGTGGGTCATCTAGCCAGGTAGCTCGCAGTGCAGAGTTAGAGAGAGTTTGATGGAGATGGCCCGGATGTTGTTGATTTGGAGCAGAAGGAGAGACTTGTTGTGGCAGTCTTCTATTTTTATTTATTCGAGTTCTTTGATATGTATTGTATTTGATTTGTTGATGTCATTGAAACTCATTATGTATGGCTGTAAAATCTTATCTGCTGAATGGAATGTGGTGTTTTGTTAGCTGAATTAGGTGATTAATTGAATTACTTGTTGTCCTTGTTAACTTGCTCAATCATGAAAATTAATGTGCTAATATTGCAAGATTTAACAAGTATTTTGGTAGTATAGATGCCTCCAAGGCGTGTTCCTTATAGGCGAGGTTAAGTAGTACCAAACATCCGAATCCCAAGAGATCCGGAGTCTGATCTTCAGAACGATATTCTGGAGATTGCTAGGAGAGGACGTGTTCCCTTTCCTAATTTGGAGCTAAGGATTGAGAAGGACGAGGGCACAGATATTGAATACTTGGCATTCCTCCACGGGATGAACAACCTAGCCCGTGAGGAAATTCGAGAAAACTTTGGAGCAATTGAAGACCTAAATACTCCTCCACCTCAAACAGAGGAGGTAATTCTAGATGAGACCGAGCCATTGAGGAGGGGAGTGAAGCCTGTGGAAGAGGCACCTCGAAGAGAAGACGTAATGTCAGAAGAGAGTAGAAGGATGCAGGGGGTCGAGGAGCGGAGACAAGGAGAGGAACCCTTGAGAGTAGATTTCTTGAACCCTATCTAAGTAGAGTCTTTTGTTGTTGTTTTTTATGTTGTCATTTGCTGTTTAACGATTGAGTCATTTTATTTGGGTCATAGCAAGTTTTTGTGTTGATCTGATTTTGTGAACTCAATACATGTTGCTTGGTGTTGAGTAATTTTGATATTCCCTTAAGTGATTTGTTAAGACTTGTGAAATACCTTTGAGAGATATGGCATGTGCAAGTCAAAGCAATTTTCAACACTTAATTCTTGTTAAGTTTGGGGTACTTGACATAATTATCTTAGAGAAGGGTCTCTAGTGTGTCATGATGAGGAATAATTTGAGCCTAAAAGCATAAATTGTTGATGAGTGAGTAGCTCTTAAGTAACATTATCTTAGGTTTGCTTGATTCTCGGCTTAATTGCATGAATATGTGGTGTATGACATGATAGAGGCATTTTGTTCTGATAAATAGCTAGTGGCCATATAAGTTTACCTGAATTGAATGATTATCTTTTGTTAGCCCATTTGAGCCTTAGCTTATTCTTGATAACCTTATATTTGAGCCGTAAACCGGAAAACCATGTTACCTAATCTTCATATATGAGAGGAGAATTCAAAATAAAAATGAAAAGAGAGGTGTCAAAAGCAAGAGTCATTCAAGTAAAATATATAAAGTATACACAACAAATTTGTATCAAAAAAACAAAAAACAAAATATATATTTGAATGGCTCACATAAAAAAAAAGTGAAAGGAAAAAAGAAGTGATAACAAGGAAAAGTAAAGAAAGGGAGTATTTTGGAAACGTAACGCTTGATTGTGAAATAAAAAAAATTGAAAAAGTTATTTTGCTCGTTTGATTTGTGAAGTTTAGCTAAATATCTTGTTCTTATCATACCTTTTGACATTGACCACATTACAACCTTGAAAAGACCTCTTGATCATGCATTCATGTATTTGGTGGGATCTACGTGGAGATGATAAGCAAACCCATGGATAATATGCTTAAGTTGGGAAAATTAATTGCAAACACAAGCTTAAACAAGAGTTAGAGAGAAATAAATTATCCTTGTGAGGAAGAAGCCTAAGTTAATCTTTGATTTTTGTGTTAGGTGTGTTCAAATTC
Organism: Ammopiptanthus mongolicus; assembly: GCA_039655645.1. Taxonomy (NCBI): domain Eukaryota; kingdom Viridiplantae; phylum Streptophyta; class Magnoliopsida; order Fabales; family Fabaceae; genus Ammopiptanthus; species Ammopiptanthus mongolicus. Next base: position 17,240,539 of record CM077344.1, on the reverse strand, counting down.
TTACTTGATAGATGATAGTGTTGTGGAAATTAGAAATTGATTTAGGGCTCTTTTTATTTTACAATCAAGCACTACGTTTCCAAAATATTCCATTTCTTTACTTTTCCTTGCTATCATATCTTTTTTCCTTTCACTTTTTTTTTTTTATGTGTGAGCCATTCAAATATGTATATTTTTTTGTTTTTTTATACAACTTTGTTGTACATACATTATATATTCTACTTGAATGGCTCTTGCTTTTGACACCTCTCTTTTCATTTTTCTTTTGAATTCCAATGCTCCTCGCATCTATGAAGATTGGGTAACATGGTTTTCCAGTTTACGGCTCAAAGATAAGGTTATCAAGAATAAGCTAAGGCTCAATTGGGCTAACAAAAGATAATCATTCAATTCAGGTAAGCTTATATGGTCACTAGCTATTTAACAGAACAAATTGCCTCTATCATGTCATATACCACATATTCATGCAATCAAGCAGAGAATCAAGCAAGCTTAAGATAATGTTACTTTAGAGCTGCTCACTCATCAACAATTTATGCTTTTAGACTCAAATTATTCCTCACCCGGACACATTAGAGACCTTTCTCTATGATAATTATGTCAAGTACCCCAACCCCAAACTTATCAAGAATCAAATGTTGAAAATTGTTTTTACTTGCACATGGCATATCTCTCAAAGGTATTTCACAAGTCTTAACAAATCACTTAAGGGAATATCAAAATTACTCAACACCAAGAAACATGTATTGAGTTCACAAAATCAAATCACCACGAAAACTTGTTATGACCCAAATAAAATGACTCAACGACTCAATCGTTAAACAACAAATGACAACATCAAAAACAAAAACAAAAGACTCTACTGAGATAGGTTCCAGAAATCTACTCTCAAGGGTTCCATGAGGAACCCTCTCCTGGTCTCCGCTCCTCGACCCCCTGCATCCTTCTGCTCTCTTCTGACATCACGTCCTCTCTTCGAGGTGCCTCCTCCACAGGCATCACTCCTCTCCTCAATGGCTCGGTCTCATCTAGAATAACCTCTTTTGTTTGAGGTGGAGGAGTATCTGGGTCTTCAACTGCTCCAAAGTTTTTTTCAATTTCCTCACGGGCTAGGTTGTTCAGCCCACGAAGGAATGTCAAGTATTCAATATCTATGCCCTCGTTTTCCTCAATCCTCAGCTCCAGATTAGAAAAAGGAATACGTCCTCTCCTAGCAATCTCCAGAATCTCATTCTGAAGATCAAACTCCAGATCTCGTTAGATTCGGATGTTTGGTACTGTTTGATCTCGCCCATGAGGATTACGCCTGTGAGTAACACGGCTTGGAGGCATTTGTACTACCAAAACACTTGTTAAATCTTGCAATATTAGCACATTAATTTTCATGATTAAGCAAGTTAACAAGGACAACAAGTAATTCAATTAATCAGCCAATTCAGCTAACAAAAAACCACATTCCATTCAGCAGATAAGATGCTACAGCCATACATAATGAGTTTCAATGACATCAACCAATCAAATACATCAAATACAATACATATCAAAGAACTCGAATAAATAAAACTAGAAGACTGCTACAACATGTCAGCAAGTCTCTCCTCCTGCTCCAAATCAACATCATCAAGGGCCATCTCCATCAAACTCTCTCTCTAACTCTGCACTGCGAGCTGCCCACTGAGCTGCCTGGCTAGAACACCCACCCTTTGCCGTGTCATGTGTCTCGTCCCGAGACCAGTCACGCAAACCATGTAAAGACTGCAGCTCAGCCATAGAAGGGTAAACCAATGCTCTCTGCTCCAGTTGAGCAAGATGCTGCTCACGAGTCAATTCACGAGATGCAGCCAAAGAACTCGTAGTCTCCATGTGTTGGAGAGTCATCATCTGGACATGCTCTTCTAATGTCATCTGTTGACTGGGTCTAGCTCGCTGCTGCCTAGAAATCTGATTTGTTGCCCTGGGCTCCATTGCTTCCTTGGTGAAGCAATGACTCTCAATATAAGCTAGGTCAATGGGGCTCTGCTGCTTCACATGAATTTCATCCTTTACCTCCAGTCCAGCTTGAGCACAAAGCTCAGTGATGGGGTAAGGATGACCCAATGCTCCATCTGATCGAGAGTTTGTAGCTGACTGAATATCCAAGGCGATGATTGCCCCCACATCAATGCTCTTGCCACTCATGATGGCATATAATAGCTTTGCACGAACAACAAGCAACGTGGACTCATGTGAACATGCAGTCAAATTGGCGTGCATGAAAGTTGACCAAATTCTAGCCAGTGGAGACAAGTTTTTCCTGGATAGTCTCAAAATGTTACCCGAAATGCCCCTCTCCCAATCACTCCCTGGTTTGCAGCAAGTAGTCAACACAGGGTCAGCTATGTCCTGGACATTCTGAAGAGCTGAGTACTCACAACGATCTCCCTAAGTGTTATGGATCTGTAGGATGGCATTGATGGACTCAACATCAAACACAATGCTTCTCCCTCTGTCCTCAACATAAAACTTTTGATCCTCTGTGTTTGGGTTCCAGGCATTGGCATAGAACTCCTGGACTATCTGAATGTCAGCCCTCTTAGGGAAAGTGACCAAAGTCTGCCACCCCCTATCATTTAGCACCTGTTGGATTGTAGGAAACTGACTCCTCTGCAATACCACTTTCCTCTCTACGACAACTGGTCGCTTCTACACATTCTTGTACCGTTCAGCTCGGTCTGCAGTGCGATACCAGATAATGTCCACAACTACCCCAGAACCATGGCCAAAAGATGTGCGAACTGGCTCTGTTGTGCGCTTACTGTGCTTAGCACTCAGTTTTTCTCTTGGGTGTGCTTTTGGAGGAGCCATACCTGAAACTCAGAAAATTACCAGTACAATGTATATGCAATCAGCAACAAAACAAAAAATAGTCACAAAAACCCATACCCATATGTTCATTCAAAATTATCCCCATCAAACTTCAGAAAAATTCAGTTGCACATGCACATTGTTCATATAAAGATATTCTTAACATGGCAACACTCAACAAGCAGAAAGAAATTCAATTTCAAACATCCAAGAAGGAGAAACATGCAAGAACCCATATCAAACAATCTTTGACCAAATTCAGAATTTCAAACGGTTGAAAGTTCTTAGAAACTGACCTTTGATGCTTACGAACAAAAGAAACGAAGGGAGAAGATGAATTGGATGAGTGTGGTGCCCAAAAATTGCCCCAAAGAGAGAACTCGCGCGAGAGAATTTGAATTTTGAAGAATGTGACCGTTCTCTCGCGCTAGGGTATATATATAATTGCGAGCTCTCGCGAGACGAGACTTGAAATCAGCTCCAAATTAAAAACCCTAATCAAGCTCTCGCAAAGCGAGAGTTCGCTCGCGAGGCGATTCTAGAAATTCATCTGATTGGAAATTCCCAGATTCGTGAGGCAAGAAGGCCCACGCGACGTGATACAGAGATGTGCATTTCCTGGGAGGATCTTTCGCGAGGCGAGCAGCATCTCGCGAGGCGAATAATAAAGATCAAAACGCGAGCTCTCTGGCTCACAGGGCGAGACTGCTCTGGCGAGGCGAGACAGAGACCATAATTTTCCTGTGTGCCTCCTCGCGAGGCTTCACTAAGCCAAGCATTTTAAGGGGAGATTTTCGCAAGGCGAGGTGCTCCTCGCAAGGCGAGAATGAGAACTCAGAATCCTGGGAATTCTCAGACTCGCGAGGCAAATGGAGGCTCGCGAGACGAGAGTTTTCAGTAGCCTCTTTTAAGTAGAAAAAGATCTTAACTAAATGCAATTATCCTAATTTAAATGCAGTAAAAGTATAGCATTTGGGTTGCCTCCCAATAAGCGTTTGTTTAACGTTCCGAGCCTGACGCAAACGCCCCCAGAAGGGCTAATGTAGCTGCAGTGCTATTTTGCTTTCGTCAAACTGTCCTCCCAAGTAGTGCTTCAGCCTTTGGCCATTGACCTTGAAACTATTTCCAGGATTTTTGCCTTCCAGCTCCACCACTCCATGTGGAAAAATAGATTTGACCTTAATAGGTCCAAATTACTGGGATTTCAGCTTACCCGGAAACAACTTACGCCTAGAGTTATATAGTAAAATGCTCTGGCCAGGTTCAAACACACGGGGCACAATATGCTTATCATGTCAAACCTTGGTCTTTTCCTTGTAGATACGTGCATTGTCATATGCCTTTAGTCTAATCCCATTCAGCTCATTTAGATCAATAAGACCGATGTTCCAACTTAACGGGCAAATGGCATGCCTTACCATACACCAGCTAATATGGAGAACGTCCAATCGGAGTTTTGAACGCTATGCGATATGCCCAAAGAGCATCATTCAACTTCTTGGACCAATCCTTCCTTGATGAATTAACTGCCTTCTCAAGAATTCTTTTCAGTTCCCGGTTAGACACCTCAACTTGACCACTAGTCTGAGGATGGTACGGAGTAGCGACTTTGTGAGTCACCCCATACTTTGCAAGAACAGTGTCAAATTTCTTGTTACAAAAATGTGATCCTCCATCACTGATTTATGACTCGCGGTACACCAAATGGTGCAAAGATATTCTTTCGCACAAACTCAGTGACAACCCTTGAATCATCTGTTGTTGCAACTGCTTTCACCCATTTTGACACATAGTCCACCCCCATTAAGATATACTTGTATGAAAAAGAGGGCGGAAACAGTCCCATAAAGTCTATTCCCCAATCATCGAAAATCTCTACCTCCAAAATACCATTGAGTGGTAACTCGTGTCACTTAGAGATGTTTCCAACTCTTTGGCACTTGTCACACCTTTCCACATAATTTTTGACATCCTTGAAGATAGTGGGCCAATAGCAGCCACTCTGGAGGACTTTTTTTGCTGTCCTTGCACACCCAAAATGTCCTCCATAATCTGAACCATGACAATGTCAGAGAATATCTTCCACTTGACACTGTGAGACACATCTTCTTAAGAGGCTATCCACACACAGCTTGAACAAGTACGGATTCTCTCACACATAGTACTTGGCATCACTAAAGAACTTTTTCCGTTGCTGCCAGGTAAGGCCTTCAGGTAAGAGTTTGCTCGCCTTGAAATTTGCCATGTTGACAATCCAAAGGAGAGTCACTTCTACAAGAGCGTACAGTCTTTCATCCGGGAATTCCTCCCAAATAAGTAACTGTTGTTCATCTTCATTCAAATTTCGCAACCTGGATAGATGATCTATCACTCCGTTTTCTGTACCCTCCTTGTCTTTTGATTCTAAATCAAATTCCTGGAGCAACAATACCCAACGGATTAGTCTAGGCCTAGCAAGAAGCTCTCCATGAACTGACGCATTTTCTCTCGCATCAAACAATTCTCCTCTTGAGACGAAGGAATATGAGACTCCAGTCAATTATGAAGGTTCATGTTTTCCATTGTCAAATTTGTAACTAATTCTCTCATGCGCTTATACTCAAAATGGGAGATGCCATAAGAGGATGGCGTGGCTGAGGGGGAAGATCTGCATTTCCCAGCTTCCATACCTAAGCTATATATGCGTCCCTTCTTGTTCGAACGCCATCCAAGAAAATGTTGTTGACAGACTGTAGGATGGACATGCCATCCCTAGGTGTCTGTGGTGAGTCCCTCTTTGAAATGCGTTGTTCATACTTAGTCTAAAAACAATAATTTGTGTTAGTCCTTCAAAGTACTTGTAAATGTCAAAGAAAAATATGCTTAAAAAGTTGTAACTTATGACAATTATTCTTGATATCTCAGACACCAAATTCGAACAATCTCTTTTCACTGTGTGTACTTTTCCAAATAAATCCCAGCAATTTGGATTCACATCATGGGTTGTTTTCTGAAAAATAATAAAAATTCATATATTAAGGAAATATAAAATATACATTACTTAACAATTATAAAACTGAATTGAAATTACTGATTAATTTGTGTTCTATTGTAGGAATGGATCCTCCAGTATGTAGGGACCTCCACTGCATCTTCTATTATCAGTATTTTTTTTTTTCTTTCCATTCGAGAGTATTCCAAACCTCCTCTAATAGCTCACGAATTAGTCGAGAAATCTATGTTCCATTGTTTCTCTTTCTTCTTACACCGAACAAGGCGTCAGAGAGCAAGTCAGATTCCGTGTGGTCAAATGTCTTCTTCATCTGATACTCGTGCTCAGGAAGTAAATATGATTTATAAGGGTGCAATAAGGGTGCATTTGGTATAAACATACTATGTTTAAATTAGGGAGTCATTTATAATTCTTCTACATAACTGGAATTCTTCATACCACATGCTCCGCACATCATCATCAACCTCCGTAAAACTTTGCCAACCTCCAAGGTAGAAATGACACATTTTTCAGATGGACTGCCTGAATAATTAAAAATTGACAACCGAGAATTCATATGAGAACCTTCACTACATCAATTGCTTCACATCTCTTACACTTGCATTTATTACAAGGATACCTAATCATAGACCATGTTGATGTAGAAGCAAACCTAATAAATTCATGAATTCCCAAAACAAATTTTTCTGTAATATTCTTATTAGTATCCAATCCGTTATCCATCCACTTTCTATTTTCAGGCACTTCCATTTTTGGTTGATCATTTACACATCAAGTAAAAGGGTTAATGACTTCATAAAATGCAATTAAATTATAAGTCTATACTAGAAGGAAATTTAAAAGACCATTCGCAGATTAATTTATCCCTCAAGCAACATATAAAGATTCAATATAATAAACTTCTACTAATTTGTCGCACCCCAAACAGAATATAGAAAATTTAATATCCCATTATCTATATACATATGTAAATGATTAGATACACATATATAATATAGGTTCTGCATATCCCCGGTTATTGTATAAAATTAGATAAAAAAAAATCTTGCATAAATGTGCTCTGCTGTCATTTGTTCAACGGTCTTAGATTAACTTAGCATAACTCAATCCATGGTAATCTAAAATTCATGATTCCTATGGAATTTAAAATTGAAGACATAAGGCTAGTTGTAGCAAAAGGTCCAGGACTATCGTATTTCTCATGAAGTCCCAATTCACGTGTGGAAATGGGGCAGAATCTGCAGAATATGCATTTATGACACCGTCTAAACCAGATTGAATAAATGGTCTACAGCGATTCAAATTGCATGAAATCATTTGCATTTAAAAGCTAAGAAACAATATTATCAGTGACCAAAATACCATAATTTTTGCACTTTTCTAGCAACACCAGTTTTCATATGAAGTTAGGACTGATTCAGCAGAATTCAAGCTCTGACAGCTTGTGTTCTAGACTGAAAATAGATCTATTGCTAAAATATAACTACTATTTAGCTAATATAATTGCTAAAACAGATCTATGATTCTTATATTTGTAGACAAATGACAAAACAACTTCAAAGCATCTAGCAACATAAAAACTACAATTTGTTTAGCATAGCGATTGTAAGTTTAATGAATCTCACAAATTTTTAGTCCCAGAACCTCAGTCCAAAAAAATAAGACCAGACCTGCCACTAATATATGGATTTAGGATCAGAAAAAGGTAATCAACAAGATAAAATCAAAATAAAATGTAAAGTAAGACAACAGCAACATAAAACTGTAAAGGAGGAAAGTAATGAAGTTAGGAAGTTAAGATTATGATTATAACTCGGTTAGATATCAATACATTAAATTTCTTAACAAGGTTGAAGAGTTGGAATAATTAAAATAACCATGGCAACACACATGTAATTCAAAGAGTGGTAGAATTAAATGGTCATTCATGATAGCATGCATATATGAGTAAGATTAGCAAAGGAAAAGTAAGCAAATCAAATGGTAGTCTGAACAACACAGGGGCTGAGTTCTCCAAGTGGAACCTAAGTAATTAAAAGCAAGTACATGAAGATAAAATGGAGTCAAATGGAGTTGGGGGAACTAAAGCACTTGCTGCATAATTTTGCAGCAAAAGAAGTATCAAAGCAACAGGAATTAAAACATGATGGTATTATTAAAACCCTGGAAGCTATGGTATTATTAAATCAAAACAGAACCAACTAATAATTAAACAAAACCAAACAATGACATGAAAGCTAAATGATATGGAATGAAACAAAAAAAAAAAACACTTTGAATCAACATATGAAACAGAGAATGACAAGCAGGCATTTATGAAACACTTTGTACCGAATTGATTGAAATAAAAATCAATTTCATTTGGATCAGAGGCTAATTGCTCTCTAAAAAAGTATATTAGAAAAGTATGAAGAGTAACCTGAAACAATGCGTGGGACTAATTAGTGGTAGGCAACAGCCAATGAAGAAGCTCACTTGCAGCTTATGGTTATCAATAACTCGTTCCCAGTGTTCTGCTCTTCCAGTCTGTCAAAGGAAACAATGTTGAGTAAGAAAAGCACATTTCTCATTGTCTACCAGACTGTCCACATGCACGCAGGGTCTGGAAACAGTTGGAGATAGCCAAGGACCGTTTATTCTTCTCTGTTGACCTGCGAACTTGGGTTTCTACCTATGCTGTTAGCGGTTATGCTTCGGAGTTTCTAGCAGCCATTTGGTAGATATGGAGCCGAAGGAACGCTGCTATCTTGGCAGATAGTTCTTGGGGAAATCCGGGAAGAACAAGGAGTGGTGGCGCACCAACACGGGCAGATCTTTTTTACATGGTTCATGATTAGGGTTGGCAGGTGGCACGTCAAGTTAGCCTATCAAGTTAACCTATTTAACACAAACATACATAATATATAATTTAATATATAATATTATAATATATTATATTATATTATCTATAATATTTATAATATTTAAAAGTAATTATTTATTGACCCATTTAAATTTAAATTTAGAAGTCTCTTTGCATATTTATTTATAAAGATCTAATGACCTATTTATCAATATGAAAAATGTTAGTAACACACTCTCTAGCACTCTCTTTCTAACACACACTCCTATTGGTTAAAATTCTTATGGACCCTACAAAATTCAAGTCGGACCCACATGAATTAGTGGGACTCATAAGAATTTCAACCAATAAGAGGATGTATGTTGGAAAGAGAGTGTTAGAGAGTGTGTTGCTAGCACTCCTCTTATCAGTATAGGCCTATCCATTTAAATAGGCTTACAAGCCTTTATACAAGTGAAGACATGTGACCTATTTATAGGTGGAGGCATATTTAAAAGTCTTGTTGAAAAGTAGGCTTTTAAATAGGCTTCCAGGCCATGCCAGGCTTTGAAGTAGGTCAGGCCAAGCCTTAAAAATTGACCTATATCAGGTTAATAGAGCAGGCTTAGGTCTTGAGATTGGAACACAGGTCAGGCTCGGGCCGATCAGGGCCTAGTCTATTCTCAACCCTAGTCATGATATTCTTTCGGGGCCGAGTGAAAAACACATAAATAAGCTTGACAACCCAAAACCTTAAGGAAATGAGTGAACTTGATAACCCAAAACCTTAAGGTAGTAAGCCTATGGATGTTCTTCACTTATATATCCTTCAACAGTTTGTTTCCAATGTGGGATTTCTTGGTCCGCATCTTACCCCACTTGGATTTCTCAAGAGATGGATGTGTGGTTTTTCCAGTTATATGGGGATTTCAACAAATTTTCATGCAAAACTTTCGTCTATGAAAAATGGTCTCCATCTAGCTTGGTGGTCTGGAGTTCGCAGGCTGAGTTGTCACACAGATTCCTTGGACATGCTTCAGTTGGTTTCAAGAGAGACCCTTGTGCTTGTTTCACAAGTATATGTCCATCATTCTCGAGATCAAGCAGCTGATAGTGAATAACTGGAAGGTGCAACTTGAGAGAAGGCAATGAAAGCGCTGACTAGTTGGCAAACCTAGGAGCGAAGAAAGATCAAAGATGGAAAGTCTGGAGACACCGCATCGCGTTTGAATTCCATTCTGCTATCTGATTGCTCAGGGACTTGCCAGGTTAGGCGGTGGTTTCCTTTGTTTCTTTTTTGTTGTACCAAAAAAAGCACAACTTAAAGTACACCATTAGGTTAGGCTGAAAAAAAAAAGTGTAACATGGTTTTTTTTATAAAATTAGTTGATATATAAATTTATAGCTAAACTATTATGGATTTAATTGGTACAATATGCAATATTAGATAAAAGATTATGAAGCACTCAAATTGATAATGACTTATGAAGTGAGTGGTTTCCAAGAATGAGAAATTAATATAAAACTATCGGTTACTAGGAGAGAAAATTTATGTCATTAGCATTTATTAGGAGAGAAAAAGATTTGATTTGTTGGTTTAATTAATGAAGTTCTTAATTATTAAAATAGACAATATCATTTAAGTTGATTTGCAAAAGATAAAAATGTGACCTTTTTTATAACAACAAAAAAAAGACAAGGGTTCTGATCTAATCTAACATGAAGTATATTCGGCAAAGCTTTTATGGTCCTCAGACATGCAAGTGTGAAGTATAATATTGGACAAATCTAGAAATCCATTAAGAATTAAACTATAAACTATAAAGGCTTCATCGAAAGAATAGCGATATACTCTTGCAAAGTTTTTTTAGACACATGTTAACAGAACTTCTATTTTCCCTGTCTCCTAAATGGATTAAACATATTGGTTTATGTCAGACTCAACAGTTTTTCCCTGTCGCAGATATATGAATCAGACTTTTGTACTCATCTAACTGCATACCTATCTTTTAGTAACATGCATTTATACACATAAGCGCACACTCATTAACTACATCAAATGATTCAGCTGCAATATATTCTTGCCTCCTCAAATGCAAGCCTCTTATGGAGGCGCTCTTGGTGTGCAGAAAAGTCTAAAAACAAGTTCCTAAGGTGATTAGCTATCTCGAAGTTTTTAGTTCCAGAAGAAACAACCTTCAATTTGTTGCTACCTCCACTGTTTCCTTTTTGTAATATATTCTGCAGAATGAAATTCTTAATTAGTAAACGAGGAGACAAGATGGCAAGAGAGCAAGGAATGGGTTACTATCACATTTTACACACTTCTGGGCACAACAATAAACCACTTCCATTCTGCTGCATTCTACAGTGAAGTTGGTGGCACAATTATCTGAGGTTAAAGAACGTAAGTTGATGTCCTTACCATGCACCATTCTTATTGTGGGGTCCAGCCATTCAAATCAATAAGTCAGGAGACCATGCAATCAATACGGAAGATTGCTTGAAGGAAAAAATGATGCAGCAGCAACAGCTATGTTCATAGACCGGTGAAAATGAAAAACGGGAAGCCGAAATGTGCAATGGTTTCACATTGCAAACAACCTCTATTATAGAGGTTGTGTTATTCATTCGGCAAAGCAGATAAAAACGTAGCAGAGAAAGAGAGCTTCCGATAGTAAGAGAAAAATAGTGTGTGAATAAATCTTCAAGAGCGTAGTGCGTGAGAAAAATGCACCGGAAAAAATTTGGGTATCATCTCTATTACTCTTTAATCCTGCAATTATAAAGAATTGTAGTATTTGTATCGCAAAGGGTCTCACAGAAAATACTATATTTGTGCCTCTTGTGTGAGAGAGTGTGGAGGGGATATTTCAAAGTTTGTCCTGTGTTTTCTCCCTCTATATTGAAGGGTTTTCCATGTTAAAATTTAGGTGTTCCTTACGCTTTGCACACATTCCATATCGCGACACTGCGTTAGTTTGTAGATCTTGCTCTATTAGATCTACTTTGGTGTTCATTGTCACATTGCAATATTATTTAATTTACGCCGTGAATCAATCCTAGAGCCTAACAAGTGGTATCAGAGTTCCAAATTGAGCTCTGGGATTGTGCTGTATAAATTACATGGAGGAGAACACGGTTACCATGATCAAATTGACAGCAACAAATTACTTCATTTGGAAGCCAAAAATGGAGAATATACTTTTCTGCAAGGATCTAGAAGGGAGATGCAAAGCCGAACGTGACAGCCGAAGATTGAAAAAAGACGCACCAGAAGGTCATTGAAATAAGAACAATGCTACCAGCACACTTTTTACCACACTCTCTTTAACATATTCTCTATCATTGGATGGATTTCATGTGGCACACTAAATCATATGGGCTCGCTCTCTATTTAGTGGGTCTCACATGAAATCCACTCAATAATATAGAGTGTGGTGAAGATTGTGTGTTAAATAGTTGTTACTAGCATTTCTCTTGAAATAATATGGCAATGGGTGGATATTGGTGTGTTCCACCATGTGGCCACAAGATTTTACAAAATCTCTATGACAGTTAGACTGCACAGAATAAAGTTTTCACAATCAGGAAGCTGGTGAACCTAAAGTACAAAGAGGGAAGATCTGTTGCTGAACACTTGAATGGTAAATCAGTTGATTACCATGAAGCTAGTGCTGGAAGATGAGTTATAAGCACTACTACCTTTGAATTCTTTGCCGAATAGCTGGGAGACTTTGGTGGTGTCTTTAAGCAACTCTGCTCCGAATGGAAAATTATCTTTGACACAAGTCAAAGATAGTACGTTCAATGAAGAAACCAGAAGAAAAGGCTTGGGGACAGATAATTCTCAAGCCCTTGTCACAGAGAACAGGGGAAGAAGTAAGAATATAGGTCGATCTTGCAAACCCAAAGATAGATCCCAATCTTAATCTCAAAGAAAGTTCAGATGTTACCACCGCGGCGAAGGACACATCAAAAGGAATTGTAAACCTTGGAAGAATAAAGACAAGAAAAATCGGAGGAATCAAAATACGAATTATGATATAAATACCACAAACCCTATGACAAATGGGGAAGTGGTGTTGCTTTCTTTTGGAGATGAAGAGTTTCATGTTGCAGATTCATGTAAAGAATGGGTCGTTGACTCAACAACATCATATGAGGCCGCTCCTAACAAGGAATTCTTTACTGTGTCCAGAGCAGGAGACTTTGGCAAAGTAAGGATGGGTAACAATAACAATGTAGACATTGTGGGAGTTGGTGATGTGTGCATTCAGACTAACGTCGGTTGCACATTAACATTGAAGGACGCACATTAACATTGAAGGACGTGCGACATGTGTCTAATCTACGCCTAAATTTGATTTCTGTACATGCTTTAGATCAAGTTGGATACCATATCAACTTTGGTGATGGTAAATGGTAACTCTCCAAAGGCTCGATGGTTGTTGCTAGAGGGATGGTGTATAATAATTTATACAAAACTCAAGTCAAGCAGATTGGAGATGAGTTATTTGTGGCACAAAAGACGAGCTCATTTAAGTGAAAAAGGATTGCAGATTTTGGCAAGGAAATCTCTCATTCCTTATGCCAAAGGTACAAAGTTAAATCCTTGTGATCACTATTTTTTTGACAAGCATCAGAGTTTCTTTCAGAAAGACATCAAAGCTGAAATAGAATACTCTAGATATGGTTTATTCTAATGTATGTGGTCCCATCGAGGTGGTAGCAAATATTTTCTGATTCATCGATGATGCTTCACGAAAATTGTGAGTGTACTTTCTAAAGAGAAAAAACCAGGTATTTTAATACTTTAAAAGGTTCCATGGCATGGTGGAGAGAGAAACAGGAAAGCCTTTGAAGTTTCTTCGCAACGATAATGGGGGAGAGTACACTTCCCATGAAGTCAAGAATTATTGTTTTGAGAATGACATCACACACGGGAAGACGGTTCCTGGTATCCCAGAAAATAATTATGTATGCTGCGAATGGCTAAACTGCCTAATCCATTATGCGGTGAAGCTGTTCAAACCGCGTTCCCAATGGTGTTCGCGGATCAATTTGGATCGGTTTTGAGCTAAAAAGTCATCCAAGACAAAAATAAAAACAAGTTGTGGTTCGATTTGGATTGGATTAGATTGATTCCTATAACAAATCCGATTAAAAGCGGTTTGAATTGAATTGAATGATTCGATTTTTATCAACACAATAACTAAAAAGTAAGTCTAAATAAGATCAATAGATATAACATATAACATACTAAAAGATAAAAACATTACGAACCAACAAGTATCAATTTTATGTTTAAAACATTAAAAATATAGAAAATTACATGACATCAAAATAATAAGTATTATTAGGAAAACAAAAACCAACAAATAATCTAATATGACGTTAGGTTAGGGTAATCCATAATACACTAATAGTCTAATACATTGCCACATACTAACAATAGAATAAATAAATATTAAATTTTATACACACGGTCCAGCTAGGTTCGGTTTAAAAAAAAAGAATCCAAAAACTAATCCGAAGAGATCGGTTTTCACAACAAAAAAAAGGTCCAAAAATATCCAATAGAAATCGGTTTTAGTCGGTTTTCGATTTTTTTATTGGTTTGGATCTGAACACCCTTACCGCGTGCTACCTGTATACCGGATCTCGATTTGTTCCTTTGGGCTTTGACATCCCTGAGAGAGTATGGTCTGGACATGATATTAACTACTCTCATTTGAAGGTGTTTGGATGCAAAGCCTTTCCTCATGTAACTAAAGAGCAGAGACAAAAACATGATGATAAAGGCATTCCTTGCATATTTCTAGGTTATGGAGATGAGGAATTTGGCTATAGGTTATGGGATTCGGAAAAGAAGAGAATTATTAGAAGGAAAGATGTAGTCATGAGCAAGAAACTATGTCGAATTATGCGACTTTAGAGAAAACCAAAGAACCTGGTGGTAATATTGATTTTACACCAGTCCCTCCTCTAGAATGCCACAGAAGGGGGAGAGTTTACAGAACATAGGGTTGATGGTGAGCCAGCAACAAATGATATTGGAGACGGAGAAGGCGCTAAGCAGGGGATCAAACCCCTACACCACAGCTCAAGAGATCTAACAAAGAACGTCGTCCATCCAACAAGTACCCCATTTCAGAGTACATCTTTCTTACTGATAAAGGGGAGCCACAAAGTTTTGAAGAAGTTCAAACTCATAAGGATAAAATCCAATGGATGAAAGTCATGGAAGAAGAAATGGATTCCTTACATAAAAATAATACTGATGAGCTTGTGGAACTTCCTAAAGACAGGAAAGCCTTAAAGAACAAATGGGTGTTCAAGCTCAAGAATAAAGCTTGCTTGGTCGTGAAAGTTTTGGACAAAAGCGAGGAATAGATTTTGATGAAATTTTCTTTTCAGTTGTTAAAATGAGTTCTATTCGAGTCAGACTCGGATTTACAACTGGCTTGGATTAAGAGCTTGAGCAGCTAGACATGAAGACCACATTTCTCCATAGAGATTTGGAGAGATCTACATGAATCAACCAGAAGGATTTGAAGAAGCTGGAAAGGAACATATGGGTTGCAGGTTAAATAGAGTTTGTATGGACTAAAGCAGACTCCCAGACAATGGTACAAGAAATTTGACACATTCATGATAAGTTATGTATATACCAAGACTGATGCAGATCACTAAGCATATGACAAAACATTTTCAGGTGACAACTTCATCATCCTTTTACTATACGTAGAGTAGGTGATTTGAAAAAGATGTTATCAAAATCCTTTGACATGGAAGATCTAGGCCTTACAAAGCAAATTCTAGGCATGCAAATTTTGTGAGACTGAAAAGGCTAGAAAGTTATGGTTATCACAAGAACGATATACGGAGAGGGTTCTAGAGAGATTCAATATGGAAAATACTAAACCGGTTAGCACACTATTGGTCAATCATTTTAAACTCAGCAAAAAGAGTTGCCCCACTTGTGGGGAAGAAAAGAAAGATATGACTATTATACCTTACTCCTTTGCAGTTGGGAGTCTGATGTATGCCATGGTTTGTACTCGGTCGAATATCGCTCATGCGGTTGGAATTGTCAGCAAGTTTCTTTCCAATCCTGGTAGAGATCATTAGGAAGCAGTAAAGTGGATCTTGAGATATTTGAAAGGTACCTCTAGAATGTGCTTGTGTTTTGGGGGACCATAAACAATTCTGGAAGGGTAAGCAAATGCAAATATGGCAGGTGATTTAGATGGTAGGAAATCTACATCAGAATTCTTGTTCACTTTTGCAGGACGAGTTGTGTCGTGGCAATCTAAATTGCAGAAGTGTGTTGCCTTATCTATTATCGAAGCAAAATATGTTGTTATGACACAAGCAGGTAAAGAAATGCTTTGGTTGAAGAGATTTCTTGAATAATTGGGAATGAAGCAAGAAATGTCAGTTATCCATTGTGATAGTCAAAGTGCTTTGGATTTAAGCAAGAATGCAATGTACCACTCACGTACTAGGCACATTGATGTTAGATACCATTGGCTATGATAAGCAGTAGCAGAACAACAGTTCAAGCTGGAGATCCACACAAGTTGTAGCGCGTGAAAAGATCCATTAGATACAATTGATGTTGATATGATGATCAAAGCTTTACCGTGTGTAAAGCTTTAACTTTGTGTCGAGTTGATCGGCATGGATCCCAGATGAATGTTCCAAGATTATTTTTTCCTCAATAGCTAGAGGGGGAGAATTGTGGGGTCCAGCCATTCAAATCAATAGATCATGAGACCATGCAATAAATGGTGCAGCAGCTATAGGTATGTGCATAGGCAGATGAAAATCAAAAACGTGAAGCCGAAATGTGCAATGGTTTCACATTGCAAACAACATCTATAAATAAAGGCTGTGTTATTCATTCGGCAAAGCAGTTCAAGAAGAAGCAGAGAAAGAGAGCTTCTGATAATGAGAGAGAAAAATAGAGTTTTAGTAAATCCTAAAGAGCAAGGTTGTCAAGCACGCGATCTAACTTAGAGGATCGTACCATCCTACAATATTTGAGGGCTTCAGCGAGGCAGATTGTGGGAGAAACACAGACGGCGGCCGACGCTGCAGGATTGAAGGGGAAACACGGAAACGTGGTTGGAGCGGCGATATGTGGCCGAGTTCGCGATTTGGGTTTTCTGATCCGTTTTTTTGTCGATGACCCGTTTTTCGGCCCAACTTTGACATGCTTTCTCCGCCCAGAATTTTATTATTAGTCACCGACCCTATTTCACTTTTTACTACAATAACGGTTATTTTTTTAACTTTAATGGTAATCAACTCCCTTTTTTTTGGTATTTGTCACACTTTAATTATTTTACAGTTCAGACTATTCCTTTCAAAGATATTTCGACTGAGATACGACTATATCACCCCCTCTCTTAAAGTTCTTCAGCATCTCACCAACAACATTACGACTAGAGTACTAGAGTTTCCTGTTTCTTCTCTCTTTCACTTTTTCTCATTCGGTTGGTACACAGAAAGATGTTGGAGCCTGTAAATCTGCCATTGATGAAATGAAGAAACAAATGTGGGAAATTGTAAAATCCTTGCAAGAAAAATTAGTGAAAAAATCAGGCACAGATGATGAGGAGACAATTACTGAAAAAGGAAAAAAAAAAAAAAAAGGCATGATGAGGAGACATCTGCAAATCTTTTCAAGAAGAGGGGAATGAGCACTCAAGCCACCATCAACAGCATTTTCAAGAAGAATTTGAGAGAAGAAGCATGTCGAGAAATTGCTTCCTTCTTCTACAATAATGCCATATCGTTTAATGTGGTAAAGAGTGATGAATTTCACAAGATGTTGGAAATGGTTGCCTGACATGGCCTTGGATTTAAGCCACCATCCTACCATGAGATTAGAGAGTAAAGTACTTGAAGCAAAAGGTGGATTTGACAATGAGCCATTGAAGAACATAAGACTATTTGGAAGAAGGTGAGATGCACCATCATATGTGACGGGTGGACTAACAAAAGAAGGAGAACAATATTGAACTTCTTAGTGAACAGCTCTAAAGGTACTATATTTTTGAAGTCCATTGAGGCATCTCACATATCAAAAACCGCTCATAAAATATTTGAGATGATTGATGAAATTGTGGAGGAAGTTGGTGAAGAAAATGTTGTTCAAATTGTGACGGACAATGCAGCAAATTACAAAGTTGCTAGTGCGATGTTGATGGAAAAAAGGAATAAGCTTTATTGGACACCTTGCGCAGCTCATTGCAATGCTCTAATGTTGGAGGATTTTGAGAAAAAGATATTGGTTCATCATGAAACAATTTCAAAGGGTAAGAAAATTACAACTTATATCTATTCGAAGACTTCTCTAATTTCTTTATTGCAATATTTCATCAAAATAAAGGATTTGGTGAGACCAGCCATGACTCGCTTTGCCACTTCTTATCTAACTTTGGGGTGTCTTATGGACAACAAAGGGGCATCGATAAGAATGTTCCATCTAATGAATGGACATTAAGCCGATTTGCAAGGATAAGGGATGGGAAGCTTATTGAAGAAGTGATTATAGATAAGGAGTTTTGGAAGAACATTGTGATTTGCTTGAGAGGTGCTTATCTATTAATCAAAGTGCTTCATTTAGTGGATTCGGATGAGAAGCTAGTCATGGGATTCATTTCAGGCAATGGACCAAGCTAAAGAGAGGATACAAAGTGCCTTCAATGGTGTCCAAAAAAGGTAAACTATAAACTTTATTTTACATCATATATTTTAATTTAAATTATAAACTTTATTTTCAAAACTAATTCAAATTTTTTTTTTTTTTTGCATTACTTAGTTCCAAGCCTCTATGGGATATCATTGATGAGAGATGGGACAAACAACTCCATAGACCTTTGCATGCTGCAGGCTATTACCTTAACCCTCAATTACATTATAGTCTTGAATTTAAAGCTGATTATGAAGTAAAATGTGGATTATGTGATTGTTTACAGAGGATGGTAGGAGATGTTGAAGAAATAACAAAGATTGATGCTCAACTTGAAGATTTCAAGATGTGAGCAAAGTTTTTTGGTAGTGCAATAGCCATGGCTGCACTTAAAACCAAAACTACATCACAATGGTGAGAATCTTATGGGGCTGAGCATCCAAAACTCCAAACATTTGCAAATCGTGTATTAAGCTTGACCTGCAGTTCATCTGCTGGTGAGCGAAACTGGAGTGCCAATTGACATGGTAAAATTTCTTTAACATTTCATTTTTAAAATTGCTTACAATTTGCTATATATTAATAGAGTTTGTATCTATTAGGACCACACAGAGAAGAAACCGTTCGAAACAAAAGACAATGAATGATGTTGTCTTTGAGATGACCAATTCAAAATTGGCCAAGAAGAAGCAACCTAGAAAGACGGTTGAATATAACCTTGATGATGAATGGATTGAGGATAATGATGAAAGTTCATCTCACATTGAAGATTTAACAATAGACAATGAAGAATTGGAGTTGGATACTCCAAATGAAGGAGACTTGGCTAGTGGTGCAGCTGCTGCCCCTATAGATGATTTGGAGATTCCTAATATTGCTAATGAACTTGATGAAGTTGGAAAGGAAGATGCCATGGATTGTGGAGTAAGAGATGAAGATTATATGGAAGATGATGATTATGACCACCATGGCACGGATGATTTGTTAAATTAGAGTTGGACTCTTTTATTTTGGTGTTTTTAGATTTCAGTATGAGAGTTTGTGACATAGGATTTATATGACATTCTTATGTTAAGGTTATTTTGGTGTTTTAAGGTTATTTTTCTTATTTATGTTATTTTATATGCATATATAAATAATAAATAATTAAATATAATTTTATCTTTTTCGTGGGATCTTACGATCCATGTTACGATCCCACGAATTACGATCTTTCTTTCCCCAAACAATCCTAGTTAGGATCTCGAGTTTGACAACCTCGCTAAAAAGTGTAGTGTATGAGAAAAATACACTCAAATTTTTTTGGGTATCATCTCTATTACGGCTTGGTACTACAATTATAAAATATTGTAGTATTTGAATAAGTCTCACTGAAAATACTATATTTGTACCTTGTGTGAGACAATGTGGATGAGACATTATAATTATCCTTAAATAATGAATTATTTTTTGGAGTTTGTTCCATGTGTTTTGACTGTTTTCCCTTTATGTTGGAGGGTTTTCCACATAAAAAATTTGGTGTTCCTTTTTCTACGCTTCACACATTGAGTACTGCTACGCTGCGTGAATTTGTAGATCTTGCTCTATCAGATAACATTGCAATATTATTTAATTTTTACTGTGAACCAATCCTAAAGCCCAACACTTATCACATCTGGTAACTTCAGTCAATATTAATCTTATTTACAAAGCCCACAGACAACCAGTATATTCTAATACTATCAAGTGTAGCATCCGTGCAGTTAAAGGGTGTAACTCCAAGGCAAAAGGTATTAATGCATGTAAAACGATACTCCCTCCGTCTCAATATATATGTTATATTTACAAAAAAAAAAAAAAATTGTCCCAAAATACATATCATTCTCTATTTTCAATGTAATATTAAATGTTTTCTACCAATTGTATCTTTAAATACTTCATTTTGCATTTATGACAATAGTTAATACACCAATGATTAATAAGGTTAATTTGGTAAAATTATCACTCTCTTTTTTTCATTTTTTTTTTTAAACTATGTGATTTAGTCAAATATGACATATATATTGGGACGGAAGGAGTATATTTCATGATTTTCCTGGGCGCCTGAATTCGGCCATGGCATGCAGAATTCCTGTGGTTTTAATCATGCTTCACTACCAAGCCATAAAATTATTTTAGCGATTAGGGGAATGGATTTTCCAATCCAAGTTACCTCAGTTATGGGCATCAGTGTTCCTATTGAGGCTTTAATGTTTTTTAACCCCACTATCTTTTCAATTATCACCCATGGCCTGAATAAATAAAAGAAAATCAAATGAGGAGATTAGTTCTAACAGGCAAAGTAAAAAAATTATACAGCATAAATAGACAAAATTCTCTTGCCAAGGCTTATAGTAGCAATATTAATTTCCTCAGCATTCTGGATTAGACTTTTAACATAACAGTTATGTTATTTGAACAACCAAAATGGAACAATTTTGGGACAACTTTCGACAATGGCTAATGAACTTCAAAATTGTGGTTAATGTAGTTCAATGGATGGTTAATGAGTTACCCATCTCGGTGTAGCCATTAACCAAGTTCAACACACCATTAACCACAATTTTGAATGTCATTAACCGTTGTCACTGAGATGTATAACTCATTAACGATCCACTAAGCTGCATTAACCACAATTTTGAACGTCATTAATTGTTATCACCAAGATAGATAACTCATTAACCATCCACTAAGCTGCATTAATCATCCACTGAGCTGCATTAATCAAGCTTTTATACATCATTAACCAAGTTATCAGTTAACGAGTTACCCATCTATTACATGTGTATCCATTAACCAAGTTCAATACACCATTAACCCTAATTTTAAACGTCATTAACCGTCGTCGAAAAGTTGTCCCATTTTGATTGTAAAAATATCATTTCTGTAACACAATAATTACAGAAGCATTTAGGCAGGTATCAGCATTTACCAAAGTTGATGAAATAGGCATTTACTTTTCTCAGCTTCAGAAGAAAAATTTGGTAAAGGGACCTTTGAAAGATAAAAATTATTTGTTCCAATCTATATTGCACAGCATCAAAATTTAAGAAGTACAAATATTACCTACCTTCCTGTTGATGATATTATGATGTGATTAGGATTAGTCACAAAGTCCCCAAGCTTTTGAAAATCCCTTTCACAATCCAACACAATGGCCCCTCTTGTGTATGGCTCTGATCGCAAACATGGATAAACATACACTCTAGGCAATACAGAAGTTTGCCTTCGTAAAAATTCTATAATTGTTGGTGGAGATAATGCTATATCGAGATTCCCAACCAATATCAAATATTGATTTCTTTCCACTGCAAGCTCCCTATCTTTCTGTATTCTGTCATGACTGCTGACAATTTTTTCTGACTTAGCAAGAAGACCAAAAGAAATTATGACAAAACCAAACCAGAAAAGGGAAACAATCAAGAATTACATAATAAATAAAGAGATAACGGCATTGAATAAAAGCCATAGGTGATGAATACAATATAAAGGTGAAAAGCTGTCTTCTTATGCTGATTAAATAAACCTAATGCATGCATACTAAGAAGGTTACAATCTGGTTCAGATGGATAAACATGGTTAAGGATGGTGAAAAAGTGATAAAGGCCTTGACAGGGTCATATGGCCTATCATATCAAGGGGCAATGAAGAAAATTCTTAAAAGCAGGGTATGGCTTAAAAAGCAAAGCCCAATGAGTTAAAAATTTATGTTTTCTTTTGTTAATTAGGCTCAGTTAAATGATAAAGACAAACCTAGAGATGGAGATACTTTATTAATAGACCGCCTGGCACATCGAGTTTCCTGCAGAGGCAGATATGACTTTAAACAAGAAAAATAGAAAATATATTGATATAATTCTAATTTCCACTGTATGCAAGCTAATGGTAACTGATTTCTGCTACACGGAAATCATGAAACTTGCCTTGCGTAGGCGTTCAAAAAAGCCTAGTCTGCGACCAGAGTTTGAGCTATCATCAGAGTATGGTACCACTTCCCATCCAGTAATACCCTTGGAAATCAAGTTAGATTTAGAAGAGACTTCAAATCTGTCCCTTGCCGTCTTCAGAAATGAAGCCACAACAGGATCTAAATTCAAAGTAGGCTGAATTTTGCAAACATTCTCAATAGTTGTAGTATACAATTTTCCAGCAATTGGTCCATGTAACCAGAGAAGTGAAAAGGTACATGAGCATACCTCCTCTCCCTTCTCAAAAGAATGTTGATTTTCATGCACCTAACAAAGCAAGTACATAAGGAGGAAGCCATTAATCAACAATGTAAGACTACATGTCAATATTTCCCAGACCAAATAAATTGTCATCATCTTTCTATTGTTTAGGATTCAGTCTCTAGCTATAAATCACAGACACTATTTCAGTACCGCGCTAAGTGTCGGACACGTGTCCAACGCCGACACTTATACGACGTAGGATGACACATGTCTTCTTAGAATTTGGGCTTTAGGTCTAACTCAAACCCAAAACCTAGCTCCAGAGGCAAGGATTGCTCAAGCCTTATAAGGACTACTTTGACCATATCTTTAGTCGATGTGGGATCTCAACACATCTCCTCATGTCCAGAACTGGACATCTGGAGCGTGGACAAATGAGAGTGAAATAACTAGCCCACTAACAGATCTAGAATATGCTCTGATACCATCTTAGAATTTGGGCTTTAGGCCTAACTCAACCCCAAAAGCTAGCTTAAGAGGTGAGAATTGCCCAAGCCTTATAAGAACTACTTTGGTCATATCTCTAGTCGATGTGGGATCTCAACATGTCTAATGTAAAAATTATTTTGTTTTCAACTCTGACATTATTATGATATTATGAATTATGAATCTTTTTCTTAATTTTCAATTTTACATATGTATATCTGACATGTTCGTGTCCTACAATTTTTAAAATTTGGTATGTTCCATGTCCATGTCAGTATTGTGTCGTGCGTCCGTGTGAGTGTCTGTGCTTCACAGGTCTCAAGTAGGATTATTGTAGTTTCCATATCTCAGAATTAAGATGAGTAAACGCCCATACGAACATACCGCAACAACGATGATGTCTCTACTGTATCCACACAAACAGACTCGCAAACGTCCAATGCCCACGACCTTTAGAGTCCAGCGTCTCTAGCATAGTGCTAGCTGCGAAGAGATGTGAAACCTGTCACTCCCTCCCACTCTTTGGGTTGTAAGTGCGGCCAGGGTTTTTGTTTAATATGAGACAACCTTTTAAAGGTACTATTTATAGTAGTGACCTCCTATGAAGAGTGGGAGCAACAACGGGTTTTAACCTAGGCGTCTTGAACTCATCCATTATGAGTCTAGTCCACGAGAGATCAGAGTCTAACCCGATTTCTCATTACTCCAATTTAATCTATTCTATGTGTGTGACACTATATATTCTCATGACGTTTACAGTAATATTAAAATCCTATTTTAATATTATAAGCAGCGAGTTGTATCTAGAAGACATCATTGTTACCCACATAATGAGAATGTCAATTATTTGACATAACCTTTTCATGATTAATGGTTCTGTGTAGTTTTGGTCCCTTTGTCGAGATATCTCGATTGAACACAAGACATAGAACGTCTCATTGTTGTATAGTTCAATCTTTCGTTTCTTGATACTTGAGTAAACATAGTAATAACAAATGATATCAATATCTCATATTGGCTCATTTAAGTATGGTCATGCATTTCAGAGCCTCATTCAATCAAGGTGCCCAAAGATATCACTCCTGTTATGTAGGAGGGGCAAACCCCATCTAGATCGCTCGCATCCCTCTGCATGACTCGCGGTATGCATAATAACTGACTTTATAATCACCTTGTTCTAGATGAGGTTTGATGGCATCAGAACATACAACTCCTCGTTTAGAAATCGTAGTGATTTCAGGTCAAAAGACCACATATATCATTGACACTTTGAGAATCACTACCAAACGCAATAAAGTTTTCTTCTCTACCTCTACTTTCTCTACTTCAACTAGCCAATAGAAATGTTATATGAATTTTCTGTAAATCATGAATGTGTTACTATACATTTTAGCAAGAACATACTTGTACCTATATTGCTAAAACCGAAAATTGGGCATGTTTTCTCTATTAAGCTAGAAACGAGTGTTATCTTTTTCATTTCTTTGTATTGATCTTGTAATTTTGGATGTTTGTTAAAAATCCATGAGGTCATTTCAAATATCATAAATTCATGTGTTCTTTTCAAATCTTCTCCAAATATACAAAATCTTGATTATCTTATAAGTTATTACGTTTCGAAATAGTTTATTAAAATTCAGAAGACTTTATATCCCAAATTAATTTTTTAAAATCCTAATTGAATAGAGATTTCATTTGACTATTCTGAACATTAAAAACCAAGAGTAGCAGAAAAACAGCGCAAAGAAAAAGAGAAATATCAATTAATCAAAAAGGAAAGTTCTTTGAATGATTTATTCACCTGAACGGTGAGCCCTAATAATAGCACTTTACCTCCTTAACAAGAGCGTCATAAAACCGAATATCGTCATTGCTGAACCAGTGGCACGCACACACTTTCATCCCTTCAACTAAGCTGCGACACTCGTTGTCTTGAAGTTGCGCCGAGGCGTTCCTGAACCTGCCTTCGAAATCCTCGAGCTCCTTCAAGCCCTTGATGTTTCGAGCATAGAAAACGAAGTCGTATTTGTCGGATAACTGCAAGTACTTGATTCTAAGAGCGTCGTCTCGCTCCGGAAACAACTTGATCGAGTACCATGCGTCGTCTTCAAAGGCCCTGAACTCGACGGCGTACTCCGGTAAGATGTCGCCGCCGTGCATTTGATTCTCCGGGGTCGACATTTTATGGGTGTGGCAAAGTTTAAGTGAATTCGAAAATCGGAGTGTTTTGGACGTTTCAGCTCACTCTCTGTATTTGGCTTTATCTTTTTTGGTGAGTAGTTCGGTATCCCATAATTCTGGATAAAAGTTACTGCCCAATCAAAATACATCATCCCAATTATATTAGTCATATTAATGGATCAAATCTAATGATTATTATCATTTAATTGAATCATCTAAACAAAATAAAGTTATCCTTGGGATATCATAGAATCCATCAACATTTTTTGGTGAGTATTTGACGTTAGGGGTGGGAATAGCTCATATCGCTCGTTAAGGCCTATGGCCTAGTCTATTTAAATCCTAATTTGGCCTAACCTAATTAACAAAAAAGTCAGGTTATGCCTTTCTAAAAAGCCTATATAGCTAAAACGGCAAGGTTAAGGCTTTAAAAAAAATCTATTAGGTCTATTGACTCATTTAAATATAGAGATCTACTTGCATATTTATTTATGAAGATCTAACAACCTATTTATCAGTATATGCCTACTAACCTCTTTACCATTAGAGGCTTACAAACCGACCAATGACTTATTTATATGTGGAGGCATATTTAATGGTGTTATTGAAAAATAGGCTTTTAATTAAGCTTCCTGATCAAACTTGGCTTTGAAGAAGGCCAAGCCTTAAAATTGGAACACAGACCAGGCTCAGGCTTGTCAGTGCCTAGCTCGATCTAGCCTATTCCCATCCCTACTTGACATTATCTATAACAGCAAACCAAGGGAATTGTATGATGTATAATAGTTTAAGGTAAAATTTGTGTACCCACGAAATGAAAGGATAAAAATTATCGTGCTCTATCAAAAACTGTCATCTCAATTAAAAGAATCAAATCAGTGAGTCATGTCAAATGGTTCTCATTATCTGATACGAGAGTATTCAACAAGGTTTAATTGCTAAGTATTGTCACCGTAAATTTCTTTACACAATCAACCAATTGAAAATCATGGTATAAATGACTTTTACGATAGTTTGGATAAGATGAAACATTTTAGTTGATGTGCCAATTTATAATCTTTATATTGTTAGTGTATATCAATTAAAATGATTATATAAAATATTTTTACATTAACCACTGTTTATATATTATTACATTAATTAACTTTTATCATCATACATGAATAACCTTGATTGATAACAATACATTTTTTTTATTATGCATCAAAATTAAACTCTATTATTATTAAAGATGAGTAAGACTTCTAAATGATTTAAGGATCATATATTTTTTTATATTGACTTTAGATATTTTATTATTTATTATCTATCATTTGTTATTGTTATTATATATCATATATCATATAAAATAGGATTTATGGTGTAAACAAAAAAAATATATATTTCAAGCGGTATAACACGCTTTCTTTAATTTCTCCGTAAAATTTCAATCTCATGTCATACTCGATCATATAATTTTCCTTTTGGCCTAATTGCATTTTTTATCCTCATATTATTGATCATGTACGATTTTGATCTTTATAGGATTTTTTTAGCACATTTAATCCCTTTTTTTTCAATGTTGTAAATTCGGTTCTCCTGTCAAATGTCCGTCAAATTTTCAATGATCAATAGAGAGCAACTACTGCTTTAAGCGTATAGAACCTCGGCTTGAGCTTCTATGATAAATGGCTTTGTGGTAGAACAAAAAAACGATCTCGTAAAAGAGGAACGAAACTTATAAATGACAGAGAGGAACCATTGAATTATGTTGAAGTGGAGAGGTAGAGGAGGAAGACGCTCTATCAGAGGTTCTATGCGCTTAGAGCAGTGGTTCCTCTCTGTTGATCATTGAAAAAATTGACGGATATTAGACAGGAGGACCAAATTTGAAACATTGAAATAATAGAAGGACCAAATGTGCTAAAAAAAACTATAGAAACCAAAATTACACATTATCAATAATAGAGAGACCAAAAATACGATTAAATCTTTCTTTTTATATTTTTTTCCTTTCTTTTCTGATTATTATTATTTTTTTATTCGCTAAACCCAACACACACACCCGCCCATCAAGACATCTATTGTATATTTTGTTTTTTGGTGGATAAAGGGACTAAGCGCCAACAACAAACACACTAAAACCCGCAAGGGAAGAAGCTAGAGGCAGCATCTCCCCAAACAATCAAACTCAAGAAGTTGGGAACAAACTCAAAGATCCTACTCTTGCCATGCTTGGCTAAACTATCAGCAGCCTGGTTAGCCTCCCAAAGAACATGAGTCCATGAATAGCATCCTCCACGATCGGAATAGGATCGAATATTATTAACAATAGTAGCACAAGGATGAGAAGACTCACATCCCTTGCTTAGAAGGGTAATGGCCACCTGAGAATCTGACTCCACTTGCAAAGATTTGAATCCTCTATCCCAAGCAATCTTAATGCCAAAGAGAATGGCCCAAAGCTCTGCATGAACCACCGAACAAATGCCAATATCTTTCGCAAAGGAGAAAACAACTTCACCACTATGATTCCGCACTACTCCACCACACGCTGCCTTGCCATTCGAAGACAATGCTCCATATTCAACTTAAAAGAACCTTCTGGAGGACGTTTCCAAGCAATGAGCGAGTGATTAGATGTAGGGCTCTATCTGTCATAAATAGCTCCTTCCACTTTAAGGCTCCTGACAATGTCCTGCACAAGCCTTTGAATCCTGAAGGTCAACTTCGAGTGGGAGGGAGTCACTTGAGAGAAAATAGCTTCATTCCGCTAAAGCCACGAAGAGATCAGGGTTGCACCAAAAATAACAGACCACGGGCAACCATCCTTCACAGAGAGGGATGCAATGTTATGACTCAACCACTCATGCAAACCATCCGAGAAGAAATTCAGATGCAAAGCTCCCCGGGATACTATGTTCCAAACTGCAACAGCAATAGGGCAATCACGCATCACATGCACAGTGTCTTCAGTGTCCGAACCGCATAATGGGCAAGAGGGCGGATCTATATTTACTCCAACCACCTGAATTTTATAAATCATCTACTATTATCGTAGGTAAACACAAATGCATTCATAGTTGTTAAAAATTGCACTCATATCATTTGACCTTTTGACCCTTTGATCCTCTCTCTCATACACTCTATATTTTGATCTTTGACCCTCTCTCTTACACACTCTGAAATTAGGGTTTTGAATCAAATTATTTACTCTATTGTTATATGATTGTGTTTATTGTATTGTTCCTTTGCATATTTACAAAGACATAAGATATGAAGAGAATATTTACAAAGTGGACCGTGCCAACCTATTCAACATAATTTTTTTCAAAGAAAAATTGTGAAAAATAGGTTGCGTAATCGAAAGGGAAATATTGTCTGATGATTTATATTGAAAGAGATGTGTTTAAAATAACGTTAGCAATGAGATGATTATTCAAGGATTTCAAAACATGAAACTATGTAGAGAACAATTATGAGGTATGTAATTTATTTGACTATATATATTAAAATTTTATGTCTTTATCTTCATATGTTTGATAGTATTTTTTATTGCTTTTTTTGAAAATAAATTATCCTTTTTGGAATAGATTGATCCCCTGACTTCGGATCCTAGATCCGTCAACAGCTATCAACTGACAAACCCCTCTTACACCTTAGTTCATTTGTGAGAAGAGCACCTTTAGCCACTTTCCAGATGTGCAGTTTAACTCGTCCAGGGCCCCTCCATCTCCAGATATTGACAAATACATCTATTGTATGTTGATATCTAATACTTTAGTTCATATCATTCATGTTTTCAATTACTTATAATTTAACATTATTTGCACTAGCAGTGTATCTCTATTATCAAAATATCTATTTCAAATTTGAAATACATTTTTATATATATTGAAAAGCCACTCATTGGAGGTTTTTGGTTAGTGGAATTATACAGGTGGAATGGTGAAGTTAATTCAACCTTCCATAGATATCCAGATAGATAATTTCCTTTTTCATTCTTTTTCTTCCGCTTTGTTTATAATTATTATATTATTATATTTTTCCAATACAGACATCCACTTTCCCCATTCATTTTTCTACAGAGATTATTAAATGCTACTTTAATTACTTGCGAGAGTAAACATATCAAGATAAGTTTTCTCAATCTGTCAAGCTATATGTTTAACTGTGCATTTGGAAGATTATATGAAAAGCTTATGAAAATAGCTTATAAAAATAATCTTATACAAATAACTTATGAAAATAGTTTATGATATTTTCATAAGCTGTTTTTAGTTTATTTCAGTAAGCTTGTTAGAGAAGCTTATGAAAATAAGTCGTTTTTAGTTTATTTGAAAAAAAAGTTTATTGCATAAGCACTTAATTAAGTTGTTTATCCAAACATACCTTAAAAAAAATAAGTTTAGTTTCAGCATACATTATATTTGACTTTACTAAGGTTTCCAATTGGGTAATGGTGACCTTACCATGGTTAACACTGATATATCAAGCTGTAAACAATAAGTCAAAGCAGACAATGATGTATTTAATACCTTGGAGTATGCACATGCGATAATGGATTATAACACATCACTTTCCAAGGTATTAAATGTTAGATTGTCTTTAATTCTTTTATGCTTTATGCGGAAGCATTAAAATTATAGGCATACATCCTAAAGCACATAAACCATATAGCATAAGATCTACTGAGACGACCCCACTTACGTAGGATAATCCCATTAAAGAATCTAATATATTAACTACCCTTAATCGCATTATAAATGTTAGCGTGTTTTCTTAAGATGAAGCGAAGTGGAAAATTTCGCGTGGAAGCAAAATCACATTTAGCACACAGCTTATCAGAGTACGTAATTGTAAAACGTAAGACATAAAGATATATATATATATATATATATATATATATATATATATATATATATATATATATATATATATATATATATATATATATATATATCATATACATCAGGTGCCCTATCAGTCGAGCTACAGTGTTAACATTTACATATAGTGTCTCGGTACCAACTTAAAGTA
Organism: Ammopiptanthus mongolicus; assembly: GCA_039655645.1. Lineage (NCBI taxonomy): Eukaryota > Viridiplantae > Streptophyta > Magnoliopsida > Fabales > Fabaceae > Ammopiptanthus > Ammopiptanthus mongolicus. Next base: position 17,210,300 of record CM077344.1, on the reverse strand, counting down.
ACATACATTAACAACTACTAGATTAATATAACAGCCCTCAGCCTAATCCACCGGCCTCAGTCTCGCACGGCGTATCACCCAACTCCTCCGCAGCTGGATCTTCCACCAAGTCTTTTCATAGATACATATAGAAGAGACACAAAAGAAAAGACAAGGAGTAAGAAATATGCATCATCATATATATGGAAAGAGGAGCAATAGCATGGCATACATACATGTATCACATAACATATAGAAATCATACAACACAATAACACAATAAACAACCATTTCCGTAGACATACGTCACATCCATCTCCAAGATATTTCTCTCAGATCAAACCTCTAAGGAATGATATTAATCCTTATATGCATGTATATATATCGGCCGATTAATAACGTCCCCATTTGGACATCCCCGTCGGGATCCATAATTCACGTCCACACTTAGACATCCTCGAAAGGATCAATAACGTCCCCAATTGGACCGCCCTTCGGAGAGATGTCAATAACATCCCCATTTGGACCGCCTCGACCCGAAATCGAGGGTTTCTCAATAATAACGCCCCCATTTGGGCCGCCTCGTAATCGAGGGTTTCTCAATAACATCCCCATTTGGACCGCCCTGACCCGACATCAGGGGTTTCTCAATAACGCCCCCATTTGGGCCGCCCTTCGAAGGGGTTTCTTATGCGGCATGATATGCATGTATAACCATTCATTACAGGTTGATACCGGAATCTCACATCTAGGCACTCAGCCATAACCACGATGCCTTGCATCAATATTAAAATCAATATCATGACGCCATGCGTCCACAAGCCCACAGCTCAATTAAAATCATAACAGTATCAATTAGAATCACATCGGTATCAACCCGCTCAATGTCATAATCTCATCATATGTTCATCAATTTCATCATATGCTTATCAAGCTCATAGTGTGCTCGTCAATCTAATCATGTCACATGCTCATTCGTAAACATCCAATCAATCACATTGATAACATATCATAACAATGAGCATGTCAATATACTCAATTAGACAAGTAATCATATAGATCACATAGAGCACATAATCATAATTAACCCTCGTAGATCATCATATAAATCATATAGAACACATATTCACAATCCCATCAAGTATATCAATCATCCATTTAGTATTTGTCTTCTAGCTTAGGGTATAGACTTAGTAGGGTTTAAGGCTCCCCTACACATATATATAGACTATACTATGCTTGCTTTTTCGATGATAATACTTTCTTCTCCCTACCTATAGCAAGGATCACGAGCTCCCAAGCTCACTAGCACTTTCCCCAGGCTACAATTTCGTTCCTTTACCGGATAATCGTACACACTCTAGTGTTCTTGAACACGATCTTAACCTTCACAACAATTCATCATCAAGATTAGTACTCAAACAAAATCCATCTAGTTCATAGGAACTAAGATTCGGCCCTTTGGTAGAGAAAATGCTAGAAATGTTAGAATTTGACAAATTTTTGGATTAATGATCCTTAAGCATAGATGAAGCTAGTGTAAGTCATTTGCTTCATGAATTTGAAACAAAACTCAAGATTTCCCCAAAAGTAGGTTTCGGCCATGTCTTAGGAACTTAGGGTAAGAAAGGTTCTTGATCATAATCAATTGAATTCAAGGACATTTAAGTGTGATAGAACTCAAATCAACACTTCTTTAACAAAAATTGGAACAAAATTTCATTGTTTCTACACAAGGGGCATTCGGCCATCTCTACCCTAAATGGGTTAGAGAGCTATTATGATCATAAGCTTTTATATTATGAAAGAAGACATTGAATCTAGATCATGAGAATTGGTTTGACATCAAAATGATTTTTCTACTAATTTTCATGAATTTTAGAAGTTCAAGAACAACTATGAACACATAGAGTTTCAATGAATGGAAGTAGAGATTAAGAGCTCAAAGAAGATATTTCTAGCTCTTAGATGATAGAGAAGATCAAGATGAACAACTTTGCTTCTCAAAGCTTGTGGAAAATCCTTGAAGAATGGAGAGAAAATGGAGGTGAAAACTTGGAGGTGTTCTTGAAGTGAAGGAGATGGAGAAAAGAAAATGTGAGAGTGAAAAGAAAAGGGAGAAGTCGTGAGGTGAGATAGAATAAAAAGGATAAGGATAAGGATAAGGATAAAAAGATAAGAAGGAAAGAAAAGATAAGGATAAGATAGGCTTAAGGTTAGAAAAGATAATTTTCCTTAAGAACAAAAGTGGGATTCTATCAAAAATTAACTTGAATACTTAAAGATTGAGAATGAAATGTGAGAAGGAGAATGGAGGAGTAAATTTCGTAGCCCATATAAAAAGAAAGGATAAGGATATGATAATTATCACTTAAGGTAGAAAAGTAACTTCACCTAGGAACAAAATTGGAATTATATCAAAAGTTGTACCAGAAACTCCAACACTTGAACTTGAAGAATAAAGTGAAGGAGAAAGGAATATGAGATAGAATATATATCTATGAATGGCGTGGGGTTATGTGAAGGAAGGGTAAGGATTGTATAAAAATTACTTAAGGGTAAAAGGTCATTTCCTCTTAGGGGCAAAATTATAATTTTACACTAGTCATCATTACTATGGTGAGTCACCCATGTGACTCACCCTTTGTCATCATTACTATGGTGACTCACCTAGGTGAGTCACTCATGTAATGATTGTTTAGTGGATAGATGTTGAGGTGTCCCCTTTTGAAAGCGACTTGAAGCTTATCCGTTATCGATTCCGGTGACCTCGTATGCGGATCGGGTTTCGTTTGAGTCTTCAACCCAAACCTTAACCATAATTCTCTACCAGTAATGTAGAGTAAAACAATATCTATGTTGTATCCAAAAAGTGGATACATAGAGCTAAAATCAATTCCGGACGAGAAACGTGGTTCCTGAATGTGATGCGTCAGTGGATGAGTCATCACCATGACTCATCACTATCATGATTACTCACCATGACTCACCATCATTAGTCATCCTTGTCATGATTACTCTTCCCAAAATATCTTGATATTTCACAAAGGAAAGTCCATAGAATTACAATTTTGCCATTGAAATTCAGAAAGCAGTAAAAATTGGAGTGTTACATCTACGACATGTCAGATTACTAGAATTCAGTGATTATGAATATACCAGGATCCATCGTATGTTCCTGACCTTAAGTGTTCTTCAAAAGAGAACTAGATCACTGTAACACCCCCTTCGCGGGTGCTACATACTCGAACTCTAATGCCGAAATAAATCAAGAAAATAAAAAGCTGGTTGCTTTCGGAAAATACTTTAATTAAGTAGCTACGTTCGAAAACGCGGCTCTAAAAATTTTCTGCATGCATAGGCAATACAAATTCAAGATGAAGGAATAAGCTCCTTACAGCACATCAGTATTCCCTGTTCATAAAACATAATCATAATATAAATCCTGGTCTAATATATAACATATTACAACTTGGAAACATAAGTTCAAAAGCGTACAGTAATATAATATAAGACTGCTCAAAATAAAAGACTCCTAAGCTGGTCGGCTAAAAGTAGTCATTGGGGTACAACCCAACGTCAACTTCATTAGAACGCTCCGTCATCCGAGTCCTCATGTCTCCGCGGGGACCTATGAACAACATCTGCACATGTGTTCCAAAAAAACAACAAGGTGTCCAACATGTACAGGCAAAGGTGAGATACTCATATAATAAGTTTATCATGATAGCCGCACAGGCGACAAACAGCATAAATACAGTTATATGAACAGTTATTTATACAACACAATATAATATCTCAAACACGATCATGAGTTATAATAATGCATGAGACTTCAATATCATCTTTCTAAGTCATATACTCCGGAGATTCCTACTACCCAACATCAAGCGATAGGCCGTAGTAACACCCGTAACACAATTGGTCTCATGAGTCGGCCTCTCTATTTAGGTCCGAACTCCAATTGTCCCAGGGTACCACGTCATAACCATATCCTGAATACGCCAGTCTCAGATCGAGTTCATTCGTGTTTGGCAGCCGATTTACCACGGCACGGGGTTGCTACGCCACCGGCCACTTGTGGGATCTCGAACACAGAATGCCCCTATAGACCTAGTGGTCTTGACTGATTAAATTCTCAACTACTAGAGTTGTAGCTCGGTTTCAAATGGCACGTCTGCCGGTTCATGCATGTACAAAGAAAGTTTTCTGTTTTCTTTGCGTTCATTCTTTCAAATGTCAAGATATAAAGTCCACGACTCATTTCAAAAAGGCATTAAGCCCACTCAAATCAAAAACACAGGACACGAAGTCCGAGTGCTCAATCCACAAAACACTAGCCCCGACATCTCGGCCACTAGGTTTGGGTTCATCTCAAAGGTTCATCATTTTCCTTTTCGGTCAACTTTCTCAAAACAACTTTGGAAAACAAAATACACTCTTGTTTTCTTGAAATAAAACATTTCTTGATTAAAGATAACATTTTCCGGGAAAAATACCTTTCTTGAAAACAAAACCGTTTTCTAAGGTTTCACGCCCTTTTTAAACACTTTACACAATAAAACACATTTGCACGACTTTTCACAAAACCACTTTTTACTTTTCAAAAGAACATACTTTTCAAAAGGGAACTTAACTTTTCTTGAAAAGCAACACGTTTTCCAAAAACCACTTTTTGATTTCCAAAACACGGTTTTCAAAACTTTGATTTCGATTCCGAGTCTTTTAACAATTATCGAGACATAGCCAGTCCTATACTCATCCAGGATATAAATATATGTATAGATATATGTATCAACCGTTCACCATCACAATAAGATATCATCCAAGGCATCCATGCCACAGTTATATCAAATAACCAACTATGCACAACACTTAACATCCAATCAATCCAGGACATAAGTATACATATACATCAAGTCTTAATTCAACCATAACACACCAATCAATCATATACCATGAGGCTACCAAACTCAAAATGAACTACCTCCCTTTACCTCACAAAGGTGTTCACTCCAAACTAGATCGGTTCTCGGTTCCGGCTCCGGTACCGTTCGCGTCGCCTAAAACAATCAAACACAATTCAATTCAAACAACAAAGCAACATCAATCAAAACATAAGTTTTCTTCCCCAAGAAGATATAGGGTTCGGCCATGAAAGGATAAAAAGGCTAGGGATCTCATTTGGTTCCAAACTTTTGGATGGTTGGTCCTTAAGCATGATTAACACTAAATCAAGTCCTATGACCCAAAAATTTGAGACAAAACTCATGGTTCTACACCCTATATGATTCGGCCATGAAGAGGAGAAATAGGTTAGGAGCTTTGGTTGATGTTTTGCTCTTGGGTTTAGGGTTCAAAGACATCAAGTAAGCTAGAACAAGTGCTATATAGCCAAAAATTGCAACAAAACCCATCCTTGCACCATCCTTAAGATTCGGCCCTCCAATGGAAGAATAGGGAGAAAATTTCTTTTGGGTTCATGCTTGTAGACACTCAAAGTACACATCATGATGGGTTCATAGAAATTGGTTTCATGATCATAGGATTTTTCTACCATTTTCTATGGATTTTCAAAGTTCTAGATCTAAACTTGGATCTTCATGAATCAAATGATTCAAGAGATGAAATAGAGAGGTTGAGAGAGTTAAGATGAGGATCATACCTCCTAGGATCAAAGATTAGTGAAGAAGAAACAAGTTTTCACTCAAAAACTTCAACTTTTGAAGATCAAACTAGGGTTTTTGTGAAGAACTTTTGATGAACACTCAAGAACACTCAAGAACTCATGAAGAACATGAAGAATAAGAGAGAGAAGAGAGAGAAAGAGTGATGGCCGAAATGGCCAAGAGAGAGAAAGAGAGAAATATATACATTGATGTCATGGCAAACTTGTAAATAACCAAAAGGGTAATTTGGTAATCCCTTCAAAGACTAGGAGCATTTTGGTCATTTCCCTTATAAATATCTAGATATTTCTAGAAAGGTAATGATGACATGGTGAGTCACAGGGTCAGAATGGTTATTCCATAAATTCTCAAGGGCAAAACGGTCTTTTCATTCAAGGGCAAATGGTAATTATGAAAAGGGTCAAGGGCATTTTAGTCATTTTACGTCCAGATATTTTCTAAATGTAATCATTACACTGATGAGTCATAGCACACCATGTGACTTCAACCTTATCCGTAGCGGGTCACTGAAATCTCGTATTCAGCTCCGTTCTTTACTCGATTTAGGTTTTCGCCCAAGAAAGTCGTATGACGACTTATTTATTTTGAATATTTCCAAAATAACCAATATTGTTGGAAATAAAATATAAAACCTAACTGTTTCGTTCACGAGTCAAAATTAGGTCTTGATAGTAGGAAAAAACTACTATCCGTGAAAAACACAGACCGGGCTCCGTTTGAGCTTTCGCCCGAAACTTAACCATGGCTTCCTATGGTTGTGTAGGACATTCCTATCTGGTCATAATATTTAATTGCCATTTCTAAGGCCTCGAATAAAATATAGGTTCATAAATACTGAATAATTAGGAAAACTCGAAAATCGGGATGTTACAATCACGAACCTTTCCTGAATAAAAGCGGCAATCGATCACGAGCAAGAGGGGGTTGATCGCCTCCTTATGCTCAATGCTCTAACAATCAGCACAGATGGTAAGGCGGGTCTTATGGTTCTTCTTAGGGTTGGAAATGAACCGAACCAACTCGAACATAGTTCGAAACTCGACTCGAAAAATAGTTCGTTGAACTTGGTTCATAAACAAAATGAGCTGAAAATTGAGCTCGTTAAATAAATGAGCTGAACTTGAGCCACGTGTAACACCCTGATTTTTCAAACTCTCTAATACTAATTAAATAGTATTTATGCGTTTGTATTTTATTGGAAGGTCTAGAAAGGAAAATAAAATAATCTGAGGCCATAGTCACGCTCTACACTATCGTAGTAAGTTATGATTAAATTTTGGGTCGAAAACTCAGACGGAGTCTGGTCTGCGTTTTCACTGACAGTAGTGTTTTACTACTATCAAGACCTAATTTTGACTCGTGAACGAGACATTTAATCTTAGAATTCGATTCTCTACAAATTTGCTAAAATCAGTTCTTGACGTTAAAAAGTGAAAATAATATAAACTATTCGGACGAAAACTCGAACCAGGAGACGATTGGAGTTGTAGATGGATTTAAAGGGACCCACTAACGGATAAACTCAGGGTCACATCAAGTCACATCATCTTGGGAAGCTTGCCAGTGTCATGATGATTTTTCAAAGTATCTGGACACAAAATGACCAAAGCGCTCTTGAGTTTCCATGAAATTACAACTTAACTATGGTGAAATAACCAAACTACCCCTAAGTGAGAAAATATCTCAACTTCTCTCCCTCACCCCTGGTTAAATTCGACCAGCCCGTCCTTTTCTCTATCTCATTTGTTCTTCATTTTCCTTCACTTTCTCATCACTTTCTCTCCTTTGTTCTTCATAATCTTCAAGTCTTTTGGTGAAACTAAGTTGAATTTTCACTAAGCTTCATCATCTAGGAGGTATTAATTTCAATATTCATCTCTTAATCTCTCTATTTCTCCCTCCAATCTTTATGATTCATGGAAGTTATGTTTTGGTTCATAAACTTCAAAAATCCATGAAAAATCGTAGAAAAATCCTTTTAATACCAAACCACTTTCTTTCAACTAGATTCATGATCATCTATCATAATCCAAGAGTTGGAAACCAAATGAGCTCCTAGCTCAAATGGGTATTTATGGCCGAAACCTCCATGGATGAGTGGATGGGGTTTTGGTTCAAGTTTTGGTGTAATAGGCTTTGATTTAGTCATATCACACCTAGGTAGTATAGAATCCAAGGGATGAGAATTTTTGGAACTCCCTAGTCAAATTTTCTTGTCTATGGCCGAACCTAGGAGGGAGAAGTTAGGAGAAAATTTTGTGATTTAAAGTTGATGTTTTGATTGATTGTTTGTGTGTAGTTGTCGACGAGTAATCAGACGAGAAATCGGGCGACTTCAGGATCGATCAGACGACTTTTAGCTTACCGGAAACTTCAAGAGGTAAGGGGGACTGCCTGAGGGATTCTTCCGATAACTACGTGTTATCGTATTTGGTCTGTAATTATGTGATTAAGCTATATGGTGGTTGATTTATTTACTTTCAGCAATTATTTTGATTGTTGATAATTGCTTGCTAATATGTGTTAAATGTATTTTACTTGTATGATCTGCTATAACCATATTGTGATGTTGATTGTTGATTGGGAAGCCTGACAGTGGTCAGTGCTCAATTAATTAATGTGGATAAAAACCTTGAAAAGCTTTGTAGCAAACGCCAAAGATTTATTTGGGAAACGTTAGGAATTTTTCAATAACGCAAGTTTCACTAAAAAGGATCCTAAAGTAATTTATAAAGTTAGTAGAAAAAGTTATATTTTTTTAACAATAAATTAATCATTATGTGGAAAAAGTAACATTAAGAGGAAAAATTCAAGTTTTTTAACTTAGGACGTTTTTAACGCTAAACGACGTTTTAATTCTGAAAAGATATACGGAAAACGTTTTCGAAAAATAGTAATACTGTTCTGGGCCGACGTTTTTTGTCTCAGCTGTTTCCTTTCAAAAATGGATTTTGGGAAGGGACTTTCAACAAAAGTTAAGTTTTATCAGCAATTCGGTGGTTTTCAAACCGTTTTCAAACAGAAAAGTTTCTCTGTAAACGAGTTTTTCCGAACGGTGTAAAATCCGACAACTTGGATGAGTTGCGGAGATTTCGTTTTGGATTTGTGTTTCACAGAATGAAAAACGGTGAAAAACGTTGAAAATGTGAACCTAGTATACGAGACGTCGGGATACTAGTGTTCTTTAAAAACAGCACGAGAAGCCGTGCAACGATGTTATGGACTATGTGTCCTGTGGACTGTGTGTCCTCCTCTTGTTATGAAGAAACGTGATTAAAGGTGAATGATGTTTTCTTTTACCATGGACCTTGGGCTGGTACATCGATCTAGGGCTCCGTGATTGAGCACTCGGACGTTTCGTCCTGTGTTAACATTAAGAAGTTTTAAAACGGTGTAAATTATGAATAGTCGGGAGCCTTTGAGCTACGACAACGAAAGAACGAACACAAAGAAAAGTGGCAAGACTTGAAACGTTTTTCCATGCATTAAAATTCGGCAAACGTGCCAATGGTGTTAATCTGGATATCTTGATGGCAGGATATTCAAGACGGTGTATACCATTGTGCCTTGATGGACAATGAAAACCATATACGATGATCGCCTGTGCCTTGTGTTGGACTGTGTGCAATAGTTTTAACAATGGTATGCCTTTTTGGCAATCGAGCTTGATCGGCTCCTTTTTATAAAACGGTGTTGGGATCTCCGGAGATTAAGTAAAGAATTAGATGATGAACATTGAAGTGTCATGCATTTCTTTTAAAAATGGCAATGACTGTCGGGTATGAAGCCCTATGATATACTACTTGTTTATTCAGTAGAACCTTATGCATAATGATTATATATGCTTATGTGCTATTGATGTGTAATGCATGTGGTTATCGTGTGTGAATCCATGTATTGGTATCTCACCCTTACATTTTTAGATGAGTTCCAAGATGCCACTGGAACATTCGGGGATCCATTCCATGACACTTGAGTATGCAGAGGAGGGTGACGTACGAGGAGTCACAGTACTTTAGAGGTGGACCAGCTATAGGATAAGTCCTATTATTTTGAATAACAATTTCGTTAGTTGCTCTGGCTACTGAAAGCCATGACTCTTTTGAATGGCCATATGTATAAGGCCTTATGTATGAAATTATGATATCTTAATATGTGTACTCTGCTTGATGTTTATGTACATGCGTGTTTAAGTTACGTTGATGTATGGTAAACTAAGCTAGAAGGAAAAAAATTTTATCACGCATTTTCGAACTAAGTTAAATACTTATAAAATCTTATTTTCCAAAATTAACCAGCAAAATTAATAAAGTTTTATTTTTCGCAACGGGTTACCATGTGATGTCCCAGAAGAGGATGTCACATTAGTGGTATCAGAGCTGGCCAAGTCTTTCGGGAATCTTTGGGAAGTAGGTCTATAGTGTTGGTGTTGTGTGTTCTCTGATTGAGACTTATTTGAATTACTTCTTAGAAGTAATGTGTGTTAACTAGTGAGCACACGTTTCATGTCTCTGGTTGCCATTTAACTGAGTTTGGCTTGCAGGTCAGTTATGGACCCAGAAGGTGAACGTGGACGTGGACGTGGACGTGGACGTGGACGTGGACGTGGTAGAGGTCGTCGAGGTGATCCTGTCGATGACCATGATCATGCTGATGAGTACTACGAAGGTTCAATGGATTATACTGCACAAGCGATGGAGAATGTTGCAGCTGTTATTGCCCTACAGATAGCTGCTATGGCTGCTCAGAACCAACAAGTTGCAGAAGGTAGAGGTATGACTGCATTTAGGCGTCAAAATCCTCCACAGTTTCGCGAGGATGCTGAACCTGAGGAAGCTGACTTGTGGATACAAGAACTGGAGAAGATTTTCGAGCTCATCTTGAATCCACAAGGAGTTAAGGTTCAGTATGTTGCTTTCCTGCTGATGGAAGATGCAGAGTATTGGTGGAAAGGCATCAGGCAACTGTTAGAAGCTGACAATCAGGAGATTACTTGGGATATGTTCCAAAGCACATTTTTGGACAAGTACTTTCCTGAAAGTGCTAGAGTCAAAAGGGACGAGAATTTCTCTGTCTTCTACAAAGGGATCTTTCTGTCGGGGAGTATGCAGCAAAGTTTGAATCGCTCGCCAAGTACTTCCGTTTCTTTCAGACTCAACCTAATGAAAGCTGGAAATGTGAGAGATTTGAAGCGAGGTTAAGGTTCGAGATCAAAGAATCTGTGCTGCCCTTGCAAATTAGAAACTTTCAAGCTCTAGTCGAGATGTGTGGCAAGGTGGAGCAGATGAGGAAAGGAAGAGATAATAGAGGGAATGTTGGAGGACTCTCTCGGTTTAAGTGCCAATTTCAAGCTCAGAGTCAATAGGGGAAGCAACAACAGAGGAAACCGTATTTCCTACCTCAGGGGACCAATCCAAGTCAACAACCATTCCGTCCAAATGCTGCTACATCAGGGAGTGGAGGTCAAAAGAACCAAAGCCAAGGCCAAGTTAAGAAATGCTACAGATGTGGAGATCCGAACCATATGGCTGACACCTGTCCACAGAGAACAGTTAAGCGCTTCAACTGTAATCAACTGGGACACTTGGCAAAGGTCTGTAATGTGCTAAAGCGTGGATCTACTATCAACCACGCGAGGACCAATAAACCTATGACGACGGGAAGAGTTTACACTACGAGCGATGCTGAAGCTTCGAACTCCGATGATCTCGTGCAAGGTAGTTGAGACATAACGGGTAACCTCTTAACCGTACTTTTCGATTCGGGTGTGACCCATTCCTTTATTTCGATGGATTGTGTGAAACTGTTGAACTTGCCTGTCTCTTCGTTATCTTATAATCTGATTGTTTTAACCCCAACTGCTAAACCAGTTATTGCCAATTCTATATGCCTGAACTGTCCTATTGTTATTCAGGATAGATATTTTCTTATTGATCTGATCTGTTTGCCTTTAATACAATTGGATGTAATTTTAGGCATGGATTGGTTATCTTCCAACCATATTCTCTTAGACAGTGCTCACAAAACCTTAGTCTTTCCTAAGGATGAGATTTCCGGATTTTTATCTGCTAACCAAGTAAGGGCTTCTTTTAAAGAGGGAGCACAAGGATACATATTGTTGTTTTCCTTGGACGTAGAGAGTAAGTTAGATCTATAGTCCATACCTGTCGTCAACGAGTTTCCGGAGGTGTTTCCTGAAGATGTACCGGGGCTACCGCCCGTTCGAGACATTGAGTTCGCGATTGATCTGGTACCGGGCACTGGACCGATATCCATGGCACCATATCGTATGTCGCCATCAGAGCTGGAGGACTTGAAAAAGCAACTGGTGGAACTGATGGAAAAGGAATTTATTAGACCAAGTGTATCGCCATAGGGAGCTCTAGTTTTACTAGTGAAGAAAAAGGACGGAACTTCTCGCCTATGTGTAGATTTCCGTCAGTTAAACAAAGTAACGATCAAGAACAAGTATCCTCTTCTAAGGATCGATGACTTAATGGACCAGTTACGTGGAGCGGCCATTTTCTTGAAGATAGACCTGCGATCGGGCTATCATCAGATTCGTGTGAAGGCGGAGGATATCCTGAAAACAGCGTTTCGAACACGCTACGAGCATTATGAGTACCTTGTGATGCCGTTCAGAGTGACGAATGCTCTTGCTATATTCATGGATTACATGAATAGGATTTTTCGTCCTTATCTAGATAAGTTTGTTGTTGTCTTTATAGACGACATTCTAATCTACTCTCCTGATGAAAAGAAACATGCTGAACATCTCAGTATGGTTCTTCAAATCCTAAAGGAGAAACAGTTATACACGAAACCTGAAAAGTGTGAATTTTGGTTAGACCAAGTTCAGTTTTTAGGACACGTTATCTCGAGCGAAGGAATCGCAGTGGATCCGTCGAAGGTTGAAGTTGTTTTGCAATGGGAGATACCACAGACGGTAACAGAAATCAGTAGTTTCGTGGGTTTAGCTGGATACTATAGGAGATTCAATGAGGGATTCTCCAAGATAGTAGGACCCCTTACCCAACTAACTCGGAAAGATCAAGCATTTATCTGGACTGAAACATGCGAGGAAAGTTTTCAGGAATTGAAAAGGAGTATGACTATTTCGCCTGTGTTAGTATTACCTAATCCCAAGGAACCTTTTGAGGTATACTGTGATGCCTCACATCAAGGGTTGGGTTGTGTATTGATGCAGAACCGGAACGTAGTAGCTTAAGCTTCCAAGCAACTGAAGAATCATGAAAGGAATTATCCTACGCATGACCTGGAACTAGCGGCAGTGGTTTTCGCATTAAAGATCTGGAGACATTATTTGTATAGAGCAACATTCAATGTCTTCAGTGACCACAAAAGCTTGAAATACCTGTTTGACCAGAAAGAGCTCAACATGCGACAAAGAGGCTGGTTGGAATTTCTGAAGGATTACGATTTCCAATTACAGTATCACCCTGGAAAAGGAAATGTGGTGGCTGATGCCCTAAGTAGAAAATCAATACATGCATCTGCAATGATGGTCAAAGAGCAAGAATTGATAGAACAATTCCGAGATATGCGGTTGACGATCAAGATGTCGCCGGGAAAGCTTTGCTTAGGTATGATTACTGTTTCCAATGGATTAATGGAACAAATAAGAGAGAAACAAGAAAATGATCAGTACCTACAAGGAGAAAGGAAATTAGTGCGGCGAGGAGCAGCATCAGAATTCAAAGAGGGAGCAAATGGAATCTTAAGGTTCGGCGAAAGGATTTGTGTACCGGACGATTCCGAGCTTAGGAAATTGATTCTGGAGGAAGCTCATAAGAGTAAATTGAGTTTACACGCGGGAACCACAAAGATGTACCAAGATCTAAAGAAGTTGTATTGGTGGTACGGGATGAAGAAAGACGTAATGGAATATGTCACTTTGTGTTTAGTTTGTCAAAAAGCTAAGATTGAACATCAAAGACCGGCAGGAATGTTACACTCTTTGGACATCCCGGAATGGAAATGGGATGGTATCGCGATGGATTTCGGGACGAGTTTACCAAAGACTCGGAAGGGACATGACGCAATATAGGTAGTGATTGATCGACTGACCAAGTCGGCTCACTTTTTGACCATTAACATAAAGTATTCAAAGGAGAGATTGACTCAGTTATACATTGGAGAAATTGTCAGATTACATGGGGTACCATCAAGTATTATTTCGGATCATGATCCGAGGTTTACGTCGAGATTCTGGCCAAGTTTACAAGAGTCCCTAGGAATGAAACTCAGATTGAGTTCGTCGTATCACCCACAGACGGATGGACAGTCCGAGAGGATGATCTAGTCCCTTGAAGACTTGCTGAGAGCTTGTGTGTTGGAACATCTTGGTAGTTGGGATGAATTTCTACCATCGATAGAATTCACCTACAATAACAGTTTCCACTCAAGTCTAGGGATGGCACCCTATGAAGCCTCGAATGGTCGACGGTGCAGAACACCTTTATGTTGGTACCAGAATGGTGGAAGCCTTTTGTTGGGACCAGATATCGTGCAACAGACAACCGAAAAGGTAAAGATGATCCAGGAAAAGATGCGGACGACTCAAAGTCGATAGAAGAGTTACGCGGACAAGAGAAGACAACCTCTCGAGTTTGAGGAAGACGATCATGTGTTTTTGAGAGTCACGCCTACGACTGGGGTTGGTCGGGTAATGAAATCCAGAAAACTCACCCCGAAATTCATTGGACCTTACCAAATTCTTCACCGTGTAGGTCTAGTAGCCTATCAAATTGCTTTACCACCTTTTCTTTCAAATATTCATGATGTTTTCCATGTTTCGCAACTAAGGAAGTATATTTCTGATCCATCCCATGTTCTTGAACCCTATGTAGTACAGTTGAAAGAGAACTTGTCTTATGAGACTTCACCCGTATGAATCACAGATAAGATGAATAAGCAGCCAGGGGTAAACAAATTTCCTTAGTCAAGGTTATTTGGGACGATACAACTGGAGACGCAACTTGGGAAGTAGAAGACAAAATGAGGGTGCAATAGCCCTACCTTTTCATAGGCACGTAATTTCGAGGACGAAATTATTTTTAGTGGGGTAATAATTTTTTCAAACTCTCTAATACTAATTAAACAGTATTTATGCGTCTATATTTTATTGGAAGGTCTAGAGAGGGAAATAAAATAATCTGAGACCATAGTCACACCCTACGCAATCGTAGAAAGCTATGGTTAAATTTTGGGTCGAAAACTCAAACGGAGCCCGGTCTGCGTTTTCAGTGACAATAGTGTTTTACTACTATCAAGACCTAATTTTGACTCGTGAACGAGACATTTAGTCTTAGAATTCGATTCTCTACAAATTTGCTAAAATCAGTTCTTGACGTTAAAAAGTGAAAATAATAAAAACTATTCGGGAGAAAACTCAAACCGGGAGACGATTGGAGCTGTAGATGGATTTAACGGGACCCACTAAAGATAAACTCAGTGTCACATCAAGTCACATCATCTTGGGAAGCGTGCCAGTGTCATGAAGCTTTTTCAAAATATCTGGACGCAAAATGATCAAAACGCCCTTGAATTTTCATGAAATTAGAACTTAACCATGATGAAATGACCAAACTACCCCTAAGTGAGAAAATATCTCAACTTCTCTCCCTCATCCATGGTCAAATTCGACCAGCCCTTCCTTTTCTCTCTATCTCACTTGTTCTTCATTTTCCTTCACTTTCTCATCACTTTCTCTCCTTTGTTCTTCATAATCTTCAAGTCTTTTGGTGAAACTAAGTTGAATTTTCACAACGCTTCATCATCTAGGAGATATTAACTTCAATCTTCATCTTTTAATCTCTCTATTTCTCCCTCCAATCTTTATGATTCATGGAAGTTAGGTTTTGGTTCATGAACTTCAAAAATCCATGAAAAATTGTAGAAAAATCCTTTTAATACCAAACCACTTTCTTTCAACTAGATTCATGATCATCTATCATAATCCATGAGTCGGAAACCAAATGAGCTTCCTAGCTCAAATGGGTATTTATGGCCGAAACTTCCATGGATGAGTGGATGGGGTTGTGTTTCAAGTTTTGGTGTAATAGGCTTTGATTTAGTCTTATCACATCTAGGTAGTATAAAATCCAAGGGACGAGAATTTTTGGAACTCCCTAGTCATATTTTCTTGTCTATGGCCGAACCTAGGAGGGAGAAGTTAGGAGAAAATTTTGTGATTTAAAGTCGATGTTTTCATTGATTGTTTAAGTGTAGTTGTCTACGAGTAATCAGACGAGAAACCGGGCGACTTCCGGATAGATCGGATAACTTTTCGCTTACCGGAAAACTTCAAGAGGTAAGGGGGACTGTTTGAGGGATTCTCCGGATAACTACGTGTTATCGTATTTGGTCTGTAATTATGTGATTAAGCTGTGTGGTGGTTGATTTATTTACTTTCCGCAATTATTTTGATTGTTGATAATTGCTTGCTAATATGTGTTATATGTATTTTACCTGTATGATCTGCTATAACCATATTGTGATGTTGATTGTTGATTGGGAAGTCTGACAGTGGTCAGTGCTCAATTAATTAACGTGGATAAAAGCATTGAAAAGCTTTGTAGTAAACGCCAAAGATTTATTTGCGAAACGTTAGGAATTTTTCAATAACGCAAGTTTCACTAAAAAGGATCCTAAAGTTATTTATAAAGTTAGTAGAAAAAGTTAGATTTTTTTAAGAATAAATTAATCATTATGTGGAAAAAGTAACATTAAGAGGAAAAAGTCAAGTTTTTTTAACTTAGGACGTTTTTAATGCTAAACGACGTTTTAATTTCGAAAAGATTTATGGAAAACGTTTTCGAAAAATAGTAATAGTGTTCTGGGACGACGTTTTTTGTCTCAGCTGTTTCCTTTCAAAAATGGATTTTAGGAAGGGACTTTCAACAAAAGTTAAGTTTTATCAGCAATTCGGTGGTTTTCAAACAGAAAAGTTTCTCTGTAAACGAGTTTTCCCAACGATGTAAAATCCGACAACTTGGATGAGTAGCGGAGATTTTGTTTTGGATTTGTGTTTCACAGAACGAAAAATGGTGAAAAACGTTGAAAACGTGAACCTAGTATACGAGACGTCGGGATACTAGTGTTCTGTAAAAATAGCACATGAAGCCGTGCAACGATGTTATGAACTGTGTGTCCTGTGGACTGTATGTCCTCCTCTTGTTATGAGGAAACGTGATTAAAGGTGAATGATGTTTTCTATTACCACGGTCCTTTGGCTAGTGCATCGGTCTCGAGCTTCGCGATTGAGCACTCGGACGTTTCGTCTTGTGTTAACGGTGAGAAGTTTTAAAACGGTGTAAATTATGAATAGTCGGGAGCCTTTGAGCTATGACAACGAAAGAATGAACACAAACAAAAGTGGCAAGACTTGAAACGTTTTTCCATGCATTAAAATTCGGCAGACATGCTAACGGTGTTAATCTGGATATCTTGATGGCAGGATATTCAAGACGGTGTATACCATTATGCCTTGATGGACAATGAAAATCATAAACGATGATCGCCTGTCCCTTGTGTTGGACTGTGTGTAATAGTTTTAACAACGGTGTGCCTTTTTGTCAATCGAGCTTGATCGGCTCCTTTTTATAAAGCGGTGTTGGGATCTCCGGAGATTAAGTAAAGAATTAGATGATGAACATTGAAGTGTCATGCATTTCTTTTGAAAATGGCAATGACTGTCGGGTATGAAACTCTATGATATACTAATTGTTTATTTAGTAGAACCTTATGCATAATGATTATATATGCTTATGTGCTATTGATGTGTAATGCATGTGGTTATCGTGTGTGAATCCATATATTGGTGTCTTACCCTTACATCTTTAGATGAGTTCCAAGATGCCACTGAAACATTCGGGGATCCGTTCTTTGACGCTTGAGTATGCAGATGAGGGTGACGTATGAGAAGTCACAGTACTTTAGAGGTGGACCAGCTATAGGATAAGTCCTATTATTTTGAATAACAATTGCGTTAGTTGCTCTGGCTACTGAAAGCCATGACTCTTTTGAATGGCCGTATGTATAAGGTCTTATGTATGAAATTATGATATCTTAATATGTATACTCTGCTTGATATTTATATACATGCGTGTTTAAGTTACGTTGATGTATGGAAAACTAAGCTAGAAGGAAAAAAATTCTATCACGCCTTTTCGAACTAAATTAAATACCTAGAAAATCTTATTTTCCGAAAGTAACCAACAAAATTAATGAAGTTATATTTTTCGCAATGGGTTACCATATGATGTCCCCGAAGGGGGTGTCACACCATGTATAGTTCGGCTCGTTTGGTTCTTGAACCAGCTCGATAATTTTATATATATTACTTAAATTATATATTTTTATTATTATTTAAATAATATTTAAATATATTATTGAAATATTAAATTTATTTAAATAATATATTTTGTATTAATTTTTTTGACAGTATTTTGTATTAACTTCTAAAACTATTCAACTTTTTTCTTGAAGGAGGGGGTCAAACACTTATTTTGACTTTTGATTGATACGAGTCGAGCTAACAAGCTGAACCGATCTACTCGCGAGCTTAAGTCCAGTTGAGTTCGAGCTGAAAAAAAAAGGTTCATGTCGAACTCGAGTCAAGCTATGGCTGAACCAATTCTTATCGAGTCAAGTCGAGTTGAACCAAGTTCGACTCATTTTCATCCCTAAGTTCTTCCTCAACCAAGTCTCCTTAATTCCTTGATGGGACCTGATGCTCTCTTCAGATGGGGAAATGAGAGACTGAGTATGTAGATTTGGTGTATTGGGGACCATACCATTCTTGACGTATTAAAACCTATTAGGTAGGGGTGGCAAAATGGGTTGGACTCGATGGGTCAACTCATTTAACTCGTCTATTTTGGCGGGTTAGGTTGGGAATATCAACCCAACAACTCGTTTTGACCTGCCCCGCGTAACCCACCAAGAAGGCAGGTCAGAGGCGGGTTGCCCCGCCAGCTTTCCTGTTTTATACATTTTAAATATATTAATCTTTTTTTAATTTTTAATTTAATATTTTAGCGGGTCAGAGGTGGGTCGGAGCGGGTTGACCCGCCACCTTGTCAACCCATTTCGGGTTTTATGGTTATTTTTTTATTTTATAATTGTTTAAAAAAATTTATTGTCTTTTAGCGAGTCAACCCGTCAACCCATTTTCTAGTTTTTTTTGTTTTTGGCGGGCCAATCCGCCAATCCACCACTATAACAGGGTGGGTTAGGAGGCTCAACCCACTTTATTCAAGCAGGTCAACCCGTCGCGCCCCGATTTGGCAGGTCAATGGAGGGGCGAGACGGGTCGGGTTGGCCCATTTTCCTAGCCCTACTATCAGGGTTCCCATTTAGGGTTCCCATTAACCCCTGATGAGCCAATACGGGTATCCACTCTTGCTTGTATATGTATGTCCACAAAGGCCCTGATCAAGGTACAAGGGAGGTTCATAGAGGATCAAGTATAGATTTGGTTCAACAATATATTGATGCAAGATAGATTTCTGCTTTAGAGGCCTTATGAAAAATATTTAGATATTTAGATTTACCCTTTATCGATTATATACATGTGTTGAAAGATTACAAATTCACTTAACAAATCCCCATCCTGTGCGATTCTATAAGCATCAAAGAATCAATGATATACTAAGCGATGACCATAACTCCAAAATCATGCTCACACAATTCTTTGTCCTAAACCACAGAGATCCACAATCTAGAAGTTATTTGTAGAGAGAGATTCCAGAGCATTATTGTTGGCACAAGAGGGTAAGGAATGGTACCGAAGAAGGTTAAAAAAGAAAGTATTTGGCCAGATCTATACGGTATCACCTTCAGAAGGTGATAAATTATACTTACGTGTTTTGTCATCTCATTTAAGAGGTACAACCATTTGGGAATACCTACTTTCAGTAAACGGCACATGCTTTCCCACATTAAAAAAAAGAACTGAGCATTGGGGCTTTTTAGAGTGACAACAATATTCGTGAATGTTTAGTTGAAGCATCAAGTCTACGAATGTCATATGCTATAAGGAGGTTATTTGTGACTATATTAATTTTTTGTGAACCAACTAGTGTTAGACGCCTCTGGAATGAGTTTTAAACCTACACGGCCAAAGGTTATCCTTCAAAAAGCATTGCCATGGGATGAAGCTTGACTAATATGTCATTGAGAGATTTGAATGACCTTCTGATTCAACATGGAAAACAAATCACAAATTTTGATTTTCCATCATTAACATTGGATATAACTCAAGATAATCCGATGCCAAGAGTTATATAGGGAGATCTATCAATCCAAATTCCTAATGAAGATATGGAATCTGTAGAAAAGTTAAATAATGACCAATTGAGGGCTTTCAACACCATTATGAATGTTATCGAGCGTAAGCAGAGTCAAGTTGTTTTTTTTTTGTATGGATGGGTCAGTGGGATTAGGTAAAACATTCCTTTATCGCACTTTAATTGCAAGTTTGAGAAGTAAGGGTCAAATTGTCTTAGCGACTGCCTCATCTGGTATAGCTGCGACACTATTACCTGATGGTACAGCTGCACATTCTCGATTTAAGATACCTATCAATGTAGAGTCAGGGTCTTTTTGCTCAATAAGTAAACAATCTTGTCTTGCAAAGCTAATTATAGAAACAACAACAATCATTTGGGAAGAAGCACCCATGACAAATAGATATGCTTTGGAAGCATTAGACCAAACATTAAAGGATATTCTAGATTGTGATGCTCCATTTAGGGGGGAAGTGGTGATAATGGCAGGGGATTTTCGCCAAGTACTTCATGTTATTCAAAAAGGTACTATGGCACAAATGATATTTGTATGTGTTGTTAGGTGTCATTTATGGGCTAACACAAGGGTTCTACATTTGCGACACAATATGCGATCATTGCAAAATCATGATTTTGCACAATTTCTTATGCATATTGGAGATGGTGTTGAACCTACCAAACATGATGATATGGTGAGGGTACCCCGCCAAATTTAATTACAATGGGAAGGAGAAAGTTCAATACAAAATCTTATACAACAAACATTTCCAAAATTAGAATACCATGAATGAGATGCATCTTATATGGTAGAAAGAGCCATACTTACACCCAAAAATGAGGATGTTAAAAAACTTAATGACATAACTATCAATCATTTCCCAGGAGAAGAGCATAGTTTGATATCATTTGATGACGTCGAAGGGGGCACACACAACTTATACCAAAGGTTAAAAAAGGTGCACCCTTGATGTTGTTGCGAAACATAAACCCTAAATCTTGCCTCTGTAATAGGACAACGTTACTTTGTCATGTTTTTTTTTTTTTTTTTGAATATGTTGGATGTGGAAATTATAACAGGCAACCATGCTGGAAGAAGAGCTTTCTTGCCCAGAATTAAACATAAGACAACTGAGAGTGTGAAACTTTCCTTTGTGCTTATTAAGAAGCAGTTTCCTGTGAAACTAATTAAGTTTTGAAATTACAATAAATAAGTCACAGAAACATATCGTTCCCAATGTTGAAATTTATCTTCCACGATATGTTTTTAGCTGTGGTCAATTATATGTTGCTTTGTCAAGAGATGTTTCTCAAGCTGCCACAAAAAATCTAAAAGTAGGAAAATTTGAAGGGGAAGATGGGAACTTCACAAGAAATGTTGTTTTCCAAATATTTATTTATCTCAAACTCAGGTATTGTCCTTTTTGATAATTATGTCATCTTTAACATAATATTTGGTTGTTGTCTAATTTAATGTTGGCTAATTTAGTTGGTATAATATGGTAAATGTATAGATGATATAGTAAATGTAAAAGGACAATATCCGAGTTTGAGATAACAAAATATCTTTGAAAATAATATTTCTTGTGAAGTTCACATCTTCCCTTTCAAGTGTACCTTCTTTAATTAGGATTTTTGTGCCAACTTGAGAAACACCTCTTGATAAAGCTATATATAATTGACCATGGCTAAAAACATGTTGTGGAAGATAAATTCAAACATTGAGAATAGTCTGTCCCTATGACTTATTTATTGTAATTGCAAAATTTGGTTTCACAAGAAACTGGTTCCTAATAAGAACAAAGGGAAGTCTCGCACTCTCAGCTGTCATATGCTTAATTCTAGGCAAGAAAGCTTTTCTTCTAGCATGGTTGACTGTTAGGATTTCCATATCCAGCATATTCATAAAAAAGACTACGACAAAGTAACCTTGTCCCATTATAGAGGCGAGATTGAGGGTCTATGTTTTGTAACAACATCAAGGATGCACCATTTTTAACCTTTAGAATATGAGGTGGCAAACCACCTAGAGCAATGTAGTGTAAATATTCTTGTTGATATAAGTTGTGTGTGTCCCTTTCGGCATCATCAAATGATAAAAATTATGCTCTTTTCGTGGAAAATGATGGATAAATATCTCATTCAGTTTTTGAACATTCTCATTTTTTGGTGTAAGTATGGCTCTTTCTACCATATATGATGCATCCCATCCATGAGATTCTAATTGTGGAAATGTTTGGTGTATAAAATTTTGTATTGAACTTTCTCTTTCCTATGGTTTTACAATTTGGCAAGGTACCCCCACCATATCATCATGTTTGGTAGGTTCAACATCATGTCCAATGTGCACAAGAAATTGTGCAAAAGCATGATCTTGCAATGATCTCATATTTTGCCGCAAATGTGGGACCCTTGTGTTAGCCCATAAATGAGACCTAACAATACATACATATATCATTTATTCCTTAGTGCCTTTTTGAATAACAGTAAGTACTTGGCGAAAATCCCCTCTCATTATCATCATTTACCCCCTAAATGGAGCATCACAATTTAGAATATCCTTTAATGTCCGGTCTAATGCTTCCAAAGTATATTTGTTTGTCATGGGTGCTTCGTCCCAAATGATTGTTGTTGTTTCCCTAATTAGTTTTACAAGATCAGATTGTTTACTTATTGAGCAAAAGCACCCTGGCTCTACATTGATAGGTATATTAAATTGAGAATGTGCAGTTGTATCACCAGTTAATAGTGTCACAGCTATATCAGATGTGAGGGAGTCGCTAAGACAATTTGACCGTTACTTCTCAAACTTGCAATTAAAGGGCGATAAAGGAATGTCTTACCTGTTCCTCCTGGCCTATCCACAAAAAGAAAATTGACTCTGCTTATGCTTGATAACATTCATAATGGTATTGAAAGCCTTCAATTGATCATTATTTAACTTTTCTACAAATTCCATATCTTCATTAGGATTTTGGATTGATAGTTCTTCCTGTATAACTCTTGACACTGGATTATCTTGAGTTGTCTCTAATTTTAATGCTGTCAAATCATAATTTGTGATTCGTTTTTCATGTTGAATCAGAAGGTCAGTCAATCTCTCAATAGCATATTAGTCAAGCTTGATCCCATGACAATGCTTGTTGAAGGATAGTCTTCTACCATGTAGGTGTAAAACCCACTCCAGAGGTGTGTAACATCAGTTGTTTCAAAAATATATATATATACATAGTCACAAACAATCTCCTAAAGCGTATGACATTTGTAAACTTGATGCTTCAACTAAGCATTCGTGAATATTGTTGTCACGCTCTAAAAAGCCCCAATGCTACACTGATTTTTTGAATATGGGAAAGCACGTGCCATTTACAGAAAGTAGGTATTCCCAACTGGTTGGACCTCTTAAATGAGATAACAAAGCACATGTCTCCTTCTAAAGGTGATACTGCATAGATCCGGCCAAATACTTTATTTTTTGACCTTCTTCGGTACCATTCCTTATCCCCTTTGTGCCAAAAATAATGCTCTGGAACTCTCCGTACAATTAACTTCTAGATTGTGGGTCTCTTCATTTTAAGGCAAACAATTATGTGAGCATGGTTTTGGACTTATGGTCATCTTTTAGTATACCATTGACTCTTTGATGCTTATAGAATCGCACATGATGGCGATTTGGTAAGTGAATTTGTAATCTTTCAACACGTGGATATAATCGGTAAAGGTTAAATCTATATATTTTCCATAAGGTCTCTAGAGCACAAATCCATCTTGCATCATTATATTGCTGGATCTCATCTATACTTGATTCTCTGTGAATCTCCATTACAACTCTATCAGGGCATTTGCAGACATACTTATACAAATATTTAATACTTTTAATGCTACTGCGTACTTTAACATTTATGTGACAGTCATATTTTAACAACAACCAAGGGTTATTAGAAACCACCCATCTATTATCAATAATCATATTCCTATTTAGAGATATTGGTTCGTTAAACCGTCTTCTATACTCTGGATATGAGTCATTACCTTGACGTGTCTCTTCTACATTTTTTTACATTGACCGTTCTTCATACATGGTAAATTTGGATTAAGGCAAGGTCTGTGGATCATGTGGTTTAGTACTGCATCATGTAACTATGGTTCAGCTTCAATTTTTGGTATTTCTGCCTTGACCACGCTATCATACTCTTTGGGTTACATAATTTGTCGTTACTATTTAAGATCAGTAGCATATGCACATGCAGTAGTCCTCGTTTCTGAAATTCAATGACATACATGTAACTTTTAACCTTTCCTAGGACCCCTTTATTAATGACATCATCCTTCAATTGATCAAATTTGGCTCGAAAGGTTCTTGTCAGCAAGTCCGGATGATCTTGTGGAGTTTGAAAAAGGCCAAGTTCGGATGATATTTCAATCCAAGAAGGATTGCATGTCATTGTAAGGAAAATATCAGATTTACCATCATTAAGCACAATAGTTGTACCATTTTCATAACGTTGTATCACGTCTCGACAACAACCAATAAATGATGTTGGCAATATTGTTCTTTGTCGACATTTTCTACAACAACAAATTGAATTTCTTGTTGGTGGTAGATGTAATTGATATATATATTGTATATTTAAATTTAATATGTTACAGTGAGTACCTATAGTAGTTTCTCCTACATGCAAAGCATCTTGCAAGCCTTGGCACACTTCAGTGCAAATATTATTTTGTTGAGTTCAAATCCACCTTAACCTCCCTAATTCAATCTTCATATTGTGAAACCCCATAGGTTTCTATGTGTTAAGTTTTGATGATGCCAAATATTGTTTGATGATATGTGTTATGACATACAAGCATTGGATATGTGTCTAACTGTTCTGTGCATTATAATAATTAATTGATGAACACTAATCAAAAGCATGCAGGACAAAAAGAAAATATATTTTACAAGCATGCAGGTACTCAAAGGTTAGCAAAGCAAGAAATGAAAAAGCTAGAAGTACCAAAGTTTCAAGCATCAAAACCTCAAGCAAGATTGGGTAAATATATTAGGTATCAAATGTCTTTTAAGGGTATGATGACTAAAACTTGATTTGGCTCACTTAATTTATTTAATTAAAATATATGATAAGCAACATGTTTTTGTCAAATTGATTTCAAATGAAAAAATAATTTAGCATAAAAAGAATAAGTTTTTCAAAGTATATATTCATTTTCAATGTAACGCCTCGATTTTCTTGATTTTCTTAATTAAACAGTAATTGTGTATTTGTATTTTATTGAAGGGTCTAGAGAGTGGAATAAATTAATCCGAGACCATAGTCACGTTCTACGTTATCGTATGAAGCTATGGTTAAATTTTGGTCGAAAATTCAGACGGAGCCTGGTCTGCGATTTTCACTGACAGTAGTGTTTTAATACTATCAGGACGTAATTTGGACTCGTGAATAAAACAGTTAGTCTTAGAATCACGTTTCCTATATTTTTGAAAAAGTTCGTCCTAACGTTCGAAAATGAAAATAATATATTCGGGTCGGTAATCGATCTGGGAGACGATTCGAGCCGTGTAAGGGTTTTATGAGGCCCATGAGCGGATAATCTTCAAGTAAAGGTTGTGTCGGGTCATCTAGGGACTCATACCAGTGTCGTGATGATTTTCAAAATATCGGGACGCGAAATGACCAAATTGCCCTTGGTCTTTCTTTTTACAAAATTACCATTTTACCTTTCTTAACTCTTAAGTCACTTAAGTTAAGAAAATATCTAAAACTCTCACTCTCTCTCCTCCCTATTTCGGTTCTCTTTTTTTCTCTCTCCCCCTCCATCTTCTTCTTCTTCCTTTTTTCTTCTTCTTCTTCCTCCATTTTTCTTCTTTTCTCCATTTCTTCATCTCCATTTTTCTTCAACTTCCACAAGGTTTTTCAAGAAAGTTTGTGAAGCAAAGTTGATCCTCTCATCCTCCTCTATCACCTAAGAGGTATAGATTTCATCCTTGAGCTCTCAATCTTCATTTTCCTCCATTGAAATATATGGTTTTAAGTTTTAAGATCCAAACTTCAAAAATCTCTAGAAAATTGTAGAAAAATCATTTTAATACCAAACCAATTTCTACAATCTAGTTTCATCCTCTACTATCATAATCCAAGAGCTTGAAATCAAATAATCCCTCTAGCCTATTTTTTTTAGAGAGGCCGAATGTATGTATATTTAGGGGAAAATGGGTTTTTGTTCAATACTCTTGATTTCACCTATTTCATTCCTTAATCATGTAATCCAAGTGATTAGGAAGTCAAATCAAACTCTCACCTATTTTTCATGGTTATGGCCGAAGCCCTAGGATTTGGGTTTAAGGGGTTTTGGTTCAAATTTTTGATAATTGATCATGGATTATGTCGTAGATATGCTTAAGGATCATTGATCCAAGAGTTGGTAGAATTTCAATATCCCTAGCCTATTTAATTAAATAGGGCAGCAGCCTAGTCCTAAGGTTAGGGGAGTTTTTGATTTAACTGTATTAATTTCTGGTTGTGTTTTGTGGTGTAGAATCGGACAGGACTCGAACGTTCGATCGCACACCCGACTGACCGTTGCAGAGTCGTGGCCAGAGCTGCACGTGAGCATTACTAAGGTGGGGAGAAAGAACCGATATCGTCAGGAAGGCAAGCTTAGTATAGAATACATATATATGTGTAGGGGAACCCTTAAACCCTACTAGAGGTTGAGCCCTGGATAAAGTGCCTGGACCCTAGGTGCAGGTACTTTTGGGCTATCACCACTAAGTTGATAATATGGATGATGTGATTGATTGAGGTCGATGTATTGATCTGTTTATTTGATTATCTGTTGATTTATTTTGTTGATGTGACTTATTGATGATATCTGTATTGTGAAATTATTGTTGAAATATTCTATTGTGATTTGACTGGCTGAGTGTCGATGAGAGTATTGTGAGTGATGATGTTGTTCGGGTTGATACCATTGTGGTCCCGACCATGGAGCTGTGGCTCGTAGGCCCAAGGCGTCGTGATGCTGATGTTGATGTTGATGTGATGTTGATGTGATGCGATGTGTCATGGTCGTGGTCGAGTGCATAGGACCGGCATCAACCTGCGATGGATGTTTGTTGCATAGCATATCATTTCATACCACAATCTTTTGTCCCAAAAGGGGATGTCCAATTGGGGATGTGTTACTTTAAATCCCGAGGCGGGATGTGATGTGATGTGATCCCGACGGGGATGTCCAACTGTGGACGTGATGTATCGGCCGACATGCATATAGGGAAGTTAGCATATACATAGGGACTAGTATCCCTCTTATACGCTTATCTGAGAGAATGATGTTTGAGATGATTGTACTGTATGACTTAAGAGATTGGTGACGCTGTGATGTATATTTTATCTGTGTTGTGTGATGCATGTATATATACTTTACTGATGCCCCTCTCCCATATTGATGATATATGTTTCTTATCTCCCGTTATTTTTCTGTATGTGTTACCTTTATTTTATGGAAAGACCTCGAGGAGGAACAAGTTGCTGAGGAGATGGACGACATTCGTTACGAGCCTGACGCCGGAGGATGTGCCACGGACCCTAGCCTCGAGAGGTTGGGCAGTGATCGTGGTTAGCCGGAGAGTTTTCTCTCAGCCTATTTTCGTACTTTCATTTTGAGTTGTATTAATATACTCTGTATGTGTTACTTTAACACTGTAGCCCTACTGATGGGGCAAGAGATGTATGTGATATATTTCTTTATATTTTAAAGTTGTGTACTCTGAAGCGTTGCGAGCCGTATGTTTGTTTTGTTTCCGCGCTCGATTTTTCCGCTTCGCTTCATATTAATAAGGCGCGCTAATGATTATTATACGATTAAGGCTAGTTAATATCTTATGTTCTTTAATGGGACGACGGGTCGTCTCATTCAATCTATTGAAATTAATTTTCAAACAGTGCATATATATTCATTTTCTTTATATTAATCAAATTCCAATTCAATTAATGTTACAGACTTTTTGTTTGCTCA
Organism: Ammopiptanthus mongolicus; assembly: GCA_039655645.1. Classification (NCBI taxonomy): domain Eukaryota; kingdom Viridiplantae; phylum Streptophyta; class Magnoliopsida; order Fabales; family Fabaceae; genus Ammopiptanthus; species Ammopiptanthus mongolicus. The sequence continues at coordinate 17,182,300 of CM077344.1, read as the reverse complement.
ATCAATTGAAATAATTGAATCGATTCAAGAAAACTTGAGTGTGTGCTATAAATATTTATATGTTACAATTCAAATTCAATTGATATTCAATATAATTCACTTTCAATCAATTGAACTTCACTTCTAAATGATTTACACAAATTGTTTAAGCTTCAATCGATTGACATTGTTAGGAAATCGATTTACAGCTTCTGAAAATTCGCTTTTGATTAAAAGCAATCAATTGACTAAAAATGCTAAATCGATTGACAAGCAAAAATTAATGTGCAACGGTAATTTTCATAGAATCAATGCTTTCCTTATTTATTCTCTCCAACGTTTAGAATTCTAAACTTATAAAAAGGGTTTATGCATCACGAAATTAAGAGTGCAATAATCACAAAAATTGTTCATATGCTCTGAAATTATTTGAGCCAAATCTTGTACTATTATCATCATACTCATAAGCTTCAAGTTGTATACTTGCACTGTTGAGAGTGCTTTTACTATTCTATCTCTTTATATCAAATTGGAAATAGGGTGTGGTATCCCTAGGTTGAGGGTGAGGTATCCCTCTGGTTAGAAGGTGAGGTATCCTTCTTTTGTTAAAGGGTGGGGGCATCCCTTGTGTGTGCGGCTTTAGGTTCAGAAGTGCGGGTGAGGCATCCAAGAGGCACGAAGGAGAGTGCTACAGGTAGTTGAGGCTCTTACACGTGGGTGAGGCATCCCATATGGCGTGGTTAGAGTGCTCAGTGGTGTGAAGGTATTTAAGCACCTTGAAGCTTGGAATTAGTGGATAAAACTCGGAAACATATTCTGGGGACTGAACGTAGGTCACCAACGGTGGGTGGCTGAACCAGGTTAAATCTGGTTGGCAAGCTTTTTCTTCCCTATCTCTTTTATATTGTGATTTATTGTTCATCCCATTATTTATTGCTTTGATTATTTTTATTATATGCACATTAAGTTTTAATAGAGAAATCGCTTTCGCTAAATAAGTCTAGAAAATTTTATAAACTCAATTCACCCCCTCTTGGGTTATGGTTGCCTGGTCCAACACATATAGTTGTCTACAACATATTGTCGTAAAAGTCGACTTGCTTTTAATAATATGGATCGGTCACTGGAACAAATCTACAATCAATCAAATCATCACTTAGTGCTAAATATTAATGTTTTCACAAATATAACCTTACAATTTTGTAGTATTTACGAAATGTATCTGAAGCATGTGATTGTAATATTCTTGACATGATATATTTTGCCCATTATGATTTTTGGTTTTGAGGTCCCAACCATACGTCCTGAAAGGTAAAAATAGAGGATATTAGATTTCCAGCATGGCTTTTCACATTGATATCCTTTCCAGATGCCATTGATTCCACGTCTCCACCGACAATAATTGATGTGACTTGCGAAGCAGTTGGGAGATTATATTGTGGTTGATTAGCAGGACGCTCTTTAATGGGGAGACTACATTCATGAACATCTGGACATAGTGCGAGTTGCTTAAATTCATGCACAAAAGGATTGCATTGGTGGAGTATTTGTTGCAACTTATAAACTATGGTTTGATGAAGTTGATGGTTTTCCATCATCCTGTTTTGTAACTTCATAGATGTATAATTTCAAGAAACGTGGTCTGAAACCCTCATTTGGATAGAATCCTCCTATGTTGTGATATATTGCACCTTGCACGAAAGCTATATATGTCACGTCCAGTTGCAATAACATTTTCATCAATATGAACACCAAGTGAAGTGAATGAAGTACATGGTTATAACTTCTAATATGTTCCTAGAATGTCTTCCTTCAGTTGAACAGCCTTAAAATTTTTCTAGCAACTCTTGAGGAGCATTTACTTGTGAAAACGATAACTACCCAGCAGAGCATCATATGTGTAACACCTTCTCCTTCCGGTGTCACTTTCGTAACCCAAATTATCCTTTCTTCCTTGTTAACTAAAAACTTTTTCGAAAATAAATCTATAGTGTTTGCAGAAATCTGATACCAAAAGAAAAATTTTAACAATCAGAGGAAACAAAATGAAACTCATCATATATGACAATAATTCAAGCTCTGCCATTAGGCATACATGCTTCAAATCTTTGAATACACAACACTCATTGTCACAGTCGGAAGACTGGACTTACACATTTATAAATCTTAAGAGCTAGCCTGACAAAAGAATTCTAAGGACAATAGAGCGTACTACTCAACGTAAGTCGTACCAATGAGACTGGGTCTCGTCGTCAACAATCCACACCTCTTGGTCGTTGTAACACCCCCTCGGTGCTACGTCTTAACTCGATGCGGAAAACATAAACAAATAAAAACGCTGGTTACTTTCGGAAAAATACTTTAAGTAATATCTATGTTCGAAAACGGGGTTTAAAATTTTTCTTCGCATATATAATAATCCAAACATAGGACAGGTGGGATAAACCACATAACACATCTCAATTATAAACATCCATAACAAAAATAAGTATAGGGTCATTAATGCCGGAGCATATAAGTTTTCTAGAAACAGAGTTTAACTAGTAATAGAAGTTCTAGTCTATCATTACAGTTTACAGACCTCAAAACCATTAAGTCAATATAAAAACAGCAGATAAGATAGGACTGCTCCAAAAAGAAACTAGACTCTAATGTTGGTTGGGCTAAAAGTAGCCATTGGGGAAAAAACCCAAAGTCATTTCTGATTCTCGGAGGGATCCTCCTTCTCTTCATCTTCAAAAGACTCCATCATCCGAGTCCTCACTTGTCTGCGGGGACCACTGGACATCATCTGTACATGTATCCAAAAACAGAACAGAATGTCCAACATGTACAGGCAAAGGTGAGATACTCATTTTACAAGTTTATCACGATATCCGCACAAGCGACAAACAGAAATACATCCACATACAAATATAGTTGCATTAACAGATATTCATATAATCATAATTACTCAAACATAATCATGAGTTATAGCATAATGCATGATACTTCAATATCATCTTTCCAATTTATGTTCTCCGGAGATTCCTACTTCCCTTCATTGAGCAATAGGCCGCGAATACTCCCATAACACAATTGTTCTCATGAGTCGGCCTCTCAATTTAGGTTCGAACTCCAATTGTTAAGGGGTACCAGTCACAACCATATCATGAATAGTCCAGTCTCTGATCAAGTTCATCTGTGTTTAGCAACCAATTGCCACGGCATAGGGTTGCAACGCCTCCGGCCACTTGTGGAGTCTCGAACACAGGATGCCCCTATAAACCTAGTGGTCTTAATTGGCTTATATTCTCAACCACTTGGATTGTAGCTCGGTTCAAATGGCACGTCTTCCGTTTCATGTATGTACACAGAAAGTGTCTGTTTTCTATTTCGTTCATTCTTTCTTGTCGAGGCATATAGCTCATGACCCGTTTTAAAGGACATTTAGCCCGTTTCATTCAAAACATATAACACGAAGTCCGAGTGCTCAACTCGCAAAACACTAGCCCGACGTCTCGATCACTAAGTTTGCATACTTCTTAAGGTGAAAAAGGAAATCACCGCTTTTCTCCCGAGTCTTACTTTCACAAACAGTTTTGGAAAACAAAACTCAACTTCGTTGTCATGAACTAAAACATTTTCCTCTGAGAAATCATTTTCTAGGAAAACTCTTTTTCTTTGCAAATCTGTTTTTCTAAATATTCCGTCTCCTTTAAAAACGTTTTCTAAAAGAAATTTCATTTTGAGTGAACTTTCCTTGAAAGACTTTTTTTCTTTCAAAAGGATCTAACATTTTCAAAAAGAAGTTTTATTCCTTGATAGAGCAAAACATTTCTCAAGAGCTTTCTTTGATTTCAAAATACGTTTTCAAACTTCGATTTCGGTTTTTAAACATTTTAATCTTCTTTATCGAGCGATATATATATATATATATATATATATATATATATATATATATATATATATATATATATATATATATATATATATATATATATATATCAATCTCAACTCAACATCACCAATATATCTCATCCAAGGCATCAATGCCACAATTCATATTCAAATATCCAAGTATATACTTCATCAAGTAAATCAAGTACATACACGACACATAATACTCATCAAAGCACCAATCAAAATACCAACAACACATCTAACAACCAATCATCATGAGGCTACCAAACTTATTATGAAATATCTCCCTTTACCTCTTTAGGGTCCTAAGTTAGCTCCCGAATAGTTTTCGGTTCCAGTTCCGTTTTCCTCCGCGTCGCCTAAAACAATCAATCACAATTCAATTCTCAACACAATCAATACAAAATAACAACATTAATAACATAAATTTCTTTCCCCTAATAGGTCTAAGTTTCGACCATAACGTGAAAAATAGGCTAGGGGTTTCATTTGGTTCCAATCTTTTGGATGAAGGATTATTATGCATACTTAACACTATATCAAGTCCTATTACTCAAAAATTTGAAACAAAACTCAAGGTTCTCCATGTTCTAGGTTTCGGCCATCAAAGAGAAAAATGGCTAGAATTTGATTTGGTTTTTCAATCACTTGGATTCAAGGATCATAGGAAAGGAAAGGATGGAATCAAGTGTCATAGAACAAAAATTGAAGAAACTCACTTTTTCCCCAATTTTTCTAGGGTTCGGCCACTTCCAATAAAATAGGCTAGGCATATTGTTTGATCTCATACTCTTGGATAGTGGTAGAAGGTGGTGAAACTAGCTTAAAGAAATTGGTTTCACATTAAAAGGATTTTTTTACAATTTTCTAGAAATTTTTGAAGTTTGGCTCATGAAGTTGAAACTCATGGAATCAAGCTTTTCAATCATTAAATAGGAAGAGATTCATTAGGTTTAAGAATCAAATAAGTGATCTTACCTCTTGAATAGTGACGAATGGACAAGAATCACAATTTTTTTTCACAAAAACTCAAGCTTTCTCTTAAGGAAAATCGAAGAAAAACCAAGGAAGAAGATGAAGTGAAGAAAGAAATGGTTGAAGCCCTCTTGGAGCTGACCTTATGCGTGGGAATGGTGGGACAAAAGTGTCCAAAATTTGGTCACTTAAGGGCATTTTGGTCTTTTCCTTTAGGGACTAAAATGCCCCTAAGGAACAAGGTTAGGGGTATTTTGGTCTTTTCGCGTCCAGATATTTTCAAACGTCATCATGACACTAGCACACTTTCCCATGTGATGTGACTTGATGTGACTTCAGGTTTATTCGTTAGCGGGTCCCGGTAAATCCATATCCAGCTCCGTTCGTCACTCGATTTGAGATTTCGCCCGAATAAAGCGTAGGAACTGATTTTATTCATATTTATCGAAAATGTAGGAAATTCGATTCTAAGACTAACAGTCTCGTTCACGGGTCAAAATTAGGTCTCCTGATCAGTAAAATCTTACTGTCAATGAAAAAACGCAAATTAGGCTTCGTCTGAGTTTTCGACCCAAAATTTAACCGTAGCTTTCTATGATAGCGTAGAGTATGAATATGGTCTTGGTTTATTTTATTTCATTTTCTAAAACCTCGAATAAAATATAAATTTATTTACACATATTATCGATATTAAAGCAGTGAAAAATCGGGATATTACAGTCGTCAACCTCAAGCACTCAAGCTATAGCTCAGAGGACTGTTGATAAACATCTATACATGTATCCAAAAACAAAACATGGTGTCCAACATGTATAGGCAAGGGTGAGACACCAATATATGAATTCAAAACACGACAACTACATACATCATGCACAAACAGTCAGTTCAAATATATATGTTTCACACATCATTCTTAAACAGGATAAACATATCACATAATATCATGATAATGAAGGTAAACACAAGGGTCTCATGCCCAACAGTCATCATTTTTTTCAAAATGTATGCATGACACTTCCACATATATCATTTACTATTCGATTCTTAATTTCCGGAAATCCCATCAACTTTCAGAGAGCGGATCAGGCTCGCAATACATTGGCCCTCAGGCAACAATGCCTAGCACTTACATGCTAAAACAAGTACATGAATCCCATGACACTACGCAATTCTCACATGGGGACGCGATCAGAGGTACTTAACAATTGTAATCAGGTCATACTATATTGTCCAACTCAAGGCAAAATACGTTCCCTGAACACGTATGATACCATTGTCCATCAAGGCACAATGATACACACTGACATAAGTGATCCCTAGGTTTCCTTGCCATCAAGATCCCCTCATTTCAAATGGCACGTCTGCCTGAAAAACAGATGCATGAGAAAACCATTGTTTCCGTCTGTTTATCTTTGTCGTATCATTATTTCCTCATTGAAGCTCAAAGCTATCAACCACCACAATTTTGACTCTTAAATCTTTATAACATTTCTCAAAAGGGGACACACAGTCCAAAGTCCAGAAAGGGACACACAGTCCGAAATAGCTCGAACCCAAAAACCATCAACCAATGCACCAGTCGCAGAGTTTGGGCTCTAGAGCACACAACTCATCCACAAGCCTACAGGACCAAACAAATGTCCACAAGCCTACAAGACTTTATCACTAACACGGATACTTGATCCACGTGTTCTGCAGAACCCTAGAACCCCGACGTCTCGGTTTCTAGGTTCACATAAAAAATCACCTTTCTCTTTTTGGAAACCAAAAACCAAAACCCAAATCTCCGAAGCTTACACACAAAGCCTTCGGGATCGACTTTCCATAAAAACAACGCTCGGTCAAAAACCACGTTTTCTTTTAAAGTACTTAGGTAAACTATCAAAACCTTGAAATACTGTTCCCTGAAAAACCCTTTTTCTTGGATAAAACAATTTTGTTTAGAAACTGGATTACGTGAAAATGCTTTTGCTCTTAGTGATTTGTTTTATTTCTTAAAAACGACCCATGATTTCTAAAAGGCCCTTTTTATTTTAAGAGCTTACTTTCTTGGATTAAAATTGTTTTCACTTTTCTTTCCTTATGTCTTTTTACTTGATTGCTCAAATCTATTTCACATCCTTGTTTACCCAAAAACAAAAAACATCAAACACATTGTCTTTGAATCTTTTCGAAAACTAATCTTTTCTCCGCTTAACGTTATGTCTCAAGCTTTTTGAAGCTTTTACATTTTCTTAATGCGAACTCTAACCGATGTTAGGTCCTTAACACAAAATGAATCATCATTTCATTCAACATAACATATTAAGCAGAATCAAACATAATTTAACATCATTAGGCATAAGCAAGCATAATTAAATCTAACCAAGCATAAAGTAAACCACTCATCAAGGCAGCACATTTAACTTAGTACAAACTATATACATAAATATAGCACATAGCTGTCGGAATTTGAATTCGTTAGATAAATCCCCTTACCTTAAATGAAGTCTCTTTGATGAGCAAACTCCAAGCATCAAATCCAAGAGGTGGCTGAAGGCGGAATCAATGTCTCGGGTTCCTTTGGAGCTTCCCAACACGTGCAAGCAACTCCACAACAGCTCCAAGAATGCATATCCAGTTCCCCCAAGTAAGCATAACCACAACCAAAAACCAAGAGACAACATCCAAGCACATTCAACATCCAAACAACATATCAATTAATTAATCATCATTAAAAACATAATCTAATGGATTTAAATATCTTATTTAATAAAAATAGAATTAATTTTCCAATAAAATCAATTTGGAAAAAAAAAGGTTCATTAACAAAATTTGGGGAAAACCAATTTGGTCATGGAAATATGAAATTAACTTAGGGAGTCATTAACTAACTACTCTAATTGCACTAAAACAGAATTAATTTCATTATTAGAGTAAGATAAAAATTAGGGATTTAGTGAAATTGGGGAAATCTGAATTCAAGAGGGGATTTGAATAATTGGCATAGGGAACTTGAAATTGATAAATGAGACGACCCGCCGTCCCATTGGAGAACCTAAGATATTAACTAACCTTAATCGCATTATAAATGTTAGCACGCCTTATTAATACGAACCGAAGCGGAAAAATTGAGCGTGAAAGAAAAACAATTTATGGCACGCTACGCCTCTAAGTACACAGCTTTAAATATAAAGAAATATATCGCATACAGCATTACCCCATTAGTAGGGCTACAGTAATAAGTAATACATAGGTTATATTAGTACAGACGGAAATCAAAATACGTAAATAAGCCAAGAGACAGCTCTCCGGCTAACCACGATCACTGCCCAACCTCTCGAGGCTAGGGTCCGTGGCACGTCCTCCGGCGTCAGGTTTGTACGGAATGCCGTCCAGCGCCTCAGCAACTAGTTCCTCTTCAGGATCTTCCCATAAAATAAAAATAATACATATAGAAAATAAAGGGAGATAAGAATCATAATTCATCAATATGGGAGAGGGGCATCAGTACAGTATATATATATATATACATACATCACACAACACGATTAAAGCATACGACACAACCTCATCCATCTCTTAAATCACTCATCACAATCATCTCAAAAGTCATTCTCTCGGATAATCCTATAAGAGGGATACTAATCTCTATGTATATGCTGACTTCCCTATATGCATGTCGGCCGATACATCGCGTCCCCAGTTGGACATCCCCTTCGGGATTACATCACATCACGTCCCCCATTGGACATCCTGCCTCGAGATTTAAAGTAACGTCCCCAATTGGACATCCCACTTTGGGACAAAATGTTATGGTATGAAATGATATGAAAATGCAACAAACATCCATCTCAGGTTGATATCGGGAACTCACGCCTAAGCACTCGCCCACGACCACGACACATCGCATCACATCAACATCAACATCAATCATCAACATCAATATTAACATCACATCATCATCAACATCACATCAGCATCAACATCAGCATCATGACGCCTTGCGTCTACGAGCCACAGCTCCACGGTCGGGATCACAACGATATCAACCCGAACAACATCATCACTCACCATACTCTCATTAACCCCCAATCATCAGTCAAATCACATTAACATTACAACAGTAATTCATTCCAGTTCAAATATCATCATAAAGTCGAATAATAGTAAATCACACAAACAGTTCAACAAAATAAAACCAACAAATAATCAAATAAACAATTCATCACATCAACCTCAATCAATTACAATATTATAAACTTAGTGGTGCTAGCCTAAAAGTACCTACACCCAAGGTTCAGGCACTTTATCCAGGGCTCAAGCTCTAGCAGGGTTTAAGGGTTCCCCTACACAGATATATATATATATATATATATATATATATATATATATATATATATATATATATATATATATATATATATATTCTATACTAAGCTTGCCTTCTCGACAATATTAGTTCTTTCTCCCCACCTTAGTAATGATCACGTGAAGCTCCGGCTACGACTCTGCAATGGTCAGTCGGGTGTGCTGTCAGATGTTCGAGTCCTGTCCGATTCTATACAACAAAACACAAACAGAAATCAGTACAGTTCAATCAAAAACTCCCCTAACCTTAGGACTAGGCTGCTGCCCCTATTTTTAAAAAAGGCTAGAGATGTCTAAAAATTCCTGAGTCTTGGATCAATGATCCTTAAGTATACACGACACATAATCCATTACCAATTTCAAAGATTTGAACCAAAACCCCTTAGACCAACAAAATAGAGTTTCAGCCATCACCATGAAAAATAGGTGAAAGTTTGATTTGGCTTCCTAATCACTTGGATTACATGATTAAGGAAGGAAATAGGTTAAATCAAGAACATTGAACAAAAACCCATTTTTCCCCCAAAACTTCATACATTTGGCCCTTAAAAGATAAATAGGCTAGAGAGCTTATTTGATTTCAAGCTCTTGGATTATGATAGTAGAGGATGATACTAGCTCATAGAAATTGGTTTGGCATTAAAATGATTTTTCTACAATTTTCTAGAGATTTTTGAAGTTTGGATCTTAAAACTTAAAACTATGAAAATCAATGGAGAAAAATGAAGATTGAGAGGAGGATGAGAGGAGCAACTTTGCTTCACAAACTTTCTTGAAAAAGCTTGAGGAAGTTGAAGAAAAATGGAGGTGAAGGTGAAGGAAGAAAAGAGAAATGGAGGAAGAAGGGAAAGGTAGAAGAAAGAAGGAAGAAGAAGAAGAGAATGGGGGGGGAGAGAGAGAGTGAGGGCCGAGAAATAGAGAGAGTGAGTGAGAGTGAGATGAGATATTTTCTTAAGTTTTCTTAAGAGTTAAGAAAGGTAAAAAGGGTAAAAACGGTAATTTAGTAAAAAGACCAAGGGCAATTTGGTCATTTCGCGTCCCGATATTTTGAAATTATCACGACACTGGTATGAGTCCCTAGATGACCTAATACAGCCTTGACATGAAAATTATCCGATCATGGGCTTCATAATACCCTTACGCGGCTCGAATCGTATCCTAGAACGATTATCGGCCCGAATATAATATATTTTTTTTATTTTCGAACGTCAGGACGAACTTTTTCGAAAATATAGGAAACGTGATTCTAAGACTAACTGTCTCATTCACGAGTCCAAATTAGGTCTTGATTGTAGTAAAACACTACTGTTTGTGAAAATCGCAGACCGGGCTCTGTTTAAGTTTATAACTTATGACCAAAATTTAACCATAGCTTCCTACGATAATATAGAGCGTGACTATGGTCTTGGAATAATTTATTTCACTCTCTAGACCCTTCAATAAAATACAAACACACAATTACTGATTAATTAAGAAAATCGAAAAATACAAACACATAATTGCATAAAAACATAATCAATTTCACATTTAAAGCATGAAATCAAAATGTTAGGGTTTCAAATTGGGGATTTAGGGTTAGGGTTCCTCGTGAAATCAAAAGCCAAGAGAAAGGAATGAAGTAAATGAAAGATTTTTACCAAGGAGGAAGAAGGGGCATGAATGGCGGTCCCGGCAGTGGTGCACGATGGCGGCGCACGGCGGTTCCGGCGGTGGCAGTGACGGTGCTTGGTCCAAATCATGGAGGAAGATGCGGCCTTCCACATGGGTGGTTCATTTTTGGAAAAGGAGGCCAACCGATGGCCGGAAAAGCCAAGAATAGCGGCAGCTTTACGATGGCTTCGCCGCCAACGTTGCCCGTTTGCAAAAATATTCTGTTAGAAATGGAAAGGAAGGAGAGGAGAGCAAAGTTATAGTGTTCGTTTGGTGAAAGGTGGCCGGACGGTGGCCGAAAAGCGCCTGAACAGTGGCGGTTTGTGGTGGCTCCGCCATCAACCTTGTCCGTTTGGAAAAATGTTCAATTAGAATTGTAGAGGAGAAGGTGGGGAGTATTTCTATGGTTTCGGTTTTGGGAGAGGTGGCCGGTGTTGGCCGGAAATTAAGAGAGAAGGAGGAGGAAAAAGTTAGAGAGAGAGAGCGGGAGGGATGCCGGGAAGAAGAAGGAAGAAAAGAAAAGAGAAGGAAGAGAAAAAGAAAGAGAAAGAGAGAGAGAGAGAGGGGTGTCGCTGGTGAGTGAAGGAATTAGGGGTATTTTTTTCTATCTTTTTGTTCTTTTAGTTGTGGTAGGTGGAAAAATGAGTGGTTGAGATTGAGTCAAAAAAAGAAATAAATCTTGACCCTTCGATCTAAAAGCAAAGAGGGAAAAATCTCAAATTTCAAAATTTGAATTAGAGTAGAGATTGATGACTGAATTTATCAACCTAGGGAATCAAGGATCCAAAATAAATTTTTAATTAAATCCAAGCCATTTTATTTTCAAACCTAAAATCAAATAGATTAAGTTTAGAAAATAATTTCTTTCAACCATATTACTTAAATAATATTTTTCTAAACAAATAATAGTAATAACAATAACAGAAAATTTTTGTTTTGCAAGAGTATATAAACTATGATATCGCACCCAATAAAATAAATAAAATTAATAAAATAATTTAAACATATAAACTTAACTATTAACATATATAGGATTTTCGGGGTGTTACAACATGTTATGTGATTCTTGGTAAAACAACCGTGCATTGCAGTGTCTACTTGTACTTGGAGGAGGCAATTGGGATTCGACCATTCTCGCATTATTTCAAAAATTTCTAGCACTATTATGTGTTAGTCGGAAATTACATCGCAATTCCACCTTAAAAAAAGTTATACCACGTATAATTTTCAACAAAACTAACGGAGTTTTTATTTAGCATAACACTTTGTAAATCTTTTCACTATATTGGCACTGATACGCACTAATGTTTATTAAGTTATAATATTTGAAATTTAAGCAAACACGAAAATAAAGTATTTAGCAACAATGACCATAATTTGGAGAATTAAAAATATTTAGCATCTATTATATATATATATATATATATATATATATATATATATATATATATATATATATATATATATATATATATATATATATATAGACACACTCTAGTTGAGGCAAAATTATGATCTTCATGTTTAAATAGGAAAAAAGATTAATAATTAAACAAAAAATAATCAAATGTGTATGTATAGAGAGATTAAAAAAGAAAATGAGAAATCTCAGATTTATAAAAAATAGAAAAAATTTAGTATAAATTAGCTTTTTGGTGATATTTTTTTACAACGATATTTTTATCTAATCTAATATAATCTAACATAATATAAAAATCACTTTATTGAGAATTTATGTAAATAAAAATAATTAAATAATAGAATATTAAATTTAGTTTAAAAAAATGAACAAAATGGTGATAGCATTGAGTCAATTTTAATATATTAAAGTAATATTGGCATTACTTAGCTGAATGAATATGAAAATATATTTAAATATCATTAACATATTTAAAATATTTTGTTATCTGCACTAAACTGTTCATAATTAGTTAACCGAGCTAAATGTCGTATAGATGTCAATCTCATTCTACTTGACAAATGTGTATTCGTGAAATCTTGAAAGGGTAACCTTGGTGAAATACTTGTAGTACATGTTGTTTGCACTTGTTTTCCTTTTTTTGTCCTATGTTTATAATTTGATCGCCTTCTAGATAATTCTCGTCGTCTTTGCTCCATGCTCATTCTTCGCCTTCTATTTCTAGTATTTTGCCTCCACCTTTCCCGTTGTCGTTCTCATGATTCTCAAATATTAATATTTTCCATATTGTCGAAGAAGATATGAATTCAAATACAGACCTCGTGCTATAACATCTTCCCTTCCTTTTATTTCCTACCAAACATCATAAGATCAATTTCCTAATTTAAATGATATTATAGCACATAATAAGGTAAAACACTACAAGAAAACCCACGTATATCGACGACCTTTTACCGAAGGCTATGAAACCGTCAGTAACTTCCGCAGCTCCGACCGGCTTGGCTGTCAGTATCAAGCGAATAAATAACTGACCAGGTTACCAAGGGACCAGCCGTCGAAACATCCTTCGCTAATTTTGGCACAAATAGGCGCCAAAATATTCCTGCTGCGTTTCCGACGGTCAGGGTCGTCGGTAAGGATACTTTATGGGTACCGACGTTCCGACCGTTAGCAGGTGTCGTTTGGTTTTTTCGAGGCAACAACCTTTTTTGTTGTTTCCAACGGTTTGGGCCGTTGGTAACGTTGATTTGTGTTACCGACGGCCGCGTCCGTCGGTACATGACCTTTGGTATTACGATCTCAACGGTTCTTTTTTGAGTTACCGACAGTGTGATCGGTCGGTAAGGGAAGTTTTATGTTTCCGATGGGCTAGGTTGTCGGAAGGTTGTCGGTTAGCATGACTAAAACACACTAACCTCTTCCCCCCTTCACTTTTAATTTTCTCCTTTCCCCTCTTCCCCATCGCGACCACCACACCCCTCTTCTCCACTACGCTGTTGCGATTCTCCAGCCAACCACCGCGACATCGCACCCTCTTCTCCACTGCTCTGCTCCCATTCCATCGCGACACCATTCATTCTCTACTCCCATTGTGTTGGTGCCGTTCTCCACCGCACCCCAAGCTCGTGCGCGACGATGCAACAGATGCTACTGATTGTGCAATAGTTGTAGCAACAGCAACAGCCCCCAGCAACAACAGCCCTCGCAGTCCAGTCAGCCGACTCGTAGCACTAGGGATGACGATGATGATGACTCATTTGAACATCTTATCTGGTCTTCTCCTCATTATGATAAAGATTATTTGGTTTTTATGTTAGTTTTATTTATTTATATTTTTATGTATTATAAAAACGTGTATTATTTATCATTTGGGTATAATTTTAATTTATTTGATATTATCTTTAATTTTATTATGTAATATTTAGTTAATTAATATTTTTAAATAATTAATAAGAAATATAATTATTTAATAAATATAAAATATAATTAATTATTAATTAATTAAAAATATTATTTTAAAAAATAAATAAATTAGAGTTACCAACGGCCTAGGTCGTCGACAATAGTTGTAAAACGTACCAACGGCCTAACTGTCGGTATATCGCGTAGGTAATTATTGACAACCAGCGTGTCGGTAATAAGGGGTGGGTTATTATCGACAGCTTTGTCCGTCGGAACCGTTCCGATGACCTTTTGCGCTAGGCCATCAGTATGCGTTATCGAGGAGCTTGTTTCCGACGAATTTTCGATCGTCAACCGTCCGTCGAAAATGGCCCATTACCGACGGTTTTTTGTCATTATCGACGGCTTTTGACCCTCGGTACACTACAAAAAAAAAGGTCAAATAGCGACCGAATATCTCCGTTGCCCTTATCGACCGATTTAGCGACCGATATCAATATCTTTATGCTTCACATAATTTATTTATTTGGTGACCGAATTTGCGACCGAAACAAATGGTCGCATGTAAATCGGTCGCCAAATTGGTCGCTAAAGTAAATTTTGTCAGAATCGAATCTGTTGACCTTATTTAGCGACCGAATTTTATATCGGTCGCTAAGACATACTGAATGGATTTTTTAGAGGGGCATATTTGCGACCGAAAAGCGACCATAAATTATCAGCAAACATACTTAGCGACCGAAATAAATATCGATCGCTAAGACGCGCTAAATGGCTCCTGCAGGATTGTGTTTAGTGACTGATGTAGCGACCGATTTTAATCCCTAAATCGGTCGCTAGATTTTAATCCTTAAATCGCGTCAGACTCCTTCTCCTTCCTCACTTCTGCATCTCTGCCTCTCTGCCTCTCCTCCGTCCCTCTCTGCTTTCCTCCAGCCACCGTCTTTCTCTCTCCTTCCTCCGGTATGTTCCTCTCTTCTCTTCCTCTCTTCTCTTCTCTTCTCTTCTCTTCTCATCTCTTCTCTTCTCCGTTGCAGAAACGGTGATCGTCCCTTCCTCTGGCCGCCGTCCCTTCCTCCGCTGCGTTCTTCCATTTCCCAGGTAACCATTTAATCTTCCTCCCTTTAGTTGTTGTGGGGTAGTTGAGTTTTGAGTTTCACTGGATTCCCTATGCCTATATATATATATATGCTTAATGCTAAGGTTTCAGCAATTTGAGTTTTGTTTCACTGTGATTTTTCCCTATGCCTATATATATGTGAATGTGTGTTTGCAGTGTGAGAATGTGTATGAATGTGTTTGCAGTGTCTGAGGACTAAATTGGGTTGAGATTCATATATAGGGTTAGGGTATTGCTTTAGAGAAAAGGTAATGAAGAGCTGAACTTTTTTACTCCCTACCAAACTGACTGAGAAAAATCATAGTCAAATTTCATTTAACATCAATTGTTTTAAAATCAATTCTATCAAAATATAAAACAAACCGACCCATATACACTGTTGAAAAAGCACACCAAGAATACACAGACATAGAAACAGATGCTGTCAATCATTAACATCTAAATATAAGGTAGCATAAAAATGTATATGGCAGAATATATTATACCTTCAAGGACCCAATGGTGGCAGTTTCTGGAATCTCAATAAAAAGCTCTGGCACTCTAAATGATTTGATCCTAAACTTCACTGATTAAAAGAAAGAAGTCTTTATGTAAGAACCCCTTTGAATTTGAATAGGGAGAAGCCATCTAGGGTAAAACCTTTGCGCATCGTAGGAGATAAACAAGAAACCTGTTGATTCTTGGCATTCCCAGGTGAACAATAAGCCCCAGCACTTCTAACAAATCCATTGGAATTTGAAACAGAGCTACAATTAAAAATCTTCCTCTTTTTGAAAGGAATATTCGTTTGAGATCTTAGGTGTTTATAACAGTTCTTCATACTGCTGTAAATTGGCTTTGAATTTCCATCCAAAACTAACATGTTTTCAATTGAAAAACAAATCAGTGAACAACAAAAGAATCATGACGGGTGAAGAGACAAGAAAGAGATTTTATACAATAAGCATGAACTCACCACTGGTGGAAAGTGTACCATGCTTTGATTCTTGAGCAACTTTACAATATTTAGAAGCCAATGTGCTTTTTCTATTTGTTTTTGTGTCTGTGTATTCTTGGTGTCCTGCTGATGTTGCAACTCCCTGTTGGTCTATCTTCTTGTGTTCTCTGTTTCAGCTTAGAGCATCAAGCAAGCAAAAACTAGGTTCTGTTAGCCCATTTTCTTCACTCTCTCCTATTGTGCTAATGAAGAAAAGAAACAAGCAGTGGATAACTTCTATTGTAGCTTTTCATAATTACAAATTGCATTCAATTGCTATTTTTTGCTAATTGTTATGGTTGAAAATTAATTGTTTGATGAAGCAAATAGTATTTACAACATGGAAAAATCTCTTGATTGTTTGAGGATGATTGAACTTAATGAAATTTGACTATGATATTTCTCTTTTCTTCCAGCACTCCTTGAGCTTGGCACCCTTTATCATTCTTTGCTTGGAATCGAAGCAAGTTAGATACTCTCTCTTTTTATGCCTTGATTTGTGTGGTATATGTAATGCTTTATGTGAAGTTTTATGTTATTTGTTAGTGGAGAGCAGAGCTCAATAGGATGTGATCTTGTTCGAAAGGCAGGATACTGTTTGTGTGCTAATAATTTAGAAATTATACATGTGATTGACAATTATGTGTTGTTTGTTAGTTGAGAGCTGAGCTCAATAGGATGTGATCCTTTCCGAAAGGCAGGATGCTAGTTGTGTGCTGATAATTTAGAATTTATGCATGTGTGTGCAAATTATGTGTTGCTTGTTAGTGGAGAGCAGAGCTCAATAGGATGTGATCCTTTTCGAAAGGCAGGATGCTGTTTGTGTGCTAATAATTTAGAAATTATACATGTGATTGACAATTATGTTTTGTTTGTTAGTTGAAAGCTGAGCTCAATAGGATGTGATCCTTTCCGAAAGGCAGGATGCTGGTTGTGTGCTGATAATTTAGAATTTATGCATGTGTGTGCAAATTATGTGTTGTTTTTTAGTGGAGAGCAGAGCTCAATAGGATGTGATCCTTTCCGAAAGGCAGAATGCTGGTTGTGTGCTGATAATTTAGAATTTATGCATGTGTGTGCAAATTATGTGTTGTTTGTTAGTGAAGAGCAGAGCTCAATAGGATGTGATCCTTTTCGAAAGGCAGGATGCTGGTTGTGTGCTGATAATTTAGAATTTATGCATGTGTGTGCAAATTATGTGTTGTTTGTTAGTGGAGAGCAGAGCTCAATAGGATGTGATCCTTTCCGAAAGGTAGGATGCTGGTTGTGTGCTGATAATTTAGAAATTATGCATGTGTGTGCATATTATGTGTTGTTTGTTAGTGGAGAGCAGAGCTCAATAGGATGTGATCTTTTCCGAAAGGCAGGATGCTGGTTGTGTGCTGATAATTTAGAATTTATGCATGTGTTTGCCAATTATGTGTTATTTGTTAGTGGAGAGCTGAACCCAATAGGATGTGATTCAATTTTTTTGCTTGATATATAAGATAATGATTCGATTTTATTATAGTTAATTATTTACAAAAGCCTTAGTTTCCCGTTTGAGTTCCAATATTAATGAGTATGCTTACCTTCTTAAGGTACGAATGCTCATTGTATTGAATCTTGAATTGTCCGAGTGGGACAGTTTGGGGTAAAACCTTTTTCAAACTCGTATAATAGTCATTTCCACGTTTAAATGTCTTATATACTTGATGAAATTTTGGTTTGATGCATCTCTTTTTGTTCTCCCGGTACATACTTGATCGTGGTAGATCTGACCCCGTTCAAGTCGTGTACTTGGAGACCGAAGGGAAATGCTGCCGAAATTTCATTAAGTATAAGGCATTTGGGCCTGGGAATAACTAGTATTAACCGAGTGTGGAAAAGGTTTTTTCTCGAATGGGATAGGTTCATACCTTGTCATAAGGAAGGAGATTGATGGAGATGTTGGAATAACCCATGATACATGCCGCTGTAAGTTGCTTGAGTTGGCAGCAATGGAGATTCCGGAAAATCGGATGTGGATGTATCGTAGGTTGGATCGTAATAAACGTCTTATGGAAGGGTTCAGAGTTGGAGTGGGTGAGTTTATAGAGTTTGTTATTAGTTAGGACAGATTTATAAGGCGGGGCGATGATAAGTTGAGGTGTCCTTGCTCCAGATGCAAGTGTAAAGCTTTTAAATACGTGGATGAAGTGGTGGTCGGTCTTTACGAGAAAGGGTTCATGGCTGATTACTATTGGTGGAGCAACCATGGTGAGTCCTTGCCAGATTTTACACCTGCGGTTTTCGAAGGTTCATACTATGGAAGTGGTGAGCAGAGGGAAGAATTGAATCCTTACGAGCAGATGATCATAGATCATGCTGGACCCGCAGTTGGTCATGCAATAGAACAAGATGAGGGAATGGGCTCCCAATACACAGACGAGGATCCGAATGTCGAAACTCAGAGGTTCTTTGAAATCCTGGGTGCTGCAAAAGCTCCATTGTGGGAGGGATGTCGGAAGCACTGAGAATTGTCGGCTTCTTTGGCAACTTTGAGCATCAAATCTGATTATAATATGCCAGAATGTTGTTTTAATCGAATCGCTCAACTTATGGGAGAGATGATGCCAGAGGGCAATCGGTTTCCTATCAATTTTTATCAGGCTAAAAAGTCTGTGGAGAATTTGGGCCTTGGTTGTTTGAAAATTGATTGTTGCTTGAATGGATGTATGTTGTACTACAAGGATAATTCGGCGGATAGCAGAACACAATACAACTTTTGTGGAGCGGATCGGTACAAGACAACCACTAGAAGGGGCGTTGAGAAGAAGACTTCTTTTAAAAAAATGTGGTACTTTCCGCTCGTCCCAAGACTTAAAAGATTGTACTCTTCAATGGCCACTGCATCTCACATGAGATGGCACAGTCAGAATCAGAGGGAGCAAGATGTCTTGTGTCATCCATCGGATGGAGAAGCTTAGAAGCATTTTGATAGGGTGCATCTAACATTTTCAAAGGACCCTCGGAACGTCCGATTGGGGTTATGTACGGATGGATTTAATCCTTTTGATCAATCTGGAAAACCTTATTCTTGTTGGCCGGTTATCCTAACTCCGTACAATCTTCCCCCTGGGATGTGCATGAAGCGGGAGTTTATGTTCCTAACAGTCATAATACCGGGTCTTTCTAATCCAAAAGGGAAGATTGATGTGTACTTGCAGCCGCTCATAGATGAGTTAACAACATTGTGGAATGATGGTGTGTTAACTTATGATGTATCATTGAGGCAAAATTTCATGATGAAGGCAACTTTGATGTGGACAATCAATGACTTCCCAGCCTATGGGATGATGTCGGGTTGGATGACAGCGGGGAAGCTAGGTTGCCCAATATGTATGGATCGATCAAAGGCATTTACACTTAAAAATAGTCGAAAGACCTCATATTTTGATTGTCACCGCCAATTCCTTCCACTAGGTCATCCTTATAGGAAGAATAAAAAAGCATTCAAGAAACGTGTCGCCGAGACTACACCCCCTCCACCGCGTTTGTCTGGTCCCAATGTATGGCAGAGAGTAGAGTCCTTACCGCTCATTCATGAATCGCAAGGAGAACATATTCCTGATTATGGTGTTAATCATAATTGGACCAAACAAAGTATATTTTGGAGGTTGCCATATTGGAGAACGCACCTTCTCCGTCACAACATCGATGTCATGCATACTGAGAGAAATGTGTTTATGAATGTGTTTGACACTGTCATGGACATCAAAGGGAGGACAAAGGATACAAATAAAGCTCGATTGGATTTAGCCGAAATATGTAATCGGAAGGAGCTTGAGTTGAAAGACCGTGGTGGTGGCAGACTTATGAAACCGAAGGCAAGTTATACACTAAGCAAACCCCAAAGAGTAGCTGTCTGTAAGTGGGTTAAAGAACTCAAGTTGCCCGATGGGTATGCTTCCAATTTGGGTAGATGTGTAGACATTAGGGAGGCAAAGTTACATGGAATGAAGAGCCAAGATTGTCACGTATTCATGCAACGGTTGCTTCCCATTGCGTTCGACTCATTACCGAAACCAATTTGGAACCCACTTGTTGAGCTGAGCCATTTTTTTAGGGAGCTGACTTTGACAACACTATATGTGGAACAATTAAGGGTTATGGAAGAGAATATACCTGTATTGTTATGTAAGTTGGAACAAATCTTTCCCCCAAGCTTCTTCGATTCAATGGAACATCTTCCAATTCACCTGCCTTACGAAGCAAGAGTTGGCGGTCCTGTCCAATATCGCTGGATGTATCCCTTTGAGAGGTATACAACCTCAAATGTTTTTATTATAATTGTAGGTCCATGTCGTCCTCTTTTTATATGTTTTAATTGTATGTATACCTTTTAATAAGGTTTTTGCACTCCTTGAAACATAAAGTCAAGAACAAGGCCCGAGTAGAAGGTTCCATTTGTGAAGCCTACTTAGTGGAGGAGACATCTACCTTTGCCTCTTATTACTATCCGGATGAAATTGACACGAGAAGGACTAGAATGCCACGTAATGTTGATTCAGGTGAAGGTTGTTCGTCTAGTCCTCCTATATCAATATTCAATTATCTAGGCAAATTTAGTGGCAAATCCAAAGGATATTTCTTGGACCAACGTGACATTAATGCTGCTCTTTTGTACATTCTTCAAAATTGTGAACAGGTGTCGCCATATTTAGAGTAAGTGTGTACATTGTGTTTTATTAATTATGTTGTCATTTAGTTTCATTAATCGCCTAGTTTTGAACCTCCATGTGTAGTATGTATGCCAATTTTCTAAGGGAGATCCAACATGACATTTCGGAAGCTAAGATTGATCGGGAAATTACTTCTCACTTTCCTGTGTGGTTCAAACAATATGTAAGTTCGAGTGTCTTGAGTTATTACACAACTTTTTCTTCTATTAGTATGATTTATACGCTCAATTTTTAAAATTTGTAGGTTCTAGATCCAATAAATAATGCTCAAAATCCCTTGTTGACCAATTTGGCATGGGGGCCTAAAAGATCGGTTACATCATGGAATCGTGACATTGTAAATGGATATAAATTTCACACAAAACAATGGAGTGAAGGAATGCAGTCATGTAATTATAGTAGGGACAAAAATAGATAAAAATATGGCATTATTGAAGTTAAGCAATTTCGTAGATATAATAAAGCGTACGACCCATTCATATTTGCACAACAAGCAGAGCAGGTTTATTACACGCCATATCCTGAGGGACATCAAGGCTGGTTGGGTGTCATCAAGATAAAGGCTCGCAGTACAATTACTGATAACATAATCAATCAACATGAGAAAGATGTTCCTTACCAAGATGATGAGTTTGTAGGGCCCCACGTATCACTAGATATTACGCCAGATATCATTGATAATTCTCTCGCGGACATTGCTGGCGATGGGGAAGAAGTTGATAGAGAGTTAATGAACCAGTCTGACTTGGAAGAATGCAGTGGAGACACATTTCAATCAAGTCAGAGTGAGAGTGAGAATGAGAGTGGTTTCAGTGATACAAATACAATTTAGGTAACTTATGTATTATTCATTTGTTATGTTTATTCGTTTTTGTTATAGTTAATCAATTAGTTAGTATTATGATGTTACATATCCTTTTTTTAGCACAGATGGTAGATTCGTCCAGAGGCAGAGGCCAGCGTGGTGGCAGAGTCCCTGTCAGAGGTCGTGGTAGAGGTCGTGGCAGAGGTCGTTCTGGGACAAATTCTCCCACCATCAACCCGCCGGCTTCGGACAGAGTCACTCCTATCAGTACATCTGTAGTTGGGCCCACGGGTGATGCATCGGCACCAGCTACACCAGCCTCGGATGTCAGGACGTCGATTGGACCGTCATCATCAGTGGCGCCACATGAGAGCCAAGATTCGACTGACCGGAGGACGCTTCTTGTCCTTAGGGGCAAGAATGAGTAAGTTAATTTAATTTTATTATATATAAATGTGATTAATTTAATTTAAGGTCATATTTAAAACATTGTTTAATTAATTTTCCCGCAGCTTTATACCTGCGAAGGGCCCTTCCGACACCATTTCCAAGATCCTCAAACAAAAATTTGATGCTGCATGGCCTAGTTGGAAGGCCATCCCTCAGGACGTTAGGGACATGTTCTTTCGAGAGTTTAAGGTAATAATTTATTAAAATATTTAATTACATTTACTTTAGGTTTAATGCTTTATTCTTAAGCTTGACTAATAAGTGTTTCTTGCAGAAATCGTATAGGTGGGCTCCACATATTGAGGACACCGTCAGGACCGGTTTTGAGCATAAAGGTTCTTTAGCTATGAAAAACACAAAGAATAAACTCAGAACCGGTCAGGATAAGGGTAACTGGATGGATCCGATGATCAGGGAGGGCTTGGAACAACATTGGGCCACTCCGAAGTTCAAGGAGAAGAGCGACACTGCTCGACGTAATCGAGCTGTTGATGGAGGGGCATCTGCCTACACCGGCGGCTCTAAATCGGCTGCCGCCCACTTCGATGAGTTGGTAAGTTTAAATGATATTTTAGGGCAGTACTTAGTTTCTATTTATTGCACATGTTATGAATTTAAAAAATATCTAAATATATGCAGGCTGCGGAGTTACAACGACCCCCGACCGCTATGGAGTTAGTGGAAAAGACCAAAAACTTAAAGTCGGGGGAATGGGTCAATGATAAGGCTCGTAACTATGCAGTATGTAAAAAACAAATTTAATTAAAAATTGTGATTTATTATTACTTGTTAATATTATAATTGTAACTAATGATCTTCTACTATACTTCGCAGGACACATATAATCATAGGCGGGATGAGGTCATATCACGTGCCTCACAAGATGAGGTTTTATCTGGTGAGGGCCCCCGATCTCCGATCTCCATCGACGACAATGCCATATATTTGGAAGTCGTCGGAGGTAGGAACAAGAAGGGGCACGTGTATGGCCTCTATTAGATTTGGGCAGGTGAGGATTGCCCAAGCTTTATAAGCTCTTATGAGGCTCTATCTCTAGTCAATGTGGGACTTAGGTTCTTCCCAATAGCCTCGGCCACTTGGGCGACGAGTTTATTGCCTCATCATCTGGCACGCCTACTTCGTCTTGCGCAGGTACCGTCCCTTCAGAGCAGTTCGAGCAGATGCAGGACACCATTACACAGCTTAACGCTGAGCTCAGGGAGAAGACTAAGAGGGAACGATTGATGGCGGAGCAGATTGCTCAGCTGACGCAGACGACAGTGGAGCAGGGTCAGCATCTACGGATGGTGATGGAGCATATGAGGATCCAGCCTCCTATTGTGCCACCCCCTCATCCAGTTGTGCCTTCTCCTTCTCCAGAGGACGCTGCCGCCGATGATGATGAGGATGACTTTCCGCCTCCGCCTCCACCTCCATTTTGATTTTTGATACATTTTTGTTTTATTTAAATTATGGATGAGTTTTGTTTACATTAGGTTTGACTTTATAGATGACTTCTCGCCCCCTTCTCTATATTAAAGTTTTGTTTAATACATTTATAGCGTTACTTAATATATTTAATATTTTAAATGTTTTTTTAATTCTAATCAATAACAATAATTTGAAAAGAATCCAATTGATTCTTATGTATTATCATAATAATGAATTAAAAAGAATTTATTAAAAATTTTTTAAAAAAAAGGAATATTACAGTGACCGAATTAGCCACCGATATATCGGTCGCCGCCTTTTAAAAAAATCATCTCCCAATTTAGCGACCGAAATATCGGTCGCTGGTAATATAAATAGTCGCAGGTTAGCGACCGATTTAGCAACCAAATATTAAGTCGCTAATTTCGGTTATCTGACATAATGCGACCAAAAGCATAGCGACCGAAATATTAAGTATTGCTACGGATAATTCGGTCTCTAATAAAATTCGGTTGCGGGAACCTTAGCGACTATGCCTTTCGCCACGACTACTATTCAGTCGCAAATTCGGTCGCTAATTAAATTAGCGACCGAATTTTGATGTATAGTGACCGAATTCTACGGTCGCGATTTTACCATTTTTTTTGTAGTGGTAATGGGCTTTTTTTGGTGAAATTAAACATATGTGGCATTAAAAATCTGAAATGAATGTTATTACCGTATTGAAATAAGTTCTCAACATAAGGTTGACCCTTTTACTGTACAAAAAACAGTGGCGCCAAATTTCAAATTTAATAAAATTTAGTGGTGCCTTTTGTTCTAAAAAAACAATATTATGATGAATCACGTGTTACCTTCTTTTAGCCTCTCTAGCTTGAAGTTCCTTCTCATTTGCTTTGATGTCCTATAGTTTAAAAGGACATAATTAAATCTTTGGTCAACAACTGCATTGATATAAATAGTTTTGATATTTATTTCAACATTTTTATAGTTCATTCTACCTTTGAGCTATCAAGAAAATTATATGACATTTTTCAAGGTGCTAGAATCGTGAAAAAGATTGACATTTGTGCTAACGTTTCCCATGTGGCACATAATGATTACAAGGTATCACGAAAATCTAAATCTAGCCATTAGGATGAATAAATACTACTATGATCATGGTAATCTACTTTAGACTATTGAGAAAATGTCACTTGCTGGTACATTAATATTTAGGAATTATCATTCCGGAAAATGATATTATCCCCATTAAAAGGGTGACAATGCATAAACCTAGTAGGATTTACTTATGATGATAAACGGGTAATTGATTTGATGGTGGATGATAATTAATGGTAATTAACTTCTTGTTGTCATATGAATATTATTGCTTAGAATATTCTTTTTCTTACGTTAGTTGTGTGGTTTGTGTATGTCATCTAATCCTTCAAGAGAAAGAGAAAGTGACTCTCTGCAAAACTACTAAACATATCTCTGATTTCGATCATCACAAAGCACATTTGACATTACACGTTTTCTCTCTCTTCTCTTCATTTCCTTCAAATCACTCTCATATCCTTCAACAATGTTTGTGAGAAAACTTATCTTGGCAACAAAAACTAATTCAATGAGACAAAACAAAACTATAAATAAATAAATAAAAATCTTTTGGAACTTGGAACCAACCCCACAAACCCGTTGTTGCTAACCATAAAAATCATAGAAAAATAGATAATTAAAGCATAAAAATATGGGTTTTGAGCAAAGGGATAAAAAAAAAGTAATTATAGATGGAAAAGAAACAAACGAATGTACCTTGAATAAAGCAGAAATGGTAGGAGTTGTTAGATAATGAAGCAGTAACAAAAGTTAAAAGAAAAGGGAATCAATTAAGAAGTAAATTGTGGACTGTATCTGTCTACAGCCATCAAGGAGTGAATTATGGGTAGCATTAAGTGTGTATATACACCAAATCAGTGACTTGATTGTATAGTCTTTATTCCTAGGCTAGGATAGCTATGCCCTTATTATATATACAGCAAGTCTGTACACAATACATTATGTAATATACAGAACCTTTCACATATCATCTTGTTTATGGTATCACAGTATCGATCTTGGTGCCTTTAGCCTAACACACTTCTGCCACAAACACAACAACACAACACATCGACCAACAATGGTTTCATCTCCTTCCATTACAAACACAAACCCAACAACACCACATCAACCAACAGTGGTTGAACAAATATCTATTATCTTGTAATTCAAATAAGTGGTTAGTTAGTTAGAAGAGTTAGTTAGGAAAGTTAGTTAGTTAGTTACAAGTGACTTGTAACTATGTGTGTATAAATAGAGGTGAGTGCAAGGAATAAAAGTAAGTGAAGTATTATTCAGTAATCAACTTTCTCTGATACCCGTCTATGCACTGTTCACCCGTCTACACTTAGTAATCGTTACCTGTCTGCATATCGTTTCACCCGTCTGCTCCCGATAACACCCGTCTGTGCACTTATATACTCGTCTATGTGTTAAGCGTGTATTTAGTGTACTGTTAACCCGTCTGTGCTGGGTGTGTGTGTGTTCTAACAATTGGTATCCAGAGCTTATTCTTTCTTGGACCTAAACACGAGTGAAGTGAGGAAAAACACGAGTGAAGTGAGGATATGGGCTCCAATGGCAATTTTCCTGCGCAAATGCCAATGCTTGATGGCAAAAATTGGGATAGGTGGAATGTGCAGATGCGAGCATTATTTGGTTTCCAGGATGTGCTGGACATCATCAAGAATGGCTACCCAGAAGTGAATGAGGGAGCCACCGATGCTCAGAGGGCTGTGTACAAGGAGAACAAGAAGAAAGATTGCAAGGCAATCTTTACTCTGCATCAGTGTGTCGATTTGGCTAATTTTGACAAGATTTCTAGGGCTGCAACAGCAAAGCAGGCCTGGGATATCTTGGAGAAATGTTACACGGGTGGTGAAAAGATCAAGAAAGCGAGACTTCAAGTCTTGGAGAGGCAATATGAGCTATTGCAGATGGAGGATCAAGAGAAGGTGGCTGATTTCATTGCAAGAATCAGGAATATCACCAATATGATGGCAGGGTACGGGGAAAGGTTGTCTGATCAGAAGATCATTGAGAAGATATTGCGCACATTGCATCCTCGATTTGATTACATAGTGTGTGCAATTGAGGAGTCTAAAGACACTGCAACCCTGAGTCTTGAGGAGTTGCAAGGGACCCTGGAGGTTCGGGAGATGAGGATGAATGAGAGAGGGGCGATTGAGAAAACTTCTGATCAAGCACTGCAAGCTCAAACTGATAAAAGAGGGTTTGATAACCAGAAGAAATGGAGGAAAGGAGGAAAGGGGAAATCTGTGAAGAATTCTTGGAAGGGTGATGACAGGTCTGAATCCTCGAGTAAAAGGGGAGGAGGATCTGCCAAAACCAAAGGAGGATTCAAGAAGAACTTTGATAAACGCAAGGTGCAGTGTTTCAATTGTGAAAAATTTGGTCACTTTGCAGATGAATGTTGGCATGGCAAAGGCAAATCGAAGAAAGTAACTAATGAGGAAGCCTGTGCTGCTCAAGAAGAGGATTCTGATGTTGATCCAGTTCTACTGATGGTGACTACAAGTGAGGAATCCTTTCAATCTGAGTTTTGGTATCTTGATACGGGTTGCTCAAACCATATGACTAGTCACAAGGAATGGTTGGCTGATCTAGACACATCAAGAAAGAGCAAGGTTCGATTTGCAGATGACAGAACCTTGAATGCTGAAGGGATTGGCAACATTGTGATCAAAAGGAAAAATGGGAAATCAGTCTTGATTTCAGATGTCCTGTTTGTACCAGGTATGAGGAGCAATCTTTTGAGTATTGGCCAACTGATTGAAAAGGGCTTTACTGTGGTGATGAAGGATGATCAAATGGAGATGTTTGACTCCACTCAACGATTGATCTTAAAGGCTCCTCTCTCGAAAAATAGGACCTTTCAGATCAATATGCAAGCTGCTGAGATTCAGTGTTTGAAAGCAGCTGCACATGTTGAGGATTGTTGGCTTTGGCACTCAAGGTTTGGACATCTGAATTTTCGAAGTTTAAATGATCTCTCTTCCAAACAAATGGTAGCTGGCCTTCCCAAGTTTGCTGTTCCAGAGAAGATATGTGAAGTGTGTATGGCAGGAAAGCAACCCCGAAACTCTTTCAAATCACATCTGCCAATGAGAGCAACAAGTGTGTTAGCAGTTGTGCATTCTGACATTTGTGGACCATTTGAGGTACCTTCATTGGGAGGTAATCGGTATTTCATTTCATTTGTTGATGAATTTAGTAGAATGATGTGGTTATACCTGATTGATACAAAGAATGCAGCACTTGAAATCTTTAAAAACTTTAAGAAGCTAGTTGAGAAACAAAGTGAGAAGTCCATCAAGATTTTGAGAACTGATGGAGGAGGGGAGTATACCTCAAGCAATTTTGAGCATTTCTGTGTAGAGAATGGCATTCAACATGAGGTTACAGCCCCTTATACCCCTCAACATGATGGTTTGGCAGAAAGAAGGAACAGAACAGTGCTTGATATGGCAAGAAGTATGCTGAAAGAGAAAGCTTTACCACATCCCTTTTGGGGTGAAGCTGTCTCTACAGCAGTGTACATACTGAACAAATGCCCAACAAAGAGATTAAAGGAAGCAGTGCCAGAGGAGATATGGACTGGGAGGAAACCGTCTGTGAGTCATTTGAGGACATTTGGAGCACTATGCTTCAAACATGTCCCTGATCAGAAAAGGAGGAAATTGGAGGACAAGAGTGAGTCCATGATTTTGGTGGGGTATCATCCGACTGGTGCATACAGACTATATGATCCTATTAAAGAGAAAATTGTGATTAGCCGAGATGTGATAGTGGCTGAAACTGAATCTTGGGATTGGAATCAGAAGTGCAGCAGCAGCAACAGTCTGACACAGGTGTCCTCATCATTGTTAGATGAGGAGCAAGTTCAACAAGAAGGTGTTGGTATACTGGGAACTCAGACAGGTGTAGGCGTACTGGGAACTCAGACGGGTGTTCAGACAGTTCAAGTCAGGCCACACAGGCATAGACAGATGCCACCTAGATTAACTGATTATGAGCTGTTCTCTGATAATACAATAGCTCATGATGGTGATCTGGTGCATTTTGCTATGTTTGCTGACTCTGAACCACTAAATCTTGAGGAAGCTATGAAGGAGCAGGTCTGGAAAAATGCTATGATTGAAGAATTGAAAGCCATCGAGAGGAATCAGACATGGGAATTGTCAAGTCTACCTACACACAAGCACCAAATTGCTGTGAAGTGGGTTTACAAGTTGAAGCTGCATCCTGATGGGTCAATTGCTAAGCACAAAGCAAGGTTGGTTGCAAAGGGTTTTCTGCAAAGGGAAGGAGTAGATTACTCAGAAGTGTTTGCACCAGTGGCAAGGATAGAGACAATTCGGCTGGTAGTTGCTCTAGCAAGTGCAAGAGGTTGGACTCTATCTCAGCTTGATGTCAAATCTGCATTCCTAAATGGACCTCTTGAAGAAGAGGTATATGTTTCTCAACCACCAGGATTTGAGATTAAGGGAAAGGAAGAAATGGTGTACAGATTGAAGAAGGCACTTTATGGCCTAAAACAAGCCCCTCGGGCTTGGAACAAAAGAATTGATTCATTCTTACTTCAACTTGGATTCAGCAAGTGCTCAGTTGAACATGGTGTCTATGTACGATTTAAGAAGAACAGGTCAGAACTATTGTTGCTATGTCTCTATGTTGATGATCTACTAGTGACTGGTAGCAGTTCCAAAGAAATTGAAGAGTTCAAAGTTGTAATGAAGACTGAGTTTGAGATGACAGACTTAGGAAGGCTGACTTACTTCCTTGGTATGGAGTTTGCTGCAACAACAGCAGGGATAGTGTTGCACCAAAGAAAGTATGTGAGTGAAGTTTTGAAGAGATTCAACATGAATGGTTGCAATTCTGCAGCAACACCTGTGGAGGTTAATGTGAAGTTAGAAAAGAGCTGTGAAGAAGAGGCAGTAGATGGCACTTTGTTCAAGCAGATAGTTGGTTCTCTGAGGTATATCTGCAACAGTAGACCTGATATATGCTTTGGAGTGGGCATGATTAGCAGGTTTATGGATGATCCGAGGAAACCACACTTGATTGCTGCTAAGAGAATTATGAGATACTTGCAAGGTACACTGGAGTTTGGTGTTCTGTTCCCTAACAGAATTCAGCAGCAAGGGAGTGTTCTCATAGGCTTTTCTGACTCTGATTGGTGTGGAGACAGAGTTGATAGAAGGAGTACATCTGGCTACATTTTTCAGTTTTTGAATGCACCAATCTCTTGGTGTTCAAAGAAGCAGCCAGTTATTGCTTTGTCATCGTGTGAAGCTGAGTATATTGCAAGCTCTTATGCAGCTTGTCAGGCTCTTTGGCTTGATTCACTGCTGAGTGAGATTCAGGTTGAAGTAGCCAAGCCTATGAAGCTGATGGTTGATAATAAATCAGCTATTAATCTAGCCAAGAACCCGGTTTCTCATGGCAGGAGCAAACACATAGAAACCAGGTTTCATTTCCTTAGAGATCATGTAAACAAAGGAAGACTCGAGCTAGTCTATTGTCCTACAGAGATACAAGCTGCTGATATACTGACTAAACCACTGAAGTTAGATCGTTTTGAAAAACTTAGAAATGATTTAGGTGTTGTATCATTTGAATATTTGAATTAAGGGGAAGTATTATCTTGTAATTCAAATAAGTGGTTAGTTAGTTAGAAGAGTTAGTTAGGAAAGTTAGTTAGTTAGTTACAAGTGACTTGTAACTATGTGTGTATAAATAGAGGTGAGTGCAAGGAATAAAAGTAAGTGAAGTATTATTCAGTAATCAACTTTCTCTGATACCCGTCTATGCACTGTTCACCCGTCTACACTTAGTAATCGTTACCTGTCTGCATATCGTTTCACCCGTCTGCTCCCGATAACACCCGTCTGTGCACTTATATACTCGTCTATGTGTTAAGCGTGTATTTAGTGTACTGTTAACCCGTCTGTGCTGGGTGTGTGTGTGTTCTAACAATATCTACATCAAAAGGCACATGGGAGAAAGAGATACCATTACCCGATCCTCTAACCTTACATCATTCAGACATATAAGACTCACCCTAGTTAAAACACCGCTGGATGGACGCAATTACGGAGAATGGAGTCGCGCAATGCGTCTCGCTCTCAGCACCAGAAACAAAATTGGTCCGATTGACAGAACCGAGAAGGCACCGCCAACAATTGATGCGAGATATTCCTTGTGCCAATGCTGCAATGATCTCGTGACAACCTGGATACTCAACTCCATCCAGCCGGACATAGCTCATAGCGTCATCTACTTGAAATCGGAAGCAGCAGTTTGGAGCGATCTCCATGACAGATTCTCCCAACGAGATGACTTGAGAATTTATCAAATTCGGCAAGAAATTGTTGAATGTCGCCAAGGATCTCTCTCTATTTCGGCATACTACACGAAACTCAAAGGACTTTGGGATAAATTGTCATCTTAGCAGGAGCCCATTGCTTGTTCCTTCGACATGTTGAAGAAGATTGCTGCTACCAGAGAACAGAAGGAGAAGGTGATGCAGTTCTTGATGGGGCTTAACGAACCTTATTCCCAGGTTCATGGATCGATATTGATGATGAGTCCCCTCCCAGATACAAGAAAAGTTCATGGCCTAATCCTTCAGCAAGAGAGGCAGATGGAGGTCGCAATTCGCCGGGAGATTCCACCAGCGGCTTACGCCATCGGTCGACCGGAAAATGGAGGTCGTGACTCCTCCATATAGCGTCTCGACTCTGCTTCTTTCCCCGACTCATCTTTCAGTCGCAAGTTCTGTACCCGCTGCGAACAAGGAGGCCATCAAGTAGAGCAGTGTTATTATTTGATTGGGTTTCCAGTGGGCCACAAATGGCATGGCAAAAATGTGAAGCCTAGGAACGAAAAAGCATTAGCACATAATGTTGAGATGAAGAGGGAATTGAACAATTAAAGCCCAACCTTCACAACTGAGGAATACAAGCAGATCATGGCTCTGCTCTATGACAAAAATGGTAACAATCAACCACTCATAAATGCAACAGGTATATTTACACCCAACTGTAATAAAATTGAACATTATGCACATTCAACATTATATTGGATTGTGGACAGTGGATCAACAGATCATGTATCACATCTTGCACCTTCTCACAATAAAAATAAGGCACCACATGCTTTTATTGGATTACCTAACGGTGACCAAGCCATCATTGAAAATTTTGGATCTATTCAATTATCGTCAAATGTGTCTCTTGATGGAGTTCTTCATGTGCCTAAATTTTGTGTGAATTTGATATCTTTGAGTAAATTGACATAAGCTTTGAGATGTATAGTGATATTTTATCCGAATTTTTGCTTTGTGCAGGACGTGGATACGAGGAAGACGATTGGCCTGGGCAAGCATTTTAATGGTCTTTACTATCTCACACCAACCCAAAATCCATGCCTCATCAACCACATAGCCCGCACTTTCGACCTTTGGCACCAACGACTTGGACACCCATCGATTGCTCCTCTTCATCAACTCTCCCAAAAGTTTCCAGAAATTGTTTTTAATTCTAAGCATGCATGTGAGAATTGTCCCCTATCAAAACAAACTCGTTTATCTTTCACGTCAAGTTCAATAAAAATAGTTGCACCGTTTGATTTGATTCATTGTGATATTTGGGGACCACCCAAAATCCATACACACTCCGGGGCTCGTTATTTCTAAACCATTTTTGACGATTTTACTCGCTTTACTTAGGTACGTCTTATGAGTTTTAAATCGAACACTCAATCATTGTTAAAATCCTTTTTCTCTTGGGTCAAAAAACAATTTAATAGAGACATCAAGATTTTGCGTGCCAATAATAGGGGTGGATTCACATCAATGCGTTCTTTTCTTGACGAACGCGGAACCATTTTTCAACATACATGTGCTTATACTCCCCAACAAGTGGGATAGTCGAGCATAAACATCGTCATCTTTTAAATGTAGCCCTTCGATTTCAAGCCAATTTACCACTATAGTTTTGGGTGGAAAGTGTCCAAACAACGTGTTATCTTATCAACCGCCTACCCACATCTCTACTTTTGCACAAATCTCCATATGAACTTTTACACAACACTTAACCAAACTATTCCGACCTTCGGGTTTTCGGTTGCCTATGTTATGCCACAAATCTCACCCCCGATAACAAACTTGATTATCGTGCACATCGTTGCATTTTCATTGGATATCCTCTTGGGCAAAAGGGTTACCGTGTTTATGATCTTGAAGGCAAGAAATTTTTCATCTCTAGGGATGTCATTTTTCATGAACATACATTTCCTTTAAATAAACTTCCACGAGAAAATCAAGATGACATTCCGGTTTTACCTCTTCCTGGCAGCCCAATTCCATTTAGTGAGCCCAGCATCTTTACTCAACCCAACACCTCTGACCAGCCCTATCCACCACCACATAATCAACTTGATTCTTCTCCAAACACAATACCCAGCCCCATTCCTTCGCCCTCCCAAACCACATCAACAAAAGATGACCCATCCCCTCTAATAATTTAATCTCCTCCCATCCTTCCTCACCCAACCCAACTCCAAGTGTACATCCGCCACACACAACCTAATGACGCCTCCATGTGGGCCCCAATCCCTCTTGCGGCAACCAACCCTTTACCCGATACCTCCAACCACAACATTGCCAAATGTACCATGCTACTATCCTGGGCCCTGACATCTCCTCTTCCTCCTCGTCCAGCACTCGCTAGCCATTGCCCCAGTATGTATCTTACTCTGGGCTATCTAGCCAATACAATTCATTTGTGCATAATATATCTCGATTGGTTGAGTTGAAAAATTATGAGCAGGCCTGTCATTATCCATAGTGGGTTGAGGTCATGAATGCTGAGATTAAGTCCCTTGAGGACAATAACACCTGTTGCCAAATGATTTACTCAGCGCGAAGGTATCAATTACAAAGACACCTTCGCCCCAGTTGTCAAGTTGATCACAGTTCGTTACCTCCTAGCAATTAATGGGTTTAGGAATTGATTGTTGCATCAGATGGATGTGCAAAATGCCTTCTTGCATGGAGAACTCGGTGAGGAGGTATATATGCTCCTACCTCCCGGTTATCATTGATAGGGGGAGAATGCAGTTTGTCGACTCCATAAGTCCCTTTTACGGTCTTAAGCAGGCATCTCACCATTGGTTCCGAAGATTCTCATGGGCAAATCAAGAGATTGGATTCTAGCAGTCTTGTGCCATCTATTCTCTCCCTACAAAGGTCCATGGGGATTCCATTATTGTTATATTACTTTACGTCGATGATATGGTCATCACCGGGAATGATGAGAAGGTCATTAAAGACCTGAAGACGTTCCTCAACAGTTGCTTCAAAATTAAAGATCTTGGACCGCTGAAATACTTTCTTGGAATCGAGGTAGCACGGTATAAGGCAGGGATTACTGTGTGCCAAAGAAAATATATGTTGGACATATTGGATGAAGCAGGATTACTTGGAGCAAAACCAGCACGTGTGCCCATGGAGCCTGACTTAGTGATAACAGATACAGGGAGTGAATCATGTAATACCCCGATTTTTCAAGCTTTCGAGCTTTCTGTTTTAATTAAACAGTATTTATTCGTTTGCATTTTATTGGAGGGATTAGAGAGTGAAATAAAATAATCCGAGACCATAGTCATGTTCTACGCTATCGTAGGAAGCTATGGTTAAATTTTGGTCGAAAACTCAGACGGAGTCCGGTTTGCGTTTTATACTGACAGTATGATTTTACTGCTCAAACGACCTAATTTTGACTCGTGAACGAAACCGTTAGGTTTGATATTTTATTTCCAACAATATTGGTTCTTTTAAAATTTTTAAAACAAAGAAGTCGTCAAACGTTTTTTGGACGTAAAACCTAAATCGGGTGGACAACGGAGCTGAATACATGATTTTCTTGGATCTGCTAACGGATAAGATGACATCATCACCATGCCACGTGTCAAATCCCTATGGAGGACACGTGTCAATTTCCTGTGGTCCCGAATAAAATATGATATACCAGAAAATATCTGGACGCGAAATTACCAAAATACCATTGCACTTAACTACAAGTTTGCCATTGAAGTGAGATTTTTTTTTCTATTCCACCCCTCCCACAAGGCCTCACGGCCAGCTCTCTCTTTCTCCCCTAACCCACCCATTTCTCACCATTTTTGATTTCTTCAAGCTTTTCTTCAAGCTTTCTTCATTGATCTTCAAGCTTTGAGTAGATTTTGTTGATTCATTCACTAGTTTCATCATCTAGGAGGTATTATACTCAACTTTCATCTCTTAATCTCTCTTTAATCTCTACTTTCATGAGGGGTTTAGTTTTGAACTTAAAACTTCAAAAATCTATAAGAAATTATAGAAAAATCCTATGAACATGAAACCAACTGCTATGAACTCATCAAGATCTCTATATTCATCATTCAAGAGCATATGGCAAAATAACATTGCTGCCCTATTTTGCTCCATGGGGCCGAAACCCCTATATGTGAGTGAGTAGGATTTTGGTTCAAGTTTTGGTGTAATAGACTTTGATCTAGTCTTACCACACCTAATAAGGATGGAATCCAAGAGATGAGAATTTTTGAAACTCCCTAGCCATATTTTCTTACCCATGGCCGAAGCTAGGGGGGATTAGGAGAGAATTTTTGTGTTTTAAAGTTGTTGTATTGATTGATTGATTATGTGTAGCTGCCGACGAGTAATCGGACGAGAAACCGGGCGACTTTCGGACTGATTGGACAACTTTACGCTTACCGGGAACTTCAAGAGGTAAGGGGGGAAATGCCTGAGGGATTCTCCCGATGACTGCATGTCATCATATTTGATCTGTATATATGCAATTAAATTGTGTGGTGATTAATTTATTTACCTTCGGCAATTATTTGATTTGTTGATGATTGTTGATTTACATGTGTTATAGTAGTTGAATATGTGTTTTAACTATATTATCTGCTATAAACATATTATGATGTTGATTGTTGATTGCGAAGCCTGACAGTGGTCAGTGCTCAATTAATTAATGGGGATAAAAGCTTTAAAAAGCTTTGTATTAAATAATAAAGATTTATTTGGGTAGACGTTGGGTATTTTCAACAACGCTGTTTTTCTGAAGAAAAAGTGGATCCAAAAGTAATTTATGAAGTTAGTGGGAAAAGTTAGTTTTTATGAGTAAATTAATTTTTATGAGAAAAAAATAACATTAAGAGGAAAAAGTCAAGTTTTTCAACTGAGGACGTTTTTAAACGATGTTTTATTTCCGAAAAGACTTACGGAAAACGTTTTTAAAAACAGAAATGCTGTTCTGGGATGACGTTTTGGTCTCAGCTGTTTCCTTTCAAAAATTTCTTTTTGGGAAAGGGACTTTCGATAAAAGTTAAGTTTTACCATAATACGATGGTTTTCAAACCGTTTTCAAACAGAAAAGTTTTTCTGTAAAACAAATTTTCCCAACGGTGTGAAATCCGACAACTTGGATGAGTTGCGGAGTTTACGTTTTGGATTTGTGTTTCATAGAACGAAAAAGGTGAAAAACGATGAAAACGTGAACCTAGCATACGAGACGTCGGGATGCTAGTGTTCTGTAAAAGTGGCACGAGAAGCCGTGCAACGGTGTTGTGGACTGCGTGTCCTATGGACTATTTGTCCTCCTCTTATTATGAGGAAACGTGATTAAAGGTGAATGATGTTTTCTATTACCACGGACCTTGGGCTGGTGCATCGGTCTAGGGCTCCGCGATTGAGCACTCGGACGTTTCGTCTTGTATTAAGGGTGAAAGGTTTTAAAACGGTGTAAACGATGAATAGTCGAGAGCCTTGAGCTACGACAACGAAAGAACGAACACAAAGAAAAGTGACAAAACTTGAAATGTTTTTCCATGCATTAAAATTCGGCAGACGTGCCAATGGTGTTATTCTGGATATCTTGGTGGTCAGGATATTCAAACGGTGTATATATCATTGTGTCTTGATGGACAATGAAAAACCATAAACGGTGATCGCCTGTGCCTTGTGTTGGAGAGTGCGCAATGGTTTTAAAAACGGTGTGCCTTTTGGCAATCGAGCTTGATCAACTCAATTTCTATAAAACGGTGTTGGTATCTCCGGAGATTAAGTAGAGAATTAGATGATGAATATTGAAGTGTCATGCATTTCTTTTGAAAATGACTGTCGGGTATGAGACCCTATGATATACTACTTGTTTATCCAGTAGAATCTTATACGTAATGATTGTATATGCCCATGTGCTGTGGATGTGTAATGCATGTGGTTATCGTGTTTGAATCCATATATTGGTATCTCACCCTTGCCTGTACATGTTGGACACCCTGTTGTACTCTTGGATACATGTACAGATGCATTTCAGTGGATCCCTGGGCTACGTTGGGACCCCGAAGCTGGAGTCACTTTACGTCGACGGCAAGGATGTGTTGATTAGCAACAACGAGGCTTAGTTTCAAGGGTTTGAAGTATACTAGGTAGTATACTTTACCATCTTTAGATGTTCTTGTATTAGACCAGCTCTTAGGATTTTTGATGTACGTATGGCGTATGAAAAGATTGGGAAAATGATGTACGCCTTATGCCGAGATTGAGTTATTATTACAAAGGATGAATGTCAATTTGTTTTATATGGTTATTTTGTTTTGTTTTTGGTATCAGATTTCTATAACCACTCGAGTGAGTGTTTTTCAAAACAAAAAGTTTTTAGTTTCCGTGATGGGTTACCATGTGATGTCCCAGAAGGGGGTGTCACAAACCACTCAAAGACCCCACCAAATATCGGCGATTAGTTGGAAAATTGATTACCTCACAATTAGCAGACCAGAAATCATTTACTCTGTGAATGCACTTAGTCAGTTCATGCAGGAACCCAAACTACATCATCTCAAGACTGCTCATCGACTCCTCCAGTACTTGAAGGCAGCTCCGGGACAAGGGTTATTGTTTCCTTTAGATAGCCCACTTCACTTGATTGGATATTATGATGCGGATTGGGTTAGGTGTCCACTTACCTGATGATCCATAACAGGATATTGTACTTTTCTTGGCACCATGGCTGCAGCCGCCTGTGAGCTTACTTGGTTGAGAAATTTATTGAAAGATTTTCACGTCCTGCATCCTAGACTAGACAAGTTATTTTGTGATAATCAGGCAGCCTTGCATATTGCTGCAAATCCGGTCAATCATGAACGAACGAAGCACATCAAACTAGATTGTCATATTGTTCGAGAGAGAATTTAAAAAGGAGAAGTCAAGACAGCGTATGTTCAAACCGGAAGCTAGATTGCAGACTTATTCGCGAAGCCATTAAGATCGCCAGCATTTCATACACATATCATCAAGTTGGGTGTCATTGACATCCACACTCCAACTTGAGGGGGAGTGTTAAAAGAAAAGGGAATCAATTAAGGATTAAAGTGTGGACTGTATCTGTCTACATCCATCAAGAAGTGAATTATGGATAGCATTAAGTGTGTATATACACCAAATCAGCGACTTGATTGTATAGTCTTTATTCCTACGGTAGCTATGCCCCTATAATATATATAGCAAGTCTGTACACAATGCATTATGTAATATACAGAACCTTTCACATATCATTTTGTTTAACAGAGGAATCGAATGAAGTTAAGGATATGCTAGGCAGATGTACCGGTGTTAGATCCCCAACTACAGAAAAAAAAAAAGAATAATAATCAAATAAACTTCAGCATAAAAAACAATATGCAAAATCCACAATTCCGCATAGAGACAACAACCCCCTTTAAAACATAAGAATGGGTGACTCCTTGAATATCAAATTTATTAGTGCTTGATAGGAAATATATTAGTGTTTGAACAACTTAACCAAGCGTGATGCAATTCAATTAGACATACAATACTAAGGAAAATACACTATGAAGTTTTTTATAGCGTAGATAATAAGTAAGGCATTCGGCAAAAAGCATAGTAACTAAAAAGATAATATAAAGTAGAGCAATAAATATTACAAATAGCATGATAAACACTATGAAGTTTTCAAGGTACATGTAAAAGTGGTAAGGACTAAATAGACATGTTAATGCACATAAATATGAAAAAAAAAAAAAAAAAACTCAATTTTGACGGTGAGGCATCCCCGATAGAGCTTCTGTTACAGAACCTGGTGAGCGTCATAGCCTTGGACTTGCATCCACCGACAACGCAACAAATGACGTCATCCCCAATGACAGCATTTGCGACTAACTTCAATTCCAATCCTTACCTCCATTGTTCCTTGCCATTTTCCTCCTAATCTTGTTCTGCTGTTATCGAATTAAAGCATCGATTATTCTTCTACATTTCTACCATACCATTATTACTTGAATAAAATCTAAAAGACAATATAGGAGGCCTATTCTGGTACTGGGACAGGCACCATCTGTGTGACATTTGAGGAGGAGAGGTTACAGTTGTCAATGCGTATGGTGATGGCACTTCGCTGTCGCTGCTCTCGTTATCTTGAATCGCAAAAGAAACCACCACGAAATGCGATGTGTTTCACTGTGACTTTCACGTGAAATATGAAACTGTTGCAACTA
Source organism: Ammopiptanthus mongolicus (assembly GCA_039655645.1). Classification (NCBI taxonomy): domain Eukaryota; kingdom Viridiplantae; phylum Streptophyta; class Magnoliopsida; order Fabales; family Fabaceae; genus Ammopiptanthus; species Ammopiptanthus mongolicus. The sequence goes on along the minus strand of CM077344.1, from coordinate 17,142,946 downwards.
CTACAGACAACTCTCTCTCAGGAAACTCCTTATTTGAATAAGAAGAAGATCAAGGGATTGCAGTTTACATGTATTACCTTCCACTCAAAATCAGTTTGTCTCTGCAAGAAAAAAGAAACTCCTCTGATTCCATTTGGCGTGAAAAGATAATTGCTTTCCGTTTTTATTTGAAAGTGTTCCAGGCAAAGAGTGGCAATGCAAATTATAATTTACCCTTGCTTTTATTATTGTCTTATTTATGTTTACTACGAGCAGGTTTGTTTCAAGGTATGAAAAAATATACCTGGGAATATGGAGGTGGGGGAATACAAATTCCCATGTTTGGTACAAATATCTAAATGAATATTTCCTGAAATAAATTATACTCAGGAAAAACTTTTACCCATCTCAATATAGTTTTTATTCTCATGGTCGGGTGGTGGGTAAGTTTCATTCCCGGATGGTGCGAATATATTTTATTCCATGAAAACCCAATTATACCCAATACCCACATTCTTTTACTTTCAAAACCCATCATCTCATTCATCCCATTCCACGTCTTGTGCCTCATGTGTTTCTTCTCCAGTTTTCTCATCTTTTAATATGATATGAAATAAGCTATATTGGGAAACAAAACAGGTACATTAAGTCTTTTTTATTGTGGCTCATTTTTTAGTATGGTGTGAAAATTGAAATAGAGCATACAGGGAAAGAAATGGTAAAAATCTAACATGGGTGTTTTTTTACCGTGGCATGCTATAAATAATCACGTAGCGGCCTTTTACAAGTTTTGAAAAGTCCTTAACTATTATTGTTGCCTAATTTTTAATCTTAAAATGAAGATTATGTTAATATCATATATTTTCATAAATATAAAAAATTATTAAAATGCTTAAAAACATTAAAAATATTTATTTTATATTATAAGTATGATAATCACCTTTATTTTTTATATTTTTATTTATTTTCTTATCAATTACATTGAATAAATACTATTTAAATAATATTTTTCATGATAGGAGTATTTTGATAATTACACATTTATTCCCAGGAATATAGATAATGAACCAAACAAAGTTTCAAATTATTTCTCGGAATTTCAAGAAAGATTCCCGGGAATTTCAATTGCTAAACAAACATGTTTTACAAGATACCCAGCAATGAAATTCTCAGTAATAGCATTCCCAAGTATGTGATTCCCGAGAATAGTTTTCCATACCTGAAACAAACTTTACCTAACATGAAAATGATGCCAAAATAGGGAAGAAAAATGTAGACACCCAATGAGGCAATTGACATTATATGTAAACTTTAAAACCATAAGTTGTAGTTTTCCTAGGGTTCAATGCAGAAAACTACACTAAAAATAAAGGATCTTGGATATCATAATTCTCATAATGATATTAACATCTATTAGGAAAGTTCAAGAACCATACCTAGATCCATCGCCTCGTTCTTGTTCTTGATTCTTGAGGATTTTCTTCCCTCTATTCCTTCCTTTCCTTGTGTCTATGATGGTGAAGACACCTTCAGTTTTCTCTTTTCTTAGTCTGATAAAAAGCCAACTTGCCTTTTTATCCTTTTCACACTAAATAGTTATCTTTTATAACTTCCAGAAAACTATTCATTCAAAAAGGGAGAGGGGAGAGATTTAATTTTGAAATTCAAAATTAACCCCCCATTAACTTTAATTACCATTAGACCAAACAACCATTACATTAGGTCATCTTTATTTAAAGTTAGTCTATTAATTACATGAATCACTTTTATAGATTATTAAAATAATCTAACAATCTCCCACTTGACCCATGTGACAACTTGAAGATTCAACAATAAACCATAATTGTACACCATACATTGAAATTATCAAGTCATCATCTTTAGGCCATCTTTTATTTAAAGTTAGTCTATTAATTACATGGGTCACTTTTATAGATTATTAAAATAATATAGTTCTTTAAATGAAAAAAGAAACTCCTCTAATTGCAATTTGCGTGAAAAGATAACTGGAAGATATTTTTATTTGCAAGTGTTCCTGGCAAAGAGTGACAATGCAAATTATAATTTTATCCTTGTTTTTTTATTGTCTTATTTATGTTTACTAACATGAAAATGATGGCAAAATAGGGAAGAAAAGTGTAGACACCAAATGAGGCAATTGCCATTATATAGTAGTATAGATAAAGAAAATTTATGTATGTGACAAATGTTGCATCATCAACATAAATTTTCTTCTATGCTAATGAGTCAACAGCATAAACTCTAATCCATGAAAGTATCTTCGGTACTTAACACTTTTCCAATGTTTTCTAAAGCATTTTTTGCTGCTCTATTGTGTGCAACTTCTTTCTTGGAACCATAAATGCCTCTCCCAACTAATTTATCATCTATGAGAACGTTGAATGCCATAGATTCCTTCCATAAATCTACGAATTTTATCTTCATGTTCTTCTTCTGGCAAACTTCATAAAGCTCTGTCACTGGATGTGTTTTAATAGTGTCTGGATCGATTATAGGTTCCAGCAAACATTTAAAAACCTTCCGGGAAAGAAAACATTCTATTAAATCATACCATGAGTCGTCTATAATACAACAATCATATTCATACTACTTTAAAAGAAAAAGAGACACTAAAAGCATTTCTAAGTTGATGAATAAAAGGCATTAAAAACAATCATACTAGTCTTTACCACAAAAAAAAAAAAAAAAAACAATCATACTAGTTTATATGGGGCGTCATTGTAAAATATCATATATAAATTTGTTTGCAAGTAAAGAAAAAATGACATTTATATCAAAAAATAAAAATAAAAAATGACATTGAACTGTGATTAAGAAAATGACACCGAATGAAATATATTTATCTTGAAAAAACACATATATAGTGCATTTGATCATTCTATTAAAATAGTCCACATGTTTATTAGGGAAAAGTTCGAAGATATAGTGTAATGTTTAATTTGTCTTTCACCAACACTCAATTAATTGTTACAACATTAGAAAACTAATTTATTAAATAATTTTTATCATAAACATATTCTTTTAAGATTTTAATTGCTATCCACTATCAATATAAAATTTTTTATACTGTCAATCAATTAGAAATCATGGTATAAGTGATTTTTAAGATAATTTGGATAAGAGTCAAATATTTGAATTGATGTAACAATTTATAATTGGTTAATAGTGTAAAAAATTATTATACTATCAATACATGCCAATTAAATACTTCTTTTAATCATCCAATAATGCGTAATTAGGTCATACATGGATGTACAGAAGATTGTGAATGCTTGAGTGTAAGCAAAATTTATTTAGTAGGTACATAAAAAACGGGACACAAACAGTGTGAAAAGAGGAGCCATCAGCGTGTTATATATCTCTCTGTCTATTTTATATAAAAAAAATGTAATATTTTTTTAATATACAAATTTCATTTGAATAGAAATTGTTGATTACTAAGCACCAACAAAAAAAAAAAAGAAATTGTTGAGTACCTTCCACACAGTGTCAATGGAGGAGCCGCAATCTATAAAAACAGCACCAATGGTTGACTCCACAACATCAGCTAGATTCTTCGGCACATCAATCAGCCCATTGGAATGTAAAGGGTACTCTGAGATTCCTTTGGTAAATTCGTGAATCTATCTCAAACAGCAACAGATAAAAAACAAAGCAGTTATAGTAAAAATTTGTCATTCAAAATAAAAGTTCAATACAAAGGAAATTGAGAGCATGTTTGAAAAAGCTGGATTATTTGAAATTAAGTTGTTTCAGATGAAAAAAAAATTATTTTTGAAATAATTTTTTTTGTTTGATACTTTACTTAAATTTATGAAAAAACTTTTTTTGAAGAAAAAAAATTGTTTTATGTCATCTAATTTGTTTTAGCTTAAAATTATTGTGATTTATTATTTTTTATTTTCAAAACTTTCTTTCCTATTTACCTCTACAAAACGAACTTTCAAACAAATATTATTAAATTATACAAATAATTTTATATTCTTTTTCGTAATTTATTATGTAAAAATAATTTTTTTTTCACTACCCAAACGAAATAAATTATCTTAAAATCGTTTTTCAACAAACATATCCAAACCAAAAATTCTGATTATAATCAATTATTATAATAATCGATTAGACATATAATTAATTATCAACATAATCTATATTTTTCAACTTTCTCAAATACTCTCTCACCGTGAAGATTGTTTGCTTGTGTATTAGGTTAGCCAAAACAGGTGATGCTAAGGAATTCTGCAATCACCGCGAAACTTCCTTCATATTTTCTTTCATTCATTTATTGGGTATTGATCTGCTATTTTTAAGCATATCGAAGTCAAAAGCTTAGGCGGTGCTAGAACTTAGAAGTCCATGTCATTGTTTTATTGCTAACCAATTATGACTAATTCGTGCATGACTTTTTCAAGGTTGTCAGTTTCTCCATCAACTATGATGTAACGTAGGAATGGATAATGCCAGCTAGACAGTTATTAGATAATGAAATTTTGTAAAATAAAAAAGAAATTTTAATAGAAAAGAAGATAAAAAAAAGTAACAACAAAAAAGGATATCTTCACAAATTAACCTAAAAAACAACTAAAACCTAGGAAATTTAGGAAGTAATTTTTATAATTAGTTAACAGAGCTTGTTAATCTCTCTTACAAGTATATAACAAAAATAGATATAGTTCTATGCAGTGTTTAGAACATTTTAAAACTTTGTGGATCTCAAATTCTCAATAACATCAAAATCATTAGTAATACCGAAAGCTAAATAAAGGGTTGAGAAATTTATTATATGTAGTATGACTTTAACATTTGATTGAATTGTTTTAAAATGAAGAAAGAATATCTTGAAACTATATAACTTCGTTTTCCTTCTGTTATCCAAACTGACTCTTAAGGAAATCCATGGTACATGTAGGTCAAATACTTTCAATGCAATGTGTGACCACCATGTGATCCATATCATTAATATGACAGCAACAAGACAATAAAAAATGAAAAGAAAGCAAGCATCAAGTAATTGTAAAGCTCTTTATAATAACAATATATACCAATTTATAATTTTATGATAGTTTTAATAAAAATAAACATTTTTAATGATATGTCAATTTATAATTGGTTAATAATGTAAAGATCTTCATACTAATAATACATATCAATTACATCCTTATAAAAATAATATTGATTATTTAATTTTTTATAATTTAGTTCTATTATTATAAAAAGTGACATTGAGATATGAAATGATATTAATTTAATCTTTTAATAATAAGTTTAATTAATAATATTCTTATACTTAGTATATAAAATTAATTTTTTAAATTTGATTCTTATGATTAAAAAAATTAAATTGATGTGAATTTTTTTAAAGAGTTAAACTAGTGATACTTATATTTTTTTAGAATAGAATATGGTCTCTTTGGCGTAAAATATAAAAGGCAGAAAATACGTTCTGACATTTATATGTTGAATTTCCTAACGAGACACTGGTTAAGACCAACAAAAGTTATGCTAAACTTTTGAAAATCTCAATTAAACTATCAAAATAATAAACCTGCATATACCTACACATATATGAAGAGGGATTAATTACCAACAGTATAAATAAAATTAATCTTATATTATTATATTTTAATTATATGATTTTCATAACATTTACAGCTAAATTAAAAATTAATATCATATATGCATATTCATATTCATTCCATTTGATTCTAACTTTATCTATTTCTTTTATAAAAGTGAAGAAAAGATTTTTTTTATCAGGAAAGTTAAGAAAAGATGAACTACTTATAAATGATGATTTATACAAAAATATTTAATTGGTATGATATTAACCAAACATAAATTATCAGATCATTAAAAATATTTAACTCTTATCATAACTAGAAATTTTAAATTTTAAAAAATTATTGTTTTAAAATTATATGCAACAGTCATTAATCAATATATATATATATATATATATATATATATTAGAAACTTATATATAACTTATAAATTACAGTTTCAGATACTATGCCTGTGATTATAATTTAGAGATTAAAATAATAATTTTTTAAAATTAAAAAATGACATGATGAATGCTTGCAAAAACTGTGATTTAGTCTGCTAATAATTACCCTTACTCAAACCCTATCACAAATAGGAGACTTACTTGTTCTTCAAGTAGAGGCTTGTTGTGCCGCAGATAACGATGCAGCCCGTGTTTAATGGCCACACGTGCAAGCTTTTCGGTGTCCACGTTCGCCGCACGTAACCGGGTCAATTGACCCGGTGCCAGATTCGGGTACTTCTCGTACTGCTCCTTCGTCACTAACAGGTTAAGCACAGCGTCGCCAACGTACTCTAACCGCTCATAGGAAAAGCACTTATCATCAGTGTGGTATGAAGAGTGCGTGAAGGCCTCTTCCAATAAGCACTTATTCTTGAACCGGTATCCCAAAATCGCTTCTACCTCGTCAAGGCTTCGGGGTGGTGGACGAGGATCCTTGGTCTCTTCTTCCTCTTGCCTTGGAGACTCATCAGGGATTGGTTCCGTTTGGAGAAGTGGTTCTTGCTCTTGTCGGGCTTTCATGGTGGTGATAGTGGAAAGGGGGAAAAAAGTGAAGAATCGTTGAAGGTGAAAATTTGGAGAGGTGTTGTTGTTGACGGCGTTTGAGGAGTTTAAGGATATGATGTATAATGATTGCTAGGCATAAGGAAGAGTCGAGAGAAATAGGAAATGAGAGGAATGGACCAATTTAATTTGGTTGTGAATCTTATAATATATGTGAGGATTTTGATAGTCGGTGAGGGCGGAGGGTACTTGCGTAGGAGGAAAGGAAACTATATATAGGTATATTGTTTTTGGAGTTTTACTATCATGTGCAATTTTATACAATTTTACATATGTTAAGAAATTAATAATAATAATCCTCTCTTATAATATAAATACATTGAAAAGTTAAATGTGTGATTTTCCATAAAAGTTTTCTATATATTAATTTCTTAATATGTGCAAGTTTGCACATGATAGAAAAATCGTTGCTTTTGTTAATTCATATAATTGATTAATTTTATTTTTATTTTATTTTTAATTAATTCATTTACTTTTTTTTTTTTTTTACTGAAATTAATTCATTTACTTGGATAAAAGATTTTATATATGTTAATATGAGAATTATGTCTATGGCACGGAAGTTTAATGGAGAAATTAATTCATTTCCGTGCATTATGATAATTATGTCTATGACTATGTCACAAAAATTTAATGGTTCCACGTAGAGGAAGGTGCAAGCAAGCAAAGGGGATAGAGCTCCTAAAAAGCTGTAACACTTTTCATGATAAATATACTAACAAGAGTATGGGTGATTGACTAAATATATGTGATTTCACAAACACATTATTGATGATTGCTCTTGGTATGAGACAGAAAATGAGGTGGATTATGATAAGTATTTGTTCTGGTGACTAAAATGATTACTAGATGTTAAGAAAGCATTTTTGCATGACAATTTTAAGGAAGAAATTTTTATGACTCCTCCTCCAGGCTTATTTCCTTCTACCTCCTCCACTGTGTAAACTGAAGCGTTATCATCATCATGGCTTGAAAAGGCTCCTCTAGCATGGTTTGAGAAATTTCTTTCTACTTCATACACTACATCAGAATGCGTCTACAATAACGCTCATTTAATAGCATTTGTAAAGCGGAAACGATATTAAAAATGTTTGTACCCTTTTAATAGCGTTTGTTAGAAGAAGTGTTATTAAAGAGTTATACTAAGATAGCGTTTGTTTCCCGAAGCGCTATTTTTTCTATTTCAAAATAATGATAAAAAATTTGTGTCACCTAAGATAGCGTTTTTTAGAAAACGATATTAAAATATACACCTAAGATAGCGTTTTTTCAGAAAATGCTATTGTATGTTAATTTAAGATAGCGTGTCTTTTACAAACGCTATTTTAAGTAATTTTTATAACTTACCGCACAATATAGCGTCACCCCCGCGCGCATTCTCCTCACCCTAATTAATATCTTTTCTTTCTCTCACCCCCCGCGCTCATTTCGTCACCCTCTCCGCCTCGACGGCGAATGCTGCGGCGGAGAAAGCTTTCAGCCTCTCTCTCCCTCTCTCACTCTCTCTCCCTCTCGCCGAGTGCCCACAGCTCTGTTAAGGAAGTGCCACAAAGCTCCTCTGTTAGTGAAACTCAGCCTCGTCGCGCAGCTAATAACTCAGCCAATCGCGCAGCCAAATTTAGGTATTAATTGCCCTTTAAGTTGTGTTCATATGTATCTCGTTGCTCTTCTTTGTTTTATGAGTCAATTTGAAGGGTTGAACTGAGAGCTTAGGATGGTTATTTCCTGCTTTGATTGCCATTCTTTTGTTTCATCATATTGTCTTTCTCTGGATTTTGTGATATGTATGATCTGGGACAATTTCCTGATCTTCGGTTGGCAGTAATTGAATATTGTAGATACATGGTAGAGTTAAAATGAGTTAAGCATCATAGGACCTAAAATAAATATCAGAAATGATCTTTTATACCTCAAGTCATCAGTTAAGCACAATAGCCAAAATTAAGGTTCATAAAATAAGATATACTTGTTTTGGAGCTACAACTTACGTAATCAGAAATTGACTGCTGCCAGGAAAAATGCTAATAGACAACTAAAATATTTCCAGACACTTTCCAAAGTGCTTCTTTGATCATCCCTAGTGTTGCTGTCACTGCTCCTCGAAACTGAAATAAAACTCGAAGAGTTCAAACTTCACTATAATGATTGAAGGGAGTGGATAAGTATTAGTGTATTACACAAAACTGGCTTTCAAATAAGACTTTCTCCAATTAGAGTCATAAAATAAATCACTGCGTGCAATAGGCTAGAATATACTTTGATAATGTCCTAACCCAAAATTAACATACTCTTCTCTTCCCTTCAAGCTAGCCTTAGGTAACCGATGGTGACAATGCCCCTATCAGAATAGAATGTCTAAGGTATTGTGGAAGAAGGTCATAATTAACCATGCTACTTTATGGAAGAAAATAGCATCTGGAAGCATTTGATGAATGTAGTTTAAACTTTGCAGTAGTAAAAAAATTAGAACGACAAACCTTAGCTTTAAGTGCCAATGTGAGAACACCATCAACTGTGTGAGCATCTAAATGCAGATTATGATACTTTAAATTAACCCAAAATTTAACTGTGTGAGCATCAAAGTGCTTCTTTCTCAGTTTGATTATGATACTTTAAATGTTACTCAGTTAGACAGTTGATGCATCTAGATTAGAATTTCACATGAACAAAGTAAAAAAATTGTCAAGATGAAAAGTTGACTCAATTTTAGGATGACCATGCTGATTGGTGGAAATTAATGCTTAATGGTATGTAATGTCACTGCTGATCTACTGCTTTGAATTTGTTACATTGTTTGATCATCTCCACTTGCATCTGACAGGAGTACTCGAGTTCAGTAGCAATTCTGTGTTAGATGATATAATATATTCACCATTTAACTTAAATCAATCCATTCATTAGTCTGCATAGTACAGAAAAATCAATCCATTCATTTCAGTTTGCTTTGTTCTGTCTGTCCACAAACCATGGGCATCAAAAACTCCATGTAATAATATACTCTCTTAGGCTTAAAGTAAAAAAGGAACCCACACTCACTCACTCCTACCATTCATAGACACAGTAGTTTGATATTTGCCAAAGATCAAACGTATTTCCTTTTCCTCTCAACTCCCTTTCATGCATTCCAAAAAAAAGGAGTTTTGTTAATTCTGTTTTAAATTTCTAAATCTTTTCATCATTTAATGTTTTTTGCTGAATAGGAGTTCTACCTTGTCTATTAAGTTAACAACCACACAGTGCTTTACGTAGGAGCATCAACTAGATATTAGCCCTGCAAGTGAATTAAAAGTTTGTATTGAAAAATGGTATATTTAATATATTATAATTTTAAAAGTTTTTAGCTTTCCCATTAGAGAGAGCTCTTCTTTTTCCTCTTTGCTGGACTGAGATTTTATCATTTTTCCTTTTCAGATACCACGATATTAGATTGAGATTAGCATATTGGGCTATTACTACCAGGTATTAGTATTTTATTTAATCCTTTATTTGTAGCATTAGGCATGTTTATTTTAATCAGTATACATGCATTTACCTAAGTGTCATATTCAAGAACGATTTGTATATTGTTTTTTTGCATAATATACAAGTTATTCTTGAATTGCCCAAAAGTGGACATTCTAAGATTGTAAATTTGCATTCAATACAATATTGTATGTCTTAATTACTTCTTGATCTAAGAATGTCATCAATTAATATTTTCCCGTTGTTCTCTGGGTACATACTTAATTTGGGTGATAATACTACCTGGATTAAATTGTGTGCTTGGAGAACTAAGGGGTGCCGGAATTTTCTTAGAACAAGCTTAAAAGTCATACAGTAATAGAATGTGAAGTTCACAATCTTGGATAGGATAGGAACCCCACCCCATACAGTATGAAGTAGACGTCAAGCATGTAAACATATTGCATGTAGACATCAACCACTCTAAACTGAAGGTAATTATGGTTCATAAATATTTTGGTAGATCAAGAAAGCATGGATCGGAAATGGATGTCTGCTAATCGTTTAACGAAGGAGTATGAGGATGGAGTGAAAGAGTTTATTAGGTTTGCAGTTCGTCATGCAGAAAACCCTAGTAGAATCATATGCCCTTGTTTAGATTGTTGTTATTGAAGGCGAGTTAGTGTAGTCGAGTTGGAAGAACATTTAGTGTGTAATGGAATCGATCAAAGTTATACATGTTGGACAAAACATGGGGAGATAAGAGATGAGTCAAATGATATGAGGACTAGTGTGAGATATTCATCAAATGATACAAACACAAGTACTTATGAGGGTGATCGTTTTGAAGACATTGTAAATGTGGTTGAAGAGGATCTTCGGGATTGTCCTCAAATGTTTGAGAGGTTGCTAAGTGATGCCGAGAAACCATTGTATGATGGTTGTACTAAATTCACAAGATTGTCTGCGATGTTAAAGTTGTATAACTTGAAATCGGGTAATGGATGGACTGATAAGAGTTTTACGGACTTACTCTCACTATTAAAAGATATGTTGCCGGAGGATAATGTGCTTCCTAGTCGGACATATGAGGCTAAACAAATGTTACGTTCGATTGGCATGAGTTATGAGAGGATACATGCTTGTCCTAATGAATGCATTTTATTTCGAAATGAATATGCATCATTAAACGTGTGTCCTAAATGCAATGCCTCACGGTATAAGAAGAAAGAATCAGCTCCAGAGAAGGTTCTGTGGTATTTTCCCATAATACCTAGATTTAGGCGTATGTATCGCAGTTCAGAAGATGCAAAGCACTTGACATGGCATGAGGATGAAAGGATTCAAGATGGCAAGCTACGACACCCGGCAGATTCTCCTCAATGGAAGAGAATTGATTATGACTATCCTGATTTCGGGCAAGAACCAAGAAACCTACAGCTTGCATTGTCTACTGCCGGATTTAACCCACACGGTGTTCAAAGTAGCTCCCACAGTACATGGCCTGTGATTTTGGTGATTTATAATCTACCCCCATGGCTGTGCATGAAGCGCAAATTTATGATGTTGTCTATGTTAATTTCTGGGCCCAAACAACCAGGAAATGATATAGACATATACTTGGCTCCTTTAATTGAAGACTTGAAGCAAATGTGGGAGACAGGTGTAGAGGTGTATGATGGGTATAAGGAAGAAAGTTTCAATTTGAAGGCAATGTTGTTTGGCACAATTAATGATTTTCCAACGTACGGTAATTTGTCGGGATATAGCATCAAGGGTCAATGTGCATGTCCTATATGTGACGAGGGTACAGATTGGATGCGGTTGGAACATTGTAAGAAGAATGTCTTCCTCAGGCATCGTAGATTTTTGCATCCAACTCATCATTACCGGTGGTGGAGAAAAGCGTTCAATGGGAACTTGGAAGAAGGCAGAGCTCCTTCGCCGTTGACGGGTGAGCAATTGTTTGAAAAGGTAAAGAATTTGAGTATCCAATTTGGTAAACCTTTTGCGAGAGAGCTTGTCACAAGAGGGTGGAAAAAAATGTCGATTTTCTTTGAGTTGCCATATTGGAAGTCATTATATGTAAGACATGTCCTTGATGTGATGCACATTGAAAAAAATATATGTGATAGTGTCATTAGTACTTTACTCAATGTGCCAGGGAAGACTAAAGATGGAATCAATGCAAGATTGGACTTAGTTAGTATGGGAATAAGAGAAGAATTGGGACCGACGAAGAAGGGAAAGCGTACATATCTTCCTCCGGCCGCTCATACTCTATCTAGAAAAGAAAAAATTGTTTTTTGTAAGTTTCTTGACGGAGTTAAGGTTCCATAAGGGTATTTTTCAAACATTAAGAATCTCGTATCGATGAAAGATCTCAAGTTAAAAGGTCTAAAGTCCCACGATTGTCATGTTCTCATGGAGCAGTTGCTACCAATTGGTATAAGGTCCATTTTGCCTAACAAAGTACGGGGGGCCATAACTAAACTTTGTTTCTTCTTCAAGGCAATTTGCAGCAAAGTGATTGACCCTGGGAAGTTGCCATCATTGCAAAGGGAAATAGTTGTGACTTTGTGTGAGCTTAAGATGTACTTTCCACCTTCATTCTTTGACATAATGGTTCATCTAACCATTCACCTTGTTAGAGAGACACAACTGTGTGGGCCAGCTTATATGAGATGGATGTACCCGATTGAGCGTTATATGAAGATATTAAAAGGCTATGTTAAAAACCGATCACGGCCAGAAGCTTGTATTGTTGAACGATATATTATGGAAGAAGCTGTTGAATTCTGTACAGAATACCTAACCAATGTTGATTCTATAGGGCTGCCAAAGTCTCGTCACACAGGGAGAACGATGGGGCAAGGAATTACTGGAACTAAAATAGTGGCTATAACAAGGTTAGAATGGGAGCAAGCACAGTTATATGTTTTACACAATGCCGATGAGGTTGAGCCATATGTTGAAAAACATAAGGACATGCTTAAGAGTTCGTATCCAATAAGAATCAGAATTGGTTAACTAGAGAACACAATCGTTGTTTTATAACGTGGCTAAGAGATCACATATTTGCAGAATTGATTGTAAATCCTACTTCAGTTTCAGAAAGATTGAGATGGTTAGCGAAAGGTCCAAGCTTGCATGTCTTCTCTTACAATGGTTATCAAATTAATGAGTACACATTCTATACAAAAGAACAAGATGATCGGAGTACAATGCAAAATAGTGGTGTGAAGCTTGTAGCTCAGTCTATGCATATCTCGAGTGCCAAAGACAGAAACCCCATTTATGCAAATATGTCATACTTCGGCGTCATTGAACGCATATGGGAGTTGGATTACACAATGTTTCAGGTGAGTGTGTTTGGTTGTAAGTGGGTTGACAATAATAACGGTGTTCGGATTGATGAGTCAGGATTCATGAAGGTGGATCTAAATAGGGTAGGTTATAAAGATGAGCCTTTTATATTAGCATATCAAGCTCAACAAGTGTTCTATGTCACTGATCCAGCTGATAGGAAGTGGTCCATTGTTCTCTTGACTAATAAAATAATTGTTACTAAGATTGATGATCATGACCATGAAGATGTCGATATTGAAGATGATCCTTTCATTGGGACATCACAATCAATTGGGATTGATCCAACTAGAGATGATGATATGCATACAAGAGATGATCATGATGAGGGGCTTTGGGTTAATCCTCCATTTTGTACTAATAAAGGACAATCAAGTCTCAATCAAACAAGTAAAAGAAAAAGATCGAATTAAACATGTATGTATTGTTTGTGTTTACATGAACTTTATGATCAATTAAATTTATATTTAGTGATTTATCTAATTAAACGTGTATGATTTTCCAGTATCATTTTACTTGTGTGTCTAATTTTGCTGTAGGTAAATGGCATCTTCCAATAATGCTAGTGCTGCCAATGTGAAGCGACGTGGGCCAACAATTATGAAGGCAATCATCCGCGCTAGGAGTAAAGGACTAAAATTTGAGGTAATTTACTTTGTAATCTAAGGATTTCATTATGTTGTTTGTTATATAGATTTAATTACTTTATCATTTTTATTAGGTTGACTGGAATTATAAGGATCAACCAATTCGTTCCAATGCCAAAAAAATGAAGAGTTACATTGGGTCGGCTGTTCAGCAGATGATCCCAATTACCTGTGATAATTGGAAGGATAACTCTTTGGATGCTTCCAAAGAGAACTTATGGGCTGATATACAGGTAGTTATTAATATTTGTGAGTTATATTGTTTCTTCTGTAAACATACTTACTCTTTGACTTTGTTTTTATTGTTTTGCAGATGTCTTTTAATGTTGACGAATCCCGACGGAGATTTGTACTTCAGGAAGCCGGAAAACTTCATCGGGCATTCAGAAGTAGATTGACAAAAAATTTTCTAAGAGATGCCGATGGGAATCTCAACGAGGAACCTCCATCAAAATATGCACACATCATATCAAGGGATGAATGGGTAGATTTTGTAGCAATACGCACAAGAGATGCACGATTCCTGGTATGTTTAATATCACGATAGTCCTTATAATTTCTATATTGGTCATATAACCATCTATTAATATAACTACTATGTGTCTAAATAGAAATTAAGCCATGATAATTGCCAGAGAGCGTTAAATCCTGCTCACCCTTACAAAGCATCACGTAAGGGGTATGCTGACCTTGAGGATGAAATGGTATGTATATAATTAACTGTGTGGTATTTATGTCTTTTAATCAATTTGGTTAATATATATTATTTCAATGTACAGATAAAGGAGGCAGAGTCAGAAGTTACAAAAATTGAGCGTCATATTGTGTGGAAGAAAGCCCGTGTGAATAAGGCGGGTGTGATTGAAAACGAAAATACCCAGCATGTGTGGAATAAATGTGTAAGTAACATAGTGTTAACATTTTTATTTGTTATTTTCTTATGACAATAGTAATGTTTAACATTTCCATTTCACTAATAACTATGTCAGGTGACCCTACAGTCTGCATCAGAGGGAGAGATACAAGTTTGTGGCCGCCAAGATATTCTTACCAAAGCCCTAGGTGTGCCAGAGTACCCCGGTCGTGTTAGGGGTGTTGGTTTTGGTGTCTCTCAAAGAGACTACTTCCCACCTGAAAGTCATACAAAACAAGGAGATTTAACTAAAATTAAAAGGTTGGAGACGTTGGTGGAGCAACTCTCAGAAAAAGTGACCAATTTGGAAGATAAACAGAAAAAAAAGGAGGATGAGGAGAAGCAGGCTAATTTAGTAACCCCAAGCGTCAAAGATAGTTGCACTCTAGCATCTACTATCAAGCTTCCCGAGGTAAGGCCTGAAATTTTGTTGTGCTCTGTTGTAAGGCCTGAAATTTTGCATTATCTATTTCATGTTCAATTACTTATAACAGATTTCATAGCTCATTTATCTATCATTGGTTTAGGGTGTCAACTCATGTCGACTATTTTTATCAACCCCAACCCGCCGCATAGTTGGCAAGGGTAAAGTATATAATCGACCAGAAGGTGAAACATTGCACACTCGCCCACTACCCCTCAACCATGTGAAAGTTGGAGTTGAGGTTGCAGTTGAGGGGGATGCGCCATTGCCCATACCTATTGATGAGGCAAATGCGATGACAATAAGAGATGCAATAGGTACTTATGTGGCATGGCCAATCAACCTCGTGGTTGTAATGGATATGATATGTTGGATTTTTCCACCTTATCATAATCTGCATATATTTATTACATTAGTTGGTCTCTAATTGATGTACTGAAATGCAAAACTTCCAGGTACCTGCAAAATCTAAAGATAAGGGCTTAGTGTCCGAACATACAAAGGAGTCTATTACAACCCCAGTAAAGAAGGGGGGCAAATCTCATACCATCCATCCTACAGCTGGTTCTGATAGTCTTTCTCTAGAATATTGCCATTTTCTTAAAATACATGTACGTAAGAAGATGAGAGATGCTGACCAATTGCACATGGAGATAGAAGCAAGTATTTTTGGTGATCATATCGTTGATATTATTGTTATTGAAAATATCAATGAAATTTTGAATCATGGACAATTAAGTGCCTCTGTTATTTCCATATATATCAGGTACTAAATCAGTTTATTAATCTTTCCATTTAAATATTTATGTCATCCGGTTAACCTACTTGTATATTTTAATTTAAGGTATTTGTATGAAGAATTTTTGCTTCAAAATGGAAGAATGAGGAGGTTTCCGTTCTTATCCCCACATCGAATATCTACATTCTTATATGGGGAATCACAATCAGCGTATATAGCTGACCGCTTGGCTATTACAGACAAAGAATGCCAGCCCTTGTTTCTGGCACCATGCAATGTAGGGTGAGTCACTTATCCTTTAGAACTTAATTTACGCTAATGAATTATATAAAACTTGAGTTGCTTAGGATTTGCTATCTTAACAATTTCGTAGGGAGCATTGGGTGTTGTTAGGGATCAATCCCGTTGAAGAGATTGTTTATTATCTGGATCCCTTGCATTCTGATCCTAAGAATCGCCTAGCCTTAAAGAATATGGTCAATAGGTAAGCAATCAATTCTTTTCGAGCTTCCTACAGCGCATCATTGCTCTTACGCTCTTTAATGATTAGTGTTTGGTCCAATTGTTTTTCAAGCTGGATGATTTTAGCATGGAGTTGTTCTCTTTTTATTCATGCCTTACAAGACTTTTTTATGTATCAGTTTTTGTTAAAGCGCTTCCTTTTTTTGTGGGGCATGGGCATTAGTAGTTGGACTCAAGTCCTTGGCCAGAAGCAGATGAGTTCAAAGAATTAGAAACAATGGGATGTGCTGTGTACTATGGGTGTGGTCAAGAGATGAGAGTGAGAAGAGTTTCAGTTGTGTCTGTCTGTCTGTTGTGCGTATTAGTCAAAGATGCACACACAAGTATAAGCTGCTTGAGAAAGCTGCAGGTCTTGAAACTAGGAAGGAATAGCCTCTATGGTGCAATCCCAGCAGGTTTAGGAAACATTTCTTCTCCCAAAAATATTAGTTTTGGCACCAACTCTTAGTGGCTGGATTCCCTGTGACTTGGGTAGGCTACATAATCTAATTGAGCTTGATCTCACTCTTAACAATCTCGCTGGGACTGTTCCACCTGTTATATACAACTTGTCTTCCCTTGTTAACTTGGCCTTAGCTGCAAACTCCTTGTGGAGTGAGATTCCTCAGGATGTTGGTCATAAACTTCCAAAACTCCTATAGTTTTCAATTTCTGCTTCAAGATTGTTTTTTGTGATGATTGAAAATGTTTCCTAATGAAGTTTGTTTGATTTTTTGATTAATGCTTTGAAAATTTACCGCGCATGTAGCGGAGCTAAGGTGCCTCGTTCAAAAGCAAACAACATTAAATGGATCCAGATAGTGGTATATATATCTGCAAAACTTAATAAGCAATAATAATTTTCAAAAAAACTTTACTGATTTATTATTTCTGTTTTATAGTGCCCCAGACAAACCAACAATATAGATTGTGGATATTACGTCATGCGCTTCATGAAAGAAATTATCTTACAAAACCAAGTTAAAATACTAGTGACGGTATGTAGTTTCAGTACTGGTTATTTACTCTTAAATGTGACCATTCAAATGTTATCGGCTTATTGCAATTGTAACTTAATTTATTAAATTTTGATATTGCAGTACTTCCTTGACTGCAAATGCTTCACATACTCCAGTGCTTAACTATCTGAAGTCAAGGAAGATTGGTCTCGTTATATTGTTGATAATTTTATTTGATTACCCTTGTCATATATATGATCTAAAGTATGTACTTTGTTATGTATGGTTTAATTTGGTTCAACTAATTAACTTAGGTGCCTGAGTTTTGCTGCACATACTGTTGGAGATTGTTGCATAAATGTATGATGATATTGACATCTTTTTTGTTGTGTTGTGATTGCTGCACACTGTCATATATGAAATAGACAGATGCAAACACTAGAAGGGGGGTTGAATGGTGTTTGACAAATTTATGCGGAATATAGAAACTTTTTTGCAAGCACAGACGGGTTGTAATAGACGAGTAAACACAGACAGGTCAATCAGACTAATAACTCGTCTGAAGGTTTTCACAGAAAACACACAATCATGCAAGATAAGAAAAGTTTTGATAAACACAATTATAAACCCCTTTAGTTAGATGATAGTTAAGACACAACGTCAAATTAAAGAGTTAAGGGAAAGAGAGATCACTCAGCAGGTTTTATCCTGGTTCACCCCTTAACAATGAGGCTACGTCCAGTCCTTGGCAGCACCAAGTTTTCTCACTATAACTGATTTAGGTTACAGGACAGACAAGTATTATTTTCACACCTAGCCTCTTCAGGCTCCAGACGAGTATTGTTTTCACACCTAGCCTCTCCAGGCTCCAGACAAGTATTATTTTCACACTTAGCCTCTTCAGGCTTAGACGGGTTTGTTTGAGAGAAGTTGTAAAAAGATTACACTTTGCAAGTCTTTCACAAGCACTCAGACGAGTGTATTAAATGTGAAGTTCTAAAAGACTGCGTAATAACTTCAAAATGATTGAAGAATAAATAATGAAAGAATGAAGATATAAATGCACAGAGTAATTGCTCTTGATTGCTTTTATTGTTCTCTTGTCTATGTGCTTGAATCTTCGAAGTCTTCTTCATTAAATAGGCTTCAAAAATTTAAAGCCGTTGGACACAAAGTCTGAAGTCTTTGGCTTCTTGCAGATCTTCAATAAATGCAATAGAGTCGTTCTGATCAGCCATTAAAGCATAGGAAACTTCGCTTGTTCTCTTTCATCAGAGTGATGCAGACTTCTGATATACCTTTGGTCTCAGCAGGTCTATATACGTGCTTTTTGTTTGCAGAGGGAAGACTTTCCCTTTTGGTGTAAGATGCAGTTGTGTTCAGGTAAAGCACTTTGTTGAAGTTCTTTATCAGGGTCGAGACAGCTTTCATCCAATGTATTTTTAACGTTAGTCTTTAGACGGATGAGTAGCTTCATTAGACGGGTTGACTCTTTAACAAAGAGTTGACGTCAGTTGCAAAATCTTTTAGACGAGTGAGTCTTCCTTTGATTAGACGGTTGAAGACTTCATTAGACGAGTGAACTTCTCTTGGTTCAGACGAGTGAACCTCATCTTGGTTCAGACGAGTGAACTTAGCTTAGTTCAGACGAGTGAACTTTAGTTAGTTCAGACGTGTGAACTTATCTAAGTTCAGACGTGTGAACTTATCTAAGTTCAGACGAGTGAACAGTTCATATAGACGCTTAATGTTTTAATCTGCACACTAAGTAGACGAGTTAAATACCACAGACGGGTTCAATTAAATCATTGACTAACTGTTTTAATCTCATCAAAACTAAGGTAAATGCACATCAGACATTTGGAGACTCAACAATCTCCCCCTTTTTGATGATGACAAAACATGTTAAATGATTTAATGAACTTAAGAAAATTCACAAAAATCAGTCATGTATATGATTAGTCAGATTAAAAACATTGTTCCATGATTATAATATACTCAGAAGCATTTAACTTTTTATCTTAGCCTTATCTTAGTATTTTCTCCCCCTTTTGACATTATCAAAAGCAGTATAATATAAAAAGAAAAAATACATCATATTAAAAGTAAACATTTGTTCATAGCAGACAGTTGTAATATAAAGACATGTTTCATTTAACTTTCTCCCCCTTTTGTCATAATCAAAAAAGAGAAAAGGAGGTATTAGACCATCATTGGCTGTGTACAAGGTTCGTTAAAAAGAAAATTACAAATAAGTGTTAAAAAGATCAAAAAGAGCTTCTACTCTAGCCTCTAAAACAGTTCTAGCTTTTCTGTCTGCAGCAAGATCTTGGTGAGCAGCTTCTACCAAGGTCCTGAGAGATGCTACTTCAGAGAGCAAAGCTTGAAGATCTCGTCTGGGCACAGGAATGTGATCAGCAGAGTCAGTAGAAGGCCAGGGAAGAGCATAGACAGGTGGTGCAGAAGGGATAGAGAAGGCTTCCGAAATCCGGGGAAAGAAACGTAAGTGAAGATTGTGATAGAAGATAAAAGGTAGAAATGTGATCTGATGGAAAGAATCATCAGAGGAGTTATCTGCTGGAGGTGAGGGAGAAACAGAGGACAGAATGGAGAGAGATGGATGAAAAGATGTGGGTAAAGGTGCAACAGGAAGTGAGGGATAATCAGGGATTAATAGATCAAGATATTCCATGAAGAAATTTGATCCAGTAATGAGAATGAAACAAGGTGTTGAATAGTTAGGAAGAATAACAACATAGTTTGGATGGGTGATGGAAGGATTAGGGTGATGAAACATGATAACAATAGGTTCAAAAACACATATATCTCTACAAGTATTGGTAAAGTGAGATGGAGGAGGAGGTACAACAGAGAGGTTAGAGACACTGTTAGACATTAAAAGTTGCAAATCAGTCTTGAACAAAAAAGAAGTGCCAACAGGTTTGTCAGGAGTTGAATCCCTTGAACCAAGACACAAATCAGACACAATGATGAAAGAGGAGGAAAGAGTGGAGTTTTCCTGAAAGGGTGAAGCCTGAGGTTCATCATGAGATGAGGAGGAAGAGGGTGAATACTTGCCAAGGGTAGAGTTTTCTGACATTTTGAGCTTAATGCGTTTAGGAGCCACAAAGATAGCAGGTTGGCTAACTTGAGGGGCTTCTATGGCAGCAGCTACAACAGGAATACCAGACCTCTTCCTTTTAGGAATAGTGCCAGGACAAAAGACTGGGTGGTCCAAGGTGGGTCCTAAAGGCTTTGGCAGTTGCTCCCCCTGAGCAGGTTCAGTCTCTTCACTGGATTCAGAATCCACCACGACAAGAACTTGTCTCTTGGGAGTCAGCTTCCTCTTCTTCAAGGAGAGAATAGGAGCACTTTCTTCCGAAGAAAGGGGCTGGCTTTGGCCTGCAAACTTTCCAGAGGGTTTGCAAATATGTTCAGATGCAGAGGCCTCTGACTCATTGGTTGATTCAGCATGAGTTTTACTCTTCTGCTCCTCAGATGCTTGATTTGAAGAGGATGGAACAGGGGTTGAGAACCTCATCAAGGAGACAGTCTGTTTGGATAAAGGTCTAGCCATGTCCACAAAGGTGACTTCTTCAGGGACAAAGATTTTGATTCTGAAGAGCTTGGTCAGAAGCATGCCATAGGGATATGTAGGAGAGCTAGGTCTCTTAATCAATGACACGAAATGATTGAAAATGAGGTCATTGATGTCTACCTTGATTTTGTGAATGAGATGAAAGAGGGCAAACGAATTCATCTTAGAGATGTAGTCTCTTGAGCCCTTCCTAGGTAGCACACATTCTTGCAAAAGCTTGAGCAAGAAGCGGCATTTGGGAACAAGGTAACTCGATTTGAGATTAGTAGGGTTAGGGTTACCAAAAAGGGCGATGTTGATGTCGCTCTGGCTTACTGAATCTACCCAATTGTCTGTATAACCAGCACCATGTCTAGGGCATCCAGTTACCAGTTCCAGAGTGTTGAGGGAGAAGGAGAAGCGTTGGTTGGAAATGCGAGCTTGAATCTCCGTGGGAAAGCCACTTAGAGAGCGAAGAACAACGGCGTTGGTCCAGAAGTCAGTGACCAACTTGGGGTGCACAGGCTCCTTCAAGTCGAATAAAGGAGTCCAGCTGGAGTAGTTGAGCTCTTCAAGCACATCTAAACCCGACCGACTTAGAGCCGAAAGGTCAATAAGCTTCCCAGGGATGATTTTGTGAACAGCTTCAACATCAAGGTCGTAACGCTTAGCAATGACATCAGCAGAGAGTTGTTTTGGAGGTGCCATTTCAGAGAAGTTAGGGTTAGAGAAGTTTGAGAGTCAGAGAGTGAGTGAAGAGGGAAGAAGACGAAACGAGAGTGAAATAAAGAGAGTTATTTTAAAGAAAAACGTACGGATGGAGATTTTAAAAAGAAAAAAAGAGCGGTTCAGATTTAAAGTAAGACAAAACATCTACGTACACATTTTGCCTCAGATAATGAAACGACACTTAGAAGAAAATGAAATACCCATTTAAAAAAGAATTTTTTAAAAGAAGAGCGAATGACTCATAAGGTCAGATGATTAAACATAGACGGGTATCATAAAAACTCATCAGACAGGTTATTCAGCAAAGCAATGTATATTCAAGTTGTCTCGTATAAACTTAAACCTATCCTTAGCTAAAGGTTTTGTAAAGATATCAGCCCATTGATTTTCAGTTTTAACAAACTTAACATCAAATACACCTTTTTGAACATAATCTCTTATGAAGTGATGTTTGATTTCTATGTGCTTAGCCTTAGAGTGTTGTATGGGATTCTTGGTTAAGCAAATAGCACTAGAATTATCACACCAGACAGGTATATTATGCTCAAATATAGAGTAATCTTCTAGTTGATGTTTTACCCATAATAGCTGTGAGCAGCAACTTGCAGCAGAGACATATTCTGCTTCTGCAGTTGAGAGGGCGATAGTTGTCTGTCTTTTGCTTGACCAGGAGACTAAGTTTGCTCCAATGAAGTGACATCCTCCACTGGTGCTTTTCCTTTCAAGTCTATCTCCAGCAAAGTCAGCATCACAAAAACCAACTAATCTGTAATCTTGTGTTCTCAAATACATTAAACCAAGATTAGTATTTCCAAGCAAATATCTAAATATTCTTTTAACAGCCTTAAGATGAGATTCTTTGGGATCAGATTGGAATCTAGCACACATACATACACTGAATTGAATATCAGGTCTGCTAGATGTTAAGTAAAGAAGAGATCCAATCATACCTCTGTAGACAGTTTGGTCTACCTTTTTACCTTCATCATCTTTGCTTAGATTAGCATTAGTTTGCATTGGAGTTTTCATGATCTTTGAGCTATCCATTTTATACTTCTTTAGAATCTCCTTGATGTACTTTTGTTGATGGATGTAGATTCCATCACATGTCTGCTTGATTTGCAGTCCAAGAAAGAACTTCAATTCTCCCATCATGCTCATTTCAAATTTTGCTTGCATCAACTCAGAGAATTCTTTGCACAATTTTTCATTAGTAGCTCCAAAAATAATATCATCAACATATATTTGAACTACTATGAAGTTATCTTTTGAGCATTTCTTAAACAAAGTTGTATCAACTTTTCCTCTTATAAAGCCATTATTCATAAGAAAAGTACTAAGTCTATCATACCATGCTCTAGGCGCTTGTTTTAAACCATATAAAGCCTTTTTAAGTTTGAAAACATAATCTGGTTTTTCATTATCTTCAAAACCAGGAGGTTGTTTAACATAAGCTTCTTCTTCAATTATTCCATTTAAAAAAAGCACTTTTTACATCCATTTGAAATAAAGTAATTTGATGTTGTGCAGCATATGACATGAGTATGCGAATAGCTTCTATTCTAGCTACAGGTGCAAAAGTCTCAGTATAGTCAATACCTTCTTGTTGGTTGTAGCCTTGAGCTACTAACCTTGCTTTGTTTCTGACAACTTTGCCATCTTCATCTAGCTTGTTTCTGAAAACCCATATTGTTCCAATAACAGACTTGTCTGTTGGTTTGGAGACAAGTTTCCAGACATCATTCCTTTTGAACTGATTAAGTTCTTCTTGCATGGCAAGAATCCAGCTTTCATCTTTGAGAGCTTCCTCAATATGCCTTGGTTCAATTTCAGATAAAAAGGCCATATTGCTTGACTCTCTTAAGACAGATCTGGTTCTAACACCTTCAGAGGGACTTCCAATGATAAGATCTTCAGGATGATGAGCTTTGAACTTCCAGTCTCTTCTGAGATCATCATTTTGATGTTGATCTAACTGATGACTCGTCTGCTCCACTTGTCTGAGAGATTCCTCAGCAGACTCAATTTTTGATACGTCTGGCTGTTGACTCGTCTGCTGGGTAAGATCAAGTCCTGCAAGATCATCTCCTAGATCTGATAGTTCCCTATCAGTCTTTAGATTATCATTGAATTTTACATGAATAGACTCCTCAACAACAGAGGTCCTAGAGTTAAAAACTCTATATGCTTTAGACACTTCAGAATATCCAATGAAGATGCCTTTGTCTACCTTGGAATCAAACTTTCCAAGTTGATCCTTGGTATTTAAGATGAAGCATTCACATCCAAATGCATGGAAATAAGATATGTTGGGTTTTCTACCTTTCCACAATTCATAAGGAGTCTTCTTTAGGATAGACCTTATAAGTATTCTATTTTGCACATAACATGCAGTGTTTACTGCTTCAGCCCAGAAGTACTTAGGGAGATTATTTTCATTAAGCATTGATCTAGCCATCTCTTGCAGAGATCTGTTCTTTCTCTCAACCACTCCATTTTGCTGTGGAGTTCTTGGTGCAGAGAAGTTGTGAGAGATTCCATTCTCTTCACAGAACAGTTTGAATTGCTCATTTTCAAATTCTCCCCCATGATCACTTCTAAGGGTAGAGATACAGAAACCTTGCTCATTTTGTACTTTCTTACAGAATACAGAGAAGGCCTTAAAAGACTCATCCTTGTGGGTTAAGAAAAGTACCCAAGTAAATCTAGAATGGTCATCAACAATGACAAATCCATATTTCCTTCCAGCTAAACTGGCAACACTAACTGGTCCAAACAGATCCATGTGTAACAACTGAAGAGGTCTAGAGGTTGATACAATGTTTTTTGATTTGAAACTTGATTTTACTTGTTTACCTCTCTGACATGCATCACATAAAACATCTTTCTTGAAACTAATATCAGGCAATCCTCTCACAAGGTTATCCTTTTTCAATTTCGAAATAAGTTTCATACTAGCATGTCCTAGTTTCTTATGCCATAACCATCTTTCATCCTCTTTAGACATCAGACAGGTTACACTTTGATCTGAGAGTTCAGTTAGCTCAATCTTATAAAGATTTTGCTGTCTATTAGCTGAGAAGAGGGTCTTGCCACTCTGGTCTTTGACTATGCATTCATTCTTAGTGAAGGAGACATCAAATCCACTATCACATAATTGACTTATGCTAAGTAAATTGTGTCTCAGTCCTTCAACCATAAGCACATTTGAGATAGAGGGAAGAGGGGATTTACCACCAATTGTACCAACACCAATTACTCTTCCTTTTTGATTGCCTCCAAAGGCAACAAATCCACCATTCTTAGACTGGAGGTCTTGGAACATAGACCTTTCTCCTGTCATATGTCGCGAGTAGCCACTGTCCAAGTACCAGCAGAGGCGTCTGCTTTGTCCTATTAAGGATGTCTGCAACAGAAATTATTTTATCTTTAGGTACCCATATTTTCCTGGGTCCTTTTATATTAGTTCTTGGAGTTTGTGAAGACTTCCTCTTTTTCTTGTGAAAACACTTAGACATAACATGTCCAGCTTTTCCACAGAAGTTACAGACGGGTCTTAGTCTAACTGGAATGGGTTTATCATAGACAGTTGAAGATTTTGTTGATACTTTATGATCAGCTTGATGATCATATCCAATGCCTTCTTTGTTAAGAGAGTGTCTCTGACATCCTAGCAGTTTTGTCAGATTATCTCTGCCATTAACAAATCTAGCAAGATCAGAAGTGAGCTCCTTCACTTTCTGTTGAAGTGTGAACACTTCTTCAGAATGTGATATTTCACTTGAGATCGAAGCTTCATCAGACTTTTCAGTCCTCAGCTGGCTATTCTCTTTGGCCAGCATCTCACACTTTTGAGATTTTTGTTTATGCTCACTGAGGAGTTTAACATAATCTCTCTTGAGGGATTTGAAAGCCTTAGACAAGCCTTTGGATTCCTCTATCAGCTCATCATAAGCATCATGCAATTCCTCAAGTTCAGAATGTACCTCAGTTTCAGGTTCTGAATCTGTATTGGCCATCAGACAGAGATTGGCTTCCTCTTCTGTCTCTTCTCCTTCAGAGGATGAGCATTCAAGATCTTCCCATGTGGCCATCATTCCTTTCTTCTTCTTTCTGAAAAACTTCTTTTTGGAAGCTTTCTTCAAAAGAGGGCATTCAGGTTTGATGTGACCAGGCTTCTTGCACTCATAGCAGACAACTGGACTCTTGTCTGTTGATGTAGATTCTTTGTGAGATTTTCTGAAAGGTTTCTCCTTTCTGAACTTCTTCTTTCTCTAGAGCTTTTTCATCTTTCTGGTCATGAGAGAAGTCTCTTCATCATCATCAGAATCCTCATCCTCAGACTCGTCTATGTCACAGTCAGACTCGTCTGCCTTTGAAGCTTTTAAGGCTTTAGCTGCCTTTAGATCAACTTTTGGAGCAATGGCTTTGCTCTTTTTGATTGACACATCTTCATTGAGCTCTTGCTCATGAACAGTGAGTGTGCCAAGAAGTTCATCCATAGTAAAGGAGGTGAGATCCTTAGCTTGAGAAATAACAGTGACAAGAGGTCTCCACTGCCTTGGAAGACTTCTGAGAATCTTAGCAACTTTCTCAGCATTTGTATATGTTTTACCAAGAGATTTCAAACTATTAGTAATAGTTTGGAATCTACCAATCATTTGAGCAACAGATTCACCTTCATCCACGGTGAACAATTCATATTTTCTAACAAGGATAGAAATTTTAGATTCTTTTACCTTTGCACTACCTTCATGTGTGACAGATAAGGAGTCCCACATTTCTTTAGCAGAGTCACAGGCACATACCTTTTCAAACTCTTCTGGACTAAGAGCACAGATTATAGCATATCTGGCTTTATGGTTTAGATCCCATCTTGTCTTTTCTGCAGGTGTCCACTGAGCCTTAGGCTTGTCTGAGCCATCATCATTGCGAGGAGTGTAAGGACCATCAGTGATGACATCCCATACATCAGAGTTTGTTGACAAGATGAACCAGTGAAACCTTTCTTTCCAGTAGTTATAGTTTACACCATTGAAGAAAGGGGGTCTGGTCATAGAGCCTCCTTCAGGTTGGGGGTTCCCACTTGAGCTTGCTCCAGAATACATTGTCTATTCTTCAGGATCTTTTCTCTACACTGTTAGGTGCTCAACCCAGAGGCTGAGCTCTGATACCAATTGAAATGGACAGATGCAAACACTAGAAGGGGGGTTGAATGGTGTTTGACAAATTTATGCGGAATATAGAAACTTTTTCGCAAGCACAGACGGGTTGTAATAGACGAGTAAACACAGACAGGTCAATCAGACTGATAACTCGTCTGAAGGTTTTCACAGAAAACACACAATCATGCAAGATAAGAAAAGTTTTGATAAACACAATTATAAACCCCTTTAGTTAGATGATAGTTAAGACACAAAGTCAAATTAAAGAGTTAAGGGAAAGAGAGATCACTCAGCAGGTTTTATCCTGGTTCACCCCTTAACAATGAGGCTACGTCCAGTCCTTGGCAGCACCAAGTTTTCTCACTATAACTGATTTAGGTTACAGGACAGACAAGTATTATTTTCACACCTAGCCTCTTCAGGCTCCAGACGAGTATTGTTTTCACACCTAGCCTCTCCAGGCTCCAGACAAGTATTATTTTCACACTTAGCCTCTTCAGGCTTAGACGGGTTTGTTTGAGAGAAGTTGTAAAAAGATTACACTTTGCAAGTCTTTCACAAGCACTCAGACGAGTGTATTAAATGTGAAGTTCTAAAAGACTGCGTAATAACTTCAAAATGATTGAAGAATAAATAATGAAAGAATGAAGATATAAATGCACAGAGTAATTGCTCTTGATTGCTTTTATTGTTCTCTTGTCTATGTGCTTGAATCTTCGAAGTCTTCTTCATTAAATAGGCTTCAAAAATTTAAAGCCGTTGGACACAAAGTCTGAAGTCTTTGGCTTCTTGCAGATCTTCAATAAATGCAATAGAGTCGTTCTGATCAGCCATTAAAGCATAGGAAACTTTGCTTGTTCTCTTTCATCAGAGTGATGTAGACTTCTGATATACCTTTGGTCTCAGCAGGTCTGTATACGTGCTTTTTGTTTGCAGTGGGAAGACTTTCCCTTTTGGTGTAAGATGCAGTTGTGTTCAGGTAAAGCACTTTGTTGAAGTTCTTTATCAGGGTCGAGCAGCTTTCATCCAATGTATTTTTAACGTTAGTCTTTAGACGGATGAGTAGCTTCATTAGACGGGTTGACTCTTTAACAAAGAGTTGACGTCAGTTGCAAAATCTTTTAGACGAGTGAGTCTTCCTTTGATCAGACGGTTGAAGACTTCATTAGACGAGTGAACTTCTCTTGGTTCAGATGAGTGAACCTCATCTTGGTTCAGACGAGTGAACTTAGCTTAGTTCAGACGAGTGAACTTTAGTTAATTCAGACGTGTGAACTTATCTAAGTTCAGACGAGTGAACAGTTCATATAAACGCTTAATGTTTTAATCTGCACACTAAGTAGACGAGTTAAATACCACAGACGGGTTCAATTAAATCATTGACTAACTGTTTTAATCTCATCAAAACTAAGGTAAATGCACATCAGACATTTGGAGACTCAACAATATATGTTCTAAAGTATGTGATTGATGCACCTGTTGGAGATTGTAGCCTCTGAATAGCTTTTTGCTGAACATGCAGGGAGGAAGTAAAGATATAAGAATTAAACTGAGCTTGAAAAAAAAAAAGCAAATAGATAGCGTTTGTTTCAACAAACGCTATCTAAAGTCATACGTAAGATAGCATTTGTTTCTGAAAACGCTATCCTAGGGTATAACTTTAGATAGCGTTTGTTAAAACAAACGCTATCTTAAGACCACCCGCAAAAACTTTAAAACGACCTTACAATAGCGTTTAAGCAAACGCTATCTAAAGTTACACCTGTGATAGCGCCTCCTAAACGCTATCTTTATTGACAACATTTAATTACAGGGACATAGATAGCGCGTTAACGCGCTATTAAAGGGTGTACAGAAACGGTATTAAAAGCGTTTTTTGTTGTAGTGATATTAGAATTTGAGTTTAAGCCTAACTCAATCCCAAAAGCTAGCTCATGAGGTGAGGGTTCCCCCTACTTATAAACATTATTCAGGCCATATCACTATCCAATGAAGGACTCAAACACTTTACTTGGATACAACATTTTTGTTTTAGGTAAAGCTCGAATAGGCAACATGTGAAAAGTGTTGCCTAAAATACATTAGCCAACAATTTACAACTGTTGCCATAGAATTTATGTTTTTGGCAACACTTCTTCTATGATAACTGTTGCCTATTCTTATAGTATAGGCAACAATTATGTGAAAAATATGGTCATAAGGTAAAAAAAAATGTTG
The DNA here is from genome assembly GCA_039655645.1 of Ammopiptanthus mongolicus. NCBI lineage: Eukaryota > Viridiplantae > Streptophyta > Magnoliopsida > Fabales > Fabaceae > Ammopiptanthus > Ammopiptanthus mongolicus. The sequence continues at coordinate 17,113,661 of CM077344.1, read as the reverse complement.
CCTTAGACAATAGGTAACGCTTGAATAGGCAATGCTGGGAATTGTTGCCTGAAACATTAGGCAACATTTTTCTTTGCTATGAGTACATTTTTTAACTGTTCCTATAAAGCAAAAATATTGTAGAATTTCAACCAGAGACAGTATGATTCTTCTTTGTTCCTTCCCAAAACAAAGAGTGGTCCTGTACTTCTTGTTTATGTTGATGATATTGTCATCACCAGAAGTGATATTGTCTTAATTCAACTGCTTAAACAGCAACTCCAGGGCTCATTTCATAAGAAAGATCTTGGTTCTCCACTATACTTGGGGCTTGAAGTACGTACGATTAGACTCGCGGGGTATTTTTATACATCAATAAAAATATACCCAAAACTTGATCCCTTTGGTTAGCCTTCAACTGCTTCTCCTATTGACACGCCCCTTTAGGTAAATGTGAAATATCGTCATGAGGAGGGTGATGTCAAGAACCGATTTTGGTGTCATGACCAACCAGGGGCTAAGATTGCCAACCAAGCCCAAAAGCCTAAAATCAACCACATTTTTTTGAAAGCCTTTACATAAATACAAGTATTCTATGTACAACTCCCTTCACGGGTCATATCTAAATATACATAATCAACCTTAACCTTTCTACACCTACTATGACAGCACAACTTTTTTTTATCTACAGCGGTAGTTAGGCATTCTTATCTTCTTTTCTCCTAGCATAACATGTGGCTAAAAGTTTAAAACAGAAGGGGTGAGCATAAAAAAATTAGTGAGAGATACTCGTACTAATACAGAAACAAAAGCATTATATAAGACATTAATTACTAACATAACAGTAACCATAATATATAATAAATAGGGTAACTTGCATGTCATAAGGCTCATTCGCGATTTGTCACCAATCTCGTGGGTTCCGATTTGGAATAAACACCATATCTCTCAAGATTGCACTTCATAACCTTTGAAAAAAATTGTGACCCTTACCATTATCACTTTCCTTTTCTTATCAGGGGCACTAGGCCACTCAAACCAACCGCGCACCATATACACACCACCATATATAGTTACATATAATCGTTACTCAAATCAATTCATGTTTGTAAAATTCTATAACTCTACTTGACAAGAAAATGCTTAGCATATTGGTTTTCATTGATTAATTTTAAAATACAACGATAGCTGCTACTTATAGCAGTTTACATAGCTTGTTTCCTAAGCTACTAACAAAACAGAATAACTGAAAGTAACTAGCAAGCTAACCAACAAGTTATAACTAACTAACTATAATTCTTCACTCCCCCTCAAGATGGCTTGTGAAGGTTCGTAACAGCCATCTTGCCGAGTAAATATTCAAAACGAGTTTTGCCAAGGGGTTTAGTGAATATATCTGCGACTTGATCACTTGTCCCAATATTCTTAGCCTTAACTTCACCTGGCTGGATTCATTCACGAACAAAGTAACAATCCATCTCCACATGTTTTGTTTGTTCATGAAAAACGGGATTCGCTGCGATATGTAAAGCAGCTTGATTATCAAATAACGGAGTTGCAGTTTATTGTGATACTGTTAACTCTGCAAGTAACCATCGCAGCCACACAATTTCACTCATTGTTGCTACCATAGCTCTATATGCAGCTTCAGCTGAAGATTTTGCAACAACCGTTTGACGCTTTGTTCTCCAAGAGATGGGAGCTCCTCCAAGTGTTATGAGATAACTAGTGCATGACCTTCGAGCGAGAGGACATCCACCCCAATCCGCATCACAATATGCTTCAAGATGAAGATCTTTATTACTGGAAAGCATGATTCCTTGGCTGGTGTTGTTTTAAGATATTTGAGGATTCTATCAACAGCATCCAAATGCATTTGCTTAGGAGCTGACATGAACTGACAAAGAGTGTTTACTGCATATGTTATGTCCAACCTTGTTACAGTGAGATATAAAAGCCGCCCCAACAACCTTCTGTACCCGGTAGCATCCACATCTGGATCATTTTCATTTGGTCGAAGGTTGCAATTCTGCTCCATTGGAAAACCACTAGGCTTGCAATTCTTCATTCGTGTTTCATGAAGAATGTCCATGGTGTATTTTCTTTGGCTAAGCACGATGCTTGGGGAGACCGAGCCACTTCTATTCCTAGAAAATATTTCAAGGACCCCAGATCTTTTATACTAAATTCCTGATCAAGATAAGTTTTAACATGTTCCATGACTGCTGCATTGTTGCCTGCTAGAATAATATCATCTACATAGATTAAAGTTGTAAGGAACACTCCATCTCTGTTATAGATGAAGAGAGAATGATCTGCTTTGGATTGTTTGAAACTGAATCTTTCAAGATCAGCTTTGGTAAATTTCTAATACCAATTCCTTGATGCTTGCCTCAATCCATATAGTGACTTCTTAAGCTTGCAAACTCTAGTATCTCCTTTCTTTGCAAAACCTTGTGGGATCTTCATGTAGATTTCCTCATCCAAGTCTCCATGAAGAAATGCATTGTTCACATCAAGTTGATGAACAATCCATCCCTTTGCTGCAACAATAGTCAGTAGACTCCTGATTGTGACTAGCTTGGCTACTGGAGCAAAGGTATCATGGAAATCTTCTCCTTCCACTTGTGTGAATCCTCTAGCTACCAACCGAGCCTTGTATCTTTCCACCTCACCATTTGGTTTATATTTGATCTTATAGATCCATTTTGAATCTATAGCATGCTTTCCTTGTGGTAAATCTGTTAGCTGCCATGTCTCATTTTGGTCAAGAGCTTCTATTTCCCTTTTCATAGCTTCCTGCCAATGTTTGAGTTTTATAGCCTGCAAAAAATTCTTCGGCTCATCTTGAGAGGAGATGGCTGCCAAGTAAGCAGCATGTGAAGCTGAAAATTTGCTATAAGAAATGTAACATTCTAAAATTTCAATATAATTATTTTAATAAAAATATTAAGCTGTTATGAGGTTTAGTATTAAAAAAAAAACAAGAAGAAGCAAAGTGGGGGATCCACGTTTGCAAGATTTGGCTAGCCAAATCTACTGTTGCCACAATTGAAACAAAATTCAAGTTGAATTTGAATCCTTTTTATTTCTTAGAAGATGGACTAGCGGCCCACAAACAATTCCAATCACGTGGTACCATTTTATCTGATAGTGAGAAACCTGGTAGGCTTTAATAAAAGATAGAAACCTATTGCAAAAGGTGGCGATCCCGCTAATTAGTGGAAAAAGAATAAAATAAAAGAAGTCCTTAACATCGATTCTCGCAATGTGAAGTGTGAAGCTTGGAGTTGCGCAGATTCAAGAACCTTAATAAGGAGAAGGAAAGAAGTATTCTTGATGAGATGTTAGGATTTATCTTAGGTAATATTTGAAGCTTTTAGAGGTCAATGAAAGGTGAGTAGAAATACTCTTTTTCACCCTTTCCATGGTGCAAATTGATTTGGGGTTTGGGTTATGTTTTCAAAATTTGTTTTTGGAAAATAATCATGCGTTTGGTCAAATCCTGATTTTACAAAATTGGGGGTTTTCCTTTTAAGATGTTTTTGCTGTCAATTAAATGTTTATTACTGAGATTGGAGCCATGATATGTATGATACATACGTGATTTGATTGAATTGATATGCTATATATGTATAATTTGATGATAGTTGTGATATTGGCATGATTCAATAACTTTTAATATGTTGAATGATGTTTGCTGCAATACCATCTATGATAGGGGTATCAAAAGTAACACTGCCAATGAATTGGGGTGTCGAAATATAAAATACTGCCATGATGGGGTATCGAAAGTAACATTGCCATACGTTGGGATGTCGAACTGAGTAATACCACCAGTGTACAATGGTTGGTATCGAAATGAGTAATGTCACTGAAGAGAAGGTAACATCGAAATACCTTCATGAGTAAGGTAGGCAATGGGACGTCATTGTTATGTGCAGTTTGAAAGTCATATGACATATGGGAATATTTGAGATTGTTTGATATATGAGATTTTGTCATATTTGATTTATGATGTGTTAATGATTATTATTACTGTCAATAATAATTTATATTATTATTATTATTTTACTATACATTATTTTGAAAATAGCGGGTACCACGGGCAGTTTTTCCGGTTACCGCACCGGCTGAGAACAATGTTTTTGTGAAAACCCTTTAAACTGTATTTCTATTCACTGGGATTTTATATCTCATTAGTAGTATTATTTTCGGAGCCTGAGGATGTCCGTGTTGAGCAGTTAGACGTTTTGAAGACTATCTCTTTAGTTTTGGAGCTTGGTTAGTATTGTATGGCATATGCTAGGAGGATCCTTATTATCTTTTATTTATTTTCTTATGCGAGGTGTTATAGATGCCCTGTTTTGAGGTGTTGAAACTGATTATGTTATTCGGTTTTTGAATTAATGTAAACAATTATTTTGGACTAATATTATATTAAGTATTTATTTAGTGTTTATATAAGAAAAAATTTATTTTCCTGGTTTTATTTAAATTATTAATTTGGGTTACTAATGTAACAAAGGGCGTTACATTTTTGGTATCAGAGCAGTTCAATCCTAAATTGGACTGTGGTTATTGGGTTTTTCAAAAATCAAAACTTGGGCGCATAGGAATGCTTGTTAGAGTTATAAATGCTGCATACTATGCTTTGGGATATAAAGCCTGGTCAACTCAGTGCTTCATTGGTAGTGAGCAGATTTATGACGACTAATACGCGAGGGACGAATGATGCGCTTGTAACAACTATGGATCGTGTGACCATAGATGTGCAAGAGTAGACAGAGACTCTCTGTCATGTGAGGGGATATGGGGTGGTAGGACCCCAAGAACCTCAATACGTGAGGCTACCGTTTTTCAGAGGAGGATCTATCATCTTTCCGGGACAGCACAGATCCTGCAGAAGGTTGAGAAGCCAAGGAGGAATTGTTCTTATAACAAAATGTTATCATATTGTTTGATTCAGGAGCAACTCATTCTTCCATAACTCTTAGTTGTGTCAAAAATCCAGAGTTGCCTATTTCTAAATTACCTTTTCACTTGTGTGTTTCTACCCCTGTCAAAGATAAATTGGTTACATCTTTTGCCTGTTTGAAATGTTCCTTGATACACCAAAATTTATTTTATGATTTGATATGTTTTCATATGTTGGGTTGAATGTCACTCTTAGTATGGTCTCACTATCGTCTGATAATGTTGTCCAAATAAAAATATTTATGTACTTCACAACCAATGTTTGATGATTCTGTTATGTCGAACCATGTTGTAATCGTATCCATGTCATAAGTTCTTAGTTGAAAAAGTTCAATGATCCATATTGTTGTTTTCCGTTAAGATAGAGACTGAGAGTAATGTAGCGGCACTACTTGTTGTCTGTTAGTTTCTAGATGTGTTTCCTAAAGAGATCTCTACCTTAATTACATCAAATATGGGAGTTAAGTTTAACATAGATTTAGTACCTAGAAGTGGACCAGTGTCAGTAGCGTCTTATAGAATGACACCCCTAGGGTTAAGTGAGCTTAAGAAACAATTAGAGGAGTTGTTAAAAAATGAGTTTTCACACGTAAATTTGACTATTATGAAAAATTGGAATTTTAAGATTGTTAATTCTTAACATTAGATTCTTAAAATATCTTTTTATGTCGTTTGATGAATTAGTTTGGTAGGTGTATATATTTTTTTTTGTAATTATAAAGAAAAAAATTTACTTTTCATTTATCGTTTTGTGTACATATTCTTCTTTGATAGCAAAATTGCTAAAGAAAATCTCACTTAATTTGAATGTGATGAGGACATTGAGAGGGAGGGCCATTTTAGGAAGACTCCAAATGTGTATGAGAGAGGGAAGACTCCAAATGTGTATGAGAGAGGAAAGTGGAAAAGGGTGAATTGGGGTGCTGCTGAGAGCAGCAACGCACGCAATTCTGGAGGTAACTAACTTCTGCCACGTGGCAGAAGTTGATTGGGGCAGAATATTCAAGAGATTTAGAGAGAGAAGATTATATATAGGAGAGTATTCTCTGCTCAGAGTAGGCGGGGATTGGGATAGGAATTGGGCTGGGAATTGGCATTCTGTTAGCCATTTCATTGTTTCTTTCATTTACACTTGATATTTTCCCTGTAATTCATCATCCAACTCTGTGAGATCCTCAGAGTTGAGTAAATAATACGAGGGATTTGTTCTATATCTTTACTCTGTTTTTTAGATACCCATCAAGTGGTATCAAAGCACCTTGATCCTGCTGGTGTATGGTTAACACTCGAAGTACCATGGACAAGAGAATCGATGGGTTGGAACAGCAAATCGCCGAACTAAAGAACCTCATGGTAGCTCGTAGTCGCTCTCGCAGGGGGAGGTCTCCCCGACGTCGGCCACGCAGCGGAGTTGAGGGTGAAAGGTCACGTTCTCCAACGCGAAGTAGTAGTCGCGACTCTTCGCGTGATTTCGGGGGTCGTAAGCTGAAAATACCCATATTCAGAGGTGACGACGCCTATGGATGGATTGTTCGAGCTGAACGCTACTTCAAATTGAACATGGTGGACGATGAGGATAAGCTGGATGCGGTGGTGATTGCGTTGGAGGATAAGGCGTTGAACTGGTATCAATGGTGGGAAGAACAGAGCACTGAGCTAGATTGGGAAGGTTTTAAAGCTGCTGTGGTTCGTCGTTTTCAACCGGGTTTGGTTCAAAACCCGTTTGGACCTCTCCTCAGCATCAAACAAACTAGCACAGTGATGAAGTATAGGGAGAAATTCGAGCGTGAATCTGCTCCATTGAAGAAGGAAGAGCGAGTAATGTTGAAGGGGATTTTCATCAATGGCTTGAAGGAGGAGATTCAAGCAGAATTGAAACTCCACGCAACCGGTACGTTAGATGAACTTATGGATCGGGCTCTGTTGCTTGAAGAAAAGAACAATGCGCTGAGGAAGGGAGGGTTACTGAATGCAGAGAAGAAATGGGGGCGTGAAAGTGAAAAACCAACAGTGAAGAGCTCCAAGGGCTTCACTAGATGGGAGAAAGGAGGTAACAGGGAAGGGTCTAGCAGTAAGGGTGGAGAAGGTGAGTTAGCAGAAAAGAAATCCACAGTCGGGGGGAAATTGTCGCAAACAGAGTTGAGAGAAAGAAGCCGTAAGGGTCTATGCTTCAAGTGTGGAGAGAATTGGGGAAGAGACCATGTCTGTACACTCAAACACTACAAATTTATGCTGTTAGAGGACTCAGAAGAAGAGGAGACAGAAGATAGTGCAAAAGAGAAGGAGGAAACTGAGGTATTAACTTCAAAAACCTTGCAAATTTCCTTGAAGAGCAAAGAAGGATTGACCTCTAATAGGTCTTTCAAGACTATTGGAAGGATTGGAGGGACTGATGTGTTGGTTCTGGTGGATTGTGGCGCATCCAGTAATTTCATCTCCCAGAAATTAGTGAAGCTTCTTCAACTTAAGGTGAGTGACACACCTGAGTTTGAAGTAGAGGTGGGAACAGGGGATAAGGTGAGGAACAGGGGCATTTGCAAACAATTGGAAGTAGTAATTCAAGGAGTTCCAATTGTGCAACATTTCTTCATAATGGAGTTAGGAGGGACTGATTTGGTGCTAGGAATGGATTGGTTGGCTAGTTTGGGTAATGTCAAAGCAAACTTCAGGAATTTGGTACTGACATGGGGCAAGAGAGGGGAGAAAAAGATGATGAGAGGTGACCCTTCTCTATGTAAGGCTCAAGCATCTTGGAAGGCTATGATGAAAGCCTTGAACAATGAAGGAGAGGGTTATATGCTATCCTACCAGGCTAATGAGTTACAGATTGCTGAAATCAGTGAGCCAACTAATGCTGTTCTGGAAGCAGTTTTGGAGGAGTTTGCAGAGTTGTTTAGAGAGCCCAAAGGAATGCCTCCCAAGAGAGCTTGTGATCATGCAATCCCTCTCAAGGATAGTGCTAATATTCCTAATATCCGACCCTATAGATATCCTTATTACCAGAAAAATGAGATTGAGAAGTTTGTGAAAGAAATGATGGCTGCAAACATCATAAGACCTAGCAACAGCCCTTATAGCAGCCCTGTCATTCTGGTGAAGAAGAAGGATGGAGGATGGAGGTTTTGTGTGGATTATAGGGCCCTTAATAAACTCGCTGTACCTGACAAATTCCCCATTCCAATCATTGATGAACTGTTGGATGAATTGGGAGGAACCAAGATCTTCTCAAAACTGGATTTGAAGTCTGGGTACCATCAAATTCGCATGAAGGAAGAGGATGTGCCTAAGACTGCATTTAGGACACATGAGGGTCACTATGAGTTCCTTGTCATGCCTTTTGGGCTCACAAATGCCCCATCTACATTCCAAGCCCTTATGAATCAGGTATTGAACCCTTACTTGCGGAAATTTGCTTTGGTCTTTTTTGATGATATATTAGTGTATAGCAAGAGTTTAGATTGCCATCAAATGCACTTGAGAACTGTCCTGCAAGCTCTAAGTAAGAATGACTTGGTAGTGAATAAGAAGAAATGTTCATTTGGGAGGGAGAGTTTAGAGTACTTGGGACACATAATATCTGGCCAGGGAGTGGCTGCAGATCCTGCTAAGGTGAAAGCCATGGTAGAATGGCCTGTTCCTAAAGATGTGAAGAGTCTAAGGGGGTTCTTGGGCCTCACAGGCTATTATAGAAAGTTTGTGGAAGGGTATGGGAAGATTGCTTGGCCACTTACTCAACAATTGAAGAAAGACAAATTCCAATGGAATGACACTGCACAAGCTGCTTTTGAAAGATTAAAAACTGCTATGATTTCTGTTCCAGTATTAGCTGTCCCTGACTTTGAGAACACTTTTGTTGTTGAAACTGATGCTTCAGGGAAAGGATTAGGGGCTGTTCTTATGCAGGATGGACAACCAGTGGCTTATATGAGCCAAACTCTATCTGATAGAGCCCTGAATAAATCGGTGTATGAGAAGGAATTGATGGCTGTGGTTCTGGCTGTTCAAAAATGGAGACATTATCTATTAGGGAGGCACTTTGTGATACATACGGATCAAAAGAGCTTGAAATTCTTGGCTGACCAAACGTTAATGGGAGAGGATCAACATAAATGGGTTTCTAAGTTGCTTGGGTTTGATTTTGAAATTAAGTACAAGCCGGGTATTGAGAACAAGGCAGCTGATGCACTTTCAAGGCAGTTACAACACTCAGCAATTGCCACTGTCCAATTTTTTGAGTGGGAGGATATTGAAGCGGAGTTAGACAGAGATGAGAAGTTGAAGAGTATTATTCAAGATTTAATGGTGAATGGAGTTGAACATAAGGGCTATAAGTTGAGCAATGGCAGATTGTATTACTTAGACAGGTTGGTGATCCCTAGAGACTCTTCCAAAATTGCCTTGATCTTGAAAGAGTTTCATGACTCCGCTGTAGGGGGTCACTCTGGATATTTCAGAACCTACAAAAGGAATGAGGAAAACCGTTCAGGAATATGTGCATCAGTGTGAAGTGTGTCAGAGGAACAAGTACCAGGCTCTAAGCCCAGCTGGTTTACTACAACCTCTACCTGTTCCTAAGCAGATTTGGACTGATATCAGCATGGACTTCATTGGGGGACTACCCAAGGCAGGAGGTATGGATACTATACTGGTGGTGGTTGATAGACTCACTAAATATGCACATTTTATTGCTCTAGCTCACCCTTACAGTGCTAAAGATGTTGCTGAGTTGTTTTTGAAAGAAGTGGTTAAACTTCATGGGTTTCCAGAATCAATAGTCTCTAACAGAGACAGAGTCTTCATCAGTTCATTCTGGACTGAGTTGTTCAAAATGGCTGGCACTAAACTGAAATTTAGCTCTGCTTACCACCCCCAAACTGATGGGCAGACAGAGGTGGTGAATAGGTGTTTGGAGACATATTTGAGGTGTATGACAGGCTGCAAGCCGAAGCAGTGGCACAAATGGTTGAGTTGGGCAGAATTTTGGTATAATACCAACTACCATTCAGCCACCAAGATGACCCCTTTCAAAGCATTGTATGGTAGGGATCCCCCTCCTGTGATCCGAGGAGATGTGCAACTGACTAACATGGAAGAGGTAACTGTCATGACTCAAGGAAGGAATGAAATACTGAGTATGCTGAAAGAACATCTGGTTCAAGCTCAGAACCGAATGAAACAACAAGCTGATGTGCATAGAAGGGAGGTTGAATACCAGGTGGGAGACCAGGTGTATCTAAAAATCCAACCTTATAAGCTGAAGAAGTTAGCTAAGAGAGTGAATCAAAAGCTAAGTCCTAGGTATTATGGGCCTTATGAGATCCTAGAGAAGATTGGAGAAGTGGCATACAAGCTGAAACTACCTGAGGACAGCAAGGTGCATCCTGTCTTTCATGTGTCCTTGTTGAAGCCCACAATAGCTGCTACAGTGACTGTACAACCTCTGCCCTCATTCGTGACAGAAGAGCTAGAGCTGCAGAGTCAACCAGAGGAGATTTTAGCACTGAGAGGCCAAGACACAGGAGAACTTGATGTGTTAGTGAAATGGAAGAACCTCCCAGCTTGTGAGAACTCTTGGGAGTCTTTGACCAAGATGAATGAGCATTTCCCTGAGCTTCACCTTGAGGACAAGGTGAATTTTGAAGGGGAAGGTGTTGATGAGGACATTGAGAGGGAGGGCCATTTTAGGAAGACTCCAAATGTGTATGAGAGAGGGAAGACTCCAAATGTGTATGAGAGAGGAAAGTGGAAAAGGGTGAATTGGGGTGCTGCTGAGAGCAGCAACGCACGCAATTCTGGAGGTAACTAACTTCTGCCACGTGGCAGAAGTTGATTGGGGCAGAATATTCAAGAGATTTAGAGAGAGAAGATTATATATAGGAGAGTATTCTCTGCTCAGAGTAGGCGGGGATTGGGATAGGAATTGGGCTGGGAATTGGCATTCTGTTAGCCATTTCATTGTTTCTTTCATTTACACTTGATATTTTCCCTGTAATTCATCATCCAACTCTGTGAGATCCTCAGAGTTGAGTAAATAATACGAGGGATTTGTTCTATATCTTTACTCTGTTTTTTAGATACCCATCAGAATGCATGTTTTCAACTTTTTGCTGCTTCAATGAATTTTCAATTCATAAATAGAAATATATACGTGCATCAATTTTTTTGAAGTCAAACCTTATTGATTTGAGATTCTTAAAATGTTTTTATTGTGATGAATTGAGTTGTTCTTTGTGCAGCATCCTTTTATTTTTTTGGTTTACACTATTCTATTGCAAAGCTAGTAAATATTTTATTTTTATTTTTTGTTACAGAGAAAATAAAGGTAGTCTATATTGAACTGTTTTACCCTAATCTATTCACAAATGCCTGTAGTGTGAATTGGTTTCATTGTGCCTCAATTCATGTTTTACTTATCATATTTTTTTTACTTTCCATGACGCATGGTTTTAGGTGAGATGCATGTTTTTTTTAATTAATTGGGCTTTAATTTATTAGTGTTTATTTATAGTATAGGACACACTTTAATTATTGTTAAGAAATATGTTTGATTTTGTTATAAGTTTTGAGTGTTTTTAGTGAAAAATGAATGATGAGAATATGAGGTTATGTCTGAACAATAGACAATTGAACAAAGTAACCATTAAGGATAAATATCTTTTGCTTAGGATAGATAACCTTAGATCAGTTGCATAGAGTGACAGTTGATTCTATTAAAGTAGATACATTGATAGGATGAGCGCATCATAAGACGGTGACTGGTGTGAGAAGTTTCCTAGAATTGGAAGAGTATTATAGGAAATTATAAATGAGTTCTCTAGACTAGTCTTACCTCTCGCCAAGCTGATTAGGAAAGGAAAATCTCTTGCATGGGATAAAATTTGAAGTTTGTAATGATTATAAGAGCCGTAAATAATTGTTAGGAGAAAAATTATATATGATGCAAAGAAGGTGGATGACGATTCTTAAGGACTTTGATTTTGAGTTGAAGCACGGATCAGGAAAAGCTAATGTAGTGGCACATGCTCTAAGTAGAAAATCTTTGCATATGTCTAGTTGATGGTGCTAGATATAAATCTGTTAGAAGAGTTTATGGACATGAATTTCAATGTAACCTTAAGTGCTTTAAGCTTGAAATTGAATAGGTTGGAATTTGTAGTGACCTTAGAAAATAGATTAACCGAGAGCAGTTTTTAGATCAGGAATTGTAATCTCTTTAGAATCAAGAGAATTATGTGTTATTTGATAATGGTCTAGTGTTATTTAAGAATATGGTCGTTGTTCCTAATTAAGGAGGGGAGCCTTATAAAAATGTGAGAAGGGGCACATAAAGGAAACTTAACCATAGATCCAGGAATACCAAGATGTATCAAGATTTAAAGATGTATTAGTGGATGGAAATAAAAAATTGACGTTGTATTAAGGAAGGTGTATATATATATGCTTAAATTTTAATTTATGTTGTAATTTTATTATATAATTTTTTTTTATCAAATTCTCTTGCTTGAAATTTCAGATTGCTTCTCAAGTTATCAAATATTATTTGCGATTAATATACCCCTTGGACTTGTTATATATATATATATATATATATATATATATATATAGATTAATGATATGTCTAATCTTAACAAACCTTGTTTTTTTTGTCAAAAAATGAAAATAAAAATGTGTTTTTTATTTTATTTGTATATGCCTACTCAAGGATCAAGATGAAACTACTTTCTTAGTACTACTATGGTGTTTATCGGTTTAGTTATTATAATTTTTTACAGCTGTTTCTGTACAATATCTACACAGTTTAATTGCAAGTTTACTAAATCTTATTCTTCATTTTGTTATCACATTTATTTTAAGTAAGATAATATTATCAACAGCAAGTGAAACTAATTCTTTTTCTTGTGGAATTACTTAGTATGTGGATGCCACTAGTGCTTCTTCTTTCTTTCTTTGTTTTCGTTTATTTATAAAATTTCTCCGTTCTGTCAATAATATAAGAAATTTGGTTTAGAGTCTATAAGAGACTATTAGATCTCCGTATGTATGGTATAAAACTTTAATTTAATTTCTTTTGTGAATTGTTTGTTATGAATCTTTCTTAGAATACTTATAATGATGGAATGCAAGTGAAGATATTATGATTTTAGTATGATGGACAGAAACAAACACTTAAGCGCATGATTTTAGTCTGTAAATGTTATCATTGATTTTCTTTAAATTTATGTTTATATTTAAGGTGTCATGAATTATACACTTAATATGCAGTGAAATAGTTAATGACCATATGTATATTGATGATGTGATTAGGAATGTAGATCCCCTTTATGTGCTAGTATGTTGTAGGTGAGGAGATCTTGTTAAGACCGGATTTAATCCAAGAGACCATAGTTAGGATTCAAAAGGGAAATATGCGCACTGCGAATAATAGGTAAAGAGTGTTGTGCCGACAAGAAAATAAATTCTTTAGTGTTTTGGGAAGGGGAACATATATTCTTGAGAGTCATTCTTAAGATTGGGATGTAGGGGTCAATGTCAGTCAAAAAACTAATTCCTTGTTTTTATGGGTACTTTCTAAATCCTCAAGAGAGTCGGGCCTGTTGCTTACCAATTGGCTCTTCCAACATGATCATCTAACCTTCATGATGTATTTCCTGTTTCTCATCTCCGGAAATACGTGACAGATGTGTTTCATACCATAGCTCCTGAGTCAATACAATTGAAGTATAATTTAATCTTTAAGCCTAGGCCTGTTCGGATTATCGAAAAGAGCACTAAGACCTAGAGGAACAAGATGATTCCATTGGTGAAAGTGGTGTGGGAAGAGTTGACTCCGGAGGAGGCTACTTGGGAGCTTGAAGAGGATGTTTTGCGACAGTATCCGGATCTCGCTTACTAAGGTACATCAACTCTTAATGTTGTTAATTGTGCTATATGTTAGATGGATTGCTAGAGTATGGTGTTAATTTCGAGGGCGAAATTCTTAAAGGACGGGAAAAAATGTAATATCCTAAAATTTCAATATAATTATTTTAATAAAAATATTAAGCTGTTATGAGGTTTAGTATTAAAAAAAAAAAAAAAAAAAAAAGCAAAGTGGGGGATCCACGTCTGCAAGATTTGGCTAGCCAAATCTACTGTTGCCACAATTGAAACAGAATTCAAGTTGAATTTGAATCCTTTTTATTTCTTAGAAGATGGACTAGCGGCCCACAAACAATTCCAATCACGTGGAATCATTTTATTTGATAGTGAGAAACCAGGTAGGCTTTAATAAAAGATAGAAACCTATTGCAAAAGGTGACGATGCCGCTAATCAGTGGAAAAAGAATAAAATAAAAGAAGTCCTTAACGTCGATTCTCGCACTGTGAAATGTGAAGCTTGGAGTTGCGCAGATTCAAGAACCTTAATAAGGAGAAGGAAATAAGTATTCTTGATGAGATGTTAGGATATATCTTAGATAATATTTGAAGCTTTTAGAGGTCAATGAAAGGTGAGTAGAAATACTCTTTCTCACCCTTTCCATGGTGCAAATTGATTTGGGGTTTGGGTTATGTTTTCAAAATGCGTTTTTGGAAAATAATCATGCGTTTGGTCAAATCCTGATTTTACAAAATTGGGGGTTTTTCTTTTAAGATGTTTCTGCTGTCAATTAAATGTTTATTACTGAGATTGGTGCCATGATATATATGATATATACATGATTTGGTTGAATTGATATGTTATATATGTACAATTTGATGATATTTGTGATATTGGCATGATTCAATAACTGTCAATATGTTGAATGATGTTTTCTGCAATACCGCCTATGATAGGGGTATCGAAAGTAACACTGCCAATGAATTGGGGTGTCGAAATATGAAATACCGCCATGATGGGGTATCGAAAGTAACATCGCCACACGTTGGGATGTCGAACTGAGTAATACCACCAGTGTACAATGGTTGGTATCGAAATGAGTAATGTCACTGAAGAGAAGGTGACATCGAAATACCTTCATGAGTAAGGTAGGCAATGAGACATCATTGTTATGTGCAGTTTGAAAGTCATATGACATATGAGAATATTTAAGATTGCTTGATATATGAGATTTTGTCATATTTGATTTATGATGTGTTAATGATGATTACTGTCAATAATAATTTATATTATTATTATTATTATTATTATTATTATTATTATTATTATTATTATTATTGTTATTATTATTATTTTACTATACATTATTTTGAAAATAGCGGGTACCATGGGCAGTTTTTCCGGTTACTGCACCGGCTGAGAACAATGTTTATGTGAAAACTCTCATTAGTAGTATTGTTTTCAGAGCCCGAGGATGTCCCTGTTGAGCAGTCAGACGTTTTGAAGACTATCTCTTTAGTTTTGGAGCTTAGTTAGTATTGTATGGCATATGCTAGGAGGATCTTTATTATCTTTTAGTTATTTCTTATGCGAGATGTTATAGACGCCCTGTTTTGAGGTGTTGAAACTGATTATGTTATTCGGTTTTTGAATTAATGTAAACAATTATTTTGGACTAATATTATATTAAGTATTTATTTAGTGTTTATCTAAGAAAAATTTATTTTCCTGGTTTTATTTAAATTATTAATTTGGGATACTAATGTAACGAAGGGCGTTACAGGAAATGTAATTTGATAAAGGATATATGACAGTATGACAACTTGAATTTTTAGATATAGGATGAGTAATAAAAGGTGGTAAGTCAACCTCATAGTCCTTCAGATAACTTGGAAGTTGTCTTATCCTTCCTCTATCCCCTGCCATATCAGTTCCCCTGTCTTTCAAGTTATCCATACTGGTATGTTGCAGCATTTCTTCATTGGTATTCAGACTGGTATGCTGCAGCATTTCTTGAGTCTCAGTTTCTTGAGATTCAACTATGTTTCTGCTTCTTTTTTGTGCTAATTGTTGTACAGAATCAGAAGCATCATCACATGCAGTAAGATATGGTGGTGAAACAACTCGCCCTGGAATATCTTTGTTTTGAAAAGGAAATTTATCTTCAAAAAACATAAAATCTCTAGAAACATATATATATATATATATATATATATATATATATATATATATATATATATATCATTGTTATTTGGATCATAGACTTTGTATCCCTTTTGTCCCAAAGGACAGCCTAGCTCTCCCCCTTTCGTCAAACTTTCCTTCTCTTTTTGTTTTAGAGCATAGACCAAGCATCCAAAAACTCTCAGCTTTTCATATTTAGGTTTATTTCCATATATAATTTCATATGGAGTTTTACTTTGAATTATTTTTGCAGGCAACTTGTTGATGATGTGTGCAGCAGTAAGCACACATTCACCCCAGAAATGAGTGGGGAGACTAGCATGAAATCTTAAGGCGCAGGCTACTTCTAGAATGTACCTATGCTTCCTTTCTACTACACCATTTTTGTTGTGGTGTATATGTGCAGCTGGTTTCCATGATAATACCTTTATCTGCATAATAATTCTGCATATATCTTGATACAAATTCCAAACCATTATCAGATCTAACACACTTCACCCTTTTTCCAAATTGAGTATCAATCATGTTTATGAACATAGGTAAATAATGTTCTACTTCAGATTTATACTTCATAAGATAAATCCACACACCTCTGCTAAAATCATCAACAATAGACAAGAAATAATGAGCACCGGTGTTAGAAGCAGCATTATAGCGACCCTAAATATCACAATGAATAAGATCAAAACAAGAACTAGATTTTATAGAACTTGTAGGAAAAGACAATCTTGTTTGTTTTGCCCTTATACATGAGTCACAATGATACTGATCAATGCCTTTAATAACATCAAATCCTAATTGTGTGATTTTATCTTCTGAAGCATGGCCAAGCCGAAAATGCCAAAGTTGATCATGACTTGAATTGCCAACTTTCATGGCCAATCTGTTATCTTGCATTTGATCAAGAAGGTATAAACCATCTTTAAGTCTACCCATCCCAATCATGCTCTTCGAGCTTAAGTCCTATATGATACGTGAATTAGGAATAAAAGTGATAGAACAATTGTAATCTTTGGTCAATTTACTAACAGAAATTAAATTGCATTTAAAATCAGGTATATGCAAGACATTGTTAACTTTTATTCCATTAGCCAGAGTAAGTTTTCCTAATCCTTTTACTGGTACAGATGAACCATTTGGAATGTGCACAGGTTGCTGATGAGAAACGTAGGTTTCTTCCAGCAATCTTGAATCACAAGTAATATGTTCTGTGGCCCCAGAATCAATGATCCAGGGCCTGGCAAAATCAAAATTACCTGCCATATTAACAGTGGGCTTGGCTTGATGACTTGAGACAGCTTCTGGCTCTTTTAATTGTTGAACCAATTTCTCAAACTGTTGCATTGTTAATCCAGGAATTAGGCTTCCTTTAGACACAACTTGAGCTGCTTTAGATTCGGTTCTTTTGTTGTTCCAAGAGTTGGTTTTCCAGTCTTTCTTGTCACGATTTGGTGTCCTCTAATCTTGAGGATAGCCAATAATTTCCCAACACTCTTCTTGGTTGTGGCCAATCTTTTGACAATGACCACATTTAGGCCTTTCTTTGCCCTCTTTATAACGAGCACCCTGAGTTTGGAATGCCGCTGTATCAATGACTGGCTTGTGCATAGCAGAGTTGATTCTTTGTTGTTCATCTTCTGCAACTAAGTGATATGCATGTCCAAAAGTGAAGGTGGGAGCCATGCTGAGAATTTGTGTTTTAACAGTGGAGAACAGATCATCAAATCCCATCAAGAAATCATACAACTGCTCCCTTTCTTTCATCTGCACAAGTTCCTTCTGAATGTCACACTTGCAGCCTCCACAATTGCATTTAGGCCAAGGTGATATGGACTGAACTTCATCCCACAATCCTTTGAGCTTCGTGTAGTATGATGAGACAGACAATTTCTCTTGTCTGAGAAGAGTTATGGCACGTCTAAGTTCATAGGTTCTTGGAGCACTTTCTTTAGCGAATCTTTCTCCAAGTTCTGCCCAAATTTCTTTGGCGGTGTTAGCATATCTAACACTGCTTCTGACTTCTTTATCCATAGCACTCTTAAGCCATCCTTTCACCATAGCATTACACCTCATCCAGTGAGCAAGATTCGAAGAATCAGCCCCTGGCATGGGAATTGTCCCATCGACAAATCCCATCTTGTTCTTGGCACATAAGGCGTTGCTCATGTCAACCACCCATTCACCGTAGTTGCCATCACGAAGAAGATCACTGACAAAGACTTGTCCTGGATGATCGGAAGCATGAAGAAAGTAAAGTGACATAATAACAATGAGATTTTCTTTACCTGTGTTTTTGGTTGCTTTGTTGTTTGATGGTGGAGAATGATCTTGTTTGTCATTTGATGGTGAAGCATCATCCTTTTCGTTTCCTAAAGCCATGATGAATTGAGAAGAAGACCAGTATCACTATGCCAGGATTTTGGCTCTTGATACCATGCAAAATTCTATAACTCTGCTTGACAAGAAAATGCTTCGCATCTTGGTTTTCATTGATTGATTTTAAAATACAACGATAGCTGCTACTTATAACAGTTTACATAGCTTGTTTCCTAAGCTACAAACAAAACAGAATAACTGAAAGTAACTAACAAGCTAACCAACAAGTTATAACTAACTAACTATAATTCTTCAATGTTCACCTCAATTAATTATCCATAAATTATCATGTGATTTAAATCTACAGTTCATAACACAATGCATGCCACATCTATTTCACGATACCAGGCCAATAGTCATCCTCGCAGATACTAAAAGTTTTTACAAATTTCGCATGATTCCAAAAGTCAAGCATATTTATCATAGGACATTCATAAATTCCTTTATTACAACACAACACACACGAGAAGTAAATCAAACACAACAATTCTACATAATCCCTGAACTCTCAAGAGACCTTCTCTCATCTAGAGATTCACCGTACCATGAGTTCTGCTTTTCGTCTTAGTCCACCTCATCTCTTTAATTAGTCTTAAATACATCATACATGCCTCAAGTAATAATATCATATACATATGTCAATGCATCATGGCATCCATTCCTTCACTCACAAAATACCAATTGACCTCCCCATAGTCAACTTTAAAAGTGTACCATAACTCACTCACTTACAAGGATCATATTATATAACATGCTTCTTATTCAAGACATATCAAGACTGTTCACACCCAACCAAGCATCTCAATATACCATGCACTAGTGGAAAATAGACTTTTCACGTCAGGCTTTTAACATCTGTTAAAGAAAAACAGATGTTAAAAATAGATGCGGTGGCAAACTTATAAATAAATAGCGTATGGAGCAGACTTTTAACATCGGTTATAAGTAACCTGATGTTAAAATGTACTTTTAACATCCGTTTCTGGTAAAACCGATGTTAAAAGTTTCTTTCCTTCATTCCATATTTACTAGTGCTAACTTTTTAACATCGGTTCTTAGTTAACCGATGTTAAAAGTAACTTTCTAACATCGGTTTTTTATATAACCGATGTTAAAATAAATTTTAACATCGGTTTTTTCTAACAACCGATGTTAAAAGTTATTAAAATGTATAACGTTAACTTTCTCAAACCTTCTCTGTCTCGCGCCCTACATTTCAACGTTACAGTGTTCTCACTCCCGCGACCTAGTTTTCTCTTCTCTTCACTGACCTCCTTCTCCTCCGTTCGTGAGCCACCGTAGAACCACCACCATAACTTCCTCTTCAGAAAGGTACGTAACTCTCTCTTCCCTATATTTATTTTCTCAAACCCTCATTTGCTAAATACCATTTTTGCTAATATTTGCTCAGAACCATTTACAACTGAACCATCGCAACTGAACCACCCCAACTCCCTCTCTTCTACAACTAACCACCGCATTTGAACCGCCCCAACTCCCCTTATGCTTGGTAATTCTTCTCTGTTAGTTAGTGTTTAGCATTGTCTCTGTTTTAATGATTGAATATTTCATGAAATAATGAAATGCATTTTGAGTTTTTTTTTAAACTTAAACACTTTGATGTTACATATTGAGCATAGACTTTTAGGCTTTGCTTATACTCTCAATAGTCAAGGGGTTTGGGTTCTTTTAAAAAGTTAGGTCATCTGGATTGGTTTGATCAATAGTCGAGGGGTTTAGTTTCTATTATAGGACTTAAGGTTTAGGCCTATAATTTCAAATACTGCTCTTTGAGAGTCTCCCCTCTTGTGCTCATATTGTATAAATATGTGTAAATCTACAGAACGTGGATATGGACCGTAGTTGGATGGTTAGTAAACGTACAAGTGATGAGTATCGGGAGGGAGTGGAAGAGTTTCTAGAATTTGCTCAAAGAAATCTTCCTGATAGTAATGGAAGATTTAATTGTCCTTGTGTTAGATGTTTGAATATGAGGAAATGTGAAGTTAAGCAAATACGTGATCATCTTATTTGTGAAGGGATTTGCAAGAGTTATACAAGATGGATATGGCATGGTGAAGACTTGTTAAACATGTCAAGTGTGTCCCAAAGTGAAGAAGTTGATGTAGATATGGAGGACGATCGACTAGAGGACATGATCCGTGATATTGGACAAGAGTCATTTCAGCGAGCACGTGTGTATGATACTTTGTGCAGTGATGTGGATACGCCTTTGTATCTGGGGTGCACTACTTATACAAGGTTGTCGGCGGTCTTAAAATTGTTCAGTGTGAAGGCGAGAAATGGGTGGAGTGATAAAAGCTTCACCGAATTGCTTGAGTTATTGAACAACATGCTTCCAGAAGGCAACACACTGCCAGATCGTAACTATGAGGCAAAGAAGATACTATGTCCGATGGGTATGGAGTATAAGAAGATACATGCATGTCCTAATGATTGCATACTATACAGGGGTGTGTATGAAGGGACGCACGACTGCCCCAAGTGTGGGGTATCGCGGTACAAAGTGAAGGATGGTGATTCTAGTTGTGATGTGATCACAAAGGGTCCTCCTGCAAAGGTGTTGTGGTATCTTCCAATAATTCCAAGGTTCAAGCGATTGTTCGCTAATGTAAATGACGCAAAGAACATTAGATAGCATGCAGATGAGAGGAAACGTGATGGAATGCTTCGCCATCCTGCTGATTCTGTGCAATGGGAGAGAATTGATAGTTTGTTTCCGAACTTCGGAAATGAGCCAAGAAACCTTAGGCTTGGACTTGCTACGGATGGAATGAATCCGTATGGTACCTTAAGTAGTATCCATAGTTCATGGCCTGTTCTCCTCGTAATTTACAATCTACCTCCTTGGTTGTGCATGAAGCGCAAATACATGATGTTATCTATGATGATTTCGGGCCCAAAACAGCCAGGAAATGACTTAGATGTTTATCTAAGTCCCTTGATTGAAGACTTGAGAAAGCTGTGGGTGGAAGGCGTTGATGTGTTTGATGGCCATTACAAAGAGACTTTCAAGATGCGTGCCATGTTATTTTGCACCATCAATGACTTTCCAGCATACGGGAACTTGTCCGGGTATAGTGTTAAGGGGCATAAAGCATGCCCAATATGTGAAGAAGGCACATGTTTCACACAATTGCAACATGGAAGGAAGACAGTTTACCTTGGGCATCGGAGATTTCTCAGACGTGATCACCCATATCTTAGACTGAAAAAAGCTTTCAATGGATTCCAAGAGAATGGAATTGCTCCGACGGCCTTTAATGGAGAGAAAGTTTATCAAAGGGTGAAGGACATTAATGTTATGTTCGGAAAGGCTCAAAAGAAGGCTATTGAGAAAAACATATGGAAGAAGAGGTCGATCTTCTTTGATCTTCCATACTGGTGCAAACTTGATGTCAGACATTGTATTGATGTCATGCATGTGGAGAAAAATGTATGTGATAGTCTAATTGGAACGCTTCTTAACATGTCAAAACATAGAACATTCATGACTTAATCAACATCAGTCCCTACAAATATAAGCACTTTTGGTTTTGGTCCCTATTTTTTTTCCCTTAGGTTTTTATGTTTTAAACTTTTAAAATTTTGGAATTGGTCTCTGCCGTCAAGATGCACCGTTAAGTGCTGACGTGGAAAACGGATTGCCACATCAGCACTATCACATGGCATTAAATATAATTTTTTAATGCCACGTGGCATTTAAAAAAAATATATAATTTTTTTTGTTTCGGTCCCGATAATTTTTCTCTTTAGGTTTTGGTCCCCGCAAGTTCAAAAACGTTGGAATTGGTCATTGCCTTTAGTTTACATATGTTCAGTGCTAATGTGGCTAACGGTCCCCACATCAACACTGTCACGTGGAATAAATTAATAATTTTTTATGTCACGTTGGATTAACAAATACTATTTATATATTTTAATAATTTATAATATTATTTATATTATTATAAATGAACAATTTTGTATGTTCTGAATGTATTATTAGTTGAGCAGAACTATATCGAAACTTAGCAATAAAGAAATTAGATAGACTAAAGTAAGCAATGAGCTTTTGCGATAGCAAAGACTGAGGATTAAAACTCGAGCATGTGCCATATGGAACCACTCCGTGAAGCGCCACGCCATGCCGTATAAAAAACAAATAATAATATTATAATAAAATTAAATTATTTTAATAATTATATAGAATAAACAAAAATATTAATAATCATAAATTTTAAAAAATAGAAATAATCCTCGGAGGCTATTTTCCATTTCCATTCCCCAATAATAATATAGTATACAGATTGATCTCAATGCTAATTAAGTTTTTTCCAATTTTAAGCTAAAATGTATTTTGAATGTATTTATGTATAATGACTTTTTAATCCAACGTGACATATAAAATTATTAATTTATTCCATGTGACAGTGCTGTTGTAGACTAACGACAAAGATTAATTCCAACGTTTTTGAACTTGCAGGGACCAAAACCTAAGTAGAAAAAATTACAGGGACCAAAACCAAAAAATTTTAAATATTTTTTTTTTAAATGCCACGTGGCAATAAAAAATTATATTTAATGTTACGTGGCAATGTTGATGTGTCATTCCGTTAGCCACGTCAGCACTAAACAATGCATCTTGACGATAGGGACCAATTCCAAAATTTTAAAAGTTAAAAACACCAAAACCTAAGGAAAAAAGATAGGGACCAAAACCAAAAATGCCTATATTTGTTGGGACTAATAAGTTCATTAAGCCAACATTCAATCATTAGTAACGAATTCATTTCACTAACCCAAAGACATAGGACACTACACCATCTTTTGTTTTATAGGAACAGTTGAAAAGTGTAGCCAAAACTAGCAAAAATGTTGCCTAAAGTTATAGGCAACAGTTTTCAAGGATTGTCTAATCGAGCGTTACCTATTGTCTAAGGCAACAGTTTTTCGCACCTTATAACCGCACTTTTGAAAACTGATGCCTATTCTATATGAATAGGCAACAGTTGTCACGCGGACCTTACGCAACATTTTTTAACCAAATTTAAGTACAATTCTTAAGTGTTGCCTAAAGGTTTAAAATGCAACATTTCTCAATTGTAGCTGGAACTTATAGTCAACACTTTTTAATTGTATGCTTAAGTTATAGGCAACATTTTGCCTGTAAACATACCATGTTTTGAGTACAATTAACAATTGTAGCTTAAACAACTAAAGGCAACAATTTGAAATGAACTACAATATGAATGGTCTTACAAAACCTTGTCAGAGCTGTTAGGTATGTTGAGAACTATTGAACGGAACGTTAACAAAGGAAAAGAAAAGACCATTATGATGGTCCAAGCTGGAAAGGGCAAGAAGCAGCCCAAGAAGCTCATAAACAAGCAGAAAGAGAAAGGCAAAGGAAAGTCCAAGCCTGGAACTTCTGGCTTGAAGCCTAAGGGCGGGGTGGCTAAGGAAGGCACTTGCTTCCATTGCGGTTAGACCAAACATTAGAAGAGAAACTGCTAGAAATACCTGGAAGAGACTAAGAAGTAGAAAGGAAGTGAGACTTCTGCTTCAAGTATTTATGCTATTAAGGTTAATTTATCAACTTCAGCATCATGGGTATAGGGATGGCAATGGTAACAGACCCAATGGGTACCCGCAAAAATTATCCATGATAGATAAGGTAATTACTCGCTTAATGGGTATAGATATGGGTGCGGGTAATTACCCGCAAAATTGAGCGGGTATGGGTGCGGGTACTGGTACTCTAGTACCCACCCCGCCCCATACCTGCACACAGACACACACACACACACACACACACATATATATATGGGGATCAAGTCATTCCAAATCATCACTCTTCATTTTATTGTAATTCAATGAAAATTAAGTTATTTTTGTAATGAATTAATATAGGTTATTTGATTACAATAAAATGAAGGGGGAGCATTTGGACTAACTCTTTTATAATTATTCTTGGAGTGACTTGATCCCTACTATATCTTGAAAAGCAGTAACTATTTATTGAAAAGCTAACCATCTTATTTTTAAAAGTATAAAATACACAACTTCCTATACAAATTTACTATTTTAAAATCTTTAACCTGTGCAAGTTTGCACATGATAGAAAAACCCACATATATATATATATATATATATATATATATATATATATATATATATATATTAAATTTAAGAAAATAAAAAACTTAAACCTAGTTAACTAGTTTCCTTATTCCTTTTTGTCGTAACCCTGGATCTGGACTCTTCTCTTCGTTCCATATTGTTCAAATTTTATGTCACTCCTCCTGGACTCTCCCTACTGCCACAGTGCCACTCTGGGTCTCTCTCCAGTCTTCATTCAACAGTTCGAGTATTCGACTCTTTCAGGCTTAGATATATGATGATGTATATTTGTAACGTGAGAACATAGTAAATTAGCCTAATTTGTATTACATATTTACGTTCTCCTCTTTTGTCTTTTGATAGTATAAATTTCTTATCCCATTTTCAAACATCCACAAATTTCTTACATTGAAGTGCGGGTAATGGGTGCGGGTATGGATACTTTTTTAAGCGCGAGTACGGGGACGGGTACTATAGTACCGTACCCATACCCTACCCATTGCCATCCCTACTTGGGTATTGGATACTAGATGTGGTTATCACATTTGTACTAATGTGAAGGTACTGAAAAATGGTAGAAGATTGACCAAGGGTGTAACACCCCATTTTTCGTATGAGTGTGTTTGTGTTGCAATAATTATAGGTATTATTATTAATACCGTTATTAGTAGTATAATATTTGACAATATGCTTGTTTACATCATCACTGCATTTTATAAGTATATATGAATGTATATTTATATGTGTATATTTTAAGTGATAACATGCATGCTTATGTTTGTATGATTATAAGTGTGTTTACATTTTATATATTAAAATGTTATTATATAATTTTGTGTGTGTGTGTGTGTGTGTCTATATATATATTTTGATATGTAAATGATTTATATTAATTATTCTTATATTAATATACAATTGAGTGCATTAATAGATAATTGTGCATAATTATATTTATTATATTTATATTATTAATTATTAATTATACTACATGTATTAATACGTGATCTTCTTTATATGAATATATAATTGATTATATTAGTATGTAAGTGTGTGATCTCGTGTGCTTATATGTGGTCTTGTATGGACTAATATGAAGTGTGTAATTAATGTGTGATCGTATATTTATTTACATGTCATCGATTATATATATATTTATATTAATACTGAATCACTTGTATTAATGCACAATAGAATTATATTAATAGACGATTATCTGTATTCATATTTAAATCATGTTTATATTAATATAAAATATATATATATATATATATATATATATATATATATATATATATATATATATATATATATATATATATAAATATGATAATTATAGTTGTGTTGGTATAAGATCAATTAGATGTCATAGAGATTCAATCATTGAATAGATAAGATTACTTATCTTAATCTCCTAAAATTCCTATCTAGAAACAGCTATCTTTTTAACGCTGAACTTATATCGCCTTTTTGACCCTGTTAGAGTCCGAATTAGGAAAAGATCTTGAATCATGATTTTGTGGGAAATTCTCTTTTCTTTCAAACGCCATCAAGAACACCTAAATCGTACAATCGTAGCTCAGGTAAAGGCCAAACCAGTGAGCACGCCTGTGCAACACGCGCGTACCAGAAACGCGTTTTGGGCTTTTAGTCAGCCCATTTCGTCCCCAATCCTTTTTATACCTCTTTTGCTCGACCTAAAACTCATAGCCGTCAATCCAAAAGTTAGAAACAACTGTCTTTTACCTTTCTCTTAGTTTCCCATTGAATCCTTGAGCTTTCTTCAATCCTTGTTGGGTGTTCTTCATCAAGAACACGTCCCTGTGGTGTTTGTTATTGTGTTTGGGGTTAAGCGGCTAACTTAGTGTTACTTTGAGGTAAGGTAACCAACCCTGTATTCGTCCTTTTCCCATAAATCCTTTGAGTTAGTGTTGAACCGTTTTCTTCCTGTCAAACCAGACTTCGTCTTTCGTGTGCCAGTGCTGTAAATGGCAACTAGCAGATTAGTTCCGATCTAATCGAGGTATGTGTATAACCCTTGTGTTAAATCCCTTTTCTTTTCCTTGTTTGGGGAATTAACTTATCCTTTTGCCTAGACGCTGTTGGTCAAAGCTCGCTGAACCTGTTGAACCCGTTTCGAGGAGTTAAGCGTGGACTTCGTTTTTCCTGGCTCGTAGGCTGGAATATCGTCACGCCGAGTATGGGGAGAAGGGATTAGTATAACATATATGTTCTAGGGTAGAGTAAGATGAGGGTTAACTCATGACCTTATTTGTGTGCTATATGTCTTAATTATTGTATGAAGTTGTTATGGTTGTTTATACATGTTGTTAATTGTTTAAATGATTTATATGATCTTGGCATGACATTTATGATGTTGTTTATGATGATGATGATTGGCCAAGATTTTATGAGTTGGTATGTTGGGACTGTTGTTGAATCTATGTTAATAAAAGACATAAGGATGTTAGCGCTAAGCCTAAAATTAGGATTAGTCTAATTGATGTGCATAAAACATAAAGATGTTGATGAGAAGTGAGATTAATGCCAATGGATTAGTCCGGCACCTTAGGATTGATTTGGAGGGTTGAAATCTAGAAAAATTGTTAAGTTTCCCAGACCTGAGACGTTGTAACAGCATTGAGCAGGCCCGTGCTCATGATCGGCACGCCCGTGCTCTTTGCCCAGTTAAGCCAGCACGACCGTGCTCTCAATAGCATGCCTGTGCCAGAAAAACGAGAAAAAGTGACGTTGTTTAGCACGCCCGTACCAATTGGCCAGCATGCCCATGCTCAAGCCGTGCCACTGTCAGAATTAAGAAACTTCACTGTTTTAAATAAAAAGAGATTTTATACCCTTTTTGGAATAAAAGTATGATATAAGATATTATAAAACATGGCCTTAAGGATAGTTAATGAACTAGGATAATGATATGGTAAGACGTAATAATAGAGACTTAATAAAGAGATTAATTAATGAGAAGATGGTGTTATGGGTAACGACGTACTGTTACCGATGTTGTTGGTTAAATAATCCTTGATGCTTATTGGTCAAGTTTGATGTTGACAAATCATCTTTGATGCTTGTTGGTCAAAGTTGATAGCCATGTAATGGTGTTGATGATGGATGGTTGGACATGTGTTTGCATGTTGGTTGAACATTGCATGCATCATTGCATAGAGATGATAGTTTGGGCAGAAAGGAAACAATGAATCGCGACGGTGGAGTCAACGATGGGTGTTATCCCGGCCTTGAGGGTAAAGTTGGGTAAGGAAGTTCCATATGGCATGAACTTGCAACCCGTTGCCGGAGTGTCCTATTAATAACCTGACTACCCTGACGAGCCACGGTACGTTATCAAGATTAGTTGAGAGTATCCACGGATGTCACTCATGGTTTGGTGAGTGTTCCAACGTTAATGCAGGATGTGAACATGGATATGTACTCCTAATCGTCTTTCCAGAGTTGATGTTGATGGATCCATATTGCATATGGAGTAATTGAGTAGTTATTCATAGCATGCTTATATTGTGATATGAGGGTATGTGTTATAACATGTATGTTGCATGATGATGTTTATATGTTGCATGATCATCTTGCTAACTGCTCTATTACCGCTTATGTTTATATGTACAGTTCTTTACTCTCTATCTGTTGTTGTATTTTGCATGTACTTTTGGTTATGTAGAGGATGGTGAGCTGCCAGCTGAGGGGTGATCCCGAGGAGATCGCTTACTCATAGTATAGTTTAGTTATGTTAGTTGTTTTCCGATGTAATATCAGTAGTGGTTACCAGCTCTGATTATGTGACAATGGGTTTCGGGTTTTGTTTTATGTTATGTTTTTCTGCAGTTGTTATTATGTTTTAAATGTTTTCGGATCATGTGGTAATGGCTACCTTTCAAGTAGGGGTGTTCGCAGATTGGATTGGATCGGTTTTGAGCCAAAAAACCATCCGATCCAAAGATGAAAACAACTTGCGGTTTGGATTGGATCGGTTTGCTTACTTAAAAAAATCCGATCCAATCCAATCCAATCAAATGCGGTTTGGATTGGATTGGATAATTCGGTTTTTACCGATACATCGTTATATAGTTATATTAAGTCGAAAACCAACATTAAACCTATATATACTGGAATTAATGTAGTTCTAGTTCCTAAGTACATGCATAAAATCTTCTAGTAAATGAATAACTATTGATTCCTAGGTACATGAATAACTATACACATTCCAATACATCTAGTATTTGACAATTCCAACAAAAATATTAAAGAGAATGAGAGTGTTCGTTCATAGAAGTATAAAAAATAATGCTTAAGTATGAGCAGTACTATAATTTAAAAAATAATAGTATATGTATATAGTAGGTCGGTTTGGATTGGATTGGATTGGTTTTCACTAAGGGATCCGAAATCCGATCCAATCCAATGAAAAAAAAGCGGTTTTTTCGGTTTTCGATTTTTCGATTTTCGATTTATTCGATTTTCGGTTTTTCGGTTCGATTTTTGCGGTTTGAATTGGTTTGGATCGGTTGATGAACACCTCTACTTTCAAGTTGAAGTCTTTTTATTTAACTGGCATGCTTTATTTAATTTTATCGTATGCGGGGTAGCGGGTCTCACATTAAGCGGTATCAGAGCCGGTCTGTCCTACAGGTCAGGATATGTGTCTGTTGTGTTTTCTTCTATGTACCCTTATATGATTGTCTATGACGATGGTATAAAGTATTAAGTCTTTGGTGTTTGTTTTGGCTTAACTTTTGTGTTAAGTGGTTATTTTTGGAATAATTGTCTGTCAACCAAGTCCGAGCTTGCAGAAATTTTGGGGACGAAATTTTTATAAGGGGGTGGATTTATAACATCCTATTTTTCGTATGGGTGTGTTTGTGTTGCTATAATTATAAGTATTATTATTATTACCGTTATTAGTAGTATAATATTTGACAATATGCTTGTTTGCATCGTCATTGCATTTTATAAGTATCTATATGAATGTATATTTTAAGTGATAACATGCACGCTTATGTTTGTATGATTATAAGTGCGTTTACATTTTATATCTTAAAATGTTATTATATATTTTGTGTGTGTGTGTGTATATATATATAATATGTAATTGATTCTTATTAATATGTAAATGATTTATATTAATTATTCTTACATTAATATATGATTGACTGTATTAATAGATAATTGTGCATAATTATATTTATTATATTTATATTATTAATTATTAATTATACTACATATATTAATATGTGATCTTCTCTATATGAATATATAATTGATTATATTAGTATGTAAGTGTGTGATCTCGTGTGCTTATATGTGGTCATGCATGGACTAATACGAACTATCTAATTAATGTGTGATCGTATATTTATTTACATGTCATCTATTATATATATGTGATGCAAACCAAGGATGGTCAACTTTTAAGAGAAGAACAAAGCCAATTATGGAACAAGAAGAACCAAATTGAAATTTGTTGAAAAACTTTATTTGGGTTGGTGATGACCTCTCTGCCTTGTTTTATCTGTATCTTGAGATTTAGATATCCGATGGATGAGTTCTTTAATGCGTTGGAAAGCTAAGATAATTATCTACAAATCATATTTCAAGCTTTTGTGCGAGATTCGGCTTATACCATGGTGAAAACCGGGATACAAGATTAGGACGAAATTCTAGACGGGATTTTTCTTGTATTTTGGGCTTTATTTGTATTGGGCTTGTGTTTTGGCCAAGATAGACTCCTTATGAATTACTTAGGAGAAGATTAGGGTTAGCCGTCACCTTCTTAGAATAAAAATTCTATAAATAAGACTTGTATTACCTCATTTCATGAACCTTTGAATAAAATTTGAATTACTCATACTTGAGTTTTCTTGTGAGGCCATAGCCCTCTAATCAAGAGTTCTAATCCAAGAACTAAGAGAGGGCTATGGCCTCACAAGAAAACTCAAGTATGAGTAATTCAAATTTTATTCAAAGGTTCATGAAATGAGGTAATACAAGTCCTATTTATAGAATTTTTATTCTAAGAAGGTGACGGCTAACCCTAATCTTCTCCTAAGTAATTCATAAGGAGTCTATCTTGGCCAAAACACAAGCCCAATACAAAGAAAGCCCAAAATACAAGAAAAATCCCGTCCAGAATTTCGTCCTAATCTTGTATCCCGGTTTTCACCATGGTATAAGCCGAATCTCGCACAAAAGCTTGAAATATTATTTGTAAATAATTATCTTAGCTTTCCAACGCATCAAAGAACTCATCCATCGGATATCTGAATCTCAAGATACACACAAAACAAGGCAGAGAGGTCATCACCAACCCAAAAAAAGTTTTTCAACAAATTTCAATTTGGTTCTTCTTGTTCCATAATTGGCTTTGTTCTTCTCTTCAAAGTTGACCATCCTTGGTTTGCATCATTCCCTCCCTCTTCAAGAGAATTCGACCTCGAATTTATAGCTCCAAAACCTACACAAAAAAGGACTGTATTAGTTTTATTGAAAGTTGCATTAAGAAAAAGTCTATTTCTATGGAAACTTGATTTCCTTTGAATGAAACCAAGCTCTTATTTTTCATTTGCCTACAAAGCCAACCTCCAGGGTCAAAAACAAGTCTAAAGAATCCATCATATGTAATGTCCACATTAGAAACAATTTCATCATTCATAGAAAACTTTCCAATTCGACCAAGGCTAATAAGGGGTAAAACAACAAACTCAAATCTCAAAGATTTATCATAATTTTTTAAAACAAGTTCATGCAAATTAGGCAAATCATGAATTGAAGCATGTTCTTTCAAATTCAACAAATTATAAAATCTAGGAGTAGTATAAGTCAAGGATTTCTCCTCCCTATTATTGTCTTTCTTCGCAAATTGGTTCAACACCCCATCAAGTTGCCTTGTAAATTGAAACTTCATGTCCAACTTATCTTCTTCATGAAGGCTAACCATTCCTTGAGAGAATTCTCTTTCATTCACTTTCTTCTCTTTATGACCTAGGGAAGAAATGTAAGACAAATGAACAAAAATAGAAGAATCCCAACACTTGAAGCCACAAACCAACTTAGAAGAAGGTAGTAGAGTAGTAGAACACCATGACATCCCAAGCGTTGCTGAGGACTCATTCTCGGCTTTAGCGTTTAGCCTTTCTTTAGTTATCTTCAATTCTTCCTTTTCCTCTTGCAATCCTTTAGAACCTTGATAGGTCTTAAAAGTTTGTCATGGAGGGTCCACCAAAATCCTTTAAACCATGAGGGACTTGTGTGTTTGGAAGCTCAAATTTAACTTCAATGGATTCCTTGTATTCCTCCTTTGGATGCACTTCTTTCAAATTCCTTCAAAAGTGAATCATCAAAACTAAACAATGGGTTAGAGGTAGAACTTAAGAAAAAGCTCATGGATTTCTTTGCAAAAACAGTCTCAAAATCTTTCTCTTTGTCTCTCAAATCCTTTCCCTCTTTCTCTTCTTTATTTTCAAAGGCACTCTCATGTTTTCCCTCAATCTTTTCCTCTTTCTCTTGAATTTGCCTTCAAAATTGGGAATCACTTCTTTCACACTCTCATTTTCTCTCAAGTCTTTCGTCTCTTGATTTCTTATGATTTTTAACTCCCTTTGAATCTCCTCTTTAATCTTACAAACTTTTATCATCCCATTTGGACATTGAGAACTTGTGTGTCCTCTTCCCGTACACATGTAGCAATAAATATCCCTAGTTCTAGATTTAGAAGTGTGGGTGGAAGGGACATTGTTGGATGATTTCCTATAAGTACTCTCTGCCTCTTTGAAATGTGAAGAGGAGCCCTCTTTTTGTTTCGTCTTCCAACCTGGTTTTTCATCTTTCTCATAATATCTACTTCTTTTCTCATATTCTCTGCTTCTCTCTTTTTCTCTATCTCTCCTTTCATACTCCTTATAGTACTCATCAACACTCCTAGGCCCTTGGGATACTTTTTGGAGCCTATTATGAAGGTCTCTATGGTAATGGGAAGGTACAAATCTTTTTCTCATCACACTCTTCATCACCCTCCAAGTATCTATGGGATCTTCGTCATACCTCCTTCTCTCCTTTTGTAATTGATCCCACCATACTAGAGCATAATCTAGGAATTCTAAAGAGGCTATCTTCTCCTTCTTTTCCTCACTATAGTTGTGACATGAGAAGATTTGTTCAATCTTCATCTCCCACTCTAAGTAGGCTTCGGGGTCATTTCTCCTATGGAAAGTAGGTATTTTAATTTTTACTCCCTCCATCCTATCTTCTCTAGGTCTCCTCCTTGGTTCCCTTCTAGGTCTCCTATAGTCACTTTCTCCCTCACTCTCATAGGGAAACTCTTGTTCAGATTGGGGAGGTGGTCTTATGAGTCCTTGGACTTGTTGTCCTAACCTCTCCAATTGTCTAGTGATATCCGTCACTTGAACTTGTAAAATGGCTGTTCTAGGTGAAGGGGGGTGGAATCTCTGTCAAGTGGTTCTTCCATGATACCTCACAAGTGTTTATCTCTCTATTGGCTTTTCTCACAAAATGTATTTTTCACTCTAGCCTTTTCTCTTTTAAATTCCTCTCAAAATTTCCTTGTAAAAGAACTTGCAAGATTCAATTGATGTATGCAATGCTAATACAAGTGTAAGAATCCTAATTTAGCCAACCAATTCAGAATTTGAAGAAAGGAAAACTACAATGACAAAACTAGAGAATTTAAGAAGACAAGCAAAAAAAATTAAAGAAAGAAAGCACACTCAAAAGGAAGTTGATATGACAAGACTCAAATACTTGTTCATAAACAAAGTTTTGAGCTTGATTAAGCTAAAGTCCAGCAGCTAAGTAAACCAACTTTGAGAAAGGCTAAAGTTTTTAGAAATTATTTTGTGGCCTATGCAATTTGCCCCAAATTGCCTCCTTTTTTTTTATATTTCATTTTTTTTTATGGGCTTAGGTCCCTGTATTTTATTCTAATCAAAGTATATTGACTCTTTTGATTTCAACTTAGGGACCTTACTTTTTAAATGGCCAAAAAAAAATAATTCCAATGCATGAAACACTCAATTCCAATTTGGTAACGAGTGAGCAAATCAAATAGCCTTTCTAAGTATGAACATGATGAACACAATGGGAGATTGGGGAGCACACTGCCCAGAATTTTATTTTCCCAATTAAAGTGTCTAGTTCACTACTTGAAATTGTAAATAACTTGGTTTACTTGAATCCACTTTGAAGGACCTTTCAATCAAGGTGCAACATAACAATTTGCACACTCTTAATGATGCTCATCAAGATCAAGTGGCTCAAAACTTAAGAACAAAAGAAAAGAAAAACAAGGATAGCGCAACTAGGAAAAAGAAATGGCTCAAGGAGCTAGCTCTAGATACCACATGATATGATCCACGTTGGAATCATTTATTTTTAGGATTTTTCCTTGAGCTATTTGCGTGAACAATAAAGAAAATGAAAGAAACTATGCTACTTAATGAATTAAAAATGAAGAACAAGAATTTGAAAATTAAAAAACACTAAGGTAACAACTCATAAAAGTAAAAGAAGTAAATGATAACAATACTCAAATGAAAAATAGAAAATGGAAAGGGGAAGAGATGATAGGGAAGGCGCCACAAAGATCCATTGAATTGGAAAATTGATGAGCCAAAGGAGGATTCGCCACAAGGATTAGCAATCCTTGATAAGAATCAAGAGTTCTAATCCAAGAACTAAGAGAGAGCTATGGCCTCACAAGAAAACTCAAGTATGAGTAATTCAAATTTTATTCAAAGGTTCATGAAATGAGGTAATACAAGTCCTATTTATAGAATTTTTATTCTAAAAAGGTGACGGCTAACCCTAATCTTCTCCTAAGTAATGCATAAGGAGCCTATCTTGGCCAAAACACAAGCCCAATACAAAGAAAGCCCAAAATACAAGAAAAATCCCGTCCAGAATTTCGTCCTAATCTTGTATCCCGGTTTTCACCATGGTATAAGCCGAATCTCGCCCAAAAGCTTGAAATATGATTTGTAGATAATTATCTTAGCTTTCCAACGCATCAAAGAACTCATCCATCAGATATCTGAATCTCAAGATACAGACAAAACAAGGCAGAGAGGTCATCACCAACCCAAATAAAGTTTTTCAACAAATTTCAATTTGGTTCTTCTTGTTCCATAATTGGCTTTGTTCTTCTCTTAAAAGTTGACCATCCTTGGTTTGCATCAATATGTTTATATTAATACTGAATCACTTGTATTAATGCACAATAGAATTATATTAATAGGCGATTATCTGTATTCATATTTAGATCATGTTTATATTAATATAAGATATATGTATTTATGATAATTGTAGTTGTGTTGGTATAAGATCAATTAGATGTCATAGAGATTCAATTATTGAATAGATAAGATAACTTATCTTAATCTCCTAAAAATCCTATCTAGAAACAACTATCTTTTTAATGCTGAAATTATATCGCCTTTTTTATCCTGTTAGAGTCTAAATCAGGAATAGATCGTGAAGCATGATTTTATGGGAAATTCTCTTACCTTTCCAACGCCACCAAGAACAACTAAATCGGACACTCGTAGCTCAAGTTATGGCCAAACCAGTGAGCACGCCCGTGCAACACACGCGCACCAGAAATGCCTTTTTAGGCTTTTAGTTAGCTCGTTTCCTTCCTAATCCTTTTTATACCTCGTTTGCCCGACCTAAAATTGATAGCCGTCAATCCAAAAGTTAGAAACAACCGTCTTTTTCCTTTCTCTTAGTTTCCCATTGTATCCTTGTGCTTTCCTCAATCCTTGTTTGGTGTTCTTTAACAAGAGCACGTCCCTGTGGTATTTGCTGTTGCGTTTGGGGTTAAGCTGCTAGCTTAGTGTTACTCTGAGGTAAGGTAACCAACCCTATTCGTCATTTTCCCTTAAATCCTTTGAGTTAGTGTTGAACCGTTATCTCCCTGTCAAACAAGCATGGACTTCGTTTTTGTTGGTTCGTAGGCTGGAATCCTCACGCCAGGTATGGGGAGAAGGGATTAGTATAACATATAGGTTCTAGGGTAGCGTAAGATGAGGGTTAACCCGTGACCCTATTTGTGTGCTATAGGTCTTAATTGTTGTATGAAGTTGTTATGGTTGTTTATACATGTTGTTAATTGTTTAAATGATTTGTATGATCTTGGCATGACGTTTATGATGTTGTTTATGATGATGATGATATGCCATGATTGTCTGAGTTGGTATGTTGGAACTGCTGTTGAATCTATGTTAATAAAAGACATGGGGATGTTACAGCTAAGCCTAAAACTAGGATTAGTCTAATTGATATGCATAAAACATAAAGATGTTGATGAGGGGTGAGATTAATGCCAATGGATTTGTCAAGACCTTTAGGATTGATTTGGAGGGTTGAAATCTAGAAAAATTGTTAAGTTTCCCTGACCTAAGACGCTGTAACAGCGTTGAGCACGCCCGTGCTCTTTGCCCAGTAAAGCCAGCACGACCGTGCTCTCAGTAGCATACCCTTGCCATAAAAACGAGAAAAAGTGACGTTGTTTAGCACGCCCATGCTCTCGCACAACACACCTGTGCCAGTTGGCCAGCACGCCCGTGCTCAGGCCGTGCCACTGTCAGAATTAAGAAACTACACTGTTTAAATAAAAAGAGATTTAATACCCTTTTTGGAATAAAAGTATGATATAAGAGATTATAAAACACGACCTTGAGGATAGTTAATGAACTAGGATAACGATATGATAAGACGTAATAATGGAGACTTAATAAAGAGATTAATTAATGAGAAAATGATGTTATGCATATCGACATAC
This sequence comes from Ammopiptanthus mongolicus, assembly GCA_039655645.1. Classification (NCBI taxonomy): domain Eukaryota; kingdom Viridiplantae; phylum Streptophyta; class Magnoliopsida; order Fabales; family Fabaceae; genus Ammopiptanthus; species Ammopiptanthus mongolicus. The sequence continues at coordinate 17,077,350 of CM077344.1, read as the reverse complement.
TGTTACCGATGTTGTTGGTTTAATCATCTTTGATGCTTATTGGTCAAGTTTGATGTTGATAAATCATCTTTGATGCTTGTTGGTCAAAGTTGATAGCCATGTAATGGTGTTGATGATGGATGGTTGGACATGTGTTTGCATGTTGGTTGAACATTGCATGCATCATTGCATAGAGATGGTAGTTTGGGCGGAAATCAAACGATGAATCGCGACGGTGGAGGCCACGATGGGTGTTATCCCGGCCTTGAGGGTAGAGTTGGGTAAGGAGGTTCCGTATGGCATGGACTTACAACCCATTGCTGGAGTGTCCTATCGATAACTTGACTACCCTGACGAGCCACGATACGTTATCAGGATTAGTTGAGAGTATCCACGGACGTCACCCATGGTTTGGTGAGTGTTCAACGTTGATGCAGGATTGTCAACATGGATATGTACTCCTAATCGTCTTTCTAGAGTTAATGTTGATGGATCCATATTGCATATGGAGTAGTAGAGTAGTTATGCATCGCATAGCATGCTTATATTGTGATATGAGGGTATGTGTTATAACATGTATGTTGTATGATGATGTTTATATGTTGCCTGATCATCTTGCTAACTGCTCTATTTCCGCTTATGTTTATACGTACAGTTCTTTACTCCCTATCTGTTGTTGTTGTTGTGTTTTGCATGTACCTTTGGTTATGCAGAGGATGGTGAGCTGCCATCTGAGGAGTGATCTCGAGGAGATCGCTTACTCATAGTATAGTTTAGTTATGTTAGTTGTTTTCCGATGTAATATCGGTAGTGGTTACCAGCTCTGATTATGTGACATCGGGTTTCGGGTTTTGTTTTATGTTATGTTTTTCCGCAGTTGTTATTATGTTTTAAATGTTTTTGGATCATGTGGTACTTGCTACCTTTCAAGTTGAAGTCTTTTTATTTAACTGGCATGCTTTATTTAATTTAATCGTATGCGGGGTACCGGGTGTCACATTAAGTGGTATCAGAGCCGGTCCGTCCTACAGGCCAGGATATGTGTCTGTTGTAATATCTTCTGTGTACTCTTATATGATTGTCTATGACGATAGTATAAAGAAGTAAGTCTTTGGTGTTCGTTTTGGCTTAACTTTTATGTTAAGTGGTTATTTTTGGAATAGTTGTCTATCAACAAAGTCTGAGCTTGTAGAAATTTCGGGGACGAAATTTTTATAAGGGGGTGAAATTGTAACACCCCGTTTTTCGTATGGGTGGTTTTGTTTCTCTATAATTCTAGGTATTATTATTATTGCCGTTATTAGTAGTATAATATTTGACCATATGCTTGTTTACATCATTTCTGCATTTTATAAGTATCTATATGAATGTATATTTATATGTGTATATTTTAAGTGATAACATGCAGGCCTATGTTTGCATGATTATAAGTGTGTTTGCATTTTATATATTAAAATGTTATTATATATATATATTATATATATATATATATATACGTAATTGATTCTTATTGATATGTAAATGATTTATATTAATTATTCTTATATTAATATACAATTGACTGTATAAATAGATAATTGTGCATAATTATATTTATATTATTAATTATTAATTATACTACATGTATTAATACGTGATCTTCTCTATATGAATATATAATTGATTATATTAGTATGTAAGTGTGTGATCTCGTGTGCTTATATGTGGTCTTGTATGGACTAATATGAAGTATGTAATTAATGTGTGATCCTATATTTATTTATATGTCATCGATTATATATATGTTTATATTAATGCTGAATCACTTGTATTATTGTATAATAGAATTATATTAATAGACGATTATCTGTATTCATATTTAAATCATGTTTATATTATATTATATATATATATATATATATATATATATATGATAATTGTAGTTGTGTTGGTATAAGATCAATTGGATGCCATAGAGATTCAATCATTGAATAGATAAAATTACTTATCTTAATCTTCTAAAAATCCTATCTAGTAACAACTATCTTTTTAACGCTAAAATTATATCGCCTTTTTAACCCTGTTAGAGTTCGAATTAGGAACAGATTGTGAAGAATGATTTTGTGGGAAATTCTCTTATATTTCCAACGCCACCAAGAACACCTAAATCGGACACTCTTAGCTCAAGTTAGGGCCAAACCAGTGACACGCCCGTGAAACATGCGCGCACCAGAAACGCGTTTTGGGCTTTTAGTCAGCCCGTTTCTTCCTCAATCCTTTTTATACCTCTTTTGCTCGACCTAAAAATCATAGACGTCAATCCAAAAGTTAGAAACAGCCGTCTTTTACCTTTCTCTTAGTTTCCCATTGAATCCTTGAGCTTTCCTCAATCCTTGTTGGGTGTTCTTCATCAAGAACACGTCCCTATGGTGTTTGTTATTGCGTTTGGGGTTAAGCGGCTAGCTTAGTGTTACTCTGTGGTAAGGTAACCAACCATGTTCGTCCTTTTCCCTTAAATCATTTGAGTTAGTTTTGAACCGTTTTCTCCCTGTCAAACCAGACTTCTTCTTTCGTGTGCTAGTGCTGTGAACGGCAACTAGCAGATTAGTTCCCAAGGGATCTAATCGAGGTATGTGTATAACCCTTGTGTTAATTCCCTTTTATTTTCTTTATTGGGGGAATTAACTTATCCTTTTGCCTTGACGCTCTTGGTCAAAACTCGCTGAAACTGTTGAATCCGTTTCGAAGAGTCAACCGTGGACTTCGTTTTTGTTGGCTCTTTGGCTGGAATCGTCACGCCGGGTATTTGGAGAAGGGATTAGTATAACATATAGGTTATAGGGTAGCGTAAGATGAGGGTTAACCCATGACCCTATTTGTGTGCTATATGTCTTGATTGTTGTATGAAGTTGTTATGGTTGTTTATACATGTTGTTAATTGTTTAAATGATTTGTATGATCTTCGCATGACGTTTATGATGTTGTTTATGATGATGATGATATGCCATGATTGTCTGAGTTGGTATGTGGAACTGCTGTTGAATCTATGTTAATAAAAGACATGGGGATGTTAGCGCTAAACCTAAAACTAGGATTAGTCTAATTGATGTGCATAAAACCTAGGGGTGAGATTAATGCCAATGGATCAATCAAGAATCTTAGGATTGATTTGGAGGGTTGAAATCTAGAAAAATTGTTAAGTTTCTCAAACCTGAGACGCTGTAACAGTGTTGAGCACGCACGTGTTCATTATTGTCATGCTCGTGTGTGACGCCCCCAAAACTTAACCTCACTCTCTCTGATACCTTAAACATACAGATAACGCTCAAAAGAAACTTAAGCAAATAAACAGTTAATACAGTCCAATTACATATCAGAGTTTCGCGTGGAAGCCATGGCGCAAAAACATCAACAACAAAACAGACACCCCACTGGCCGTGGTACAACTCACAAGAGACTCAATGATACCTCGAGGGTCTCTCTCTCTGCTCAATGAGCGTTGACGTCAAATTTTTTCACGATGGGAGTCTTGTCTCTACTCAGCTTCACCCGCTGCATCTCTCTCATCAACCAATCAACACCTCCGTGTTCGGATCGCGACCCGAACAACGACATACATGTAACACATAGGGAAGCATGCACAGGAGGTAAGAAACGCTACAATATCATGCAAAGGGATATCACGTAGCATATAACACATCAACACACACGACAGCAGCACAACCGGCAAGCACATTCATCTCTCGAGTTCATCACAACAGTCAACCTCCAAGTTATCACAGCTAGGGATCATCGCCTACTCTACATGCACAACTGAATCTACATGATTGGCCAATTCTACAATGCACACTCTTACCAAGGGAATACAACAGTCAACCTCCAACTGTGAGGAACGACAATCCAATCTCCAACTGCGAGGATGGATGTTCACCAGGTAAGAATGGCTCCTCAACCTCGTGTGACAGTTACTCAAACTGTTGTTGCAACCGTACACACGGCTCCCTGTACACAACCACTCAAACTGTTGTTTCTGCTGTATAGAGGTACCAGCTTATATGATAGCCACTCAAAATGATGTTGCAGCTAATCATACAGCCCCGTGTGATAACCACTCAAACGACTGTCGCAGTTGTTCACAAGTTCCGACCTCGCGTGATAACTGCTCAAACGACTGTTGCAGTAAATCCCGCGGCTTTCCACCACAACAATGCAAATGCTATGATTATGCACCAATCATCTCAACAACGTCTTAACAACAACTTATCCAACGTCTCAAGGTCCACATCCTCCAACTATGAGTATGTCGCTCTCCAACTATGAGAGCCACCTTCAACTTAGATCAACTGGCTTACAACATCGACTAGGAATCCAATAACACCAACCACTCTATCCTACTAACAACATACCAACCGTCTCCATAGGCAATCAAGATCACATCAATCACAATCACATCAACATATCATAGTATAGCAGCATAACATCATTGCATGTATACCAACTAGCAATTAAACATGTTATCACAACTAGTATCTCATCTAACATGTTATCAAGTACGACACCATTTACTCACGTTATCAATTACCACAGATAGACATACATCCTCAATCAACAAATATCACAGATCGATCCTACGACGATAGCCCAAAGTAAGCTAAACCTAGGGTTTAAATACTTTATCAGGGCTCAGCCACTAGTAGGGTTTGAGGAGCCCTATGCATGTTAACAATTATATACTACGCCTACCAATCCCAGATATATGTGGTTTCTTCCTCCTCACCAGGTGATTCGTTCCAAAATGCTCCTGTACTAACGGACAGCCCTGACCCTTGATCTCACAAACACCCCGAACACGTCTACGACCACCACGCGCACACCACCACCACCACGAGCTCGCAACTGCCACCACCTCCGCTCACAGCCACGGTCTCAAGCTCAAAATCATGAGCAATCACTAGCGCGGACTTTACCCTGATCACGAGCACAACACCTACACAATAGTGTTAGCCCTAGGTCAAGCCAAAAAGATCGAGGAAAAAGGTAAAGACTCGAAGAACGCTAAGAACACGAAGAACGTGTGTTAGGGATTCGAGTTTACCTGTGGCAAATCGAGAAACTAATCCGCTAGAGTAGTAGAAAACTTCGTCGCGATCACAACGGTGTAGTCGGAATCGCGTTCCGGCGGCTCGATCACCTCTAACCTGAAGCTTTCTCTCTCTAGTTGCAGAAATTCACCCGAAATTCGTGCAAGTGTGAGAGTGAAAGTGGAAACTCCACTGATGGCTCCTGCTGTCTATGCTTAAGCGTGGATCACTTTGCACGCTTAAGCGTTGCCACGCTCTAGCATGGTCTCTCTCCACGCTCGAGCGTGGAACCTTGTCCATTCAGCCAGCTCCCTGGCCTGACACGTGTCTCACACGCGTCCAAACTCAGAACAGCTATACAGCGCACTCAGCACGCTGAGGCGTCCGTCTCTTCCCATGCCTAAGCGTCGCAACGCTTGAGTGTGGCGCTCTCCCACGCTTGAGCGTCAAGCTCAGCGAGAGAAGAACTCTCAGCTTCCTGACTTCCCAGTTTCTTGTGTTACACCTTAGGCACTTCCAACTTGATTCAAGCCTAGTTCGAAACATCCAACTAGACTTATAACCAACATACAACCCAACACACACCTAAGCGAAAACCTGATTAAGATTATTCATCTTAATTAGGGTTATCGAAAACAGGGATGTTACATTACCACCCCCTTAAAAGAATTTCGTCATCGAAATTCGGTAGCAGATAGCGTAAAGATATGTTAGACTTCATCCAAGATAGAGTAAACGAACTATACAAACTTTCTTGAAACATACGTTTGTCACATCAGTTCGAGACATATATACAGACGTTGATGTAGTCACTACACTTATCATTCCAAAACTACTGTTCTTTCAATACATCCAAACAAAAGATCATCCTGAAAAGGATGTTACAGACTGCTTCCAAAAAGATACACTTGTCGCTTCTGCTCAAGGTTGAGAAGTCCCAGCTCCTCGTATCGCAAACACGCGGCCCGTCGTTGGAGGCCTCTCTGTCCTTTCTTCTGGTTCCGCACCAGCGTTAGGCCCCGCTGTTGCTCTCTGTCTGCATTCTCGAGCTATGTGCCCCGACTTCCCACATCAGAAACACACGAGTCTCTTGCCCGGCAGTCCCTGATCAAGTGTGCTCCTCCACATCTAAAACATCCGAACCTTCTCTGCCCTCCTTCTCCAGTTGCCACAGCTGGCGACTTGGGACGATCATATGGTTTGTGCTCTTGCTGAAGCTGCTCCTCTCTTTCCCCCTGATGATTTCTCATTGGTCCTTTGTTCTTCTTTTGCTGACGAGATTCCATTCTCTTATCAAGACTTTCCACGGCAGCACATCTCTCGAGCATCTCTGAGAACCTGGTAATTCCCATAGGTAACACCGCCCTTTGCAGCTCATGTCTTAGCCCATCCTCAAACCTTCTGCATACCCAGTCCTCGTCCGGACGCACTTGATAAAACTTGGAAAATTTGAGTAAGGACTCAAACTTCATCGCGTATTCGGCCACTGACAGATTCCCTTGCTTCAGGCTAAGAAATTCTTTTTCCTTCTCGTGTCTGAGAGTTTCAGGGAAATACTTTTCCATAAAGCAGGTTCTGAATATCTCCCAAGTAATTACTCTTCCTTCTGCTTCCATCATTCTCTGTCTATTCTTCCACCAGGACTCTGCTCCTCCTACCAGCATAAAAGACGCGTAGGTGATCTTCCGATATTCCCTACAGCGCATAGCCACAAAGATCTTCTCCACCTCCTGTATCCATAACTTGGCTCCTTCTGGATTGTACTCGCCATGAAACTGAGGCGGCTTGCCCTTCATGAATGCGACCAGTCCTGCATCAACCACTCCTTCTTTTCTTCCTTGATTTTGCGCCCTTTCCAGATATTCTTGCTGCAACTGCATCAGCTGCGTATTCTGTTGCGACTGCTGCAACATAGCCGCCGCCATATCCCTCAAAGTTTTCATGACCTCAGAATCCTCTCCTTCAGCTCTAGGAGGTCCATTGATCTCAATACCAGCATCCTCATCTCTATCGCTTCCCTCGCTGCGAGCACAACACCTACACAACAGTGTTAGCCCTAGGGCAAGCCCAAAAGATCGAGGAAAAAGGTAAAGACTCGAAGAACGGCCAAGAACACGAAGAACGCGTGTTAAGGATTCGAGTTTACCTGTGGCGAATCGAGAAACTAATCCGCCAGAGTAGTGGAAAACTTCGTAGCGATCACAACGGTGTAGTCGGAATCGCGTTCCGGCGGCTCGATCACCTTTAACCTCAAGCTTTCTCTCTCTAAAAACTCAAAGCTTTTCTCTCTAGTTGTAGAAATTCAACCAAAATTCGTGCAAGTGTGAGAGTAAAAATGGAAACTCCACTTATGGCTCTTGCTGTCCACGCTTAAGCGTGGATCACTTTGCACGCTTGAGCGTTGCCACGCTCTAGCGTGGTCTCTCTCCACGCTTGAGCGTGGAACCTCATCCACTCCGCCTGCTCCCTGGCCTGACACGTGTCTCACACGCGTCTAAACTCAGAACAACTGTACAGCGCACTCATCACGCTGAGGTGTCCGTCTCTTCCCACGCCTAAGCGTCGCAACGCTTGAGCGTGGCACTCTCCCATGCTTGAGTGTCAAGCTCAGTGAGAGAAGAACTCCCAGCTTCTTGACTTCCCAATTTCTCGTGTTACACCTTAGGCACTTCCAACTCGATTCAAGCCTAGTTCTAAACATCCAACTGGACTTATAACCAGCACACAACCCAAAACACACCTAACCGAAAACCTGATTAAGATTATTCATCTTAATTAGGGTTACGAAAACAGGGTTATATATTAAAAAGTTATTTTATATATATATATATATATATATATATATATATATATATATATATATATATATATATATATATAAAGTAATTAATTCTTATTGATATGTAAATGATTCATATTAATATATGATTGACTGTAATAATAGATAATTGTGCATAATTATATTTCTTATATTTATATTATCAATTATTAATTATACTACATGTATTAATACTTGATCTTCTCTATATAAATATATAATTGATTATATTAGTATGTAAGTATGTGATCTCGTGTGCTTATATGTGGTCTTGTATGGACTAATATGAATTGTGTAATTAATGTGTGATCGTATATTTATTTACATGTCATCGATCATATATATGTTTATATTAATACCGAATCACTTGTATTAATGCATAATAGAATTATATTAATATACGATTATCTGTATTCATATTTAGATCATGTTTATATTAATATAAGATATATATTTATGATAATTGTAGTTGTGTTGGTATAAGATCAATTAGATATCATAAAGATTCAATCATTAAATAGATAAGCTTACTTATCTTAATCTCCTAAAAATCCTATCTAGAAACAATTATCTTTTTAACGCTAAACTTATATCGCCATTTTGACCCTGTTAGAGTCCGAATCAGGAATAGATAGTGAAGCATGATTTTGTGAGAAATTCTCTTATCTTTCCAACGCCACCAAGAACACCTAAATCGGACACTCGTAGCTCAAGTTAGGGCAAAATCAGTGAGCACGTCCATGCAACACGGGCGCACCAGAAACGCGTTTTGGGCTTTTAGTCAGCCCGTTTCGTCCCCAATCCTTTTTATACCTCTTTAGCTCGACCTAAAACTCATAGCCGTCCATCCAAAAGTTAGAAACAGCCGTATTTTACCTTTTTCCTGCTTTCCCATTGAATCCTTGAGCTTTCCTCAATCCTTGTTGAGTGTTTTTCATCAAGAACACGTCCCTGTGGTGTTTGCTGTTGCGTTTGGGGTTAAGCTGCTAGCTTAGTGTTACTCAGAGGTAAGGTAACCAACCCTGTTCGTCATTTTTTCTTAAATCCTTTGAGTTAGTGTTGAACCGTTATTTCCTTGTCAAACAAGACTCCGTCTTTCGTGTGCCAGTGCTGTGAACGGCAACTAGCAGATTAGTTCCCCAGGGGTCTAATCGAGGTATGTATATAAACCTTGTGTTAATTCCCTTTTCTTTTCCTTGTTTGGGGAATTAACTTATCCTTTTGCCTTGACGCTCTTGGTCAAAGCTCGCTGAACCTGTTGAACCCATTTCGATGAGTCAAGCGTGGACTTCGTTTTTGTTGGCTCATAGGCTGAAATATCGTCATGCCAAGTATGGGGAGAAGGGATTAATATAACATATAGGTTCTAGGGTAGCGTAAAATGAGGGTTAACCCATGACCCTATTTGTGTGCTATAGATCTTAATTGTTGTATGAAATTGTTATGGTTGTTTATACATGTTAATTGTTTAAATGATTTGTATGATCTTGGCATGACGTTTATGATGTTGTTTATGATGATGATGATATGCCATGATTGTCTGAGTTGGTATGTTGGAACTGTTGTTGAATCTAGGTTAATAAAAGACATGGGGATGTTATCGCTAAGCCTAAAACTAGGATTAGTCTTAAAACATAAAGATGTTGATGAGGGGTGAGATTAATGCCAATGGATTAGTCAAGACCCTTATGATTGATTTGGAAGGTTGAAATCTAGAAAAATTGTTAAGTTTCCCAGATCTAAAACGCTGTAACAGCGTTGAGCACGCCCGTGCTCTTTGTCCAGTAAAGCCAGCACGACCGTGCTCTCAGTAGCACGCCTGTGCCAGAAAAACGAGAAAAAGTGACGTTGTTTAACACGCCCCTGCTCTTGCATAGCACGCCCGTGCCAGTTGGCCAGCACGCCCGTACTCAGGTCATGCCATTGTCAGAATTAAGATACTTCACTGTTTTAAATAAAAAGAGATTTAATACCCTTTTGGGAATAAAAGTATGATATAAGAGATTATAAAACATGACCTTGAGAATAGTTAATGAACTAGGATAACGATATGGTAAGACGTAATAATGGAGACTTAATAAAGAGATTAATTAATGAGAAGATGATGTTATGGGTAACGACGTACTGCTACCGATTTTGTTGGTTAAATCATCCTTGATGCTTATTGGTCAAGTTTGATGTTGATGAATCATTCTTGATGCTTATTGGTCAAGTTTGATGTTGATAAATCATCTTTGATGCTTGTTGGTCAAAGTTGATAGCCATGTAATGGTGTTGATGATGGATTGTTGGACATGTGTTTGCATGTTAGTTGAACATTGCATGCATCATTGCATAGAGATGATAGTTTGGGCAGAAAGCAAACGATGAATCGCGACGGTGGAGGCCACGATGGGTGTTATCCCGGCCTTGAGGATAGAGTTGGGTAAGGAAGTTCCATATGGCATGAACTTGCAACCCATTGTCAAAGTTTCCTATCGATAACCTGACTACCCTGACGAGCCATGGTACGTTATCAGGATTAGTTGAGAGTATCCATGGACTTCACCCTTGGTTTGGTGAGTGTTCCAACGTTGATGCAGGATGGTCAACATGGATATGTACTCCTAATCGTCTTTCTAGAGTTGATGTTGATGGATCCATATTGCATATGGAGTAGCTGAGTAGTTATGCATCGCATAGCATGCTTATATTGTGATATGAGGGTATGTGTTATAACATGTATGTTGTATGATGATGTTTATATGTTGCATGATCATCTTGCTAACTGCTCTATTACCGCTTATGTTTAGACGTACAGTTCTTTACTCCCTATCTATTGTTGTTGTGTTTTGCATGTACCTTTGGTTATGCAGAGGATGGTGAGCTGCCAGCTGAGGAGTGATTCCGAGGAGATCGCATAATCATAGTATAGTTTAGTTATGTTAGTTGTTTTCCGATGTAATATCGGTAGTGGTTACCAGCTCTGATTATGTGACATCTAGTTTTTTTTTAAAAGGGACATATATATATATATTCTGCTATTACTCTGAGTTGTGGTTATTTATGGTTGATAACTTTAAAAAAAATTTATTACGATTTTCAAGACATAATAAGATATATTAAATGAATCGTTTTTTCGAAAGTAAAACTAGCAAGTTTTATTTAATGTCTTTATTGGTGTTTTGGGATACAAAACGCGATATCGATTTCAAAGTCTCACATTAGTGGTATCAGAGCTGGTCGAGTCTTTCGGGAATCTTTGGGGAATAGGTCTGTTTTGTTGATGCTGTGTGATCTCTGGATCGTGAGGCGAGCAAAGTCTTCGTGTCTCGAGGCCGAGAAGCTGTGCTTTGCTTCTCAGGTAGACTCTCTGGCTCGCGTGGCGAGAATGTGTCTAGCGTCGCGAGGCCGAAAGTTAGGATGTTTCTGCTTGGACCGACCCTCTGTCTCGCGTCGTGAGCATAAGGTCGCCAGGCGAGTAACTTGTTTCCTTGTTTCTTCCTTTTCATTTACTTCTTGGAAGTAATGTATATGCATAGCTGCTTATCTGCTTTAGTTTCTGGTAGCTGTTTGACTGATTTGGATCTTGTAGGTCAGATATGGAACTAGAAATTGGAGCTGGAGCAGGATGTGGACGTGGACGTGGCCGTGTACGTGGTCGCGGAAAAGGAGCCGGTGTTCAGGCTGAGGAAGCTGCTCGAGCAACCGGAATGGATTTCGCTGCTCAGGCGATGGCAAACATGGCTATGGCAATTGCTGTTCAGACCAAAACCATGAATGCCCACAATGCTCAGGAACAACTCCGTGCTGACCAGGCCGCTGAGGGCCGAAGTTTGACTACTTTCAGGCGTCAGAATCCGCCACAGTTTGCTGGTGACGTGGATCCGGAGAAAGCTGATCTGTGGGTTCATGTGATCGAGAAAATCTTCGAGCAGATACACAGCCCGGAAGAAGTGAAGGTACCATATGCCACATTCCTACTGATGGGAGATGCGGAATATTGGTGGACGGGAACCAAACAATTACTGGAAGCCAATCATGAGGTGATTTCGTGGGCACTGTTCAAGGATCGTTTCTTGGGAAAGTATTTTCCCCAGAGTGCATGAGCTGAGAAGGAGTAGGAAATCTTGCGACTGCAACAGAGAGACATGTCAGTCGGGGAATATGCAGCCAAGTTCGTGTCGTTGGCCAAGTACTTTCGATTCTTCCAGAATAACCCCGAGGAGGATTGGAAGTGCGAAGCTTTCGAAAGAGGGCTGAGGTACGAGATTAAGGAGTCAGTGCTATCGCAGGGAATCAGGAATTTCCAAGCACTTGTTGAGAAGAGTAAGCAGGTTGAGCTGATGAACCGTGGGAAAGACAAAAGAGGAAGCGTCGGAGGACCTTCCCGATTCAAAGGTCAACAGTGTGATCAAAGGGGGAAGCAAAGTAAAAAAAAACCTTATTCCCGACCCCCTGGGAATTTTCAGAAGCAATCTTACCGACCTGTTGGTCGTGCATCGGGTAGTGGAGGCCAAGGAGGTCAAGGCCAAGAGAAAAAGTGTTTCAAGTGCGAAGATCCGTCACACTTGGCGAAAAATTGTCCAACAAAGAAAGATAATCGTTACCGTTGTGGGGAACCAGGACACATTGCCAAGAATTGCAGAGCACCAAACCCAGTACAAGCTGCGGACAAAAATGGTGGAGCCAGAAGACCGACGGCAAAGGGAAGAGTTTATACCCTAAGTGGTGCTGAGGCTTTGAACTCCAAAGATCTGATACAGGGTGTGTGCGACATAGACTGTAATCTCTTATCAGTTCTTTTCGAATCGGGTGCAACCCATTCATTAATTTCCAAGGATCGTGTGAAACGTTTAGAGTTATCTTTTTCTTCCTTGTCTTTTGATTTAATTGTTTCTACACCAACTGTTGAATCTGTTAGGGTGAATTCTATATGCCTGAACTGTCCTATTGTTATCCAGGATAGACATTTTCTTGTTGATTTAATATGCTTGCCTTTAATACAATTAGATGTAATTTTGGGCATGGATTGGTTATCTTCCAACCATATCCTATTAGATTGTGCACATAAAACTTTAGTTTTTCCTAGTACTGATATTTCTAGATTTTTGTCCGCCAACCGCAGTAGAACTTCTTCGAAAGAGGGAGATCTGAAATACTTGCTTTTATCCAACTTAGAAGTCGAAGGGAAAATCGAGCTGAGTAAGATGCCTGTTGCGAGGGATTTTCCTGAGGTGTTTCCAGACGATGTTCCAGGTTTGCCTCTTGCGAGGGACATAGAATTCTCTATCGATCTGATTCCAGGAACTGGACCGATATCGATTTCTCTATATCGGATGTCACCTGCTGAGCTTGCTGAGTTGAAGGCTCAAGTCGAGGACCTGTTATTGAAGCGGTTCATTAGACCGAGTGTTTCGCCATGGGGAGCGCCAGTTCTCTTAGTGAGAAAGAAAGACGGAGGTTCGAGACTCTGCGTGGACTTTCATCAATTGAACAAAGTAAGGATCAAGAACAAGTATCCGTTATCGAGGATTGATGACCTGATGGATCAACTGCAAGGAGCTGCTGTTTTCTCGAAGATCGACTTAAAGACGGGATACCATCAGATTCGAGTGAAAACAGAAGATATACCTAAGAGCGCTTTCAGAACTCGTTACGAATATTATGAATATCTCGTGATGCCTTTTGGAGTAACGAACGCGCCTGCGATTTTCATGGATTACATGAATCAGATTTTTTGTCTGTTTCTTGATAAGTTCGTCGTAGTGTTCATCGATGATATCCACATTTATTCTAAGGTTCGTGAGGAACACGAAGAGCATTTACGGCAAGTTATTCAAGTTTTGCGGGAGAAGAAACTGTATTCAAAACTCTCTCAGTGTGAGTTTTGGCTGGAGGAAGTCGGATTTATGGGTCATGTCATCACAAAGGAAGGAATTGTTGTGGACTTTGCTAAAGTGGAAGATGTGCTTTCTTGTTGAAGGATTTTCCAAGATTGTGTCACCATTGACTCAACTCACGAGAAAGGATCAACCTTTTGTTTGGACTGATCAGTGTGAAGAAAGTTTTCAAAAGATTAAGGAACTTTTGACGACTTCACCGGTGTTGATACTTCCAGAACCTAGTGAACCTTATGAAGTATACTGTGATGCTTCACACCAAGGTTTAGATTGTGTGCTGATGCAACATCGCAAAGCGGTAGCGTATGCATCAAGGCAATTAAAGACTCATGAGAAGAGCACACACGACCTAGAGTTAGCTGCAATGGTTTTTGCACTAAAGATATGGAGACATCATCTGTATGGTGCTAAGTTCGACGTCTTTAGCGACCACAAGAGCCTAAAGTATCTGCTTGATCAAAAGGAGCTTAACATGAGGCAGAGACGATGGATGGAATTTTTAAAGGATTATGACTTCACTTTGCAATACCATCCAAGAAAGGTGAACGTTGTAGCAGATGCCTTGAGTCGGAAAGCCATTCATATTTCAACTATGATGGTGAGAGAATTAAAACTAATTGAAGAGTTTCATTATCTCAATTTGGGAATGGAGATAAGTTCGAAGAAGCTAAGTTTTGGAATGCTCAAGATCTCCAATGGATTAATGGAAGAGATCCGTGAACAACAAGCTACAGATGAATATCTTCAAGAGAAAAAGAATTTGATGGAATAAGGGAAAGCTAATGAGTTCAGTTTGGGAATAGACGGAATTTTAAAGGCAATGGACGAGTTTGTGTACCCAACAACCCTGAAATGAGAAAGATGATTCTAGAAGAATCCCACAAGAGTGGATTAAGTATCCATCCTGGTGCAACCAAGATGTATCAGGACATGAAGCAAAGATTATGGTGGCCAGGCATGAAAAAGCAAGTTGCAGAATACGTTGCATCATGTCTGACTTGTCAGAAGGCAAAAGTAGAGCATCAGAGACCTGGAGGGATGCTGCAATCCCTGGATATACCGGAATGGAAATGGGAGAGCATCTCAATGGATTTCATGGTAAGTTTACCCCAAACACCAAGGAATTTTGATTCGATTTGGGTAATTGTTGATAGGTTAACTAAATCAGCACATTTCTTACCTGTCAAGACGAACTACACGGTTGCGAAATTGACTGAGGTGTATATTAGAGAAGTGATTAGACTGCATGTAATACCCTCAAGTATTGTTTCGGATAGAGATCCAAAGTTTACTTAACGTTTTTGGGAAATTTTACAACAAGCTTTAGGAACCAAGCTACGCCTAAGTTTGGCATATCATCCTCAGACGGATGGACAAACTGAAAGGAAGATTCAATCATTAGAAGATTTACTAAGAGCTTGTGTTTTGGATAATCGAGGAAGTTGGGATGAACTGTTACCTCTGATTGAATTCACGTATAACAACAGCTATCACTCGAGCATAGAGATGGCACCCTATGAGGCACTATATGGAAGGAAATGTCAAACTCCTCTTTGTTGGTATCATGATGGAGAGAGTACAATTCTAGGACCCGAGGTTGTGCAGCAGACGACCGATAAAGTCAAACAGATTCGTGAAAGGATGAAGACATCTCAGAGCAGGCAGAAGAGTTACTCGGATCGGCGGAGACGACCTCTCGAATTTCAAGAAGGTGAACATGTATTTCTGAGAGTCAATCCAATGACTGGGGTAGGTAGGGTAATGAAATCCAGAAAACTCACTCCTAGATTCATTGGACCATACCAAATTCTTCGACGTATAGGCCCAGTAGCATACCAAATTGCTTTACCTCATTTTCTTTCAAACCTACACAATGTTTTTCATGTTTCACAATTAAGGAAGCATATTCCTGATCCATCTCATGTAATCTAACCTGATCAAGTACCTTTGAAAGAGAACCTGTCTTATGAGACTACACCTATAAGGATCGAGGACAAGAGAGTCAGACAACTGAGAGGAAAACAAATCTCTTTAGTCAAGGTTATTTGGGATGATACAACTGGAGAAGCTACTTGGGAAAATGAGGACAAGATCACGGAGCAATATCCTTATCTGTTCACAGGTACGTTATTTCGATGACAAAATTATTTTACGAGGGATAGTAATATAATACCCCGATTTTTCTTGCTTTCTAAAAACGATAAACTCAATTAATGAGTTTATATTTTTATCTGTGGTTTAGAAAATGATTTTTGGAAAACTAAAATCATATTCATGCTTGATATAATCGTGGGAGCCTACGGTTAAGTTTTGGGCCGAAAACTCAAACAGATTCCGATCTGTGTATTACGAATGATAGTGTTTTACCACTATCAAGACCTAATCTTGACTAACGGACGAGACCATTAGTCTTAGAATTCAATACTCTACCTTTTTGCTAAAATGCGTCCTGACGTCCAAAAATAAAAATAATATATTATATTCGGGCCGATAATCGATCTGGGAGACGATTGGAGCCGTGTAAGGGTTTTTCGGGACCCATGAACGGATAATCTTCATGTTAAGACTGTGTAAAGTCATTTGAGGACTCATACCAGTGTTGTGATGATTTCAAAATATCGGGACGCGAAATGACCAAATTGCCCTTGGTCTTTCTTTTTACTAATTACCTTTTTACCTTTGCTTAACTCTTAAGTAAAACTTAAGAAAATATCTTCACTCTCATCCTCACCATCTCACTCACTCGGCCAACCTCATCCAAACCCCCATCTTCACCCATTTCTCTTCTTTCTCTTTTCTCTCCATAGAAACTCCATTTTTGGAGACTTAGAGCTTGATTTTTGTGAAGCATCTTCACTAGTTTTTGAAGGAGAATCTCTTAGGAGGTAGCTAGTCTTCTCTATCTCTCCCAATCTCTCTTTTCCCTCCTCAAAATTTTCATTTTCATGGAAGTTAGGGTTTTTGCCCCTAAATTTCAAAAATCCATGAAAAATTGTCAAAAAATCCTTTTAATACCAAACCAATTTCTATGGCCTAGGTTCATGACATACTTGCATGATCCAAGAGCTTAGAGCCAAGAAATATCTCTAGCCTATTTTACTAGTGAGAGGCCGAGACCCCCTTTGAGTGTAGGGTAGGGTTTTTAGTTGGTTTTTGATGTTTTGAGTTGGTATCTAGTGTTATCTCGCTTAGTTAGGGAGGTATCCAAGAGATGAGAATTTTTGGAGCTCCCTAGCTATTTTTAAGGTCAAAGGCCGAACCCTAAGGGTAAGGAAATAAGAAAAATCTTTGTATTTTGGAGTTGATACCTTGATTGATTGTGTGTGTGTAGTGATCGGCAGATAGTCGAGCAAGGTTTCGAATCAATAAGCGACTGCTGCTTACCCTTGGAACTTCAAGAGGTAAGGGGATAAACCTGAGGAATTCCTCCGACAACTATATGTTGCATTGGTGTGTTTGTAATGTAAATAAATGTCTGTATCTGATTATTGGTGGAGTGTTTTATTTACTGCTGTTGATTTGCCTATGCATGATATAACTGCTGATGTATGTGGATACATGGTATAACTATTGAATAAATGTATGGATGTATCGTGTGCCCTGCTGTGGGATTTAAGACATTAGAGGACCTAATATCGATTAGGATCCGACATTGTGTAACACAAAAGCTTTAAAAGCTTGAGATGTGGAATGGAGAAAAAGAATAATGTTTTATTGTTTTCCAAAGTTAATTTAAGAGAAAATAATTAATTATCTCTTTTGGAATAAAATAATAATAAATAGCTACTTTTACGGAAAAGTTAACTTAAAGGGCAAAATTGTGAAAATGTGTTTTTAATAACGAAAAACGATGTTTTTAAGATAAATAGTGTTTTAGAAAACTTTATTAGTTTTTAAATTAATAAAGTTAACCGTTTGAGCAAAAATGTTTTGAGAAACGTGATTTTCAAGTTATTTGGTTTCATCCAAGAAAAAAGGTTTCTACAAGCTGTATTTTATGGTTTGTGTTTTACTGAAAAACGACGAAAGGAAAAGAAATGGTCTTTAGATCAAGTTTTGTTTAATGGAAAACCGATCCCGAGTACTTTGCGTAAGTGTCGGAGATTTGGGTTTTGGGTTTTGAGTTTTCGGGAAAAAGTGGTTTTTAAGCTTAAAAACTAGAAACCGAGACGTCGGGATTCTAGGGTTCTGCAGAAACACGTGGATCAATAATCCATGTTAGTTGTGGTCCTGTCGGCTTAGGGACGATCTTTGTGGTCCTGTAAGCTTGAGGATGTTTTTATGCTCTTGAATCCAAAATTCTAAACTGGTGCATCGGTTAGGGATGTTTGGGTTCGAGCTGTTTTGGACTAGATGTCTTGTTTTAAGAAAAATGTTTTTGAGGCTTAAAGAGTCTAAGACATTATGGTAGTTGTTAGCGTTGATGCTACAACGAGGGAATATTGATACGATAAAGATCAATTATCGAAAAGTAAATAGTTTTCTCATGCATTTTATGTGGGGCAGACATGCCGTGAAAACGGGGGACCTTGATAGGCAAGGAGAACCTGAGATGGCTTATTTGTCATGACATTGTGCCTTGATGAACAGTGGTGTCATACGTGTTCTGGGAACGTATTGTGCCGTGAGTTGGACAATATAGTATGACTGCATTTTTTGTTGAGTACTTATGATTGCGCCCGCATGTGAGAATCGCGTAGTGTCATGGGATTCAAAGTACTCGTTCTTGGGGCAGTTATTAGTGATAATCATTAGAGCCGGCGGGTCAATGATTTAGGAGCCTGATCAGCTCATTGCGACGGTTGATGGGATTTCCGGAAATCTAGAATTGAATACTAGTTGAGATATATGGCAGTGTCATGCATACGTTTAGAGAATAACGTTGATTGTGGGGTACGAAACCCTTGTGTTTTTACTGTTAGCACATGGATATATATGTTGTACTATGTAGTGCATGGTAATGTTTGGTGAGATATACTATATGAATCTGCTATTTGTGATTTGGCATGTAGTTCTCGTTTTTGGATTCATATATTGGTTTCTCACCCTTGCAGGACTGTTTTGTTTCTGGTTGTACATATATATATATATATATATGCACAAATGAGCTTGGGGAGCGAGGGATTGGCGTACACGGGAGTCCGCTCCCTCACCTTTGATCCTCGTGAGGACCCTGCTGCCTGGGTCATACATCTCGGGCTACCAGTGCGGCGTACACAGGCCCAGTTTGCACTCTGCGAGGGAATTTTGAGGTGGGACCTCAGGAGAGGATACACACCGTCGAGATCGTCCAGATCCCGTTACCCTTGATCTGGATCATGCTGCAGTACTAGGTGGAACAAGGGGAGTTACAGCACCACATCCCGACCGCCCAGCCTCTACAGCAACAGCCTCCCTTATCCCCTCCACCTCCGTTTGTTTTAGTGCCCATGAGGCCGGAGGAGGAGGAGGAGGTGGAGGATCCCGAGGAGGAGGAGCTCATCGCGACACCTGAGCTGAGTATCATCCTCTGAAAAATGGGGATGCTCCGGCTGAGGAAGCCGGGGATGCGGGGATGGTCAATGGGGATGTAGTTTCCCCCGACCACTCTCCTGATGGAGCTGTTGGACCCTCCTTTGGGGGACTATCCAACGGCTTGCACTAGTCAAACCAGCGTAGGGTGTAGACTTTTCTTTTGAGGTAGCGCTTTTTGGGTAGTCTGTTAGCGGCTACTGATGGCCATGAGTTTTAGTGATATGGTTCCAGACTATCGCTACCTAGTTTTTAGCTTTTTAGCGGCTTACTTTTCTAGTTTCTTTTGAAAAGGGACATGTTGTCCATAGGTCGTCTGTATATGACTAGTTGTTGTGTATATATATATATATATATATATATGCTATTACTCTGAGTTGTGGTTATTTATGGTTGATAACTTTAAAAAAAATTTATCACGATTTTCAGGACTTAATAAGATATATTAAATGAACTGTTTTTTCGAAAGTAAAACTAGCAAGTTTTATTTAACGTCTTTATTGGTGTTTTGGATTACAAAACGTGATACCGGTTTGAGGGTGTCACAGAGATCCATTAATATCCCCAACAATCATAATAGTCATTCATCAACCAAAGATAATACTTGGTGAAAAAAGAAAGAATATCCAAGTTCATAACTCTTTAATTTAACATTACTCAAATAGAACATCATCAATATCATTCTTATATTTAAATAAATTAAGAGGTGAACCATATATGAAAAACAACCATCATAAATATTTATCATCATAACAAGTCTCAGTTTCCAATTAACATGTATATTCATCTTTGTTGTAATAACTTCATTTATATAGATATAAAGCAATATGTATATATCCAAATCATTATCAATAATAATTCTATATATATATATATCCCTTCACTCAATTGCAACATAGAGCATCATGCTAAACATAAAAATATAAGCAAAGAGGATTCACCCTTGTAACAACCGTAACTTGCCTTTTTGATAGAAAAAGAATAAATAAATAAATAAAATATACAAAAGCAAAGGATCAGAAATTACATACCTAAACATCTCACAATAAATTGCCAAATCACTTCCACACTTAGTTTAGACTCTCCCACTACAATAAAAAGAAAATAATTTTTTCCCCAAATTCCAAATCAAACACATCTCCCCTGGCAGCATCACGTGAGATATAAGTAAAAAAAGAACAGAGGCACACATTCGTATATCTATATACAATGGAACCTCAAGCTACATGGGAGAAAACATAGCACCAAGCAAAAATAAAACAAATCACATTACCCTTACAATTAACGAATGAAGAGGAATACGAATGAAAGAACATATTCATCACAGTACAAATTCAGCAAACTCTAAAAAAAACATGAAAATAAAGAATCCCTCACCTCTTGAAGATTCTATATTAAGCTTCCCGGAAAACAAAAATTGGAAAAAGGAAAAAGAAGATCCATCAAAGGATGCTCCTCCCTTGTCTTCTCTTCTCTCCAAGTTCCTACTTGTCAAACCCTACGGTCTTTTTTTTCTTTTTCTTTTTTATATTTGGTAAGGAATGAGGGGAATGGGTGAGGTCCCTTTTAAACAAAAAAGTCTTAAGGCATTGGATAATAATGCCCTTCACTAAAAAGACATTATGTGCAAGACCCAAAAATTAGTATTAACTTACTACTTAAAATTTTAATTAACTTGTTAAGGGTATGTCAAGTTATACACTACCCTATTAATATCTTAATATCATAAATAAATTCCTAGTGATCATAAAATAAATTAATTATCACTTAATATACTAATTATTAGCATAATCATAATTATTAAAATACATGAGTATGACAGTTATGCATCATCATTTTTATGCCTTAAAATCCTTATTTAATTCTCTAAAGAAAATCGAAGAGCATTTTTAGATTATAGCATACTATATTATTTAAAAACATATCTATAAAAAAATTCATATAACCTTTATACGAGGAAAGATTTTGTTTTTCAAACTTAGCAGACAAGACATAATTTAAGTATGACAGTTATGCACCACCATTTTTATGCCTTAATATCCTTATTTAATTCTCCAAAGAAAATCAAAGAGCATTTTTAGATTATAGCATACTATATTATTTAAAAACATACCTATAAAAAAATTCATATAACCTTTATACGAGGAAAGATTTTATTTTTCAAACTTAGCAGACAAGACATAATTTAAGTCTTATAATTAAAATTATGAAAATTATCAGATATTACATTCTACTCCCTTAAAAGGAATTCGTCCTCGAGTTCCAAGGACGCATATCAAGAAATGTAACAATAGTTATAACAGATACTTAGATTGTTCATTAAACACATAAAATAATATTCTCATAGATTCATAAACTAGTATATCAATCAAGCTCCTGACTTAGAATCAATCATAAATCAAGTATCGTTTTGAATAAACATTCACACAATTATTTTCTCAACAATGATTGTATCATTTCATAATAATACTAAAAGTACATAATCACTATATCCATTTTTAACAAATTTTCACAAACTCTATCTTTTACACCAAACACTGTTCATTAATTTCAAAATATCAAACTCAACACATATTTATCATAACATAGCCTAATCATAAAATATTTACTATCACTATCCTTACAAATTTTCAACATTATAAGTCCATTAATTTACTTTAGCATATCATCAATAACTTAATTGGTCTGTAACTCGCCGTCATACTTTAACAATATATATGACTTTCATAATTCTAACTCATTGTTCATCATCATCATCATAAAATCATATAACTTAATATATATTATTAATCCTCAGTCTATAAACCCATTTTATGAGCAACTACTCAAGAGAGAGCACAAAGAGATTAAAAAAAAAAAAAATCACTTATATATATATATATATATATATATATATATATATATATATATATATATATATATATATCGCACACCGCCGCCTTGCTGTCATGTGGAGTCTGTAACGCCCCGATTTTCAAGATTTTCTTAATTAATCAGTATTTATGGATTGTTATTTTATTGGAGAGTCTAGAAAGCGAAATAAAATAAACTAAGATCATAGTCAAGTTCTACAATATCGTAGGAGGCTATAGTTAAATTTTGGGTCGAAAACTCAGACGGAGCCCGGTCTGCGTTTTTCATTGACAGTAGTGTTTTACTACTATCGAGACCTAATTTGGACTCTTGAACGAGACAGTTAGTCTTAGAATCACGTTTCCTACATTTTCGAAAAAATGGGTCCTAACCTTCGAAAATGAAAAATAATATAAAATATTCGGACGAAAACTTGAACCGGGAGACAAACGGAGCTGCGTAGGGATTTAACGGGACCCGCTAACGGATAAACTTGATGTCACATCAAATCACATCACCTCGGGAAGCATGCCATGACTCGACACTGTCATAATGACAAACAAAAATATCTGGACGCGAAAAGACTGAAATGCCCCTGATCTTTTTCTTATAGGACAATTTTGTCCCTAAAATATCTTAAAAGTGGCATGACCCACTCACTCTCTCTCCATAATTTCGAGCTGCTCTCTCTCTCACACACCTCCATCTTCTTCTTCTTCCTTTGTGTCTTTCCTTTCTCCATTTTTCTCCATTTTTCCTTCAAGCTTCACCTCCATTTTGCCTCAACTTCCACAAGGTTTTTCAAGGAGATTTGTGAAGCAAAGTTGATCACCTCATCCTCCTCTATCACCTAAGAGGTATAGATTTCACTCTTGAACTCTTAATTTTCATTTTCTCCATTAAAATTAATGAGTTTCAAGTTTTAAGATCCAAACTTCAAAAATTTCTAGAAAATTGTAGAAAAATCCTTTTAATGCCAAACCAATTTCTATGATCTAGTTTCATCCTCCTCTTTCACTATCTAAGATCATGAAATCAAATAATCTTCCTAGCCTATTTATCTAAGAGGAACCAAATCTATGCCTATTTGGGGGAAAAGGGTTTTTGTTTAATTTTTGTGAAATGATTCTTGATTTCACCTATTTCATTCCTTAATCATGTAATCCAAGTGATTAGGAAGCAAAATAAAATTCTCACCTATTTTTAGAGGTGATGACCGAAACCCTAAGTTTTTGGTTTAAGGGGTTTTGGTTCAAATCTTTGATAATTGATCATGGATTATGTCTTAGGAATGCTTAAGGATCATTGATCCAAGAGTTGGTAGAATTTTGACATCCCTAGCCTATTTAATTAAATAGGGGCAGAACCTTGGTCGTGTGGACTAAAGGGTTTTTGATTGAACTGTATTGATTTCTGGTTGTGGTTTGTTGTAGAGGATCCAACAGTGTTCGAACGTTCGAAAGCATGCATGAGTGACAGTTGCAGAGCCACAGTCGGAGCCTCACGGGAACACTACTAAGGTGGGGGAAACAACCACAATATCGTCGGGGAGGCAAGCTTTAAATAATATATATTGATATGCGTAGGGCGACCCAAACCCTACTAGAGGTCGTTTGACCGATAGGTTGATATTTACTGTATGTCGAGGATGTATGTGCTGTGAGTGGATGTTTAATATATTATATGTGATATGTGTATTATGCTTTATAATTTACTAAATATTATTGATCTGTAAGTTGATTTTACTGTTGAATCTGTGCTGGTTGTTGCTGGTTGTTATTTATGTGCTGTTGTGACTGCTGATATCTGAGTAGAGTTAGGCAATAATTTCTGATGATTTGGGAGATGAATGTGTGGTGAGAAAGTCGAGGATATATGTATATATATGTCGTGGTGCTCAACCTAGAGATACAGTTGATTGGTTGATGTTGTGATATAAAGTCGATACCCGGTTAAGCCGGAGAAAAGTTGGTCGTGGTTGTTTATAAGTCGTGGTTGAGGCACTAGGTGTTGATTTTGAGATGAGTTGGTGAGATTCATGTTGCATAGTTGTTGTTCATCACTGTGTTGGCATAGGGGCGATTCCGGTCTTGCTTGCGAGGAGATGATCGTACCCATAAGTTGATTTATAGACGGACAGGCGAATATCCTGACCTAGCCTGCGGGTGGGGGGATATGTCGTTGCCGTAAGTCGAATTGTTAACGGATGGGCGAATGTTTCGACCTAGCCTGCGGGCGGGGGAATATGTCGTTGCTGTAAGTTGCGTTGTTGACGGGCGAATATTCCGACCTGGCCTGCAGGCGGGGGAATAAGTCGTACCCATGAGCCAAGTTGAGCATGCGGGCTTTTGACTGAACCCTACTTTACCGGGGGTGGCATAGTGATGAGTGGGACACCTTGATCTGTTGGGGATGTTGCGTCGTGATCGCGTTCATATAGTCGTTAGTTGCATGAGTATGACAGACATTAGTTAAGGAAGAATTATCTGGAAGTTGTTTGGTTATCACTGTTGTGCTGTTGAGTATTGCTATCTATATAAATTATTTTATATAGTTGTTTTCCCATATATGATGAATTGTTATTTCTTATCCCCTCTATTTTCTATGTCATATTTTATTATTCTCGACTGTACGAGAAGATCCTGTTGAGGAACTGCCGGAGGAAATTGACGGCATACCCGTAGAACCAGATGCTGGCGGGAGAGTCCTGGATCCCGGTGCTGGAGGACTTTAGATATTGGGGGTTAGTAGTTGTAGTTGTTATGGCCAATATATGGGTTGAGTGACATGTATTTTTGGGGCCAGGAGAGGAAGTCGTATGTACTTTTATTTCCGCTGCTATGCTTTTCGTTTTTATTTGTTGCATACTCTGAAGTCTTTTATAATTGGTATCTGTTGTTGTAGGCTCTACTGATGGAGCCAGTACTATTATGTCTGTATCAATTATCATGGTATCAGTATATTAAATGTTTTAAATATTTCTACTATTTATATCGCTACGCTACGCTGTAACGCTAAGAATACGAGTTAGGGTTACTAATGGGACTTCCGAGGAAGGGGTTGTCTCAGAGTCAACACTTAAAACCCCCTTTTTTAAAACAAAACCAAAATTAAGACGTGATAACCTTTGTCTTAGACCTCGTCCGGGTTCGAGATCCAACCACAAATGTTATCAACGCCTACTTCCTCTTTCAAGACTTTGTAACCTAAGCTCTGATACCAACTTTGTCATGACCCGAATTTCATAGCCATGACCGGCCGAATGGGAAAGGCCCTCCGTTCCCCTTCGCAGCCTCTCAAGAATACTAATTCATCTCATCCAAAGCAAAAAGATTACATTCATTAATACAACAATAATGAATATAATACTTCAGAGTAATGAAAGACAAAAAAAATTACAAAGTCCTACCTCAGCTATTACAACCGTTAAAACATCAGGGTATAATCCTTCAAAAGCACTATCCGCATGAAATCCAAGATTTCCGGCGGCTACAAGCAATAGAAATGACCAAGAAGGTTCTCAACCTGCAATTGAAATGTTAAGCGTGGGGTGAGTCCATTGACTCGGTAAAGAAGTTTTCCCCAAACACATGCAATCTTAACAAGTGCGAACTAAAACCACACATGCATTCATGGATATCCAAATACGGCATACCATCACAATAGGTAACATAGCTATAATCATGCATAGGCACCAATGGACCTCATTACCTCAAATTGGGTACTTGTGGAATGGCATGCACATATCTATTTTCTCATGGTCATATCCCTTTCATAAGAGGATACATATCATATACTCATATCGAGTGTTTGGGGTTCTGATTGGGATTGCTCACTAAGGATCCCTGCCTCGACAGTTTTGATTTCGTATCCAGGAGATACTGTCCCCTCCGGCCAGCAACATCTTTCCTCAACTCCGGGGTTGTTCACTAAGGTCCTCAACCTCGACGGTTTTAGCTTATATATTAGAGATGTCGCCCCCTCCGATCGGATACCCAAAGATTCATAAGTCAACATCATGACAATCCATTCCACTAAATACCACCTAATCATATACATCAAACATCTCTTCATAATTCACACAATAGACTTTATCATATCTTGAAACTTATTCATATATAATTCTCAACATCTCATAAGCATCATGCTAAACATAAAAATATAAGCAAAGAGGATTCACTCCTGTAACAACCGTAACTTACCTTTTTGATAGAAAAAGAATAAATAAATAAAATATACAAAAGCAAAGGATCGGAGAATTTCATACCTAAACATTTCACAATAAATTGCCAAATCACTTCCACATTTAGTTTGGACTCTCCCAGTAGAATAGAAAGAAAATTATTTTTTTCCCCAAATTCCAAATCAAACACATCTCCCCTGCAGCATCACGTGAGATACAAGTAAAAAAAAAAAAAAAAAAAGAACGGGGCTACACATTCATATATCTATATACGATGGAACCTCAAGCTACATGGGAGAAAACATAACACCAAGCAAAAATAAAACAAATCACATTACCCCTACAGTTAACGAATGAAGAGGAATACGAGTGAAAGAACATATTCATCACAGTACCAATTTCAGCAAACTCTAAAAAAAAACCCTCACCTCTTGAAGATTCTATATTGAGCTTCCAAGAAAACAAAAATTGGGAAAAGGATAAAGAAGAATCATCAAAGGATGCTCCTCCCTTGTCTCCTCTTCTCTCCCAAGCTCCTACTTGTCAAACCCTATGATCTTTCTTTTTTTTTTTTTTTTTTTTTTTTTTAACATTTGGCAAGGAATGAGGGGAAGGGGTGAGCTCCCTTTGAAACAAAAAAGTCTTAAGGCATTGTACAATAATGCCTTTCACTAAAAAGACATTAGGTGCAAGACTCAAAAATTAGCATTAACTTTACTTAAAATTTTAATTAACTTGTTAAGGGTATGCCAAGTTATGCAGTACTCTATTAATATCTTAATATCTTAAATAAATTCGTAGTGATCATAAAATAAATTAATTACCACTTAATATACTAATTATTAGCATAATCATAATTATTAAAATATATGAGTATGACAGTTATGCACCACCATTTTTATGTCTTAAAATCCTTATTTAATTCTCTAAAGAAAATCGAAGAGCATTTTTAGATTATAACATACTATATTATTTTAAAACATATTTATAAAAAATTTCATATAACCTTTATACGAGGAAAGATTTTTTTTTTTTCAAACTTACCGGACAAGACATAATTTAAATCTTATAATTAAAATTATTAAAATTACCAGATATTACACCATATATAGCATAAATGTGAAAAGGATTAAACCCAACGATTTGAATCATTCATATCTTTGGCATTGTCGTTTAAGCCATATAGGTGAGAAACACATCTCTAAGCTCCATAAAGTTGGGCTCTTAGACTCGTTCAATTATAAATCATCCGATGTATGCGAATCTTGCTTGTTGGGGAAGATGACTAAAGTCTCATTCACCGGTCAAGGTGAAAGGGCAAGTGATCTTTTGGGATTGATACATAGTGATGTATGTGGGGCCCAAAACAAATCTGCTAGAGGTGGTTTTCCTTACTTCGTTATATTTACTGATGATTTAAGTAAATATGGATTTATGTATCTTATGAAAAACAAGTCCGAAACATTTGAAAAGTTCAAAGAGTTTAAGAATGAAGTAGAGAACCAACTTGGTGGTGAATACTTAAGCCAGAAGTTTGATGACTATCTAAAGGAGTGTGAGAAAGTATCCCAACTCACAACTCCAGGGACACTACAATGGAATGGCATGTTCGAAAAGAGGAATCGCACCTCATTGACATGGTACGATCCATGATGAGTCATTTAGACCTTTTAGACTCTTTTTGGGAATACACTTTACTTGCAGCTGTGTCGCGACCTTCCCGTCCGGGCGCCGCGAAAAAAGAAAGAGGTTCAGAGGAGTCGCCACCAATTTTATTTTTTGGAAAAATATTGGAAAACCCATTAATTGAAGGAAACTGGTCTTTAAAAAAAAGAGATTGAGTTCGGGAGTCCATTACGAGTAGGGAAGGTATTAGCACCCTACATCGTCCGTTCTAAGAACGGTACCTCAAGTTAATTATGCAAATTCTTTAATAACTTAAAAAATATTAATTTCACCCATTTTAAAAACAAAAAATAAAATAAACACACAAATTATGAAAATTTAATTTTGGCTTGACAGAATGATTGATTCTGTTCCAATGTATTCCTCGGTGCGATGGGAAATTTAAAGCAACGTAGTTCTTAATGGTTGATTTTAATTATTTTTTATTTTTTGAAATAATTTTTAATTAGGAAATTTCAGGATCACCAAGTTGTCACAACTCAGGTGTCCTAAAATAAGGGTTAACAATATGTCACATCTCAGTAAACCTATTTTATTTAAGTAAAATTAATTTAGTTTTTTTATTTTTATTATTTTTTAAGAAAAATTTTTAGAATCACCAAGCTGTCACAACTTAGGTGTTTTTATCCCGAGGGTTAGTAAGATGTCACATTTCAGTTTACCCTTTTATTTAAAAGAAGTTAATTTAGTATTTTATTATTATTTTTTAACTTAGGATCACCAAGTTGTCACAACTCAGGTGCCCTAAAACCAAGGGTTAACAAGATGTCACATCCCAGTTTACCCTTTTATTTAAAATTATTAGATAATATTCAATTTATTAATGTTAAGAACACATGTAATTTAATTAAAATTAATTCGATATTATAAATAAAGATTGATATTTAAAAAACATATTTGACCTATACAACTCTATTCTAATGAGCCCAAGTCAGATTTACTTTCGTTTACTATTTTCATCTAAAAATCATTTTGTTTTGGGCCACTTAGCAAGCCCAGCTACACAACTGAAGACCTGCTAAAAAACAAATCTAATAACTATGTAAAAAAAACAAACAGAAAAGTTACAAAATAAAAAAAGAAAAAAGAAACTAAAATAAAAAGAAAAGTTAAAAACTAAAGAGCAGAAGCATCTGCTACGTAGAGCTCGACCGGAGGAGAAGAGGACGGCGGGTATGGGCGGCGTCCAAGGACTCTGCAGTGGCGGCGTGGCTGGGATGCACGCAAGGAGGTGGCTTTGCTGTGGTGTTCTGCTTTAGCGGCACGGCTTCCCTGATGGTGAGTGCTGCGAGTGGCCGTTATTGGGCGGCGGCGAAGACGATGATGGCGGCGGGCGCAAGGAGCGACGTCGTTGTGAGGTCCTGCGACGGCGAGCCGGACTGCAGTGCACAGTGGTTTCAACCTCGGATGGCAGCTGAACGAAACCGGGACGGCGAAGCGTGGTTGGTACACGGCGGAGTTGCTGGCGGTTCACCGGGACAGTGACGGACTAGCTGTGTTTATGGCTGAGTTGTTTCTTCTCAAAGTACATGCTACTGATGTTGAAGGAGCCTAAGGGAAGAAGATGATCTGATGGCTAGCAGCAAGAGAGAAAAGAAAAAAAAACAAGTACCTCTCAGATTGAGAACCATAGAACCCCTTTTTCTTTTCTGTGTTTTTCTTTCTTGTCCGTCCCATCCCCCTCCCGTGTGTCTTCTTATACTTAGCACATAGGTTGAGAAAACATTTATTTTAGCATCAATCATCATCAAATTATTCAGATTTGAATTCAATTAATTTAATTAAGATCGATCAATCAATCAATCCCCTATTTTACCATTTAAATCTTTCTAATTATGGATTCAATTAAATCAATTTGATTGGAATCATATCAGTAGTAGATTTATGGAGTTAATTCAGATTTTACAATAAAAGGAGAAAAAATCAACTTATCTTATTATAACTAAATGAATTTAATGAGGACGACTTTTTTGAAAATTTATCAACTTTGGGCAAACAATATTTCATTTATTATTCTATTATTTTTTATTTTATTTTTGTTTTAGTAATTATTGCTCATTCATTTTTAGCCTAAGGCCCAGTGGACCTGCCTTTGATGTTCTTTGATCCAAATTACTAATTTATATGTATTTAACCGGACAGAATTAGGTGTTCACAAGCTGCATTCACTCTTAACTGTGTTTAATCAAAGACGGTTGAAAAGACTCCATATGAGATATGGACGGGCCAAAAGCCCGGTCTATCATTTATGAGAATTTGGGGTTGTCAAGTCTATGTCCAATGTCTAATGATAGATAAACTAGGACCTAAATCGAATAAATGTACTATTGTAGGATATCCTAAGGAAACCAAAGGATACTATTTCTACAATCTTTCCCAGGACATAGTGTTTGTCGTTAGGACTAGAGTGTTCCTTGACAATAAATACATCGCCATAGGATCTAGTGGGAGGAATATAGAAATTGGAGAAATCCAAGCACCACAAAGTATTGATCCACCTACAATGGAA
This sequence comes from Ammopiptanthus mongolicus, assembly GCA_039655645.1. Lineage (NCBI taxonomy): Eukaryota > Viridiplantae > Streptophyta > Magnoliopsida > Fabales > Fabaceae > Ammopiptanthus > Ammopiptanthus mongolicus. Next base: position 17,046,869 of record CM077344.1, on the reverse strand, counting down.
CATGATCCTATTCTACAAGACGTTGTAGTTCAACCAACAGTTCAAGTAACACAATAATTGTGTAAGTCTAACAGTGTCACGTCACCAGCCTAAGAGATATGTACTTCTCCTGACTTAGGAAGGTGATGTGCTGCTCAAGGATCAAGCTGACCTATAACCTACCAGGAGGCCATTATTGGCCCAGAATTTGAGAAGTGGCTTGAGGCCATGGGATCTGAGATGGAATCCATGTACACTAACCAAGAATAGACCTTGTTAGAGTCACTCGAAGGGGTAAAACCCATAGGGTGCAAGTGGGTCTTCAAGAAGAAGACTGACATGGATGGTAAGGTGAAAACCTTTAAGGCGTGACTGGTTGCGAAAATTTTCAAGCAAATTCATTGTGTTGATTATGGCAAGACCTTCTCCCCAGTTCCAATGCTTAAATTCGTTCGAATCCTACTTGATATTGTTGCATATTATGACTACGAGATCTAACATACGGATGTCAAGACTGCATTCCTTAACGAGAATCTTCTCGAGGATGTGTACATGACGCAATCCGAGGGTTTTGTCGATCCAAAGGATGCTGGAAATGTATGTAAATTGCAGAGATCCATTTATGGATTAAAGCTAGCTTCCAGAAGTTGGAATCTTCGTTTTGATGAAACTGTAAGACAGTTCAGATTTACCAAGAATGAAGATGAACCTTGTGTATACAAGAAGGTTAGTGGGAGTGTGATTATCTTTCTCGTATTGTATGTGGATGACATACTGCTTATCGAAAATGATATCCCTACGCTACAAAATGTGAAAACATGGTTGGGAAACTGTTTCTCAATGAAAGATTTAGGCGAGGCTTCCTACGTGTTAGGACTCAGAATCTATAAAGATAGATCGTTGAGTTTGTTGGGCCTTAGTCAGAGTACATATGTTGACAAAGCGCTTAGGCGTTTTAACATGCATGATTCCAAGAAGAGTCTCTTGCCTATGTCACATGTCATATACTTGTCCAAAGGACATTGGCCTACTACATCAGATGAGAGGGAACGCATGAGTAAGATTCCATATGCTTTGGCAATTGGATCTATCATGTATGCAATGATTTGTACTCGACCAGATGTCTCGTATGCTTTGAGCATGGCAAGCAGGTACCAATATGATCTTGGTGAGAGTCACTGGATTGCAGTCAAGAATATCCTCAAGTACTTGGGAAGAACTAAGAATTTATTCATGGTCTATGGTGGTGAGGAAGAGCTCATTGTAAAAGGTTACACCAATGCTAGCTTCCAAACCGATAATGATGATTCCAGATCTCAGTCTAGATTCGTGTTTTGCCTGAATGGTGGCATTGTTAACTGGAAGAGCTCAAAGCAGAAAACAATTTCTGATTCTACTATAGAGGCAGAGTATATTGCTGGCTTTAATGCAGCTAAGGAGGTCGTTTGGATTAGGAAGTTCATTACTGAGCTTGGTATTATTTGTAGGATTGCAGACTCGATTGACCTTTATTGTGATAATAATGGTGCGATTGTGCAAGCCAAGGAGCCCAAATCTCACCTACGGTCCAAACATATACTTAGGCTCTTCCATATCATTCGAGATATTATCAAGAAAGGAGATGTGAAGACATGTAGAGTACCAACACTGGACAATGTCGCAGACCCGCTGACCAAGCCTCTTGCTCAGCAGAAGCATGACGTTCATACTAGATCGATGGGTATTAGATTTATGCCTGATTGGCTCTAGTGCTAGTGGAAGACTGCTGGTGTAAGCCCTATTTGCCAATCTATTTATTAGATTTACAATTGTATCATGACTATGATTTATATCTTTTATAATATAAGACATTTTAGTTTATTTTGTTATCTCTTTATATATAATAAAGTCCTTAGAATAATAGGTTAAGTTCAATAGAACATTAAGTGTGACTTGATCATAAGACCCTATTTAACATTAGAACACTATTATTAAAACATTCGTAGTCAAGTATTATTGTTAATTAGGACAACAATAATACATCGAGACTATAATGTGAGTAGCCCGATAACCACATATCACGGGTTATGGATATGAGATATCAAGTCTTCACATAGGTATAAATATTAGAGTAATATTTATACTGGATTGACCTGTTATGAGAACGCTACATAATAGTTATGTCAATGTCATAAGCTCTTCTCATGGCGACCATAGTAAAGTAGTACTTCGACTTGAAGTCACTTCGATTCCTATATGTGGAATTGTATGCATTAATACTATCAAACGTTATCCGTAACAGGATAATCATAAAGGTAATAATTGGGCCTGCAATGAATCATGTTGAGGAATGTGAGTGATGTAGACAGAATTCGTCCCTCCTACATAACAAGAGCGATGTCATGGGTCTCTCAATAGAGTGAGATGTGAAAATGCATGCCCATGCTGAAATAGGTCAATATGAGATATTGGGCCCGTTTGTGATCACACATCTACTCAGAGATCGCGGAACATATAGTTTAACTTAACAAGGGTGACACATTTATGCCTAGTGTTCAATTAGGACATATGGACGAAGAGACATTTACTACACGGTAAATTGGTTGCAGTAAGGTTAAAATCGAATCATCAAATTTCTCATAAATTGGGTACCAATGATACATTACTAGATGCCGCTCATTGTTTATAATATTTGATATTATAATTAATATGTGATATTATTACAATATTTAATATTATTGCCAATTTAGTGGGAACCTATAGGGTCACATGCATAGAGCAAATAGTCGAAGAGGAATTAATTAAATAAACACAATTTATTTAATTAATTCTAGTTTGGGCCCATAGTGTACAATGTGACACCCGCTAACCCGCATACGATAAATATAAAGTAAAGCATGCAAGTTAAAATAAAAACTTTAACATAAAAGGTAGCAAGTACCACATGATCCGAAAATGTTTAAAACATAAATAACAATTGCGGAAAACATAAACATAAAACAAAACCCAAATCCCGATGTCACATAATCAGAGCTAGTAACCACTACCGATATTACATAGGAAAACAACTAACATAACTAAACTATACTATGAGCAAGCGATCTCCTCAGGATCACTCCTCAGCTGACAGCTCACCATCCTCTGCATAACCAAAGGTACATGCAAAACAACAATAACAGATAGGGAGTAAGGAACTGTACGTATAAACATAAACGACAATAGAACAGTTAACAAGATCATGCAACATATAAACATCATAATACAACATACATGTTATAACACATCCCATCATATCATATTATAAACATGTTGTGTGATGCATAACTACTCCACTACTCTAAATGTAATGTGGATCCAATAACTAACTCAAGAAGACGATTCGGAGTACATCAACTTGTTGACCATCATGCATCAACACTGGTTGTTCACCTTACTCTCGGATGAATCCCCACCAGTTGCCGGTCCACCAAACTCTTGGGTGAACTTTCATGTCTCCTCATCTCCTCCCGTCCATCTAAAACTCCATGTCAAGATGCATGCAATGCTAACATACAAACAACATGGCAACCACCTCCATCAACACCATTATCACAGGTTATCAACTTTGACCAATAAGCATCAAAGTGATTTATCAACATCAATCTTGACCATTAAGCATCAAGGATGATTTAATCAACAACATCGGTAACAGTACGTCGTTACCGATAACAACATCTTCTCATTAATTAATCTCTTCATTAAGTCTCTATTATTACACTTTACCATGTTATTGTCCTAGTTCATTAACTATCCTCAAGGTCGTATTTTATAATCTCTTATATCATACTTTTATTCCTTAAAAGGTATTAAATCTCTCTTTATTGAAAACAGTGATGTTTTCTTAATTCTGACAGTGGCACGGCCTGAGCACGAGCGTGCTAAACAGTGTCACTTTTCTCGTTTTTTCGACACGGGCGTGCTAAACAACGGCACTTTTCTCGTTTTTTCAACACGGGCGTGCTACTAAGAGCACGGGCGTGTTGGTTTTTACTGGGCAATGAGCACGTGCGTGCTCAGCGTCTTAGTTATGGGAACTCAGCAGCTTTTCTAGATTTCAACCCTTCAAATGAATCCTAAGGTTCTTGACTAATCCATTGCCATTAATCTCACCCTTCACCAACATCTTTATGTTTTATGCACATCAATTGGACTAATCCTAGTTTTAAGCTTGGCACTAACATCCCTATGTCTTTTATTAACATAGATTTAACAGCAGTTCCAACACACCCACTCATACAATCATGGCATATCAACAGCATCATAAGCAACATCATAAACAACATCATGAACAACATCATAAATGTCATGCCAAGATCATATAATTAATTGGACAATACACATCATATATAAACAACCATAATAACTCCATACAACAATTAAGGCATATAGCACACAAATAGGGTCATGGGTTAACCCTCATCTTACGCTATCCTAAAACCTATATGTTATACTAATCCCTTCTCCCCATACCTGGCGTGACGATTTCAGTCTATAAGCCAACAAAAAGCGAAGTCCACGCTTGACTCCTCGAAACGGGTTCAACTGGTTCAGGGAGCTTTGACCAAGAAAGCCAAGGCAAAAAGGATAAGTTAATTCCCAAACAAGAACAAGGAAGGGAATTAACACAAGGGTTATGTACCTACCTCGATTAGATCCTTGGGGAACTAAACTGCTAGTTGTCGGTCACAGCACCGGCACACTAGCAACGAAGTCTCAGAGTAACACTAAGCTAGCAGCTTAACCCCAAACTTAACAGCAAACACAACAAAGATGTGTTCTTGATGAAGAACACCCAACAAGGATTGGGAACGCTCAAGGATCCAATGGAAACCTGAGGAAGGTAAAATATGGTTGTTTCTAACTATAGGATTGACGACTATGAGTTTTAGGTCGAGCAAAAGAGGTATAAAAGGATTGGGGTGAAACGGGCTGACCAAAAGAGCCCAAAACGCGTTTCTGGTGCGCACGAAGAGCACGGGTGTGCTGATCAACTGGCACGGGCGTGCTACCCTATCAGGATCACTGATCTGACTCGTTTTAAGGTTAACTACCACAAAATACGTCCCTAAACATCTAAGGCAAGCATAACAACACATAACACATATATATAACAACAAGGATAACATATATAACAACACTATATAACAAGCAAGCGAAAATCGGGGTGTTACATACAAGCCCATCAGGGTTATGGTATTAAGGGCGAGGGAGCGCTACTCTTTAAATAGATGGCACGCCTCCCTCACTGCTAACGCTTGTCATATTTCACATCGCGCCAAACTAGGGATGACAAAATTACCCGCACCCTTGGATACCCGCATGGATTATCCGTAGTCGTAAATGGATACCTATTGGATGAGGATGAGAATCATAGTACCCGACCTATGGATACCTGCATATTTTTTTTTATTAAATATATAATATATATTATGACAATTTCTATATACTTTGAAATGAAATAAACTTTATTTTCTTTATTATTTCATACTTTTTAGTGGTTAAACCCATAATAATATTTTTTTAAAATATATATAGCGTATTATATAATGTTAATATAATATATTGCTATATTATATTGTATAATTTTATTTACTTTCCATTATTTTAGACTCTTAAATATCCGCTGATATCCATGGATACCCGCTACCCGCATAAATATCCATGGATATTGACGGGGATGGATGCGGGGGAAGCACTACCCGCACCCGCCCCCCCATTGCCATATCTACGCCAAACCCCGTAAGCCATCAGCTAGTACAAGACGCATTCCTCCAAGAGACGTTGCATGGAATGAGTAGAGGTGTTGCCCCATGTTGCGGCACTGGTGATTCGGAGCAAGCTATTAGGATTGTTTTGACAGCATACTTTAAGAGGTAAACACAATAGCCTTAAGTGATTCTTGTTTTTGTAATGCACGATCCATGAGGTATGGTTTTCTTACGCCTTGAGACATGAATTTAAAGAGGATTGTCTCATAAAAACCCAATATTTACTTCTAGTATGGACTATGGCAAGAAAATGACGTCGATGCGGTTGCGAAGACCACCAAAATTGCGTCCTCAATTGCGGTTGCAGACCTCATTTTAAACCTCTGCTCCTAACTAGTCATTCTTTAGTGGGTGTGGTGGGAAAGGTGTAGTGCTTGTATGGGAAACAAAGAATATTTGTATTCATTGATTGACTAGTGGAATATCCAACTGGGTGTTGGGACTGGACGTAGCCCTAGGATTGTTCGGGTGAATCGGGATAAAATCAGCTTTGCAGTCGAACCGAGCTAAGCATTTGATGCTTGAGCTTGGCTTGTGAAAAGACTGAGTTATTCAAGCTTGACTCATTTATTCAAACGAGCCTAACTAAAAGTTTAAGCTTGACTTGTTAAAAAAGAGTAAAGCTTTGGTTTGACTTGTTTAGTTCATTTATAACTTAATTATTTTTGCATTTATGAAAATATTCCTTAAATTATTTTTCAAGTTTATCAATTTAGTATCAAATGCAAATGAAGGAACTTGAAGACATATATTGTAGTTGATAGTTGGTTAGTTGTGTAAATGTAACTAAGTATGTAATTAAAGTTTAACATGTGATTGTTTAAAAAGTGAAAAAGGTTTAGAATTTCTAAAACAAGATTCTAAGATGATAATACAAAGTTCTGGAGTTTATTAGAAATAGAAAATATATTTTCAAGTAAAGTAATCGACTACTTTAGAGTTCCAGAGAAAAGAACTCTGTTTTGTAGCAGAGTAATCGACTACTTAATAAAAGTAATTGACTACTTGTAATGTTCTTGAATCTTGGTTGTCTGTTAGAACAAAGTAATTGACTACCTTGATAAAGTAATCAACAACTTTGTGTTTGTTAAAGAAAAATGAAATTTCTTGACAAGAGTAATCAACTACCTTCTTGAAAGTAATCGATTACTTCAAGATTTTTAGAAATAGAATCTTGATTTCAAGGACTTCATTCTCTAAACCGTTTCCTTATAAATTGGCATCTTCTGAACACGAAAAGTAACTTTTGAGAATTCACTGTTACTCTCCCAATTTACTATCACAAGCTTTACAATTACATTTGTTTTAGATTGCTTCAATTGAAAATCGAAAGTGTTAAAAGTTTTCTACCCTACTCATTTTATTCTCTGTTTTAGACTTTGGGTGAGGCATCCCAAAGAGGTTATTCAAGAGTGAGGTATCTCTTGAGGTATTGAAGCTTTGTAGGTGGGGTATCCTATGAAGGCTTGTGTAGTTTGTATTAGAGTGAGACATCTCTAAGAGGATTGTACAAACTATTGATTCTAGTGGAAATACTCAAGCATTGGCTTTGGAACTGGATGTAAATCACTCAGGTTGTGATTGAACCGGTATAAAATCCCAGTGTGAATCTTCTCTACTCTCAACTATTTACTTTATGCAATTATGGATATAATGATTGAATTGCTATTATAATTGCTTTGTTGATTTGCACAAGTTTATTAATAGAAGTATTGATCTTTAACTCTTTTCTTTTTCATCTATTTGTTTTGATTTGGCATAATAAATCTTTTCAAGAAAGATTTGGTATCCTTATCTTAACACCATACAAAATGGAGTGTTTTTGTTAGAAATTTTTTAAATACTCAATTCACCCCCCTCTTGAGCACATCCCATTATTCCATATATATATATATATATATATATATATATATATATATATATATATATATATATATATATATATATGAGTTATTTACGAGCTGTTAATGTCGAGCCTCTAAGGCTTGGGTTTGACTCATTTAAATAATCGAGCTCAATCTCAAGGCTGAGTTTGTTTATTTTATTAAACAAACGAGTTTGATCGAGCATTTAATAAGTCAAGTCTGAATAGTTCACAAATAGCTCAGCTCATTTACACCCCTACTCTTTATATTGTGCATTATATTTCCTGCTATTGATAGTTATTTTATGGGTTCTAGCTTCTAAACATCTTCTAAAATTAAAACAATCTTTTGAATGTTTTCTAAAAGTTATATTTGATTGTTAAACACCTTGAGCGGAGTGCCGCAATATTTATCACTGATTTGAAAAAATAATTTTATCTCAGGAGATCGACTAAAACCATTTTCTCAAAGAAGCTTCTGAACATTATTTGACTTATTGTTTCTTCTGTTCTTTGAGTGATAAATACTATCACTTTTGCTTAAGATATTATAATCACAACTTAGACTAAGTAGTTGTTAATCTTTACATATTCATAAGCTTGGTTAGTATTCATATTAATTGTTTATATAGTTTCAGAAGGTACTCCCCTTTGAGCAAGTTGCTAACAATCATTGCAACCTTTTGAGTGTCAAGTTTGAGCTTGAGCAGGTAATAAAAAAGGAGTTAAATTGTCCAAGTTTGAATTTGTAAAGGTCACTATTCAACCCTTTCTAGTGACTCTCTGTACCACTTTAGTAGTTGGTGATAATATCTGGTTTCTAGTGAGGCATGCCTTTGCTAATGGGTGTTTTGAGTTGCGTTTATCATAGACTGTTATTCCTCCTATTCCCAAGGTTGATCTCCCTTCCAACTTCAAATAATTCAGACCTATCAGTCTTTATAATGTGGTGTACAAATCAATTACAAAAGCGTTGGTAAATAAGTTGATACCATATCTGAATGACTTGGTTAGCCTTCTCCAAAACAGCTTCATTCCGAGCCGAGGAACAACAAATAATGTAATAATTCTTCAAGAGATGGTTCATTACATGCATACTCTAAAGAAAACACATGGGGATTTGACATTTAGTTTGGATATAAAGAAAGGCTATGATATAATGGATTAATATTTTTTGGAAGCCACTCTTTATAATTTTGGTTTCCCTCCAATCATAGTCAAGTTCATCATGCACTGTGTCACCTCTATCACGATGACCCTTATTTGGAATGGGAGTAGACTTTCCGGTTTTAATCCCCAAATGGGACTTAGACAGAGCTACCCCTTTCCCCTAACTTGTTTGTGTTGTGCATGGAAAAGCTTGGTCTTCCCATTACTAAGGAAGTCATTGCGAACAGTTGGCTGCCTATCAAAATTTCCAAGAATGGACCGAGTCTTTCTCACTTATTTCTTATCGATGATGTCCTGTTGTTCATCAAAGCAAAGCCGACCCAAGTTCGCCACTTGTTGATTGTTATGGATAATTTATGTGCCACCTCTGACCTTAAGGTGAATTTAGCTAAATCTAGGGCCATGGCTCAAGGAGCTTATCAGGTGCTAAGAAAGAAAAATTTACCAACATCTCGATCATCTTTACTTCTAATATTAGTCAATATCTTGGTTTCCCTGTTTAGAAGGGTAGAGAACACAAAGGAGAATTTTGATTTCATCTTTGATAAAGTTAACACTTAACACCAAGCTTGCTGCCTGGAAGTGTCGACTTTCAAATAAACAGGGTACACTTACGCTAGCAAACTTAGTGATCTCTTTTATTCCTGCCTACTGAACCTCTGGCTTTCCCAAAGTATTTGTACAAGACTAGATGTGGTTGTTCCTATCTTCAATTGGCAAAATGACACCGAATAGAGTCATGCATTTGGTTAAATGGGATACAATTACAAGACCAAAAATACATGGTGGTTCGGGTATCCGTATAGCTTGGGAGGTCCTTTAAAGTGAGTTTGTCTCTAAAGTGAGAAAGTGAGGGTGTATTTAACCTTAGATCATTTAGTGAGTCGAGATCTCTATACACCATCAAATCATGATGGATATACCCTTACTTACTCACTTTAGAGACAAGAAGAGCCAAATCTGTTGTAAAAGGTCTCTTTACTGGGGAAGCATTTCTGGCAACTCTAGAATCACAAGGAAAAATTGTGGGTTTAGCTTCTACTGGACAGGTACATGCCCCATGGTAATGTGTTGCAAAGTTTGGGAACAAGAGGATCATGCCCTTGGAAATCTATCATGAAGGCCAAAGATGAACTACGTTGAAAGAAGGAGTTGGGCAAGTCTCTTCCTTATATGATAAGTGGCTCGACTAAGGATCAATATGCAACTTAGTGGACATGGTGAATATTCAAGACACAAAAATCAGTCTTCATGACATCTGAAGGTTCAGAGTTGGCACTTGGAGGAGATTGCCACGACCATTCCTTTACCAGTCTAGAAGTGAGTTTAGAATTCGCAGATCATGCTAAACCAAGGTGAACTCGGTGTACAATGCATGGTACAACGAATTTGGTATGTGATATGTAAGGTCAATGAGAGAAGCTGATAACTATGACCTGGAGCGCGATACATGCTAAGGGCTACACCACCAAAGCTGGCTATCGATGGTTACCGAATCAGCTTCAGGATTTAAATATAGTGCAACAATGGTGTTGGATTGGGACGTTGCAAGCTCCAAAGTATAACACCCCAGTTTTCGCTTGCTTGTTATAAAGTGTTGTTACATATGTTATTTATGTTGTTATATATATGTTAGGTGTTGTTATGCATGTGTTAGATGTTTAGGACGTGTTTTAGGGTAGTTAGACCTTAGAAACGAGTTTATAAGTGATCCTGCCATGGTGGCACGCCCATGCTCTTGTGTAGCATGCCTGTGCCAGTTGTTCAGCACGTCCGTGCTCCCGTGCAGCACGCCCGTGCTAAAAGTTAGCATGTTTGTCCTCTTCGCGCGCATCAGAAACGCGTTTTGGGCTCTTTTAGTCAGCCTGTTTCGTCCCAATCCTTTTTATACCTCTTTTGCTCGACCTAAAACTCATAGTCGTCTTTCCAGAGTTAGAAACAACCGTCTTTTACCTTCCTCTTGGATTTCCATTGAATCCTTGAGCTTCCCCAATCCTTGTTTGGGTGTTCTTCGTCGAGAATACATCCCTGTGGTGTTTGCTGTTGCGTTTGGGGTTAAGCTGCTAGCTTAGTATTACTCTTAGGTAAGGTAACCAACCCTATTCATCCTTTTCTTTGGATCCTTTGAGTTTGGTGTTGAACCATTTTCTCCCTTTCAAACCAGACTTCGTTGTTCGTGCGCCGGTGTTGTGAACGGCAGCTAGCAGATTAGTTGTATGTGCATAACCCTTGTGTTAATTCCTTTCCTTTTCTTATTTGAGAATTAACTACCTTTGTCCTTTCTTGATGTTTTTGGTCAAGCTCGTTGTACCTGTTGAACCCGTTTCGAGGAGTCAAACGTGGACTTTACTCTTGTTAGCTCATAGGTTGGAATCGTCACGCCAGGTATGGGAAGAAGGGATTAGTATAATATATAGGGTCTAGGGTAGCGTAAGATGAGGGTTAACCCATGACCCTATTTGTGTGCTATATGCTTTAATTGCTACATAAAGTTGTTATGGTTGTTTATATGTGTTGTTAATTGTTTAAATGGTTTGTATGATCTTGGCATGACGTTTATGATGTTGTTTATGATGATGATGATATGCCATGATTGTATGAATTGGTATGTTGAAGCTGCTGTTAAAACTATGTTAATAAAATACATAGGGATGTTAGCGCTAAGCCTAAAACTAGGATTAGTCTAATTGATGTGCATAAAACATAAAAGATGTTGAGGAGGGGTGATATTAATGCCAATGGATTAGTCAAGAACCTTCGGATTGATTTGGAGTGTTGAAATCTAGAAAAGTTGTTAAGTTCCAAGAACTAAGACGTTGTAACAGCATTAAGCACGCCCGTGCTCAATATTGGCACGCCCGTGCTCTTTGCCCGGGAAAGCCAACACAAGCGTGCTCTCAGTAGCACGCCCGTGCTAGAAAAACGAGAAAAGTGACGCTGTTTAGCATGCTCGTGCTCTCGCACAGCACGCCCGTGCCCGTTGGCCAGCACGCCCGTGCTCAGGCCGTGCTACTATCAGAATTAAGAAACTTCACTGCTTTAAACAAAAGAGATTTAATACCCATTTTTGGAATAAAAATACGATATAAGAGATTATAAAACACGACCTTGAGGATAGTTAATGAACTAGGATATCGATATGGTAAAATGTAATATTGGAGACTTAATAAAGAGATTAATTAATGATAAGGTGATGTTATGGGTAACGACGTACTGTTACCGATGTTGTTGGTTAAATCATTCTTGATGCTTATTGGTCAAGTTTGATGTTGTTAAATCATTCTTGATGCTTATTGGTCAAGTTTGATGTTGATAAATCATCTTTGATGCTTGTTGGTCAAAGTTGATAGCCATGTAATGGTGTTGATGACGGATGGTTGGACATGTGTTTGCATGTTGGTTGAACATTGCATGCATCATTGCATAGAGATGATAGTCTAGGCGGAAAGCAAACGATGAATCGCGACGGTGGAGGCCACGATGGATGTTATCCCGGCCTTGAGGGTAGAGTTGGGTAAGGAGGTTCCATATGGCATGGACTTGCAAACCGTGGCCGGAGTGTCCTATCGATAACCTGACTACCCTGACGAGCCACAGTACGTTATCAGGATTAGTTGAGAGTATCCACGGACGTTACCCATGGTTTGGTAAGTGTTGCAACGTTGATGCAAGATGGTCAACATGGATATGTACTCCTAATCGTCTTTCCAGAGTTAATGTTGATGGATCCACATTGCATATGGAGTAGTGGAGTAGTTATGCATCGCATAGCATGCTTATATTGTGATATGATGGTATGTGTTATAACTTTTAAGTTGTATTATGATGTTATATGTTGCATGATCATCTTGCTAACTGTTCTATTACCGTTTATGTTTATACATACAGTTCCTTACTCCCTATCTGTTGTCGTTGTTTTCCATGTGTCTTTGGTTATGCAGAGCAGAGGATGGTGAGCTGCCAGCCGAGGAGTGATCCCGAGGAGATCGCTTGCTCATAATATAGTTTAGTTATGTTAGTTGTGTTCCGATGTAATATCGGTAGTGGTTACGAGCTCTGATTATGTGACATCGGGTTTCGGGTTTTGTTTATGTTTATGTTTTTTCGCAGTTGTTACGTATGTTTTAAATGTTTTCGGATTATGTGGTACTTTCTATCTTTTATGTTACAGTTTTTATTTAACTTGCATGCTTTATTTAATTTAATCGTATGCGGGGAAGCGGATGTCACTCAAAGAAAATTCATTTTTTGGTGTGGCTCATTTGTCATGAAAAGCCTTTCCCACTAACGTGGTTAGAAATGCAAAGAGTTAACGGACTCTGACATGTGCCAAGAGTGTAATGCTGATCTGGAAAACACCTTACACCATGTTTGTGATTACTCCTCAGCGTGGGTAATTTGAACTGTCTTTGGACTTAACAAAGATGTTGCTTTTACATCTGAACCAGATGTGCACCTTTGGATTAAGAGGAACACCCCATAAACAATTTCTCTTCCTAAATGTGGCTGTGATTACATTGTGTTTACTGTCAGTATGGACAATTGCAAGAAAATGTCATCGATGCAATTCGGAGAATGTCAAAACCGCAACATTACGATCTCAATTGCGGTTGTAGACCTCATTTTAAAACCGTGTTCCTAGTCATTCTCTCGTGGGTGTGATGGCAAGGTGTAGTGCTTGTATGGGGAATGATCAGGTTTTTCCTCATGGGGCTATCACAACTTTGATAAACCAGCTTCATGATGATATCACACGGGCTTTCCTTGCTACTCAAACAGCTTCATGTGACGAAAGATGGGTAGTTTGGACCCCTCTTCTACCTGATCATGTGGCTCTGAATATGGACGGGTGAACCGGGGGAACCCAGGGCGTGTAAGCTTTGGTGATGTAATTCTAAGACATGATGGATCTTGGGTGAGGGGCTTTGCAGGTTATTTTGGTATCTCAGATATTATAATGTGTATGTTGAACTGCTAGCTATCTTACATGGTCTACTATTACCTAGGAGAGTGTAGATTTGACTCCGTGCAAGCTCTTGCTTTAGTGAAGAGTAATATTTCCTCTTTCCATAAATATGCCACTGATATCTGCACGATCAAGGATATTGTAGCAAGAGATTTTGTAGTTTGTTTTTGTTTCTTTTCCTGGGTACCAAAAAATTACATTAAGTATAATGTATAGAAATATATTCAGCACCATTTATGTGTATTAATGCAATTGCAATATTTCCTCTTTTTAGTCACAAAGGATGATTTCTAATTAGTTGATAATGTAATAATCTTTATACTGATAATATATCAAAATTTAACTCGACTTATATACACATGACTTGAGATGAACACAATTTTTACTATCTAATTATAGCAAATCTTGTCTTATTTTCTACACACTTGCATTATGATTCAATCACCTAATCCTTCACAGTGAGATGTGAACCATAGTGATATGCGTTCAGCATTTTTCTATTTCAATATATGAATTATTCAGCCTTTAAGCCGATGTCATCAACAACTACAGAAACCCCACCACTTCATTTTAGTGGTCTTCAATTTTCTTCTTACTGTGCAATCAGTGTAAAATACATATAACTACAGATGCACGAAAACTGCAATCTCAGCTTAACAAGTTCACCTTTCTCTGTCAAAGCATCATAAGATATTATGATTTTTATCACACCTTCATATTTAATTTTTCTCATTTTCATTTATCAATAACAATAAACAAGCCTTATCCTAAGTATGGTAAGCTCCAAAGGTTAAACATCATTGGATTTTACAAAAAATAACAATTTTCAATAAATTCATTTAGAACAAGATCTTTTTGAAGTGATTCGCAAAGTGCAGCATGCATACATCCATGAACAAATCAATCCCAGCAGCTTATAATATTCTTCCTACTCATGCATTAACTTTTACTGTGAAGTAATTGATTCTAAGATCAACAAATGTAGATTGCTGACAACACTTTTCACCATGGTTTCTGCATTGCTAGGCCTTAAAAGAGATGCTCAGCTTCCTAAAGAGATCATTAATTCTTGTATTCCACTTGTGATTCAATCAAATGGTGCATACATGTTCACGAACTAATCATAAGAGATGAATATTCCCGATCAGTTAACAACCTCTGATAGCTGAGCTATCCAGACATGGACATAAAAGACCAATGTAACTGGAGAACGAATCACAGGGGTAGCGATATCCCCGACCACTCTATGCTCGAAAACCACCTGTGACAAGGTCTTGGCTCCAAGATAAGATTTCAAAATGTAGAAAAAAGCCTAGCCTTGTAGCAAAACTCAATACTTCCGAGCCAATTATGACAGATGGAGTCATCTTGAGGAAAATGAAGATGAAAAGCACAGACCTTGAGCACCATTGAAACTGCAAATGAAAGAATTAATTATTTTCAACTCTGTGTCTCTGATTCTCTCTCACGCCGGTAGGCATTAATAAAACCAAGCACAACTTTTCCAACTCGTCTGTTTCTTCGAGTTCTTCTGCTCATACTTTTCCTTCGCTTCTCAACAACAGGTTGTGACATAGGTACAAAATGAATCCATCTTAACGGTAATAAAGCTGCAAGGAACTGTATGACAATTCCAGTGGTCAAGCCTGAGAAATCACCAGATGTAATACCAAGCAGAGAGGCCAATCCAACACCCAAAAACCCACTAATTATCGATGATAGACATAAAGTCGATGCAAGGAAAGAGGTGAGGGATCCTTCACAACCCCTTGGACATAAAGTTGCTAATAAAACGGAGAAAGGAAGGAGCTTAAACTGTGCCAGAATTTCTGCTAAACCAGAAAAGCAAAGAGCAAACACCTCGTTGGAAATTCCCAATTTAAGATTTATCTGTTTTACTAAAACAAGATCAAGAAGTAGAGCCGAAGCATATAGAATCTGCACCATGCCTATCAGTTTTCTCATTGGAATTTTTTTCAAATAACGGTTAAAAAGCACAGTTCCTGAAAGAAGCATTAACTGGCCAACCACTCGAGACAACCCAATTACTGTAGAATCAAGATTTAGACTCTGTGTCTGATAGCAAAATATAGAGCCTGAAAGCATTGGGACCGTGGCAATTGATCCAACAATCCATATAAGGGGTCTGGAAATGCTTTTGTCACTGATGGCCATGACTAAATTAGAGACTTGTTTTCTGATATCTTCTGAGATGGATTTAGTAGCAAGATTTCGATCTGAAAGTTGTGGTATACCTAAAGAGTCCTCTCTTGTTGAGAAAGAAAATGCTAGTTGTAGAGACAGTAAAGATGAAAATATAAAGAACATGGTTCTGGGAGGCATTTTCTGTAAGAAATAACCACCAATCAAGTTTCCTAGGATTGCACCAGCAGCTAAGGCCATGAATGCATATGATTGTAGGCCACCAATTTTGTGCTTCTTGCCATATTCTGCTACAAGAGCATCCTTTGCTACTTCTGTAATGGATGCTCCCAAATTACTGAGAAGCACAGATGCAATTAAGATTGGAAGCGCATCACGGGCAACAGGGATTAGTGCCATAAAACTCCAAGAAAGGACCTGCAAAAGAACTGATGATTGAACTATATAAGTATTTCTTTTTAAATATTTTATAAAGGATAAATTCATTAAGAAGAAGAGAAGATAGTTACAAAAAATTTGCAGGGTAAGGTATCCTCCGAAATGTAAAAGAAAACATGACCGACAATTAAAGAAAGAAACATCAAGGTCAAGGCTATCCAGGTTATGATTAATTTTTAGGGGATAATCACTTTATATTTCTTTTACAAAAGCTCTCTCAACGATTTTGATTATAGGCTGCTTTGAATACAAAGTAAACTAATTTGAAAACACTTCCCACCCCTCAAAATGTTTATTGGGGAAACCCCCTTAGAAATATCATGAGCTTTACAAAAAATATAAGCCAAATGCCCAATCTTATTAAAGAAACTTTCCTAATGATATGAGATTGGCACTCCAACCATATACAGCACAATGTGGCAGATGTCTATATGTTTAGTCTTATACATAATGCTTGTTTTTCCCATTTTCAAATCTTTTAATTTTAAGGCATAAGTTACTCCAATACAACAGAATCATATAGTTTTTTTGATTGAATCTCAAGGTAAGAGAAAATATCAAGTCAAACTAAGAAGTTCAAACTTGGTTTTCATTATGTCTTTTTGAGCCCCTACCATCTTATATTTCATAATGAGTGATATTACTTATATTCAACCAAGTTAAGTTTCACTTTATAAGGAGATTGATCTTGCTATTGTCTCTTTATAGAATAGAATTGTATACAAAAAGAGAAAAGTTAAGCACTAGCCATGGTAACCATTGGCCCAAATCCTTGTAATATTGAAAAAAATACCAATTGAAGTAATCAAAGAAAGCAAAAGACACAAACTTCATAAAAAAACGTTTATCTCTTTATAAGTAAACCAAAAGCATAAAATAAAGAGCAATGTTACATGTAGAACAGAAGACAACTTTCCTCTTTATATAAAAATTAAAGTGGTGTGGAAGTTATCGAGAATAGATGTTTGCCAAAGGTTATTGTAAAGACAAACTTTATCCGGGGCTCTTAGAATAGTAGTTAAAAAATCAAAGATAGAAAGTTTAGATTGAAAAGTTATATATTCCATACATTAAAAGTTTTTCTTGTATGTGCACTAAGATATGTTCAGCGATAATCAAAAATTAATCCCTTTCGAGACGAAGAGATCATCGAAATAAGACTTGTCTTTCATAACAAAACATTTTCCATATATATACAGTAAGAATGGAACCTATAATATCATGGTCAAGAAACTCAACTATTTACCATCTATGCTAGACACATTTAAAGTTTAAAAGTTAGGTTTTCCGAGACAAAACTTCTATTTTTTTTTTTATTAAAGTATACTAAGAACCCTGGTTAGCAAGACCATGTTGTAAAATAAAATACACGGCATAAAGATAGGTGGGTTTACCTCCTGCGGAAATATAAGGGATTCTGTGAGCACCACCAATATAGATAGCATCGGAAAGAATTCCATAAAGGGGTTTAGCCACCATGGGGAGGTTAGCAGAGTTCTGCACAAGTTGCAATGTTGAAGGGTGCAAGTTAAGATTGTTAGCCATGTGAAAATTGAGAGCAAGCCATGGAAAGCACCTAAAACCTTGTACCCAATAACCAAACCCACACAAGAACAGCATTTGTCTGCTGCCAACTTGAGGATGACTCCTCTCTTTCTCATACACTCTTTGTTTTTTCTTCTTCTTCTTCTTCTCCTCCTCTTGAAGAAATAATTGGTTCGTGTTCACCATGAATGTGGGTTTACTAATTGCATTAGGATTCCACTGTTGAAAACAAATGATGGGTCTCGAGTACGACGCAACAAGAGATGGTCTCTTCGGCAGTGGTAGTTTATGTAATTTTGGCATGTTCCCCACGAATGGGTTCCCAGAAGGAATCGATAGATATATCATGGTGACTTATGAGATTCAGAAGTCGGTATGAGAATAAGAGAGGGGAATATTGCAATTTTCAATAAAGAATAAAGAGTAGAGTTTTGTGTTACATATATTTGACTGAAGTTGAAGATAGAGTAGGGAGGGAAGGGATCAAGGGAGGGATCTAGAACTGTCTATTATTGGTGGGTTTTGCAAAAAAATTATTGGTGGGCTTTGCAAAAAAACCAAAAAATAAATTCTGCAATACCGTGTGACAGTGTGATTGGAGCCGTGTAGGTTTCTAATGAGACCTGATAGTTCTCTTATCAGATTCTGGACAAAGGGTGGGATATAAGAAAAGAATAATTATAATTGAGATTTATTTATGAGAATCAAATTTCAATATTCTCTTCACACAGTGGATTTTGCAAAATTTAATATTAAAGAAGTAGTAATTCGTGGCGGTGGCAGAGGAATGGAGAGAGATGAAGAGGGTTCTAGGTTCCAGCAGATGACTTTTGGAACTAGCTTGGTCTGCCCGTGTTGTGTGTTGGTGTAGTTTGCTAGGATTTGGGAATAAACGCGCTTGCGACGCGCCAGGATTCAAAGTGATAATGACGAGTGGGTCCGATGAGTTCTGAGGATTTTGGGGTCCCATGTGTGACATGGATTGTGATCGTGACTGCAAATTTGGAAGGTTTGTTCGATGCTCCCTAGGAATGTGATTTTGGACCGTTGAAATTCCTTGGTGGGAAATTTGCGGCAGTCGCATCAAGCATGTGTTAACGGCAAAGGAAGGATCTCCGTATCATCCGTTAATTTATAATTTAAAAAAGTTTAATTATTATAAAAAAAATGTTAACAAGATATTCTTTAACACTCTTTTTATTAACATATACCCTCTTATTGGTTGAAATTCATATGAGTCTCATTAAGTCATATGGGTCCCACTTGAATTTTGTAGGGTCCATATAAATTTCAACTAATAAGAGAGTGTATGTTGGAAAGAGAGTGTTAAAAAATATGTTGCTAATATTTTTTTTTTTGATTATATATATCATTTTTCTTGTTATATATATCAGTGTGAAAGAGTTTTATATTGATATTTTGACAAATTCGCATTATGGTTATTTCTGTCAGTTACTTATTAAAATAAAAACACAAGTGCTAAAATATTAGTCTATGTTAGTGTATAACTTTTTAACACTGATAATGCATATTACTTTAATCCAATTATTAAAAGTATTAAAAATATTTTGTTCCTATATGTTATATTTTGTCTTTAATATTAGTCATTTCCGTCATTTCCTTCTTAATGGCTTCAGTTTTAGGAGTAACGTGGTGATAAAACATAACTTATAGGACCCAAATGTAGAAAATAAAACATATAGGACCAAAGTGAAAAATAAAAAAAAAATATAGGATCAATCAACCTATTTTGCTTATTCTTTTTTTCTAATGCCAGAAGCAATGAACCAACACTTGCACAGTCGTTCTTGACGAAATCTTAAGGTGTTGTCCCGATATGTAGTGTAGATCTAGGATAGTGTCGGTCAAGAGAGATTTCAATTCTGGAATTGTCAATGCCACTACGATAGAAATAAGATTTACGATTGGTGGGTGTGCATACCCAATTTTGTCTAGATGTTGTGTTATATATTTATTTATTTATTTTATTAAAAATCTAAAAATATGTAAAATGTGAGAAAAGAAAAAAGAAAGAGATAAAATACCAAAAACTTTACAAAAATTGAAAGTTCATCTTCTTAGCCAATCCCATCTTTAGCCCAAAAGCATTTAAAAAAAATTAAAAAAAAAAGAGAGAAAAGAACAAGAAGCTTGATTCCTTTTTTGTAAAGGATTAAAAAAATAATAAAGAAAAGATGAAGAGAGACAGATGTGTGGCGAGGCCAAAGGGGTAAGACAAAAGCTTTTAATTTGCTTCAGATACAAAAGGAAAATCAACATTGTGACTCAGATTTTTCTCTCTCAGTTTTTCTCTTGTTCTTGTTCCTGTGGAATGGATTCAGATCCACTACAGTCACCTATTTCACACAGTCACTATAGTCACTACATTTACCATTAGATCGATCCAAAGAACCATATTGTGCCACATCATCTCCTCATTTTAAACTAAAACAGCATTGTTTTCCCACTGCATATGTCTTCCTCCTTTGGTATCAGGAGTGCATCCACGACGCCAACATTGTTCGATGTCGCCTCAGACTCGCGCGACGCCGCCTCCATCCGCACGACACCTTTTTCGTTCGCTTGTCACCGCCGCCTCCGTTCACGTGTCACCGCCGCTGTTCGCACCTCCCCACCTGATTGAACCATAACATAACCCCTCTTGTTCATATTTGAACTACAGGATTCTGTTATGGGGAAAATGAATTAAACCATGACTCTGTTGTTGCTGTATTGAACCCTAATTTGTTGCCGCTGTTGTTATTTGGGGATAAAATTATTCTGATTTTATGGAGGTTCAAGTAGCATTGTAACTTGCGGTGAAACAAATAACTAAAAACTGAATTAAACCACGGCTCGGTTGAGACATTGCAGCTGTTTGTTAAAATTTATCTAAGGAATTCATTTTTACACACTGCAAACCTGTTTCTAGTGAAACAAATAACTAAAAACAGAAATTGCAATTGAAAACCTTAAGCAATTTAGACTGAAATTGCAACTTGCCATTGCAAACTGATAATATTTCCTAATTTGGATTGTACTATGTATTTTCACTGAAATTACAAACTGATAATGCATTTGGACTGCACTATGCACAAAATAGCACTATGCACAAAACTAAAATCCATAACCAGTTGAAACTCTGATATAATGGACTGCAAAATGGACTACAAAATGCCCAAAATGGACTGCATAATGGATTCCCCAAAATGGACTGCATAATGGATTGCATAAAATGCCCAAAATGGACTGCATAACTAGTTGAAAATATGATATAATGGATTGCAATATGCACAAAATAGAAGTTGTCCCAAAATGGACTGCAAAATGCCCAAAATTGACTGTAAAATGGACTGCACTATGCACATTTGCCCCAAAACTACACACAAAATGTAAGTTGTCCCAAAATGGACTGCAAAACACTGCAAAATGGATGTCGTCCCAAAACACTGCAAAACACTAATGATCATCACACAAAGATTGACATTTTTTATTGATCTTCATCCTTCCTTAAGTGACTCCTACATGTTACAAGTAATGTTCATTACATCATCACAAGCTACTAATAAAGACATGTTTTTTCTTATTGATGAGTGATCTTACCATCAACAATCTGGTGAAACTAAATTGATTTCCAGTTGTTTGAGAGAAATCATATTCTGTTTGTGTTGAACTGGAAGTTCCGCGATCCATTTGACTTAGAGATTCAATATCCTGCAATGAACATGAAAATTAACACATAATAATTACAAGTAAGGTAAACGAAAGGTTGCTATAACCATAAATTTATATACCGCGGATCGTTGACATTGTGAGGGCCTCACAGTTCGAGTTTTTCTTCTTTTTCTAGGTTGAATCTCAACCCAACTCTTCAAAAGTTTATGTCTCTTTAACCCAAGTCGATTCTTGAAACCCCCTACTTGTGGCATATGTTCTCTTGTTAGAGTTGAGACATCATCTTCATTACCGACTATTATTTTCTCTTGTGATCCAAACTCCATCACCTGCTTACACAAGTCATGCACTCCTTTTTCTACAAGTTGGTGCAATTTATCAAAAGTTGACACCTCGGCTGCCAATCTAACCATAGTGCAACAAAGTTGCCTATATCATTGTGTGCTAGATAGTTTGGGATCTTCCACAACCTCATTTCCTTGTTTATCATGTATAATACCGTTGCGTGCATTTTTTGTCCACCTTTTTAGGATATATTGATCCATGACAAGTTTAACATCATTTGCCTCAAAGACCTTCAATGCATGGCAACAAAGTATCCCGAAAGTCTCAAACTTTCTACAACAGCATGATATGGAGGATTTGACGGGATCAAATAGCACTCTCCACTCTCCTTCCTCACTGACCAAGGTGATAACATATTCAAATGGAAGTTGAGATACATTTATTTCTTCTATGCAAGCGGCTAAAAATAAGCCAAACTCATCATGAAATAGGTCAAAAATTGTTGGTGTGTATACTTGTGCGAGTTGTATTAGCATTGGCGAATGTTTATAACTCAAATTTGGTAGTTTTTGCCGAGACTCGTTTTCACAGACTAAATCATTATATCGTTTCTCCTCAACAACTCTCTCAAAATGCTTGAAGAATTGGATGACATTGACGTCCGATCTCATGCAAGCCTTAAAGTCCGAGTTCAAACTCTCACTAAGTTGAGTATTTCCCATTCCTAAGGTAAATGCTTCCTTCATGTGACATGTTGCCCATTTTTCTTTGATAGCATATGCTAATCTCACCTAATTGTTTTCATTGACATTAAATTCTACAATCAACTTGCTCCAACTTGCCTCAAACTTCACTTCTTGGTCATAATCATACATGCACTTCTTAAAATCAGTCCAGAAATGACTTTCTATTTTCATCAGGTTACCAAAATGTTTGATCCTATTTTGCATCAAATGCCATGTACATAACCCATGTCGAGTCTCTGACATCGTCTCAACCAGTCCTTTAGCCATCGCTTGGTCTTGGTCAGTGAACAAAGTTTGAGGCGTTTTGTTCCCATGTGCCTCAAGGAAGGTTTCAAATAACCATTTAAATGATTCAGCCTTTTCATCATATAACAATGCAGCCCCAAAAATGATTGTACCCCTATAATGGTTGAAGCCTGAAAACATGCCAACGGTCTATTAGCACGATTGGTGCAATATGTTGTATCCAAAGAGACCACTTCACCAAAATGTCCATTGTCCAATATCATTTTTGCATCAGCCCAAAATACGTTTGTGATTTGTTCCTCGCAATCCATCTGATATGCGTGGTAAAATGATGGATTTTCCAATAGCTGGTGCTGAAAATATTGCATGAGACTACCAGCTTCCCCATAGACCATGCCATATTGTCTTCTTGTTTGGAGGTAGTTCGTGGCATCCAACCATATATAGCCAAGATTAGCTCTACCTGCTGCATATGTGCTCATAAGCTGAATGAAGACTTTTGCATCAATCCAGAGTCCTCTGCCATTTCAATCTCATATGTTTGAACTTCGGATATTACGGTGTGATGCTAGCATATGTGTTGTTTCGGCAAGCTGTAAAGGGTGGTTATGGGCCTCCACAAACTTGTGGATTACAAACTTCTCATTCTATGCATGAAGTGCAATTCTTGCTTTGCAGTTAGTTCTTCTCTCAGCCCTAGGGTTCTTAACCAAAAAAGATCTTTTGTTTGTCAGCCGATGACCCTCCTTGCAACAAAAAAATCTACACGATCTAATGAAGCCATCCACCTTCCTTTTTTTTTCAAATATTGCTTTCTAACTCCAAAGCCAATTTTCCCACCATATCCAAACCCAAAATTGCCATGCTTCATCTATATTATCAAATTCCATGCCGACACTCGGTATTGTAATGTCTGTCATTGTTGTGAAGTTTGTAGTGAAAAAAAAGAATATAGAAAGCATTTTATCATTGAAACAAAGAAAGCATTTTGAAGGTTACAGTGATATGGCTAACTTCCTAGTGTAATGCCGATCAATCCCAAACACGGTGCTCTTCTTATGTGTAATGGCTAACTTCCTAGTTAATGCTCTGACAAATGCAATAGCATACAATATTTCTAGATATTGAAAATAAAAATAAAAACCGGATTAATCCTTTATTTTTCCATGTTGACTAGTTAATAGAAAGCATTTTATCATTGAAACAAAGCAAACATTTTGAAGGTTACAGTGATAAAAGATTTTACCATTAGGGCAAATCAATTTGAAGGTTACAGAACATAAATGCTTTGGGAGTGAATATCTAAGAAACAAGTGAGGCTTGAAGAAAATAACGAGAAAACTTTATGCCACACTATTTCTTCAAATTTATAAGGTTTTAAAGATTAACAGTTTTTTATCATCAAACAAAGAACCCATAGAACATAAGGACTTCTATCATGTTCAGGTAGCAACAAGTCATTGGAAAATAACAAAGAAGAGAAGTTTTGGGTGACAAACAACTTACTTTTTGATAACCTTCACACTAAATATGAATCAGAGGAAGCTTTCTCATTTGATTGGCATGGATGTAGATAGGAAAGAATGTTGAAAAAAAAAGGAAGTTTCTAGCACTGAAGAGTTGCTGCGTGTTGGTAGGAAACAAGGAAGAATTTTTGGCGCCAATGATCCTGGTAGCAAACGAGAAAGAGGTCCCTTAAAGTCGGTAAAACAACACTATTTTTGGAGTTTTAAGGGAGGAGACGATGTGTCACAATTTTATGCTTTGGATTGATCTGATGGTTAAAAATATGGTGACTGTGGGTGAGTGTGTGAAATAGGTGACTATAGTGGATCTGAATCCGAGCTACCATGGTCTTCATCATCAAAAATTTAAACCACTCACAAATACTCACCCTACATCACCTATGTTAAAATTTCCAAAATCCTATCCAAACATAAAATACCAAGAAAATGTTCATCCCAACACTGCATAAACTGCCACAATGTTTCCTCCACGCAACCCTTGTACACCACCAACAAACCTGAACCTCCCAACTTTTGCCAAACCAGTTGTCGTATCCTCCGTCCAGAACCGCCACACAACTTCACCTAGCCATTATAGAACCCACGCTGCCTCAAAACCAAGCCACCACACAAACAGGTCTTGATCTTCATTTCAGCCGCACCTCGTCGTTCACGTCTCACTCCCCACGTTATCATCGCCACAGCAGATCGAACACCAACTGTCCAATCAGGTCTGCACCAGACCACGCCTCTAGCCATGAAATGCAAGAGTCATCGCGAACCACCGCTTGTCGCTGTCCTGCTCCACACCACCAGCCGGGGCCTTCTCCCTCGTCTATGTCCAACATCTTCTCCCTCATGTTTTGGGTCAACTTCTTTTCTTCTTCTTTTTTACTTTGCTTGATTTTATTTTACTTTAGGCTAAACTATATTTTTTATCCCTTATTTTTATTTTAGATTTCGATTTGGCCCCTCTTTTAATTTTCGTTCCGATTTGATCCTCGATCTTGTCAACGTACTATTTTGGTCCTTTCCGTCAAATTAACCTAACGATGTTAAAATTCTTGCCGGAATCCAAGTTCTCTCCCCAAAATTTGACTTTTAGAGAGAGAAACACTTGTGTTTAGACCTGAAGACCAAGATTTTTTCATCCTTTTCACATGCCTTCTTCTTTTGAATCCAGCCAACCAAATAATGTTTAAAGGATTGGAACCATAAAGACCTTTTACGTCTCCTCAGCCTTGTTTAATATTTGAGGTTCAAAAAATTAAAACTTTATTCATGGGAATTCATTTACTGTGCCTTTTTTGTGGTTTATGTGTGATGGGTGAATGAGAATCTGACTCAATTCTTCAACAAGGATCAATATGTGTTGTATCATTTCATGAATTTCATGAATTATAGTGCTACTCTTTCATTGTATTTCAACTGTCAAAATTAATTTAGGGGTTAGTGTTTTGTTTGGGGATTTATTGTTTTGCATGCGTTAAAGGTAGATTTGGATGGGAAGAAGGAAGTAGGAAATAGGAAGAAGGGAGGAGGAAGGAGGAAGAGAAAGAAGAAGATAGGAAAAGAGAAAAGGAGGAAGAAACGCTGGCGAGTTTACCCAGTTTCCGGTGGGTATACCCAGATTTCGGTGATTTAACGCCGAAGATCTAACACCGTTATAACGGTGTTAACGGAAAGAACCAAGTTGGAACGACTTTTAAACTTAAATGACCAAATCAAGACGAATATTAAAAGAGGGATCAAATCGAAACTAAGATAAGAGACCAAAAGTATAGTTTAGCCTTTATTTTAATAGTTATCTATTTGTTTTGTTTGTTCTCTTTGACTTTTTAACTGCTAGGTTTTTTGTTATGGGTTGCTTGTGGGCTAGCTAGTTGGTCCGAACAAAATGGTTTACTTCATAAAATGGATTTTGATGTGTGAAATTCGCAGGTATATGGTTTCGTCCTCAAGTAATAAAAAGATTGAATCCACAAGGACTGTGTCTATGACTAACAATTAATTAAATAACTCGGTTAACTCAACAAGAATAATTGTTGATTTAATGGATAGAATAGGGTAGCAATGCAAAAGTAAATAAATAACAATAAAATAAAACAAGAACAAATAGCAAGAAGGTGTTTTTCAATTGCAAGAAGGTTTCCAAGATTGGGGTTACCACAATGATAAATTACGAATCCTAATTGACTAGCCTTTCATTAATATCAAACTCTTTTGAAGGTGAATTATTCTAACTTAGTTAATGTTCCCTCTCGAGATGCAAGAACTCGGCCCAATTAAACCAATTACTATTCTTGCGGTAATTGTATTTAGATTGAACCAATTATGATTTATGAAAATTCAATGGAATCCTCGAACGACCAAATCTAACTCTCGTGATTTAAGTCTTAAGTTCAATTCCTAAATTTCCAATATCTAGGTTCACCTCTCGGTTCCTACCTAAATATCTATGACATGCAAATAGGTGATCGACAAATTCACATAAATAAGCACAATAGGAACCAAATCAAAGAGTTTAACATTAATAAAAAGGAAAGAAATCAATTCATCAACATAATTGTATCAAAGGGCATAGCCCAATCCTAGAAACTAAGAGAACTACTCAGTCATATGGTAAAGAACAAAGCCATAAAAAGATGGAAGAACATCCCCAAACCAAAATCCCAAGAGAGAAGAAGGAGAAGAGAGAGTTGCTCCAAGATCCAAGCTTTGCCTCCACTAATCTGGGTTGGAACCCCTAATTTCGAATCCCACATTCCTATTTATAGTTTAGGGTTAAAAAGAGTCCAAGCCCACTTAAAATTCAAATTAAAACAACAAAACTTTGTAGCTTTGATGTGCGCCACTGTCGTGGCTCATTCCACGGCCAGTCCGTGGTTCACACTGCCTTGGGGCTTTCTAATCTTCTCTGCCAAACCATGACCATGGTGGCTTCCACGGCCAGGCCTGGTTGGCTCTGTCTCTTCTATCTTCAGTTTTCTTATTCCCACGAACCATGGTCGTGGTCCAGACCACACTCAGGTTGTGGTTGACCTGTCTTGGCCCTTTTTGTGCATCCAGCTCCTATCTTCATATCAACTCCAACATGGTTTCATTCCAGCTCTTCCAAGTCTTTTTTAGCATCATTCTTGCACCACAACATGCAAAACACCACAGTTATCCGAACTAAAGGAAAAACAGACAATAAAATAAACAAATATGTCTAAAAGAACATGAAATGCATGCAAAATAGATACAAAATATGATGTGGAATCACACACATCAAACTACCCCAAGCTTAATATTTTGCTTCTCCTCGAGCAATAACTAAGGCCAGACAAAAAATAAGAATTCAAGATATGACAATGAATAAGGAACCCGATAAACAACAACTAAAAGCAACAGGCATATGCAATTTAACAACAAAGAGATGATCAATATCAAGTCCAATTAGAGTTTTAGGTTCCCTAAATTCATCCTTCTCACTAATTAGGGGCACTCTCCTAACCACACTCAAAGTGTTTAAAGTTAAAGCTAATACGCTCAATTTCCTTCAAAGAAAGTGCTCTACCATAAGCTTGATTATCAACCAATTCTCTAATTTTAATTTTTGAAAAAACAATCAAATCTTAAGGTGTTTTTAAGGTTGTAATGTGACATGAGAATCAAGCATTAGGTGGGAACGCTTTGTGATCTTCATTATGTCTTTTTCCCTTCTCTTTCTCTAAAAAACTTTCCTATCCTTATAAAAATTTCCTTTTTGTTTTCAACTCCTAGCCTCTAGCTCTTCATTGGTACTTTCTTGTACCTTCTCCTCCTTTATCTCCTCCTCATGTTCCTCAGGTTGAGTATGTGGATGTAGTGTGTCAAAGAGAGTTGACCTTATTGCATGAACACTTTACTTGTCTTGAGAATGTAGTTATCGAGTTCATTATGAAGGAACCTGTTTGAAACATAAGAAGGGGGTTGCATTGTGTTTCTTAAGTTTTTAAAACTTTTTCGCAAGCAGATATATTTTCGCAAAGAGATGGACGCAAATATGTTAAAGGACGCAGAGAGCATGTACAACAGAGGTTGGACGCTTGCTGTGAAAGATGACTATAAAAGACACACGCGTTAAGAAAATAGTTCAAACCCAAAGAGTTAGTTATAAGCAAACTAAAACAAATAAAGGGAAAAAAGAAGGACACAGAGATATTATCCTGGTTCACGCTTCACCAAAGAGCTACGTCCAGTCCCCTCTACTTGAGAGTTTTTTCCACTATAACAAAAACATTGTTACAAGTATTAAACACTTCTTCAGGCAAGTATTCAACACCTCTTCAGGCAACACTAAGTATTGTTTTATAGACAAGACTCTTCAGGCTCAAGTATTCTTTTGCAGACAAGCCTCTTCAGGCTCAACCAACTAAGGTTTTGAAAATAGTTTGTTCTACTAAATCACTAAGTGTGAGGGTTTGAGACTTAAGTTCTGAACTCTAATACTTTTCGTAGAGAGTGATATACAAGTTTAAGAACAAAGTAAGTTAGAAAACTTTTGATTTCTTTTGATTGCTTGTTTGCTCGTATGCTTTTATGTTTTTCGATCACTTGGCATCTTCAAAGTTGAGGGTATTTATACCCATCAAGACTTGAGCAGTCTTCAGTCTTTAACGGAAGGAAAAAGATCTGTTTTGATTGTGCATTAAATGCATTATCACGTTGAGTCTGATAACTTATTGAAGCCTTCTGAAAAGCAGGATGGACTATCAGGCGATAGCTGAAAGTAGTGCTAACACCTTTTCCTTGTACCTGAAAGCTGTCTTTTGTCTTTCCTTTTGGAGATAGTCAAATCCTTTATGTCAGGAACAGACTGACTTCAACGTTCGATTGTACGAAGATTACAGAGAATATTTGTCCAAAAGATTTAATGCTTTTACACGAAGAATAATAAATTCAAATATTACAAGTACAAGTTGGTGCTTAAAGGAAATCAGACTAAAGGACAGTACATTGGACTTAATAAAAGAAACTTTTATTGAAAAGAGTCTTTGGACTCAGATATACAAATAACGCTTTTAGTCCAGTATGCGCGAGAACTTAGGCTTTGGATGTACTATAAGTCTTTGGACTTACAATTTCCTGCACACTTAAGATAAACGCATTAGTCCATAACTAATCTTTGTTCACTTAAATTAGTCCTTTGTTAACATCAAAATCTTAAAGGAATTTATGGACTATAACCACTTTGGTTCCAACACATTAACCGTTTCTCTTAGTTTTCATATTGTTTCTGCACTGCAATGATGTCAATGATGGTTAATTGATGAAACTTATGTTGTTCAGTACTTTGATCCTTATCTGTTCATTTCTCTGCTTTTACTTTCGCTTTGATTTTCTCGTTTGTTTAGTGTCCTCCTTTTTGGTGATTCCAAAAAGGGGAGTAGAAGTATAAGCACATGAGATATATATGTATGATAGTGGAAGTAGATGTATAAGTACATTCATAATATCTAAATGATGATATTAAAAATATATGCCTACATGACATGAGTTTTTATATAAATAAAAATTGAATAATTATGTTATAGCGTCTGATTTAATTAAACTCTAAATATTTATCGTTTATTGAAAGATCATTAAAATCATAAAAATGTTTGTCATCAGAAAAAAAAAGGGAGATTGTTGAGTTTTCAAACATCTGATATAGATTTTTTACCCTAAGTAGTTTTGATGAATCAAAACATTTATAGATTGATTAAACTGAACCATATAGTGTACAGTCGTCTGATTAGAGAGATAAGTTTCATCTGACAAAATACGCGTCTACTTGCTTGCGCATCCTTTCAAGACTTTATGATAGCGTTAGACCTATCCCAAAATAGAAGTATCCGCAAAAATCAAGCGTCTAGCCCGATAAAGACAAAGTCTCTAAGTTCAAGCGTTTACGAAAAAATAAGACGAGACTACCTTCAAGCATATTAATCAAGTGTGTGCTCTGTCGAAGCGTCTGAGGAAAAGTTAAGAAAACAATCTTCGTTACCTTGCGTCTACAAACGCGTCTTGACTCATAATATTTAATGTCACGGCCCAAAGTCGGTGTCGGTGACCGGCCAGAAGAGGGGTAGCAACCCCAAATCCAAAGCCTTATCCAGGTTAACACTTCCTCATTCTTAATTCAAGATAAATAAATAACAAAAAAAAATATTTAACATTGAACCTTTCTTCTTTTAAGGAAAAGACAAACTTATGAGTTAAGAGGAAATCTTCTTCTAATAAGTTTTCATAAATAGGATACAAAAAACTCATAATAACAAGTTTGAATACCAAACTCATGGGAAAAATAGATATAATTTAGTTTTTCAATATTTTAAAATGTAAACACATTAACTTTAGTACATAAATAAAAGCATCGATCCTCAGAGGTTGCGACCTGACACTTTAACTCCACAATTAGGAATCGGACAGCTCGGGATGATCCAACGGTTTCCACACCTGCATCTTAACACTATGAGGGGTTAAGTGAAAAAAAAACCAGTAAGGGCATCACAAGTAAAAACATGTGGAAATCATACAAACAGAAAATACAACAATGTCCAACACGTCAAAACCTTTAATCTCACATATTTAACTTCATACTCTCATTGTGGATTTTCTACCATGATGTTTGAATTGCCTCAAGAAATCCACTACAAGAAAAAGGCCCATTACCGAGGGCCAAAAGCCGTCGGTAATGACAAAAAGCTGTCAGTAATCGGCTATTTTTGACGAACGGCCGACTACTAAAAATCCATCGGAAAAAAGCTCATCGGTAACACATACCGATAGCCTATCATAAAAGGCCGTTGGAAATGTTTCCGACGGGCTACGCCTTCGGTAATTACCTACCCCAATTACCGACGGTCTGGCCGTCGGTAATTACCTACATAGAGCTTAGCCGTTGGTAACGCTAATTTTTAAAAAAAATTAATATTTTTAATTAATTAACTATTTATAAACATGCTCAAAGCATACAATACCAAAAACAGTACCAATACATAGCATACAATTCACCAATTTTGTGCAACCATACATAAACATGCTCAAAGCATACAGCACCAATACAATAACAATAATAGTACCAATACAAGACTGGTATTTTGTGAATAAAGTATCACAAACACATGCAATTCAGCAAGCATATCGTACCAATACAATAACAAATAAATAAATTATAAAATTATAAAATAAATGAGAGGGAGATCGAGACAGAGGGAGAGTGTGTGTGTGAGAGAGAGAGGGAGACAGAGAGTGGTGGTGGTGGTGTCGCCTGAGAGGGAGGAGAGTGATGGTGTTGTAACCTGAGAGGGAGAAGAGTTAGTGTAATCAAACCTTTGCAGAGGGAGAAGAGACCGAAAATGAAATGGGAAAACGAAGAGGAGTACTTACCTTTGTAGAGATGCTCGCATTGGTGGAGGGTGCTGGCCGGAGAAAAAGGAGCTCGCCGTGGTGGCTGAGAGAAATGAGAAGAAGGGCTCACGTGGTGGCTGAGAGAAAGGAGAAGAAGGAGCTCGCGTTGTGGCGGTGGTCACGGTGAGGAGAGGAGGCTGAGAGGAGAAGTGAGTGTTCTAAGTGAAATGAGAGGGAAAGGACATTGTGTGCATATTAGTAATGCTTACCGACGGCCTTTCGACGACTAGTCCGTCGGTAATAATTTATTACCCTTACCGACGGCCAAGCTCGTCGGTAAACCAAAAAAGTGACATTGCGTCAATAATACCAAACGACACTTATTGACGGCCTGACCGTCGGTACCAATAAAGTATCCTTACCGACGGCCCTGGCCGTCGGAAACGCAGCGAGAATATTTTGGCGCCTATTTGCCTCAAAATTAGCGAAGGACGTACCGGCGGCCTGGCCCTCGGAAACGTTACCGACGGCCTGGCCCTCGGAAATGTTACTGACGGCATTGCCCGTCGGTAACCTTGTTAGTTATTTATTCGCTTCATATCGACGGCCGAGCCCATCGGAAATGAGGAATACTGACGGCCTCATGGCCTTCGGTAAAAGGCCGTCGGTATACGTGAGTTTTCTTGTAGTGATCGAATATAACATATTTCATCCGCACTATCGAGCGTTATGTCTTGCCGTCCCCGGTAGGCATACAATCCATCCACCACAGAGTGTTATGTCTCGCCGTCCCCAGTGTCGTCTCACAATTATTGGGCGTCCCCAATATATGGTCATATCATCACATCCAAGCTCTACTGGACGTTACATCTCGCCGTCCCTAATTGGCTATCTATAACATTATGCAACTAGGCGTTACATCTTGCCGTCCCCAGTGCATTCTCATAACGGAAATCTCGCACAGCTGGGCGTTACGTCTCGCCGTCCCCAGTGCGACTTTTCAATCGTCAATTCAAGCATGAAGTGTATTCCACAATTCACATTACATGCACATATACAAACTTAAACGTTGGCATCACTTTCATTTCTCACGTAAATTCCAATATCATATCACATAATATCTCCACAACTAAATAATGATAATCCAATGTGCACATATTTATCAATTATCAATCACCAAGACACGAGTACATGGTACCATCCACAATCATAAATATGAACAATATCATTTTCTTATACTTTCATTCTAATAACCTATGCTATAGTCAAATCAACATAACTTATAGTAATACATTATAAACAAGGGTGTTGCTGTGGTACCCTTGAAAAGTAAAGGGTTTGAGTACCTTCTGTCCAACCAGAATGCGTCATCTCAATTAATTGAGTCATGTCAATGTTGGGTTAAGTTTTCACAATTTGATTGGGCCACATAGACAAGGATATGGTACCCAAGGGGTAGCATAGAATCTTCCTATAAACAAACATCTTTCTTTTATCATAATTTGCTTATTCATTATCTCTATAACAGTCATTGTATACATAGCAATTCAAAATGTAGAACATTTAGTCACTACTAAAGCATTCATATTATTATTCAGATCATATAGGGCCTCCTTGGCCACACAAATAAAATTCTCCTCATTGTTCAAAATTGTTGTTTATGGACAACCCATGTCCCAGTTAAGATTTACATCTTGCCGTCTCACTTTACTGATCTTTACTCAATTCTATGACTATACTTCCTAACATTTAGATTATTTTGTGTCCTTTTTAATAAATTTGTAATGGAACCAGTAGTACCTAAGTTCGAAGGTTGTTGCCGAAGATGCAACCTTACCAAGATTGTCTGCCAGGGGAGGTTTTCAGCAAGTTGAGACCACCTTCAAACAAAAACTGTGAATAATAAAGAGATCCATAAATTCTGAAATTATAATCACGGTAAGACTTACATGTCTACTTTCAAATGAAACTAGTTTCAAATAAAAGGGAGGTCTACAACTCCAGATATAGACAGAACTCAATTTTCTAGATTAAACTGGGACTTTCTCAAGTCTCATTAAATAACTATATTTTACCATAATAAACGTCTACATTTCAGTTTTCAAACGCAACAAGTTTCATCTCATTCCGAGCTGTATAACTCAAGATATAAATTTTTGAGTGCAGGCTATTAGGATGCATACTGGCAGACCTAGCCTTGTTTTCAAAAATTATCTGAGAATATCTCAGGTCTCCTAAAATCACGAAATTTATACAATATGTACCTCTATGTATCAGCTTTCAAATGGGACCAACTTCATCTCAATCCGATATCGACAACTCTAGTTACAATTTTTTTGATTACAGGTCTATCAGAATTTCACCCCAAAACCGAGACACTCTCAAAAACATCAAACCTCAAGCTCCAACAATGGAATTCCTTACCTCCAATTTCTAGGGTTCAACTAAACAGTCATAACTTTTGTTTCCCTTTCAATTTCATGAACTTAAATATTATTTAAAGAAGATTGAACAAGAGAAATTCATGAAAACATTAAACTCCCTCACTGAAAATACAAAAATTTCAGCAAGAACAATCCAAGAAAAAAAATAGGTTCAAGGGTTAGGGCCCTCACCTCAATGTTTCTCAACCCTAGTCTTTTGGAGAGAAAGATTATTCTTCCATAGTTCCTTCTTCCACAACTAAGAAGCGAAGGAGAAGAGCATGATGGTTTTGAAGACCAAAGGAAGAAAAGATGAAAGAGAAGGACGGAGGAATCTTACCAAGCATTTTCTTTCAAACCCTAGAGCTCCTTTTCCCATCCTCTCTCACACTCTCTTCATATGATGGGGGAAAATGGGCAGCCCCGGCCCCTCTTTCCTTCCTGTTTTTTTTCAAACACTAGAGACTTATATTACATAGGTCTTCAACTAATTAATTGATATTTCCTTCTTCCTCCCCAAAAAACACTACAAAAAAATATTGTTTTTGTGATCGAATTTTTGTCACCGATTATGATTGGTCGCAAAATTTAAGGTTTGTGACCGAATTTACGACAAGTGATTAATTAATAGGGAACAAGATTTAAAATATGATTTTGTGACTGATTGGTCCGTCACAATTTTTTGTGTTGAAATCGGTGATAAAATCGGTGACAAAAAATGAGAAATGAAAAGTTAAATTTTTTAACTCAATTTGTCACCGAATTTGCCACCCATACCAACTTAATATTTTGTCACCAATCAAAATCGGTCGCAAAAATTATTTTTTTTTTTGCTTTGTCACTGAATTTGCGACCTCAAACCTATTTTTAAAATATACTAGATCTTGTACCCATGCGATGCACGGGTGTAACATTTTTTTGGGTACTTTTTCTTTTTATTTTTTTCATAAAATGTAGAAAATAACACATTAAAATAACAACGAATACATATTTGTATTGTATTTGATTGATTTGGAAGAAAGGATTGTATGTTTGAGTTTTCAAAGTTAAATTGTTGGGGAAATATATGCTAATGAACATATACCTTAGTTTCGTATTTCTAATCATTGACTTTTTCATTCAGTGCAATGAAAAATATAATACTTGAAAGGATTTTCCTAAAATGCACAGTAAGAACTTGTCCTTCTTATACTTGCAACAACATTAGCTGTGACCATGGATCCCAAATAGGAATAATACCCTTTGCCTAGTCTTTTGTATCTTGGGCCAAGTCCCCTGTTGTTTGTTACACAAACTATCAAGATTAGCTTAAAATACATAGATTAGCACTTTCAAGTGTTAATTAAAAAAAAGAGTCAAACCAATCTATTACTAAACATGATCTAGCATTGAAATCATTCTAGCAGTTTCATTCACCCCGAAAGTAAAATAAAAGGAGACAGGAACACTCCACTCCAAAGGAAAAAACCTGTAAATAAGACTTATGGCAGCAAACTCAACCAAGAAAAATAGAGCGAATGATTCAAATATAAATTTCAATATAAATAGAACAGACTGAAGCACATAAAACAATCTAATTTCATTCATCATAATACCAAATTACAAAGGATAGCAGGTGGGGATTTAATTCCTATGACATATATAGATCCCAAGCCACCAAAAGTAAACCAACCACCTATCTTATAACATCATCACGACTCAGAACATCTGCACAGTACGTGTTGTACAAAAACATCTTATAATTAACATCATTACAACTCAGAAAATCTTATTGATTTCATCTCTTAAATGGCCTCTTACAGAAGTAAATTCTGACAAATAGGCAAACTGCCGCAATCCGAAGTCTTCAAATTTTCTGTATGAGAAAGCACATGATTCCTTCCATAACAAAATGGCCAGCCTGTGGCCGAGTCTAGCAGTTTGAGATTAAGGAAAATGTAATTTCCAAATCAAACGGAAGTATAGATACATATGATATTCTCATTTTACACTACAGCATAGTGATCAATAAATTTATTATATATTGAAATAAGAAATGCAGAAAGTGTTTTGAGCTAGGACAACAAACCATAGTCACAACAATAGTGATCTGAGAGTGATTGTAATGTCACATGATATTGATGTTTTCTTGCATGTATAGTATCTGAATGGTTCCAATGTCACTTTTTTCCAGTGTTGATGGTTGTTTTTTTAACTGCGATACTTTCTTGTTTTTGTGTAATTATGAATACTTCTGCGTTTGTGTAAAGCTTCTATTTCTTCTCTTTGATTTGATGACACTATTTTAATGTTAATATTCACAATCATAGAATAACCATGATATACTTCTGCTATTTCCTATCAGCGACAATTTTTGACTTTCCTTCTTTTTAGATTCTTGGGTGCAATTCTCTGGGAACATTGGCCAAGTATTGCTATCTAGATACTGCTCTCAGACACCGTTTATCTTCTGGCACTTTCAGCTTCAGCCTCCTGTTGCGTCACTTCCTCCTCAACCACCGCCTGCTGTAGAGGATGACGGGGCCGTCGATGGGGCTGACCACGTGGATGATTTTTTAGTCGACGACGTGACCCGACAGGACGAGTTCTCACCTCCATGATTTTATTATCTTTGTATTCTTATTTTCGTCTACATAAATTATGTATCAATTGATACATTTATATTAATAGCATGCTTTTCTGTATCTCTTTATTTTGCAATGCAATTTTATACATATGCAATATTTATAATTGGTAATATTAATAATAAATAAAAAATATATTAGTAATAATATTAATAATTTTAAATATAATAATAATATTACTAATACTAATTCTTAAAAAATTAATAATATTTTTATAATAATAATAATGATATAAAAGTATAAATAATAAAATTAATTGATTGCGACCGAATTTCTCACTGATCAATTCGTCGTCACATCTGCCAAGTTATTATGTCTATTGCGATCGATTTTGCAACAGATTTAGTGATGACAAAATTGGTTCCAAGCAACAGTATGCGACAACGTATTGCGATCACATTTAAAATGTTTTGTGACCAAATTTTCGGTCGCAAAATTGTCATCGAATTGGTAAGCCCATCGCAAATGTTTTTACGACTAGGGTTTTGGTGATCGCCTTTTAACCATCTCATAAACGGGCGCAAACAGGTTTTGTGACCGAATTTTAGAAGTTTGCCACCGAAAAGTTCGGTGGCAAAAACCGTTTTTTTTTTGTAGTGAAAATTTCTCCCTAGCCCTTAGGCTTTTCTAAATTGCTTATTTTTTTTTTTCCTTTTTATTTTTTGTTTATCTTGGGTCAGAGAAGTCAATTCCTGTTTCCCTAATTAACGGGGAGGGGTTTCACATTAAAGAACTGATCTAAACATGTAATAAATATGTTGGGAACATATTTAAAAAGGTTACATAAAGACTTCAAGATATACGGGGATGTTCTCTTTAAAAGTCAAAACGAATAAACCAACATTCTTGATACATAGTACTTGACAACAACACCTTTAGTACGTAAATAAAGTCACTTTATAATTGCCTACTCTGACTGATTGCACTAAAGAAGTAATCTGCACTTCAAAGACTCTGATGCTCAGTGGCGGAACTTGAACCAAAAATTTGGGGGAGCCAGAATAAATTTTAATGCATAATTTAAAAATATAATATCATATTATATTTGTAAAATTTAAGTTGCAATGTAAAATCAAAGTTAATCAAAAAACAATATTAAAGTAAATGACTAGGAATTACCTTAATGGGTTGCTATGCGCTCTTTGAGTGACTTGAAATCATCAACAATTAAATCACAACTAAAACTTTCAGCAATCTCCCTTTCATTTACGTGTAGGTAAAAAATATTTTAAAATTGCAACAATCTCCCTTTCATTTACTTGTAGGTAAAAAATATTTTAAATTTTTTTGGGGGAGCCTGTCATATAGAAGATCTGCCAGTGCTGATGCTGCTCTGAACACTTCCCTGCTATGATAAAAGAATGTACTTCAGTACAAGAATACCCTCAATGTTCTTCAAAACATTTAATGCTTCATCAGAATGACTCTATTGCATTAATGGTTTCTCTAAAGACTTGAAATAAAGCAAGTGTTGAAGGAAGAATTTCTCAGAACGGATTTATTATTGTGAAGACTTTGAAGATTTGAAGACTTCATCAAGAACAACGCCAATAATCTAAAAAATTCTCATTTATTGTTGAATCTCTAAATCTTCATTCCTTCATTTACTTCTCAATCATTTGGAATCTTTAAGAGAAGTTATTGCGCAGTCATAACCTCGTGATATCATATTCACTCTTTGAGTGTAAACGGGTTGACTTGCATATGTAAATCGAAGTTGTTGCTTCAAAACAAATCTTTTTATTTGTGAAGCCTGAAGAGGCTAGGTGTGCAAACAATACTCGTGTTATTGAGCCTGAAAAGGCTAGGTGTTCTAAGAATACTTGTGCATGTAACCTGATCATTTATAGTGGAACTCTTGGTTTAGCTAAGGATTGGGCGTAACCCAAAGTTTAGGATGAACTAGTATAAATTGCTTGGTGTGATTCTCTCTTACCTTAAACTCTTAATTATTGCTTTAAGTGTTTATAACTTACAACTAACCAGGGTTAAATCTGTTTATCTTAAACAAGTCTTTGTTTTATTTTATCTCTGTGTTTCTTACTTGACGTAAGACATGTGTTAAAGAGCCTTCAGACGCATACTGTCTATAAGTTGTTTCCAATCGTCTGATTCTTAGTCTTTTCGAAAGGTGCTTTCTATGTTTGAAAAAGTTTTAGGTAAACATTATTCAACCCCGTTCTTGTGCTTACTTTTGTTATTTCAATTTATAGTGGGGGTATTTCACATCATATTATTGTGAGAGTTCTATTTTGGGATAAATATAAAATTGTTTTGTGCACTTTTGTATGCTTGACTCAGCCCAAGTAGAAACAATATTTTTGTGAAATTAATGTCATTATTCTTTCGAGGATAAAGTCATGTCATGTTTATTACATGCTAATTCAAAATACTATTAAGCATCTCTTGGTTTTATTTGAATATGATTGTTGTTAAATATCCTTTAAAATGTGAATTGAATATCTTTTTATGCTTGATATTGATTTATCAAATTCTATTAAGTATACACATTCTTAATTTGTATAATTGTAATCTCACTATCGTGGGTTATGCAGATTTTGCATTGGTTAAATAATTAAGTTTTATTCTTAATTATAATTTATATTGCATTGATAATAGTTATATTATATCGATGTGTTGTTATTAATGTAACTAGATTTTGTACCCGTGCAATGCACGAGTTTATTATGTGTGTTTACACTATTTAGTTTGGATTGATTGTTTTAATTTTAGAAAAAAACAAATTAAATTTGTGTACCGTTTGATGTGGAAAATCATGGCATGGATGTTCTATTTAGGTGATATGCCACTCTCACCATGTTCACATATAACTTAGATCTTCTCTCCGTGTTTAAAATTTGAAAATCTGAGATAGACCCTTTCAAAATCAGATTTGATATAAAAGCTACAACCAAAAGAACTTATTTGGCTTGCCAGGGTAGGCTAAAGCCCAAGCCCCTATATGCCTTGCCAATGTATATATATCTTATTAGTCGGAGATCACCATAAGTTTCAGAACCACTATCTTGTAAAGTTGAATTATGTGAAAGAGGGAAAAAGGCAGATTTTACCATTAGAATACAGTAACACTACAAAAACATACAATTTGAAAGAGCAAAGCAACTAATTTGAAATTGAATAGAATGTCTCCATGATTGAAATCAAACTCCATGATTGAAATCAAAATCCAAGTCCAAAGAGAAGGCCTCTGCAAGGACTGTGAAGAAAAAGGCTTCTCCAAAGACTTTTGTGCCTAGTAACCATGGAAGTGGCCTTCCTACTACTGCATACAATCCCATCTCCGTAACACTTAATACCCTACAAACATTATTAGTTGTTAACAACCATTTCCCAAAAATAGATAATACATATGAGCATTCCAGTAGTGATCAAGGAATGGTATGAGTGTGATTTAGTTTCTAACAATGGCAGTAGCTATGGTGAATCAACAGTCCCTTAAGAGAAAGTAGCAAATTCTTCTATGTGGATGGATATTATACCTGGTTGTGATAATGATAAAAAGGAGAAGATCCGCATGAAGAATGCGAGGAAGCACCAGAGGTAGAGGGAAATGGGAGCTCAGGAGTTGCATGACCGTAGCTGTGGGTATCTAATGTCAAAGAAGCTAGCCAGAATCACTTACACAACAATTAGGGGCAATATAGGGTCCTCTTCTGAGCGAGCAACATTGGCTTTAATGTTAAATGAGGGCAAGCTGGAGGAATGAATATCTTGGTTGTTTCAAGTAAGTCAAGATGAAGAATCACATACCAAGGACACTACTACCAACCTTGTTATGAAGTTATTTTGAAAATTGACATAAGGGAAAAGAGTAGTCATTTCTTGTGAAGGTGATCTTCAGAAGGCTGAATACCAAGGATGGATTTAGTAGGTTATACTAACAAATCAGCTTCTATCAGTGCTGCTTCATTTATCTTCATAGATATGCAACTGTTTTTATTGAAAAAAAAAATGTAGCTTCATGAGTAATAAAAATCACCGGAAAAATAAAATGGTTCAGAGAAGACTATTTTGGAGGAAGAACAAAAGATGCAGTATGCATCAACTATTCTTATGTATGTTATGATCTAATTGTTTCAAGTAAATATCCATGACAGCAACCAAAACTGATACACCATCCAGCACCCAAACAACAAACCAACTATACCCAACTATACCAAGTAATTTTGATCATAAATCAGTAAACATAAACCATCAAAACAACAGCCTGCAAAATTCCTTGTAACAGCACACAAACCTAATTGCTTAATTGTACCTATATATCAATCTGAGAAATGTATAATAGTAAGATTCTCCAAGCATTTGATAATTGTAACAAATCCAAAGCTTTAAGAATCATATTTCGTTTCACATTATACTACGTTTAATTAATAAATTAAGATGATGATGATGATGGTGTGTGTGTACACCAATTCCCAGGGAAGGTAGGAGTTTGGGGGTGGTACGTAGTTAGTATGTGGAGGCACCGAAGAAGCATCAGATACCATGGATAAATCTTCTTCAGACTCCTCCATTCTTGCTCCCTTTCCTTCATAGTCTACAATCCCACCTCTCCTCTGGAAGTAACACAACATCAAACTTGAAATAAGTGGCAGATACATCAAAACATAAGTTAAATTAGGAATTATATAAAAACATTTAACATGTTGAATACAAATAATTTAAAGTAAAGCACAAGTTACAATTGCAAAAACTGAATCTAAACTCAAGAAACAAATGCACAAATTATTTGCACATACACATCTTTACTT
The DNA here is from genome assembly GCA_039655645.1 of Ammopiptanthus mongolicus. Classification (NCBI taxonomy): domain Eukaryota; kingdom Viridiplantae; phylum Streptophyta; class Magnoliopsida; order Fabales; family Fabaceae; genus Ammopiptanthus; species Ammopiptanthus mongolicus. Next base: position 17,005,326 of record CM077344.1, on the reverse strand, counting down.
GTTATGTCCACATAGTTATGCTGAAATCATTTATAGCAGAATATACTTTAAATTAAGAAATTCCCGATAGAACTTGCCAGTATCAAAATGGGATTAAATTGGACATTTACCAAATTCAAATAGATCGTATGTTCACACGTACATGAATTCATTTTATTGAAAGATAAATGAAGTCATCATAATAGTTGGCAGAGAAGTGAATAAAATCATTGAAATTTTATGTTCATTGACAGATCAAACAAAAACTATACCAAATTGGGGGTTTATAAGAAAAATATGGAAGAGAAAAATGTTATCAAATATAAAATTTCAATTATGGCTTCTTTATTTGATCCATTTCAGAAATTTGGAGGCAGATTTAGTGGTTCTTTTATATGTTACATGTTCATGAGTGTAAAGTTTTTTTCATTCTTTACAAGGGGCAAAGCCAAGGCCTTTAAACTATCACTATCTCGCCATTATTCTCTCCCTACTTGTGCTCTGTATCCCATTGAGCATCTACCTCATTTTCACCTCCACGCCTTTCTCCCAATCCTTGTGCAGCTAACCACCTTTGTCTTTGATCTACAACTGCACCTACTTTTGGTTATAGTAGGTGCAACATTTTATTTCTTCATTGTCTATTACATAATACAGAAAATTCATTGTTGCCATTGTTTATTTCGAACATTCGAATGGAGATATTCAATGTGAATATAAAATATTTTCAAAGAAAAGGGCTTCTCTTTGTTTGGATAACAAAATGTTTTTTCTTTGCGGATGAATTTATATTATACACTAAAACTTGAACTAAATGTGTGTTTGTTATCTCTTTGTTCATATTTGTGTGTGTGTGTGTTAGCTTGCACTTTGTACTAACCATATTTGAGAGAAAATATTGCTTCATGTGAAACATCTACTGAATTTAATGGCATAACATCCCTTTACATATATTGTTCATAGGTCATGGCCATACTTGTAGATTTCATACTGGTTTAGTTTCCTGCACCTACGGTATCTCTTAGACCACCACTTGCAATCAATGCAGGGCCTATTACTAAGGTATTTTATATAATTTGCTGACATTATAAATTACATCCTTCTATCTTTATAAAGAAAAAGATACGGCTAAAGCATATCCTTCATGTTTTGCTATAATTTCCATTCCAATTCAAAAAACAATTTAAATATGAATTATGTGGGCTTGTTATGCCTAAATAAAGTGTACTCAAATGGCTACAATTTCTTCAACTTGCTACCTTTTTGTTCCAATAATTTTATGGTTGTACCCCATAACACTATTATGTGCAATAGTGGTTGATGACCTCAAAAACTTAAACCCACCTCTAGATTTTGACTCCACAATTATGACCAACTGTCTCAATAACCCATCTCTTAGGCACTGCACTTCCTCTCCAATGGACCTTGATGAAATATTCAAATACACTATTGTTGCTAGTCATCATTGTAATGAATTAAAGAACCCCAATTGTGTTGACTAATTCCCCAAAGTTGATCTTAGAAACTGCCCAAATATTGCACCACTTTACTTGTCATTTGATTTCTTTTGGAGGTACTGCCCCTTAAGCATTTTGTCTATTGATTTATCCAACAATTTTATTAAGGCTAGTTTCCCAATTGATGTTCTCCATTGCACCCAAATTCAGGCTCTAGATTTAAACATCAATAAGTTTTATTACGACATTCCAATGGAAGGTTTCTCTCCCTTGACCAATCTCACTTTTCTGAACCTATCCTATAATTGTTTCTTAGAGAGTGAACTTTTTGATTCCCAATTTTTCAAAAGGTTTAATTCTTCAAGTTTTCTTCATTATGGTGTTCTCCTGGATCACAAAAGGTTTACATTAAAAGTTGTCATTCTATTGGTTAGCTTTCCCATCCTTATTCACATCTACAAAGGGACCTTGAGAGATGGTACTGAAGTGAAAATTGAGATGTTTTGGGATGATATTTCACATAGTTTTTAACATTAAAATTCTTATTGATTCAAAAACAAGAATTGCTGGCTTAAGGTGAATTTGGTAAGATTTTGAATAGACTGTTGTAACGTTGGATAAGGAATGTTTAAAACAACCTAATCAGGCTACTTTATTCATTAAATTCAGTAGTAAATGCATATGTATAGTATTTGATACTTGAGATATGGTAATCAATCTCCATAGGTGATGAGACTCAATGGAAGGGATGAATTTAATGATAACCCTGATTTTAATTACCTGGTTATTGTCCTCATAATTTGCAGAGTGTACATCTATCTATAATCTACAATTCCATAATATGTTATATTTGTAAATTTGATCAGTGAGGAGAAGCTCAAGTGCATCTTCTAGAATACAAAATTATTAGCTCAAGTACAACTGAATATAAAGTATGTTATGCATGACCAAACTATAAGGAGGAGAAGGCAAAACTCACCAACTCTGCAATTCGAGTGATGAATCATTTTCACTGATCATGTAACACCCCGATTTTCTTAATCTTTTTATTTAACTAGTATTTAAGTAATTGTATTTTACTAGAGGGTCTAGAACATTGAATAAATTATTCCGAGGCCATAGTCACGCTCTACGCTATCGTAGGAAGCTATGGTTAAGTTTTGGGTCGAAAACTCATACGGAGCCCGGTCTGCGTTTTTCCTTGACAGTAGTGCTTTACTAGTATCGAGACCTAATTTGGACCCGTGAACGAGACAGTTAGTCTTAGAATCACGTTTCCTATATTTTCGAAAAAGTTCGTCCTGACGTTCGAAAATGAAAATAATATATCATAATCGGACCGATAATCGTTCTAGCAGACGATTCGAGCTATCTTAGGGTTTTTCGAGAACTTTAAGCCAATAATTTTCTAAACAGGGCTATGATAAATTATTTGGGGACTCCTACTAGTGTAGTGAGGGTTTTCAAAATATCGGGACGCGAAATGACCAAATTGTCCTTGGTCTTTTTACTAAATTACCTTTTTACCCTTTTCTTAACTCTTAAGTTACCTCAAATGAAAATATCTAAATTTTCATGACTCACCTCACTCTCTCTCCATAATTTCGTGCAGCCCTCTCTCTCTGATCCCCTCCAACTTCTTCTTCTTCCTTCCTTTCTTCTTCCTCCTTCATTTTCTTCCATTTTTCTTCATCTCCATTTTTCTTAAGCTTCCTCAAGCTTTTTCAAGAAGGTTTGTGAAGCAAAGTTGCTCCTCTCATCCTCCTCTATCACCTAGAAGGTATAGATTTCATCCTTGAGCTCTCAATCTTTATTTTCTCCATTTATTTTCAAAAATTTCAATTTCTAGATCTAAACTTCAAAAATATCTAGAAAATTGTAGAAAAATCATTTTGAGACCAAACCAATTCCTATGAGCTATTATCATCCCCTAATATCATAATCCAAGAGCTTGTAATGAAATAAAATATCTAGCCTATTTTTCTAGGGAACGCCGAATGAGTTATTTTAGGGGGAAATGGGGTTTGTGGTTCATTGTTCTTGATTCCACATGTTTCATCCCTTAATCATGTAATCCAAGTGATTAGGAGGCCAAATCAAACTCTCACCTATTTTTCATGATGATGGCCGAAACCCTACTTTGTTGGTTTAAGGGGTTTTGGTTCAAATCTTGGATAATTGATCATTGATTATGCATTAGGTATGCTTAAGGGTCATTGATCCAAGAGTTGGTAGAATTTCAATATCCCCAGCCTATGTAATTGATTAAGGACAGTAGCTAATCCTAGAGATTAGGTAGATTATGGTTTCATTATTTTAATTTCTGGTTGTTTTTATTGTATAGAATCTGACAGGACTCGAACGCTCGATCGCGCACTAGATTGACTGCTGCGGAGCCGCATTTGGAATCTCCAGGGAAAATCACAAAGGTGGGGGAAAGAACCACAATATCGTCGGGGAGGCAAGATTTAAATAATATATATTGATATGCGAGGGCGACCTAAACCTACTAGAGGTCGTCTGACCGTTAGGTTGATTTTACTGCATATCGAGGTTGTCTGTGCTGTGATTGGATATTTGATATATTATATGTGATATGTGTATGATGTCTATTATATGCTATAATTGATTAAATGTTTATTTATTTGTAAGTTGACTTTACTGTTGAAAATATATTCTGACTGTTGTTGATGTCTGTTGTGACCGCTGATGTCTGAGTAGAACTAGGCATTGATTTCTGATAAATCGGGTGATGAATGTGTGATGAGAAAGTCGAGGTTATATATATATATATATATATATATATATATATATATATATATATATGTCGTAGTGCTCAACATAGTGATATAGTTGATCAGTTTGTTGTTGTGATGTGGGTTGATACCCGGTTAAGCCGGATGAAAGTTGGTCGTGGTTGTATATAAGTCGTGGTTGAGGCACTAAGTGTTGATCCTGAGATGAGTCGGTGAGATTCATGTTGCATAGTTGTTATTCATCACTGTGTTGGCATACGGGCGATTTCGATCTTACCTGCGGGGAGATGGTCGTACCAATTAGTTTGGCGTAGGGGCGATTTCGATCTTACCTGCGGGGAGGTGGTCGTACCCGTTAGTCGAATTGTAGATGGACGGGCGCATATCTCGATCTAGCCTGCAGACGGGGGGATATGTCGTTACCGAAAGTTGAGTTGTTAACGAACGGGCGAATGCTCCGACCTAGCCTGCGGGCGGGGGAACTTATCGTTACCGTAAGTTGCATTGTTGACGGGTGAATATTCCGACCTGGCCTGCGGGCGGGGGAATATGTCGTATCCATGAGACGATTTGGGCCTGCGGGCTTTAGACCGAACCCTACTTTATGGGGGTGGCATAGTGATGATTGGGACACCTTGATCCGTTGGGGATGTCGCGTCGTGTTGCATGAGTGTGAGGGACAATAGTTAAGGGAAAAATTATTCGGAAGTCGTTTGATTGTAACTGTCGTGTTTGTGAGTGTGCTATCCATATACATTATTTATATCGCTGTTTTCCCCATGTATGGCATATTACTGTTTTTTATCCCCCATACTTTTCTATGTTGTATTTCTTTGTTCTCGATGGTACGAGAAGACCCTGATGAGGAGTTTACAGAGGAGATTGACGGAATACCTGTTGAGCCTGATGCCGGCGGGAGAGCCTCGGATCCCAATGCTGGGGGACCTTGAGCGCCAAGAGATGAAGTCGGAGTGCATTTTTTGTTCTGATGCTATGTTTTTAGTTTTTATTTACTTCGTACTCTGAAGTATTTTATATTTGATATCAGTGTTGTAGGCTCTACTGATGGAGCCAATACTATTATGTATATATACTTTTATTATGGTATTGTATATTTTAATATTTCCGCAAAATTTATACTACTACGCTACGCTATAACTCTAATAATTATAAGTGGGGTCACCAATGGGACCTCCTAGGAAGAGGTTGTCTCATTTTATGGTATCAGAGCAGTTTAATTCTTAATTAAGGACTGCTTGGGTTAGGTTGTGATTTCTGGCCGTGTCTAGTTGAATCCGCATTGGGTACTGGCTATGCTTAGAAGTTGGGTAGAGCGTCCAATGTGCAGGTTATCGAGTGTGATAACTGCTTTAAGACATATGATGTATATGCCCGGCTTTCTGTTCGCGAGGTGAGACTTAGTTTCACGAGGCGAGGCTGAAAGGCTGCATTTTATTCTTCGGACAGACCTTTTGGATCACGAGGCGAGAGTTGGTTCGCGTCGCGAGGCCGAGAGGCTGTACCTTATTGATCAGTCTAGCCTTCTGTCTCGCGTGGCGAGATTTGTGTCGCGTCGCGAGGCCAAGGGATTGTATTCACTACTCGGTCTGATCTTCTGGATCGCGAGGCGAGCATTGTTTCGCGTCGCGAGTCCGAGGGATTATATTTTTCTGTTAGGACTGATCCTCTGGCTCGCGAGACGATCATCGTGTCGCGGGGCGAGTGTCTTTTCCCTTGTTTTCTCCTTTTCTAGCCTTCTCTTATGTACCAAAGCTAATTTTTTTCTTCACCAGGAAAAAAAAAATGGTTCACGGACCACCTAGAGGACGTGGCGGAAGGGCCACAGCGAGTGCCGCTCAACTCGGAATTGGTTACGAAGCAAGTTCCCACGCTGTCGATGGGATAGAATCAACTGATACCCTGATGACAGTTAGGGAACTGGCAACGGCAATGCTGCACCAAACGCAGCAGAACGCTCAACTGCTATAGTTGACCATGCAACAATAGCAGAGACAAAATCAGCAAGGTGAAGGTGTGAGGGAAGACACCGGGATGAATACTTTTTTGAAGGGGAAGCCGCCACAGTTCAATGGCGACTTCAACCTAGAGGGAGCTGAACTCTGGGTACAAGAGCTAGAGAAAATCTTTGCGGCGATTCACTGCCGTGAGGACAGAAAGGTAACATATGCATCCTTTATGCTGATAGGAGGTGCAGAACTGTGGTGGAAAGGCAAGCAGAGGATACTTGAAGCTGCAGACAGACTCATCAACTGGGGACTGTTTCGGGAATGCTTCCTGGAGAATTATTTCCCTAGAATGATAAGAAGAGAAAAAGAGAAAGAGTTCATGGGTCTGAAGCAAGGGACCATGTCTGTTGGGGAGTACTCTGCAAGATTTGAAGCGCTGCTCAAATTTTCTGAATTTTACCATAGGTTCCCTGACGAAGAATGGGTTTTCTGTCGTTTTGAGGATGGTCTGAAATATGAACTGCAAAGGGTGATTGCACCACTGAACATCACACAACTGCCGGATATGCTGGAGAGATGTTGTGTCATTAAGAACATCGACAAAAAGCGAGAGCTACAACAAGGCAGAATTGGAGGACCGACTCGGAGGTTTGACCAGAGAGGTTGGGGCGGAAAGGGAAAGTTCCAGACGGGACGGAGGCCTTATGACCGTCAGGCCGCAAGACAGACTAAAGGACAACTCCAACCAAGTGGCTGCTTCAGGTATGGAGGAGCATATACAATTCGGGACTGTCCGATAAAGGAGACTCGCTAGTGTTTTCGATGTGGCCAAGTTGGTCACATAGCCCCAGAATGTACACAAGGAGCGAGGTACAATACAGGCGGGCAGGGCCCAGTGACTAGGACTCAAGGAACTGGACAGCAAGCAGCAAGACCATAAGCCACCGGACGGGTGTTTACCATACGAGGGGCTGAATCCTCTCAATCCCCTGATCTGATACAAGGTATGTGCCTAGTGTCAGGTAAACTCTTATCTGTATTGTTTGACTCGGGAGCTACTCATTCTTTCATATCCCAAGAGTGTGTGGATCATTTGAAGTTGCCTGTCGCTTTACTTCCCCATGACTTACCTGTTTCTACTCCTACCAGTAATTCCTTGACAACCATAACTATCTGTTTAAATTGTCTTATTGTCATTGAGAATCGAACTTTTTCTGTTGATCTCATTTGCTTACCTATGCATCAACTTGATATCATTTTAGGCATGGATTGGCTTTCGGCTAACCATGCAGTGTTAGACTGTTCTAAAAAGACCTTATCTTTCCTTGAGCAATCTAGATTAATGCTTGCCAAGGATAGTAAGCTAGGTAGTAAATCTCAGAAACATGTGTTGCTACTCTCTGTGGAAGCTAAGGAACCTCCTACATTGGATTCGTTGCCTGTAGTGCGAGAGTTTCCGGAAATTTTCCTTGATGACGTTCCGGGTTTACCACCGGAGAGAGAAATAGAGTTCGCTATAGATCTGGTACCGGGAACTGGACCGATTTCGATAGCACCTTATCAAATGGTTCCAGTGGAGTTAGTGGAGCTGAAAAAGTAATTGGACGATATGTTGGATAAGGAGTTTATAAGACCGAGTGCCTCACCTTGGATAGCACCGGTGCTGTTCGTCAAAAAGAAGGACGAAAGTTCGAGGCTGCGCGTGGATTGTCGACAGCTGAACAAGGTGACAGTCAAGAATAAGTATCCGTTGCCTAGGATTGACGATTTGATGGACCAGTTGAAAGGAGCGGTAATATTTTCGAAGATTGACTTAAGATCTGGTTATCACCAGATTCGAGTCAAGAGGGAGGATATACCGAAGACGGCGTTTAGGAGCCGGTATGGACACTACGAGTACCTGGTTATGCCTTTTGGCGTAACTAATGCTCCAACAATATTCATGGATTACATGAACCAGATTTTCCGACCGTTCTTAGATAAGTTTGTTGTTGTGTTTATCGACGACATTCTTATTTATTCCTTTGATCGGGAAGAACATCAGGAACATCTTAGGATTGTGCTTCAAGTTTTAAAGGACCGACAACTTTGTCCAAGTGTGAATTCTGGTTAGAAGAAGTACAATTCTTAGGTCATGTGATTAATCGTGACGGGATAGCTATAGACCCAGCAAAGGTTGAAGCTGTAGTGCAGTGGGAAAGCCCTAAGTCGGTGAGTGAAATACAGAGTTTTCTGGGCTTAGCTGGATACTACCGAAGGTTCATCGAAGGATTCTCGAAAATCGTGTTGCCAATAACACAGCTAACAAGGAAGGGAATATCCTTTGATTGGACGGATGAATGTGAGAAGAGTTTTCAGGATCTGAAAAGGAGGCTGACTGTAACGCCCCGATTTTCACGTTTTCTATTTCTTTAGTATTTTAATGTCTTTATTTTATTCGAGGTCTTAAGAATGGAAATAAAATATTCCGAGACCACAGTCATGCTCGACGATATCGTAGGAAGCTACGATTAAGTTTTGAGTCGAAAACTCAAACGGAGTCCGGTCTGCGTTTTTACACTGACAGTATGATTTTACTGCTCAGAAGACCTCAGATGGACCTGTGAACGAGACAATAAGTTTTAGAATTCGATTCTCTACATTTTGGTTAAATTTCGTAAAAATTTCAGAAAAATCACTTCCTGACCTTCGTTTGGGCGGAATCCTCAATCGGGTGACGAACGGAGCCACATATAGATTTACCGGGACTCACCAACAGATAATCTTGATATCACATCATCCCAGGACACTTGGGAGAGTATGCCAGAGTCGTCATGACGTTCGGAAATATCTGGATGCAAAATGACCAAAATGCCCCTAACCTTATTCTTTTACACTTTTACCATTATACCCTTTTGGCAAATGACCTTTTTACCCTTAAGTGAAATTTTAAGAGGCTGAACTCAGCCCCTCACTTCATCATTTTCGCACAGCCCCTCATCCTTAGAAGCTCCATAGTTGTTCTTGAGAGAAAACTCCATTTTCACCTTGAAAAGCTTGAGTTTTTGTTGGAATCACTTGATTCCTTGAGCAATCTTTCTTCATTTCAAGGTAAGATCACTTCTATGATCTCTTAGCTTCTTGAATCTCTCTTTATTTCAAGATCAATCTTCATTTTCATGAAAAAAATTTCTTAGATCCAAAACTTCGAAAATCCATAGGAAATTGTAGAAAAATCCTTTTGAGGTAAGACCAAGTTCTTTGAACTCACATCATCAATCTCTACCTAAACCCAAGAGCTTATGATTCAATTCTCATCATAGCTCAAAAAGCACATTTGGGCCGAACCCTTTTGGATGATGATGAATAGTGTTTTCATTAATTTTTGATTTTTAACACTTGATTTCATCCTTAGCTTTCCTAATGCCTTTGAATCCATGAAATGGAAAACCAAAACCAATTCCTAACCTTTTAACGTAGGGTGGCCGAAATCCTCTTTGTTAGGATTGTTGAGATTGGCTTTGATTGTTGTTTAATGTTGGATTGTTGTGTTGTTGTAGTTGTTGACGATTGCCAGGAGGTTCAGAAACCGATCAACCGACTTTGATCTGGGAATCTGCTCATCAACAAGTATGGGGAGAAGAACCTCATCACACCAAGATTGTGGTGGTGAAGATGGTTGTTTAAGTTTATGTATGGGTGAAACCCTTTAGTTTGGGTTCACTTTTATGTGTTAAGTTTTGTTAAGTTCTCTTGGAGAACAAGATTGTTATGATGAGTTTATGCCTGAGTATGTTGTAGTGTGCTTTAGCATAAGTTGATGATGATATGATTGAATGAAAATCATTTCCATGTATGTTGAAAAACCTACTTTGATCACTAGATCAAGTATGGACTTTTATTGTTTGATTATGAGACCATGATGTGTGATGGACTTATATGTTTGATTATGATATAGGAATGTGTAATGTGGTTTATCATAATTGTATGAGCTACATGTGCTTTGTTGGTGAAGCAAAGTCTCCATTTTTCTTTGTAGTAGGCTTGTGGCCTTAGTAAGAGGAAAATATAGGAACATATGTTGTTCTTGTTTTGGCAAAGTTTTGATGCAACAAAACATGATTTCATAACCTATGTTTTCAAAGAGAAACAAAAGTGATTTTGATCCAAAGATCAAATGAAGTTTTCACCTTTAAAGTGTGTCACCAAATTTGGGAAAATGTCTTTTCTTTAGCCATAGGTCTTTTAATCAAACTAAGTGTTTCAATAGAAGAATTAATGAAGGAGTTAGGGAAAATAAAAAACAGGGCACTCGCCCAGCGAACCCCGTCTCGCCTCGCGAGACAGAGGGAAGATAAGGCATTCATTCGCCAGGCTAACATTGCCTCGCCTCGCGAGACAGTGGACTAGCCCGAGCAGCAAAGATGCAGCTTCTCGGCCTCGCGTCGCGACGTCGTTATCGCCTCGCGAACTGCCTAAGCAGTAAAGATGCAGCTTCTCTGCCTCGCGTCGCGATACAATCCTCGCCTCGCGGAGCAGAAAGACTATCTAAGAAGTAAAGATAACTTCTCTGCCTCGCGTCGCGATACAATCCTCGCCTCGCGGAGCAGAAAGACTGTCCAAACGGTAAAGATAACTTCTCAGCCTCGCGTCGCGACATAGACCTTCGCCTCGCGAGAAATGGTTTGTTTATAAAGAGTGTTTTTCAATTCAAACTGTAAAGTTTTATGCTTTAAAAACCTAAGTTAAGTAATTGACTTAGAGTTGAAGACAAGGGATAATTAAGTGTAATATGTGGTGAAACAAGACCATATACTATACCATTGATGACTTAGTACATCAATGACTTCATGAGACATAAACACAAACATAAAACGTTTTGGGTTTTGGAAACAGTAGTTCGATGACGGGCCGGTGATTCGGACCCCGATCAGTCGTTCACTTATTTCAGTCTTGTGATGACTCGATCCCGGAGGGATCACGAGATTTATCTGGTGGATAAAGGTTTTGTTTTCAAAAGACGCGTATAGTTCCTAAGGAAGAGAACCTTAGTAGACTTCGAGGTTTATCCGGGGGATAGACTTTGCTTTATCGCATCTGCTTTGTGTAAGCATTGGCATTTCATGTGCATAGTTGTAAGGCCTTAAGCCTAGGAGTTGAGCTTACACCTTGATGCGGGTGCGAATCTTACGGTGACGATCTTCAATGGTCTTTTTGGAGGTATCAGGGTTGGAAGGGCTGACATGTGACCAGTTGGTGATTCTTCTGTGTCGTGGCGAATCCGTGCAATACACTGATATCCTCTACTAGATGCCGTACTTTTCATGTTTGGTCGAGAGTGTTACCGTAAAGCCAGATACGTGCACGTTACGAATGTTGTAGCATCTTGCTCATGGCTGGCAGAAACCGGAACATGTCCTCCCATTCATTCTCTCCGACGTTTTGTTAGCTCCATGGAGTAGGGGTCAGAGTAGTACCCAGTGACATTGACATTGAGTCATATACATCGCACTGCATGGCTATTGATGTTTACATTTACTGTTATACATCGTTGTACCTTTTAAGAATACCTTATATTATGCTGTCAACTGCTTAATATGTTTGACATCGAGAATTCTGTAAGCATGTTGGGTACGCTGTTACCTGGTGAGTCGTCCCGTTTTTACTACTGCTGTTTTGTTGTGTTGATGAATGGGAATCTCACCCATATCTGTATGTTTTCTATTAGTACTTGCTGTTGCTGTTTGAACAGATGGACGTGGCGATGGTTCAGCCCAGTAGTTTCCTTGAGCTCTGAGGCGGACCTTCTTTTTTGTGGTCTAGTTTTGTTGTCGGCCAGACTATGTCAATTTTGTAGTACTTTTGGGGAGCTACGACTCCTAGTACTTGTTGTATCAGTTATACATTTGACCTATGTCTATATATAGTATTATTCCTTTTTCTGTTTATGTCCCTATAATTTTTATGCATATTATTCTAGAAATGTATGGCGAACCTAAGTTCGTTATTAGTATTATTTACCTTTACTAAATCCCATTGCATCTTGTGAAAAGAAAAAAAAAAAAAAACCGTATTTTCCGCATTAAGAAATATTTTTTTGGCCCTATAAACGTTCGGGAATGTGACATTCGGGAAAGGGTGTTGCATTATTTGGTATCAGAGCTGGCTGAGTCTTTTTGGGGTTGTAGGTTATGGTCTGTCTTGTTTGTGTTGTGTTCTCTGTGTGTTTCTCTGTTGTTTGCTTTAGTTTTGTTGTGGTTCTTGTGTTTGACAGTTCTGGTTTTGAAAGTAGCAATAGCTGCTCAAAACCTGACTGCTGCTGTGAACGCCATAGGGGAAATGGCTGCTGCTATGGTTCAACGTGACGAAAGAGCTGCCGGAGGAAGAGGACTGGACGAATTTCTTCGTCGGAATCCACCTCAATTCAAAGGTGAATTTAATCCTGAGTTGGCTGAACGCTGGATCCAAACGCTGGAGAAAATCTTTGGAGCGATGAGATGTACTGAGAATGACAAGGTTGTCTATGCAACCTATATGCTGGTGGAGGATGCGGAATACTGGTGGGAAGGAGCCCGTCAGATGTTGATTCACGATCAACAAGCTGTGGATTGGAATGCTTTTAAGGGAAAATTCCTGGAGAAGTATTTTCCTGCGAGCGCAAGACACGAGAAAGAGATGGAGTTCCTCCAGCTGAGACAGGGGGAATGACCGTAGCTGAATACGGGGCTAAGTTTGAAAGTCTAGCAAAGTTCTCAAATTACTTTCTGGACAACCCAAGAGAAGAGTGGAAGTGCCGGAAATTTGAAGGAGGTCTGAGGATCGACTTGAAGAGAACTGTTGTTCCTCTAGAAATTTTTGTTTTTCCGAGGTTGATGGAGAAGTGTCGTCTGATCGAGAGTTTGGAGCCCAAGGACAAGCGGGTACAGAGTTCTGGACCGAGCAAGTTTCAGAGAGGGAGCGGTGGTCGAGACAACAAATCTCGATGGAAGCCGTATGCAAAGCAACAAGATCGACAACAACGTTCCGTTGGAGGAAGCAGTGGGAGTTTCAGTCAGTCTGGAAATGCCCCAACCAAGTGCATGAAGTGTGGGAAGAGCAATCACATCACCAGAGATTGTTCGATCAAAGGGATTATCTGCTTCAAGTGTGGGAAGCCGGGACACATCTCACGTGAATGCATGCAACCAAAATTGGAACATTCTGTCAACAATGTCCAAGCTGCAAGGCCTCAGATGAAGGGCAGAGTCTACACTATGGGTGGTGCTGAAGCTTCTCAGAATGAAGACTTGATCCAAGGTCAGTGTGTCATGGGAGGTAAAACTTTAACTGTACTGTTTGATTCAGGCGCAACGCATTCTTTTATTGCCTATGACTGTGTGAATCTGTTAGGATTATCTGTGTCTTCTTTACCTTTTGATTTGGTAATTTCTACGCCTACTGCAAAGCCTGTTGTAACTGCTAAAGTTTGTTTGAACTGTTCTATTTCTGTTAAAGATAGAACATTTTTGATTGATTTGATCGGTTTGCCTCTTTCGCAAATCGATGTAATCTTAGGAATGGATTGGTTGTCTTCTAATCATATCCTGTTGGATTGTGCAAATAAAACCTTAGTTTTCTCTAGTTGTGAGAATTCTGGATTTTTGACTGCCAACCAAGTAAACGCTTCTTTGAGAGAATGAGCTCAAGGATACATGTTACTATCTTCTTTGGAGGTCAAGAGCGAGCTAGTCTTAGAGCGCATACCTGTCGTGAATGAGTTTCCGGAAGTCTTTCTTGAAGACGTACCAGGTTTGCCGCCAGTTCGGGACATCGAGTTTACGATCGACCTTGTGCCAGGAACAGGACCAGTGTCTATGGCACCGTATCGTATGGCACCTGCTGAGTTGGAAACCTTGAAGGAACAGTTGGTAGACTTATTGGGGAAATAGTTTGTTAGACCCAGTGTGTCACCGTGGGGAGCACCTGTGCTGTTGGTGAAAAAGAAAGATGGAACATCTCGTTTGTGTGTGGATTATCGCCAGTTGAATAAAGTTACTATTAAGAACAAGTATCCACTTCCGAGGATAGATGACTTGATAGATCAGTTGAGGGGAGCGGCAGTTTTCTCCAAGATTGATTTGCGATCGGGTTATCACCAGATTCGTGTGAAGGCGGAAGATATACCGAAGACAGCGTTTCGAACACGCTATGGGCACTATGAGTATCTTGTGATGCCGTTTGGTGTGACGAATGCTCCAGCTATATTCATGGACTATATGAATAGGATCTTTCGTCCATATCTAGATCAGTTTGTCGTTGTCTTCATAGATGATATACTTATATATTCACGAGACCAGGAAGAACATGCTGAACATCTTAGTGTGGTTCTTCAAGTTCTGAAAGAGAAACAGCTGTATGCAAAACAGTCCAAGTGTGATTTTTGGCTCGACGAAGTGCAATTTTTGGGTCATGTCATTTCAAAGGAAGGAATTGCTGTAGATCCGTCGAAAGTCGAAGTAGTTCTTGAGTGGGAAAGACCAACCACAGTGACTGAGATACGCAGTTTTGTGGGTTTGGCTGGGTATTATCGGAGGTTCATTGAGGGATTTTCTAAGATTGTAGGACCTCTGACCCAATTGACGAGGAAGGACAAAGCGTTTGAATGGACTGAAGCCTGTGAGCAAAGTTTTCAGGAGTTGAAGAAGAGGCTGACTACATCGCCAGTGTTGATATTGCCAGATCCAAACGAATCTTTTGAAGTGTACTGTGATGCTTCATACCAAGGGTTAGGCTGTGTTCTGATGCCGAATCGGAAGGTGGTAGCGTATGCCTCGAGACAGTTGAAAGTGCACGAGAAGAACTACCCAACTCATGATCTGGAGTTAGCAGCGGTAGTCTTTGCGTTGAAGATTTGGAGGCACTACTTGTATGGTTCGACGTTCAATGTTTTCAGTGATCGTAAGAGCTTGAAGTATCTGTTCGATCAGAAAGAGCTCAACATGAGGCAAAGACGGTGGCTGGAATTTTTGAAGGACTATGACTTCCAGTTGCAGTATCATCCGGGAAAAGCTAATGTGGTAGCGGATGCCCTGAGTAGAAAAGTGTTACATGTGTCTGCCATGATGATTAAGGAACACGAGCTGTTGGAACAGTTCAGAGATATGCATCTGTCCGTGGTTAGTATGCCAGGAAGACTATGTGTAGGTATGGTTACAGTATCTTGTGATCTGATGGATCAGATTCGGGAGAAACAAGTATACGACCAGTATCTAGAAAAAGAGCGAAGGAATCTAAAGAAAGGGATGACGTCTGAATACAAAGAAGGAACAGATGGAATCCTAAGACGAGAAAAACGGGTTTGTGTGCCGAACGACCCAGAGATAAGAAGGTTAATTCTGGACGAAGCTCATAGAAGCAAGTTGAGTTTGCATCCAGGGTCAACCAAGATGTACCAAGACCTGAAGCGATTGTTTTGGTGGCAAGGCATGAAAAGAGATGTAGCTGATTTTGTGGCATCTTGCTTAGTGTGTCAGAAAGCAAAGGTTGAACATCAGAGGCCAGCTGGAATGTTACTTCCGTTGGATATCCCAGAGTGGAAATGGAACGGCATAGCAATGGATTTCGTGACGTGTTTGCCAAGGACACCTAAAGGATACGATTCCATTTGGGTTATAATTGATAGGCTTACGAAATCAGCTCATTTTCTACCGATTAATCTCAAGTATTCTATGGAAAAGCTTACTCAGATTTATATCAGTGAGATTGTGAGACTGCATGGAGTACCTTCAAGTATCATATCGGATAGAGATCCGCGCTTTACTTCGCGTTTTTGGCAAAGTTTACATGAAGCATTAGGAACAAAGTTACGATTAAGTTCAGCTTACCATCCTCAAACTGATGGACAATCGAAAAGGACGATTCAGTCTTTAGAGGACTTGTTGAGGGCGTGTGTGTTGGAACATGCCGAAAGGTTGGAAAATTTCCTACCGTTGATAGAGTTTACCTACAACAACAGTTATCATTCGAGTATAGGGATGGCACCCTACGAAGCTTTATACGGACGACGTTGCAGAACACCTTTGTGTTGGTACCAAGATGGAGAAAGTGCTTCATTAGGACCTGAACTAGTGCAACAAACAACTGAGAAGGTAAAATTGATTCAAGAAAAGATGAGGATAACTCAGAGCCGACAGAAGAGTTATGCGGATAAAAGATGTAGGCCACTTGAGTTCGAGGAAGGGGATCATGTGTTTTTGAGAGTCACTCCGATGACTGGGGTGGGCAGGGTCCTGAAGTCCAGAAAACTCACTCCAAAATTCATTGGACCTTAAATTCTTCGTCGGATAGGTCCAGTAGCGTACCAAATAGCTTTACCGCCTTTTCTATCCAACCTTCATAATGTTTTTCATGTTTCGCAATTGCGAAAGTATATTCCTGATCCCAGTCACGTCATAGAGTCTGTTTCAGTACAGCTAAAGGATAACCTAACCTATGAGACATTGCCGGTTAAGATCGAGGACAGGAGGATAAAGAAACTGCGAGGGAAGGAGATAGCTTTGGTGAAAGTTATCTGGAACGAGACTACAGGTGATGCTACCCGAGAAAGAGAAGAGGACATGCGACAACAGTATCCGAGTCTGTTTTAAGAGGTACGTATAATTTCGAGGACGAAATTCTTTTAAGAGGGGTAGGAATGTAACGCCCCGATTTTCACGTTTTCTATTCACTTGTAACACCCCTCTCCTCCGGGTGTCACTTTTGTAACCCAAAATATCCATTTACCCTTATTAACAAAAGACTTTTTCGAAAATAACTCTATAGTAATTGCGAAAATCTGATACCAAAAGAAAAGCTTTAACAATCCAAGGAAACAAAATGAAACTCATCATATATGACAATAATTCTAGTTCTGCCATTAGGCATACATACTTCGAATCTCTCAATACACAATACTCATAGTCACAGTCGGAAGACTGAACTTACACATTTATAAATCTTAAGAGCTGGTCTGACAAAAGAATTCTATGGACAATAAAACTTACTGTCTAACATAAGTCGTACCAATGAGACTGGGTCTCGTCGTCAACAAACTACACCTCTTCGTCGTCAACTTCAAGCACTCAAGCTAGAGGGTCCCAGAGTGATTTAGAAGACTGTTAATTAAACATCTGTACATGTATCCAAAAACACACAGGGTGTCCAACATGTACAGGCAAGGGTGAGAAACCAATATATGAATCCATAAACGACAATTATATGCCCAAACACACACAGCAGATTCATATAAGCATATTTCACCAAAGATCATCATGCATCACATAGTACAACATATATATATCCATGTACTAACAGTAAAACACAAGGGTTTCGTACCCCACAATCAACGTTATTCTCTAAAACGTATGCATGACACTTCCATATATTTCAACTAATATTCAATTCTAGATTTCCGGAAATTCCATCACCATTCGCAATGAGCTGATCAGGCTCCTAAATCATAGGCCCGCAGGCTCTAATGATTAACACCAATATTTGGCCTAGAAACGAGTACTTTGAATCCCATGACACTACGCGATTCTCACATGGGGGCGCAATCAGAAGTACTCCACAAGAATACGGTCATATTATATTGCCCAACTTAAGGCACAATACGTTCCCAGAATACATATGACACCATTGTCCATCAAGGCACAATGTCATGACAAATAAGTCATCTCAGGTTCTCCTTGCTTACCAAGGTCCCCCGTTTCACGGCACGTCTGCCCCGCATTTAATGCATGAGAAAACTATCTAGTTTCCGATAATTGATCTTTGTCGTATCAATATTTCCTCGTTGTAGCATCAACGCTAACAACCACCATAATATCTTAAACTCTTTAAGCCTCAAAACACATTTTCTCAACACAGGACATTTAGTCCAAAAACAACTCAAATCCCAACATCCCTAACCGATGCACCAGTCAAGGACGCCGGATTCAAGATCATAAAAACATCCTCAAGCTCACAGGACCACAAAGATCGTCCCCAAGCCGACAGGATCACAACTAACACGGATCCTTGATCCACGTGTTCTGCAGAACACTAGAAACCCGACGTCTCGGTTTCTAGTTTCTAAGCTTTAAAACCACTTTTCCTGAAAACTCGAAAATCAAAAATCCAAATCTCCGATACTTACACAAAGTCATCGGGATCGGTTTTCTATAAAACAAAACGTAGTCCACAGACTATTTCTTTTTCTTTCGTTGTTTTTCTGTAAAACACAAACCTTAAAACAAAGCTTGTAAAAATCTTTTTCCTTGGATAAGACCAATAAATATTGAAAATCACATTTCTCAAGCGCTTTTCCTCAAACGGCTAACTTTATTACTTTAAAGACTAATAAAGGTCTCTAACGCCCTATTTAATTTAAAAACA
Source organism: Ammopiptanthus mongolicus (assembly GCA_039655645.1). NCBI lineage: Eukaryota > Viridiplantae > Streptophyta > Magnoliopsida > Fabales > Fabaceae > Ammopiptanthus > Ammopiptanthus mongolicus. The sequence continues at coordinate 16,986,795 of CM077344.1, read as the reverse complement.
TCGTTTTTCGTTATTAAAAACCACATTTTCACAACTTTGCTCATTTAAGTTGATTTTCCTTAAAAGCAGCTGTTCATTATATTTTATTTCAAAATATTTTATTTCTAAAGAGATAATTCATTTATTTTCTCTTAAATTAAACTGAGAAACAATAAAACATATTTATTTCCTCAATTTAACATTTTCAGACTTTTAAAGTTTTTAAGTTACACGATGTCGGATCCTAATCAAAATTAGGTCCTCTAACGCCTTAAATCCCACAGCAAGGCATACGATACATCCATATAATTATTCAACAATTATAGCATGTATTCAAATATATCAGCAGTTATATCACACATACTCAAATCAACAGCAGTAAACCAAACAATCAACCAACAATCAGATACAAAATATTTAAATATTTAAATACAATACAAACACCGATGCAGCACATAGCTGTCGGAAATGGAGTTCCTCAGGTTTATCCCCTTACCTTAAATGAAGTCTTTTTGATGAGCAACTTCCAAGCGTCAAATCCATGAGGTGGCTGAAAGTGGCATTGACGTCCCAACTCCACAACAACTCCAAGAATGCATATCCAGCTAGGAGGAAGAAAGAGCAGCTCCGACGGTCCCGGCGGTGGCGCACGGTGGCGGCGCACGGCAGCTCTGGCGGTGGCAGTGGCGGTGCTTGGTCCAAAACGTGGAGGAAGATGCCGCCTTCCACGTGGTTGGTTCATCTCTGGAAAGGGAGGCCAAACGGTGACCGGAAAACTCCAAAACAGTGGCGGTTCTATGGTGGCTCCGCCGTCAACGTTGTCCGTTTGCAAAAATGTTGAGCTAGAAATGTAGAGGAAGGTGAGGAGAGTAAAGTTACAAGATTGGTTTGGTGAAAAGTGGCCGGACGGTGGCCGGAAAACGCCCAAACAGTGGCGGTGGCCCTGTCGTCAACTTTCTCCGTTTGGAAAAATGTTCAGTTAGAATTGTAGAGGAGAAGGTGAGGAACATTTCTATGATTTTGGTTTTGGGGGGGTGGCCGGAGTTGGCCGGAAATGAAGAGAGAAGGAGAGAAAGTTAGTGGGAGAGGAAGAAACGCCGTCCAGGAGCGGGAAAAGAAAGAGAAAGGAGAAGAAAGAAAAGAAAAGAAAAAGAAAGAGAGAAAGAAAGAGAGAAAGAGAGAGTCAGGCGGTGGGGGTGGGGTTGGGTTTTTCTTTTCTCTTCTTTTTTTTTTTTTTTGTAGTTATAGGTGAAAATTGAGTAATTGAGATTAAGTCAAAAAAAGAAATAAATCTGGACCCTTTAATCTAAAAGCAAAGAGAAACAAATCTAAATTTTCAAAATTCGAAATAAGATAGAGATTGATGATTAAATTTATCAACCTAGGGAATCAATAATCCAAAATAAATTTTTGATTAAATCCAAACCATTTTATTTTCAAATCTAAAATCAACTAGATTAAATTTGGAACATAATTTCCTTCAATCATATTATTTAAATTACTTAAAGAATATTTTTTTTTAAAAAAATTAATAATAATAACAATAGACGAATATTTTTGTTTTGCAAGAGTGTATAAGCTATAATAACGCACCTAAGAAAATAAATAGAGTAATTTAAGCAAATAAAATTAACTATTCACAGATATAGGATTTTTGGGGTGTTATAATACTACCCCACTAAAAAAAAATTTCGTCCTCGAAATTTCGTGACTCAACTAGACAAGATCTCTTTATCCTTAGGTTTCCCAATGTACTTCCCGTACGTACTTCTTCCTTAGATAACACATGTACCATAATAACAAACTTCATACCTATTAGCCGTTCGATTGATCGTTAAAAATCAAATCACTTCTCCTCAATCCATACTCCTTTTCCTGAATATCTTACCTTAATCTCTCACACGCGAGAGGCATAATTAAACTTAACAACTTCTCTTTTAGAAAGTCTTCCTTCCACATACTTATTTTAAATTACGGTACACCTTCCTATCACAACACATCCATCAGTTCCTATCCAAGATATCCAATCCTAGTCTTAGTTTTCTTTTGAACGTAGTCCATCTCTTCAATTTACATCACGATCATGCATCTCAACCTTACCAAACATGGTTGCACCTATTAATAAAACTACAACTACAACCAAAAGAATTCACATAAGGTACATAAATTTTAAACTTCTCTAACAGCTTAGTTTCACTCAAAAATTCCTCTTTTCTATAAATCTTCAGCTTAGGTAAAACTACCCAAAACTACCAAGGACACTTTCCTACAATTAAACTCATACAATCAATGTTAACTACAGACATCGATAATTACCCTTGACATCCTAACTACTATTATGTCCCGATCAAGACTTGACTTATGATAATTGTCTCACTTACTGAGATTGATCTTAAAGGTTCACATTTTATCAGTCATAACTATACTCCAACCAAACTCTCATCATTTCTTATTTATCCTACTAAAGCAATTATCGCAGTAGATACTACCCTTACCCCTAACCAACCTTCCAAAGATCAAATCGTTTTCCTTGCTCGTCCACTCGAGTTGAAAGTGATCCGTTGAACTCAGTCTCTACTCGATCCATGAGGATTAAGGAAAGAAATTTCCAACAAGAAAATTTTCTTGGTCCCATTCTCATAAGAAAGGATATAGAAGAACTGTACCACTATGAAAAGAATGCAGGAATGGAAATAAAATATTCCGAGACCACAGTCATGCTCGACGATATCGTAGGAAGCTACGATTAAGTTTTGAGTCGAAAACTCAAACGGAGTCCGGTCTGCGTTTTTACATTGACAGTATGATTTTACTGCTCAAAAGACCTCAGATGGACCCGTGAACGAGACAATAAGTCTTAGAATTCGATTCTCTACTTTTTGGTTATATTTCGTAAAAATTTCAGAAAAATCACTTCCTGACCTTCTTTCGGGCGGAATCCTCAATCGGGTGACGAACGGAGCTACATATGGATTTACCGGGACTCACCAACAGATAATCTTGATATCACATCATCCCAGGACACTTGGGAGAGTATGCCAGAGTCGTCATGACGTTCGGAAATATCTGGACGCAAAATGACCAAAATGCCCCTAACCTTAGTCTTTTACACTTTTACCATTATACCCGTTTGGCAAATGACCTTTTTACCCTTAAGTGAAATTTTAAGAGGCTGAACTCAGCCCCTCACTTCATCATTTTCGCACAGCCCCTCATCCTTAGAAGCTCCATAGTTGTTCTTGAGAGAAAACTCCATTTTCACCTTGAAAAGCTTGAGTTTTTGTTGGAATCACTTGATTCCTTGAGCAATCTTTCTTCATTTCAAGGTAAGATCACTTCTATGATCTCTTAGCTTCTTGAATCTTTCTTTATTTCAAGATCAATCTTCATTTTCATGAAAATAATTTCTTAGATCCAAAACTTCGAAAATCCATAGGAAATTGTAGAAAAATCCTTTTGAGGTAAGACCAAGTTCTTTGAACTCACATCATCAATCTCTACCTAAACCCAAGAGCTTATGATTCAATTCTCATCATAGCTCAAAAAGCACATTTGGGCCGAACCCTTTTGGATGATGATGAATAGTGTTTTCATCAATTTTTGATTTTTAACACTTGATTTCATCCTTAGCTTTCCTAATGCCTTTGAATCCATGAAATGGAAAACCAAAACCAATTCCTAACCTTTTAACGTAGGGTGGCCGAAATCCTCTTTGTTAGGATTGTTGAGATTGGCTTTGATTGTTGTTTAATGTTGGATTGTTGTGTTGTTGTAGTTGTTGACGATTGCCAGGAGGTTCAGAAACTGATCAACCGACTTTGATCTGGGAATCTGCTCATCAACAGGTATGGGGAGAAGAACCTCATCACACCAAGATTGTGGTGGTGAAGATGGTTGTTTAAGTTTATGTGTGGGTGAAACCCTTTAGTTTGGGTTCACTTTTATGTGTTAAGTTTTGTTAAGTTCTCTTGGAGAACAAGATTGTTATGATGAGTTTATGCCTGAGTATGTTGTAGTGTGCTTTAGCATAAGTTGATGATGATATGATTGAATGAAAATCATTTCCATGTATGTTGAAAAACCTACTTTGATCACTAGATCAAGTATGGACTTTTATTGTTTGATTATGAGACCATGATGTGTGGTGGACTTATATGTTTGATTATGATGTAGGAATGTGTATTATGGTTTATCATAATTGTATGAGCTACATGTGCTTTGTTGGTGAAGCAAAGTCTCCATTTTTCTTTGTAGTAGGCTTGTGGCCTTAGTAAGAGGAAAATATAGGAACATATGTTGTTCTTGTTTTGGCAAAGTTTTGATGCAACAAAACATGATTTCATAACCTATGTTTTCAAAGAGAAACAAAAGTGATTTTGATCCAAAGATCAAATGAAGTTTTCACCTTTAAAGTGTGTCACCAAAGTTGGGAAAATGTCTTTTCTTTAGCCATAGGTCTTTTAATCAAACTAAGTGTTTCAAAAGAAGAATTAATGAAGGAGTTAGGGAAAATGAAAAACAGGGCACTCGCCCAGCGAACCCCGTCTCGCCTCGCGAGACAGAGGGAAGATAAGGCATTCGCCAGGCTAACATTGCCTCACCTTGCGAGACAGTGGACTAGCCCGAGCAGCAAAGATGCAGCTTCTCGGCCTCGCGTCGCGACGTCGTTATCGCCTCGCGAACTGCCTAAGCAGTAAAGATGCAGCTTCTCTGCCTCGCGTCGCGATACAATCCTCGCCTCGCGGAGCAGAAAGACTGTCCAAACGGTAAAGATAACTTCTCAGCCTCACGTCGCGACATAGACCTTCGCCTCGCGAGAAATGGTTTGTTTATAAAGAGTGTTTTTCAACTCAAACTGTAAAGTTTTATGCTTTAAAAACCTAAGTTAAGTAATTGACTTAGAGTTGAAGACAAGGGATAATTAAGTGTAATATGTGGTGAAACAAGACCATATACTATACCATTGATGACTTAGTACATCAATGACTTCATGAGACATAAACACAAACATAAAACGTTTTGGGTTTTGGAAACAGTAGTTCGATGACGGGCCGGTGATTCGGACCCCGATCAGTCGTTCACTTATTTCAGTCTTGTGATGACTCGATCCCGGAGGGATCACGAGATTTATCCGGTGGATAAAGGTTTTGTTTTCAAAAGACGCGTATAGTTCCTAAGGAAGAGAACCTTAGTAGACTTCGAGGTTTATCCGGGGGATAGACATTGCTTTATCGCATCTGCTTTGTGTAAGCATTGGCATTTCATGTGCATAGTTGTAAGGCCTTGAGCCTAGGAGTTGAGCTTACACCTTGATGCGGGTGCGAATCTTACGGTGACGATCTTCAATGGTCTTTTTGGAGGTATCAGGGTTGGAAGGGCTGACATGTGACCAGTTGGTGATTCTTCTGTGTCGTGGCGAATCCGTGCAATACACTGATATCCTCTACTAGATGCCGTACTTTTCATGTTTGGTCGAGAGTGTTACCGTAAAGCCAGATACGTGCACGTTACGAATGTTGTAGCATCTTGCTCATGGCTGGCAGAAACCGGAACATGTCCTCCCATTCACTCTCTCCAACGTTTTGTTAGCTCCATGGAGTAGGGGTCAGAGTAGTACCCAGTGACATTGACATTGAGTCATATACATCGCATTGCATGGCTATTGATGTTTACATTTACTGTTATACATCGTTGTACCGTTTAAGAATACCTTATATTATGCTGTCAACTGCTTAATATGTTTGACATTGAGAATTCTGTAAGCATGTTGGGTACGCTGTTACCCGGTGAGTCGTCCCGTTTTTACTACTGCTGTTTTGTTGTGGTGATGAATGGGAATCTCACCCATATCTGTATGTTTTCTGTTGGTACTTGCTGTTGCTGTTTGAACTGATGGACGTGATGATGGTTCAGCCCAGTAGTTTCCTTGAGCCCTGAGGCGGACCTTCTTTTTTGTGGTCTAGTTTTGTTGTCGGCCAGACTATGTCAGTTTTGTAGTACTTTTGGGGAGCTACGACTCCTAGTACTTGTTGTATCAGTTATACATTTGACCTATGTCTATATATAGTATTATTCCTTTTTCTGTTTATGTCCCTGTAATTATTATGCATATTATTCTAGAAATGTATGGCGAACCTAAGTTCGTTATTAGTATTATTTACCTTTACTAAATCCCATTGCATCTTGTGAAAAGAAAAAAAAAAAAAAAGAAAACCGTATTTTCCGCATTAAGAAATATTTTTTTGGCCTTATAAACGTTCGGGAATGTGACACTCGGGAAAGGGTGTTGCACTGACTACGTCACCAGTATTGACGTTACCGGATTCTTCAGGACAGTTTGACGTGTACTGTGATGCGTCATACCAAGGACTGGGTTGTGTCTTAATGCAAGACCGGAGAGTGGTAGCATATGCTTCACGGCAGCTAAGAACTCATGAGAGGAATTATCCGACTCATGATTTGGAGCTAGCAACTATAGTGTTTGCTTTAAAGATATGGCGACACTATTTATATGGAGCCAAGTTTATAGTGTACAATGACCATAAGAGCTTAAGGTATCTCTTTGATCAGAAAGAGTTAAATATGAGGCAAAGGAGGTGGACGGAATTCATAAAGGATTATGAATTCGATCTATATTACCATCCAGGAAAAGCGAATGTAGTAGCGGATGCGTTAAGTAGGAAATCCTTGAGCGTATCTGCTATGATGGTGAAAGAGCTAGAACTGATTGAACATTTTAGAGATTTGAATCTAGGTATGGAATTATCTAAGGATAAGATACACCTAGGAATGGTCACAGTAACGAGCGAATTTTTGAAGACAATCAAGGAAAAGCAGGAGGTTGATCAGTATCTTCAGAAAGTAAAGGAACAAGTGATAGAAGGCAGAACTTCTGAGTTTAGGATGAATCAAGATGGAGTCTTGAGATATGGAGATAGAATTTGTGTGCTAATGGATATAGAACTAAGAAGAATGATCTTAGAGGAAGGGCACAAGAGTAGGTTGAGTTTTCATCCCGGAGCTACCAAGATGTACCAAGACTTAAAGAAAATGTTTTGGTGGCCCAGAATGAAGGAGGAGATAGCCAAGTATGTGTTGGCTTGTTTGGTGTGTCAGAAGGGGAAGATAGAACACCAAAATCTTGCAGGACTGCTACAATCTTTAGATATCCCAGAATGGAAATGAGATGGAATATCTATGGATTTCGTGGTTGGTTTGCCGAGGACTAACAAGAGGCATGATGCCATTTGGGTAATCGTTGATAGGTTAACGAAGTGTGCTCACTTCCTACCTATTGGCGAAAGTTATACGTTGGAAAATTTAACCCACATCTACATCAAGGAAGTAGTAAGGTTGCACGGAGTGCCTTCTAGTATTGTTTCCGACAGAGACCCTAGATTTACATCTAGATTCTGGAAGCAATTACATGAGGATTTGGGAACTAAGTTAAGGTTGAGTTTTGCTTATCATCCTCAGACGGATGGTCAGTCGGAACGACCGATTCAATCGCTGGAAGATCTCTTAAGAGCTTGTGCTTTGGAACACGCGGGAAGTTGGGAAGAGTTCTTACCATTGATTGAGTTCACCTATAACAATAGTTTTCATTCAAGTATAGGTATGGCACCTTACGAAGCATTGTACGGCAGGAAGTGTAGAACACCTTTGTGTTGGTATGAGAATGGAGAAAGTCAAGTGCTAGGACCGGAGGTGGTGCAGCAAATGACGGAACAAATCAAGAGGATACGGGAAAAGATGAAAATCGCATAGGACAGGCAGAAGAGTTACAGCGATAAGAGAAGAAGACAGTTGGAATTCCAGGAAGGAGACCATGTTTTTCTGAGAGTGACTCCGAGAACTAGAATCGGCAGGGCAATAAAATCTAGAAAGCTTACTCCTAGGTTCATAGGACCATTTCAAATTCTTCGCCGAATTGGTCCTGTAGCCAATCATATCGCTTTACCCCCAAACTTATCCAACCTTCATGACATCATTCATGTCTCTCAGTTGAGAAAGTACTACCCTGATCCATCACACATCTTAGAACCAGAGTCAATACAATTAAGAGATAACCTTGAGCATGAAGCTCTACCTGTAAGGATCGCGGATAGAAGGATTAATGAACTCCGAGGTAAACATATTCCGTTGGTCAAGATCATATGGGATGAAGCTACCGGAGATGCTACCTGGGAACGCGAAGAGGACATACAACAGCAATATCCGATCCTATTTTAAAAAGGTATGTTGAATTTCGGGACGAAATTCTTTTAAGGGGGTAGTAATGTAACACCCCAATTTTCTTAATCTTTTTATTTAACTAGTATTTAAGTAATTATATTTTACTAGAGGGTCTAGAACAGTGAATAAATTATTCCGAGGCCATAGTCACGCGCTACGCTATCGTAGGAAGCTATGGTTAAGTTTTGGGTCGAAAACTCAGACGGAGCTCGGTCTGCTTTTTTCCTTGCCAGTAGTGCTTTACTACTATCGAGACCTAATTTGGACCCGTGAACGAGACATTTAGTCTTAGAATCACGTTTCCTATATTTTTGGACCGCTAATCGTTCTAGCAGACGATTCGAGCTATCTTAGGGTTTTTCGAGAACCTTGAGCCAATAATTTTTATACCAGGGCTATGATAAATTATTTGGGGACTCCTACTAGTGTCGTGAGGGTTTTCAAAATATCGGGACGCGAAATGACCAAATTGCCCTTGGTCTTTTTACTAAATTACCTTTTTACCCTTTTCTTAACTCTTAAGTTACCTCAAATGAAAATATCTAAATTTTCATGACTCACCTCACTCTCTCTCCATAATTTCGTGCAGCCCTCTCTCTCTCATCCTCTCCAACTTCTTCTTCTTCCTTCCTTTCTTCTTCCTCCTCCATTTTCTTCCATTTTTCTTCATCTCCATTTTTCTCAAGCTTCCTCAAGCTTTTTCAAGAAGGTTTGTGAAGTAAAGTTGCTCCTCTTATCCTCCTCTATCACCTAGAAGGTATAGATTTCATCCTTGAGCTCTCAATCTTTATTTTCTCCATTTATTTTCATGAATTTCAATTTCTAGATCTAAACTTAAAAAATCTCTAGAAAAATTATTTTGAGACCAAACCAATTCCTATGAGCTAGTATCATCCCCTACTATCATAATCCAAGATCTTGTAATGAAATAAAATCTCTAGCCTTGTTTTAGGGGGAAGGCCGAATGGGTTATTTTAGGGGGAAATGGGGTTTGTGGTTCATTGTTCTTTATTCCACATGTTTCATCCCTTAATCATGTAATCCAAGTGATTAGGAGGCCAAATCAAACTCTCACCTATTTTTCATGGTGATGGCCAAAACCCTACTTTGTTGGTTTAAGGGGTTTTGGTTCAAATCTTTGATAATTGATCATTGATTATGTATTAGGTATGCTTAAGGGTCATTGATCCAAGAGTTGGTAGAATTTCAATATCCCTAGCCTATTTAATTAATTAAGGACAGTAGCTAATCCTAGAGATTAGGTAGATTATGATTTCATTATTTTAATTTCTGGTTGTGTTTTACTGTATAGAATCTGACAGGACTCGAATACTCGATCGCGCACTCGATTGACTGCTGAGGAGCCGCATTCGGAATCTCCCGGGAAAATCACAAAGGTGGGGGAAAGAACCACAATATCGTCCGGGAGGCAAGCTTTAAATAGTATATATTGATATGCGTAGGGCGACCCAAACCCTACTAGAGTTCATTTGACCGTTAGGTTGATTTTACTACATATCGAGGTTGTCTGTGCTGTGATTGGATATTTGATATATTATATGTGATATGTGTATGATGTCTATTATATGCTATAATTGATTAAATGTTTATTTATTTGTAAGTTGACTTTACTGTTGAAAATATATTTTGACTGTTGTTGATGTTTGTTGTGACCGCTGATGTCTGAGTAGAACTAGGCATTGATTTCTGATAAATCGGGTGATGAATGTGTGGTGAGAAAGTCAAGGTTATATATATATATATATATAGATATGTCGTAGTGCTCAACCTAGTGATATAGTTGATCAGTTTGTTGTTGTGATGTGAGTTGATACCCGGTGTCGTGGTTGTATATAAGTCGTGGTTGAGGCACTAAGTGTTGATCCTGAGATGAGTCGGTGAGATTCATGTTGCATAGTTGTTATTCATCACTGTGTTGGCATACGGGCGATTTCGATCTTACCTGCGGGGAGATGGTCGTACCGGTTAGTTTGGCGTAGGGGCAATTTCGATCTTACCTTCGGGGAGGTGGTCGTACCCGTTAGTCGAATTGTAGACGGATAGGCACATATCTCGACCTAGCCTGCGGGCGGAGGGATATGTTGTTACCAAAAGTTGAGTTGTTAACGAACGGGCGAATGCTCTGACGTAGCCTGCGGGCGGGGGAACATGTCGTTACTGTAAGTTGCGTTGTTGACGGGCGAATATTCCGACCTGGCTTGCTGGCGGGGGAATATGTCGTATCCATGAGACGATTTGGGCCTGCTGGCTTTAGACCGGACCCTACTTTATGGGGGTAGCATAGTGATGATTGGGACACCTTGATCCGTTGAGGATGTCGCGTCGTGATCGCGTCCATATAGTCGTTAGTTGCATGAGTGTGAGGGACAGTAGTTAAGGGAAAAATTATTTGGAAGTCGTTTGGTTGTAACTGTCGTGTTTGTGAGTGTGCTATCCATATACATTATTTATATCGCTGTTTTTTCCATGTGTGGCATAGTACTGTTTCTTATCCCTTATACTTTTCTATGTTGTATTTCTTTGTTCTCGACGGTACGAGAAGACCCTGATGAGGAGTTTCTAGAGGAGATTGAAGGAATACCTGTTGAGTCTGACGCCGGCGGGAGAGCCTCAGATCCCAATGCTGGGGGACCTTGAGCGCCAAGAGATGAAGTCGGAGTGCATTTTTGTTCTGATCTAATGTTTTTAGTTTTTATTTATTTCGTACTCTGAATTATTTTTTATTTGGTATCAGTGCTGTAGGCTCTACTGATGGAGCCAATACTATTATGTATATATACTTTTATTATGGTATCAGTATGTATTGTATATTTTAATATTTTCGCAAATTTTATACTACTACGCTATGCTATAACTCTAATAATTAAAAGTGGGGTCACCAATGGGACCTCCTAGGAAGGGGTTGTCTCAGATCACACTATTTATTTAAGTTTAATTAATGATTTCTATAGTAATCTATACATCAGTTGCTCTGTCTGAAGGATCTGATTTTTTTAGTTGAAGTAAATGCATATGTATTGTATTTGAGACTTGAGATATGGTAATCAATCTCCATAGGTGATGAGACTCAATGGAAGGGATGAACTTAATGACAATCCTAAATTTAATTACCTGATTATTGTCTTCATAAGTTGAAGAGTCTACATCTTATAGTAATGTGAGAGAATATGTTTTTGTATATTTTGACAGTGTTGATACAAGTGTACATATATAGGAGGTTTGATATCAATGACATAAAGTAATGACTGATATCAAGGGATATGGGAATAAGTCTACCCTATTAATAAGGATACAAATCAGGCAAAATAAATCCTAATATCTCTCCTATAATTATATGATATGGAAAATATTTGAATTCAATTAATTGCAGATTATCTTGAGATATCATGATCCAATACATCTATCTATAACATGTTAAATTTGTAAACTTGATCAGTAAGGAGAAGCTCAAGTGCTTCTTCTAGAATACAAAACTATAAGCTCAAGTACTACTGAATACAAAGCATGTTATGCATCACCAAACTATATGGAGGAGAAGGAAGAACTCACCAACTTTGCAATTTGAGTAATGAATCCAATAAGTTAATTTGAGAGACCAAAAGTGCATCTAGCAATAAATAAATTGATCCGTAAGAAAGAAAAAAGAAACAAAGTAAGAGATTCAAATAAATAACCTAAAAGGAAACAACTTGTAAAATGCAAAAGAAAAACAGCCAGCAAAGACAACCAACAAAGTAAGACTAATATAATTTTTTGATAAAAATATTTATATAATATTAAGCACAACATGGAAGTAAGATAAGAAGCACTTGTAAATGTAAACACATTGTTTAAGTCTTAAATATTACCTTGGTACCATTCTTAATGGTTAGATTGATCCCTTTAATGGTCACTTCAAAAAATAAGGTAATGGTTAAAAAGTTCTCGTTCATTGTGAACTTTTTACTTTCACTTGTGAACTGGGATATAGGATATAGAAGAAACGACAAATTTTGATGTGGCACGGATAAGTATCTTCAATATTTTTTTAGTATTTAAAAAGTTATGTGAAAAAAGATAAAAAAAAAAAAAAAGGTTGCCTATGAAAAACAAATACTTCAAGATATGACAGTGACACAATAACAAATACTTCAGCAGAATATAGCAAAACAATCTGAATATATATAAATTTGAATCAGAACTTAATGCAGCTGGCCAAGCATTGCTGCCTCTGCTTCAATACCGCTAACAGAGAATAATTAATAATTATACAAAAATAATCTTTAATAATAAGTAGATGAAATTCCCTTCACATACAGAAAATCAAGTAGCAGCTATGCAAACAAAATGAATCAAAATAGTACTTAAAAACCAAGTACTTCCATTTTTTTCACCGATATCCTTCACTGCCTCTGTGATAGCTAGAGAAATCATAAAATTGATCTTACCATTCAGCAATGATAATATAAACACAGATGTGCAACTGTTGAATTGCTAAAAATAAAGGATAGCTCATGTTCTTACCCTTTTAAATTTATATTTGGCATTCTTTTTAATGGAAAACAGAAGTACAAATTAACTTGATATTGATATCAGTTAGTTTAGCACAAAAAAGATAAAAAAAAATGAAGTAATTGGCACCTTGTCTTATACTCCAAAGCATTAATAAATCACAATTCCAATATATCCTATTGGAATGCATAGACCTTTGCAAAACTATTTTACCTAGAAATGAAATAAGTAATTGAACTAATTAGATATTAAATACTAAACCGGAAAGTATAAAAATAAAATAAAGTATTTTACACTGACCTTTATGAGTTTTGACTCTTGCAAACTGAACCATAATATGCTTTTAGCAAAATGACTCAGAACAAAGAGGAGAGTTTCTTGATGAACATAGATGAGAGATACAATACCTTCAATAGGTTTATCACTCCTATGCACCGCTCCTTCTGATCTAACAACAGGGTTAAGCGGAAATGTATAAAACAAAGACATAATGAAAAGAGAAAAAAAAAAACTCTAATTCTACAAAGAAGGGATGAATGATATTTATAGAGAGAAGTCCCTCTCTCTCAAATGTCATAGCACTAACAAAGATAACGTCTAATATCTCTGAAAATAGGTTTTTCAATACTTTCACTTCAATCATCCATCTTTGTCTCGTATATTTAGCCTTATGAGACAAAGAAAAGCCAACAAAAATGAAAAAAGACAATACCCACATGAAAATTCCACAAAATATTAATTACAAAAATGGAATCCCAAATCCAAAACTATAGATCTGATACAGAATTAGGCCTAACTCCACCTCAAAACCATGGTCATAAGAGGAGGTTTGCCCAATCCTTATAAACCCTCACACTAGGCTCATGACACCTGATGTGGGACTCCAAGTTAGGTCCATGAAGCCCTCCTTGCAACTGAATACCGGTAACAAATCCGCCCCCTGAACAACCGGTGTCCACGACGGTTCATTCTTCCACTTTCTTTTTTGGGTTCATTCTTCCCGCCCAGAGCCGGTGCCCAAGGATCGAAACTGCTCTGATACTAATTGATATGGAATTAGGCCTAACTCCACCTCAAAACCATGGTCATAAGGGGAGGTTTGCCCAATCCTTATAAACCCTCACACTAGGCTCATGACACCCGATGTGGGACTCCAAGTTAGGTCCATGAAGCCCTCCTTGCAACTGAATACTGGTAACAAGATCAAAATGATTCAACGCCTCTGTGCTATGTTCCTGCTGCTGAGTGAGAAGCTCAGGTTGTTAGGGCTGGTAACAATTCTCATTAACCCTAGCGAGCAACTACTGAGGAGTAAAGTGACAAAAATGACATAAACTACTTTGTGAAAAGACCTTTTTACCCATACTTTGCCTTGATAGATGGTGAATCCTTCCAAGTGATTTTACAAAATTACCCCAATCACTACTCTCCTTTTATATATATATATATATATATATAAAGATTTGTTGTTATACTTATGCCAATTATTCGTCCGAGTACCCTATCGGTATTAGAATTTTGGTGACATAAGATTTATGCATTGTATTATTATATTTCCCTTTGTTGCCAATCTCATGGCCTAACTCTTTATTGGGCATTTTTATGCAATCCAGTGTTATTCTAAAATTTTGCATTTGCCTATCGCAATTGCAAATTTATGTTATTTTTTTTTACTGGAACGGATTGCGATTATCCTTGCATTATGTAAGTAATGGACGTACCTTATCCGTATGACATTACTTTACATGATTATTGTGAAATAAAGAAAAATAGTTAATTTTTTTTATCACTCCAAAATTTTTAGATTATTACTCTAACTATCTTCTCTATCAAGTGGGAGAGTCTTGCTTGCTGAAAGTAATGTATATGATTGTGTTGATACATGATCTCTACTTTAATTAAATGCCCAATTAATTAGACATGAGAAAACAAATATATTTATATTTTCAAATATCTCTTATTCAATATTATCTCTTTACATATTGTTCACATCGCTCTGTTATGAGAACTTATATTAAGGATATTATAATCTTTTTGAGAACATTGTTATACACTAAACTCCATATTGTTTTATATTATTAACAACAATCATTGTTAAAATAATATAATGAAATCCTAATATTAGCTAGCACTAGTGCAAAATATGCATTCCACGTCAGAGATTTATAACGGTTATTTTATATCCATAGTAGAAAAAAGAGCGGTGGCAATTTTGTAATAAATTGCATTCATTTAAGACTTTCAACTACGGTTATAGAGGTAACTGTAGTAGAAAGTCTTATGTCCTGTGCGCTCTCATTTTCCACTACATCTGCATTTAGAACTGTAGTAGGAAATAAACTTTCTACTACGGTTCTAATTTCACCCGTAGTTGAAATTAATTTCTACTACGGATTCATTTAGAATCGTAGTAGAAAGTCTAATTTTGAAATAGGCTAAACAATTCTCTTCCTGATGTGCATTACAACGTTAACGTTACTCTCTATTCTCTCGCGCCTTTCATTTTAAACGCTTTCCCTTCGTTTGGCACCACCACCACCACTATTTGGCACCAACACCACCACCCTTGTATTCAACTCTTCACAGCGAGCCATTCTGCTGCTTCTAGGTTGAGCAGATTCAACTCTCTCTGTTTCTATACAAACCTCGTATTCAACTCTTCACCGCGAACCTCTTGGCGCAGGTAAGCTCTTCATTATTTGGTTTAGTTTTGGGTTTTGGATAAATTTCTAGGTTAGTTTAAGAGCATTTGAACTTTATTTTTAGGATTATTTTCTTTGTAGAATCCTATCTCTATTTTTATTTAAGAGCTTGGACGGACTTGCGGATGAGCTTGCCTAAGGGAGAAAACAGAATTAAACTCTATTTCCTTTGTAGAATCCTATCTCTACATGCATGGGCATTAGTTTTAAAATGCTTTCATACATAGGTTTAAATTAGTCAAGCATAATGATAGCTAGCAGTTGTCTGCTAAAAATGAGAAAATAACAAATGCATCCTGTCCATTATACACTGATTTTGCTATTGATTTTGATATTGATTTTGCTTTTGATTTTACTTCTTGTGTTCTATTTATTTTTTCAGTTGGACTGAATTGTTCCTGTTGCTAGCTACCCCTTGTTGCTTCTCATTTTTTTTCATTTCAGCAAGGAACAACCCTTTCTACTTTTAATTTGTTTGTGTTTTTTCATTAAAAACTTATAATGTTTTCCATTTTTAGTGTTAATAAATTAGAAAAGCCTTAGTTTCCCATTTGGAATTTAATTAATATTAATGAGCATGTGTGTACCTTTTTAAGGTACCACTCATTATATTGAATCTTGAATTGTTCAAGTTGGACAGTTTGAGGAAAAACTTTTTCTTCATTTATTTAAAAGTTATTCCTTAATTCTCATATGTTATACTTGATGAAAGTTCGATCTGATGCATTTCCTTTCGTTCTCCGAGTGCATACTTTATCGGGTTTATGTCACCGCGTTCAAGTCGTGTACGTTGGAAATCGATGGGAAATGCTGCCGAAATTTCGTTAAGTATGGGTATGAGAGTTAAGGACTAACTTTTAACTGAGTGTTGGAAAAGTTTCTTCTCGAATGGGATAGGACCATACCCTATGATAAGAAGGAGTTGAAGATCTTGGACTAAGTGAAGTTGTTGTTGTAGTTATGGATCGCAGTTGGATGAATAGTAGTCGCACAAGTTATGAGTATTTGAAGGGAGTGGAAGCGTTTCTAGAATTTTGTTAAAGAAATCTTCCTAATAGTAATGGAAGGTTTTGTTGTCCTTGTGTCAATTGTTTGAATTTGAGGAAATATGAAGTTGAGAAGATACGGGAGCATCTTATTTGTGATGGGATTTGCAAGATCTATACAAGATGGATATGGCATGGTGATAAATTGTTAAACATGTCAAGTGTGTCGCAAAGAGAGGAAGATGACGTAGATATGGAGGACGATCGACTAGAGGACATGATCCGTGATATTGGACCAGAGTCTTTTCAGATAGCATATGTGTATGAAACATTGTGCAATGATGCGGATAAGCCTTTGTATTCGGGGTGCACTGCTTATACACGGTTGTCAGCGGTGTTAAAATTGTTCAGTGTGAAGGCGAGAAATGGATGGAGTGGTAAAAGCTTCACCGAATTGCTTGAGTTGTTGAAAGACATGCTTCCAGAAGGCAACACATTACCAAACCGTAACTATGAGGAGAAGAAGGTACTGTGTCCAATGGGTATGGAGTATAAGAAGATACACGCATGCCCTAATGATTGCATATTGTACAGGGATGTGTATGAAGGGGTGCACGACTGCCCCGAGTGTGGGGTATCACGGTACAAAGTGAAAGATGGTGATTCCAGTTATGATGTGACCATAAAGAGGCCTCCTGCGAAGGTGTTGTGGTATCTTCCAATAATTCCAAGGTTCAAGCGATTGTTCGCTAATGCAAATGACGCAAAGAAGTTAAGATGGCATGCAGATGAAAGGAAATGTGATGGACAGTTTCGTCATCCGGCTGATTCTTTACAATGGAAGAAAATTGATAGTTTGTTTCCGGATTTCGCCAATGAGCCAAGAAACCTTAGGCTTGGACTTGCTACGGATGGAATGAATCCATATGGGACCGTAAGTAGTATTCATAGTTCATGGCCTGTTCTCCTGGCAATTTACAACCTGCCTCCTTGGTTGTGCATGAAGCGCAAATACATAATTTTTGTATATGATGATTTCGGGCCCAAAACAGCCAAGAAATGACCTATATGTTTATCTAAGTCCTTTGATCGAAGACTTGAGAAAGTTGTGGGGGGAAGGCCTTGATGTGTTAGATGGGTATTGCAAGGAGACTTTCAAGAAGCGGGCCATGTTATTTTGCACCATCAATGACTTTCCTGCTTACGGGAACTTGTGCGGGTATAGTGTTAAGGGGCATACGGCATGCCCTATATGTGAAGAAGGCAAATGCTTCACTCAACTGAAACATGGAAAGAAGACAATTTACTTTGGGCATCGGAGATTTCTCACACCTTATCACCCGTATCGTAGATTGAGAAAAGCTTTTAATGGATGCCAGGAGAATGAAATTGCTCCGACGGCCTTAACCGGAGATCAAGTTTATCAACGGGTGAAGGACATGGATGTTATATTTGGAAAGACCCAAAAGAAGGCTACTGAGAAAAACACATGGAAGAAGAGGTCGATCTTCTTTGATCTTCCATACTGGTGCAAACTTGATGTAAGACACTGTATTGATGTGATGCATGTTGAGAAGAACGTGTGTGATAGTGTAATCGAAAAGCTTCTCAACATACAGGCCAAGACAAAGGATGGTATCAATGCTCTTCTAGATCTGATTGTGATGGGTATACAAGAACAGTTAGGTCCACAGTCAAAGGATGGTAAGCGGACATATCTGCCTCCAGCATGTCATACGTTGTCAAAAAATGAGAGAAGAAGTTTCTGTGAGTGTCTATGGGACGTCAAAGTGCCATAGGGTTACTGTTCAAATGTCAAGAGGCTTGTCTTAATAAGCGATCTCAAATTAGTTGGTTTGAAGTCTCATGATTGCCACGTCTTGATGCAACAACTACTACCAGTGGCTATTCGTGGTATTGCTCCTAAAAATTTTAGACATGCTATTACTAGATTGTGTCTATTCTTCAATGCTATATGTAGCAAAGTCATTAATCCCGAAAAGTTGGATTAGTTGGAAAAATAGGCTACTATTATCTTGTGTCAGTTGGAGATGTATTTTCCTCCTTCATTTTTTGACATCATGGTTCACTTAATTGTTCATATAGTGAGGGAGATTAGATTGTGTGGCCCTGTTTATTTAAGGTAGATGTACCCAGTTGAGCGATACATGAAGATTCTGAAAGGGTATGTGAAGAATCCACACCATCCTAAAACATCTATTGTTCAAAGGTATGTTGCAGAAGAAGCAATTGAGTTTTGTCAAGACTACCTTTCAGAAGTAGATCCTATAGGGATTCCTAAGCCTCGTCATGAGGGAAGATGTGTCGGTAAGGGTACACGAGGTATAAAGGTTATTGGCATGACTCGGAAAGAAGTGTTTCAAGCCCATTTGCATATATTGAATAACGCTGATGAGGTTGAACCTTACTTACGTGCTCACAAACAAGAGGTCAAGGAAGATAACCCTCGAAGGAACGAAAAATGGTTATTGAACCATCATAATAAGACTTTCCTAAATTGGTTTAAGGAAAAAATTACGAATGATCATACTATTTCTGCTACATTACAATGGCTAGCACAAGGGCCACGTCTTAATGTCATATGTTGGAGTGGATATGATATCAATAATTTTTCCTTCTATACAAAGAGCCAAGATGACAAGAGTACCATGCAAAACAGTGGGGTTATGATCGTGGCTGAGTCCATGCACTTCTCTAGTTCAAAAGATACAAACGCTGTTGTGGTATCTATATCTTACTTTGGAGTTATTGAAGAGATTTGGGAGGTCGATTACACTAAATTTAAAGTGCCTGTTTTTAGTGTAAGTGGGCTGACGGTAACAATGGTGTACAATCCGATGAATTAGGATTTACATTAGTGGACCTTAACAGGGTAGCTTATAGGGAAAAGCCTTTCATCATGGCATTTCAAGCAAAACAAGTGTTTTATATCAATGATCCTTCTAACAAAAGATGGTTAGTGATTCTCCAAGGAAAAAGCATGCATAATGGTAGTGATGAAAATCAAGATTCAGCTCTTGATATTTTAGAGACTCCTTCTTTCTCATTTCGAAGGCCTACTTTCATTGAGGAAGATGAAATGGACGATGTACATGCCATTCGTGATGATCATCATGAAGGGATATGGGATAACATTCCTAAACGACCATAGGTTATGTTTTTTTTTATGTTTTTTATTTATTTATGGGAGGTCATGCCTACTTTCATATTTTAGTTATGTTTTTTTATTTATCCATGTTTTACTAATGCATTATTTTTTGTCTAAACAGGCACATGGATGATACATTGGGCATCCCTCCTTCGCATGACGAGCCGGACACTCAGTCGGGCATCTCTCATTCTCATAGCGGGTCAGACACTCAGCCCCCATAAAAAAAGGGGTAGACGTGCCACAACACGTAAAAAGTTGACACTCGCTCGTGCTGGTGATCAGAAGTTACACATTGATTTTGATGAGCTTGGGCAGACGATAGGGCCAGAAGCTTCACGATTCAAGAATTTTGTGGCCGTCCAAGGTAAAAGCAGGGCTAGCATTCTTTATGAGGATTGGGAAAGTGTGCCGGAGATGGTGAAGAACCAAATTTGGGAAAGTATCACAGTATATCACTATTACTACCTATGTTTGTATTTATTATGTTTAGTTATATTCTTATCACTAAATAATTTATACATAATGTTGTGTAATGTAGCTCACCTACGATGTGCCGAATAATGAACAAATGAAGAATAGATGGATTTCTTATGCGTGTGGGGGCTGGAGGCAGTTTAAGTCAGACCTCACTACCAAATACATATTTAAGCAATCGGATAAAACTGCTTGTGAGATGTACCTGTTCCTTGATGAGGATACGTGGCAGAGGTTTGTTGAGACCTGACAGATCCCCGCCTTTGAGGTTAGTTACAGTTAATTACAATTTTTTATTGTATCAGGCTAATTTATCTATTTTTACTGACTTCAGTTGTTCTTGTGTTTTGTATAACAAGAGAAAAGAAAAAAGGCTCAGGCAATCCACCAAAAGAATGTCCATCCTCATAGATTGTCTCGTGGGGGCTATAAAAAACTTAGGGATCAATTGTTGAACGAACAACGTCAAAAAGCCTTAGAAAGGCAATCTGATCCTTCGCATGATCCTTCGGTTGTTGTTGATCCACCAGCTGCACCCCCACGCCATGTCACATGGATTAAAGCCCGACAAAAACCATCTAGGGAGTATACATCCGAGTCGACACGCGTTGTTGTTGACAAGATTGTAAGTAAATATTCAACTTTAATTGTAATTGTAACAAGTTTACACATCGTCTTACACATTTTGTGAATTATATGTTGTAGGAGTCTTTGGTTGAACAGAGCTCCCAAGGATCATTTGTTCCTAGTAGCTCCCGTCGAGATATCTTGGCTACCGCCCTTGGGAAGGAAGACCACCCTGGTCATGTGGTGTTGGAGGGTTTGTAGGCGTGCGGGCGTACCACGGAGCATTAGCATGTCATGACGTCGACCTCATTGTCATACGAGACGAGGTCAGATGGGAGGTCTTTCCGCACGTTATTGCGGATGTTAGACGGGAGGTTCTTTTGCAGATTATGGCGGACCTTAGACGGGAGGTTTATCCTGAGATGGTGGCGGAGTTTAGACAACATATGTCATCTATGGGTGTTTCCCAACAAAATTCGGGTGTCCAACCTTCTGCTAATGCATGTGAGCACAAAGGGGATGTGTTAGCTGAGGAGCATGAGCATGAGGATAATATAGATGGGGAGGACGAGGATCTTCGTCAGCTACATGGGGATGAGGATGATGCACATGCACCAAAGGTATTAATTCATAATGCATGTTTTATGTCTTTCAATTCAAATAACTTAATTAACTGATGTTTACTAATGTTTTATTGTTGTATAGGATGTTGAGAAAGTTGGTCCAAAGGCAGAAATTTCTCCGTTATTACAACTGGCTGGAGTGGCGATGAAATATATGACGGATGATTTATTTCTGCCTTTGGAGCACGATGGCAGTGAGGGATTAAATGGGCTTTTCCTAATCACTGGGAAAGATATGGTCGATTTATACATGGATAAATGGCTTTGCGTTAACATTCTACAATTATGGTGCACGTAAGTACTTTTATTTGTAAATCAGTTTTATAATTAACAAGTATCAATCTTTTATAATTTTATAATTGACATTAATTTATTTCTTTATCTTATAGGGCTATGCATTGCCTAAGTGTCTAAATGACACCAGCCACTTGTATGAATACCTGGACCCTAGCACGACTCTGGGTAAGGTTATGCATGCGGGAGTGAAAACATACATCATGCAAACGATTTGTAACAGCCAAAAGGAGTGTTATCTAGCCCCATTCCTCAACAAGGATCATTGGCAGTTAGCGATTCTTTGCCCTCGCCTGAATGAAGTGGCCTTCTTGTGTTCGTTGCACCATGCCCCATCTACAGTTTTTAAGGAAGTAATTGATACGTAAGCAAGCTTCTTTCACTCTTAATTTGTAATATTACATTTGTTTATCTCTATGTATTAATATTTGATGTATCAATGTTGTTTGTTTATCACAGAGCTATGCAGGCATGTAATAGCTTGCAAGATAAAAGTAGGGTCAAGAGTAAAAAGCCTCAATGGATTTGCCCACTTGTAAGTAATTAATCCGAGATTCAATTAGAGGTTATTATATATATAAAAATAGTAAGTAGTTATATAACTTTATATTAAGTTATTTTTTTTTATCATTTGTAGTTTCATCGACAAAGTGGCGGCTGGAAGTGTTGATATTATGTCATGAGACATATGTTCACTATTGTCTCCGCGAGTATTACTTCTCAATGGGCGGAGGTAATTATTAATAGAATTTTTAAGTACAACAATTAGTTAAATTATTATGTTTGTTTTATTACTTGATGAGAAAAATGTTTAATTTAATTTTGTTATGTTATGTGAACTTGCAGACTTTCAACAATCCGGCTCCGTTATCCAAGAATGATATTCAAGACATAAAGGAAAAATGGGCAAGCTTCTTTGTTGGCTACTGTAAAGATCATAATGCATCTTAGATGTATTTAATTAGTTTGACATTCATATAGGTTGTGTAGAAATTATATATATAGCTTAGTTTTGACACTTTGTTGACATATTTGTATATATACATTATTAACATGCAGTACTGATTACATATATGTATATATATCTGTTAAAACTTAGTTTGGTTTCTGTTGAATTTGATCTGGTTGGATATATCAAATTGAATGAAAAAATTAGGAAGGGAAGAAAGGAAAACAGAAGAGATTATTAAAAAGAAAAAAACACACACTTTTAACGATAGTTGTGACAACAACCGTCGTTGAAAGTAACTTTCTACTACGAGTATGGTCACAACCGTAGTCGAAAGTCAATTTCTGGAAGTCCTGCAACATCCACGATATGACTTTCTACTACGGTTGTGTCATCCAACCGTAGTAGAAAGTGAATTTTCTGGGTGACTTTCTTGGTCCATAAAGTCACTTTCAACTACGGTGGTGACCATAACCGTAGTAGAAATTTAACTTTCCAATACGGCTCACAAACCGTAGTGGTAAGTTGTAACTTTCAACAACGCATCTTGCTACTACGCTTTTCCAGCCGTAGTAGAAAGTGAGTTTTTCACCAGTGTAGCAAATTTTGTTGAGAATAGTTTTTCTACTCTATACCATTATTCTATATCATTATAAATAGTATATTTGGGATAAAATTGCAATATAAAGGTTATCTTATTTATAAAATTCTTTTAAGAATTTATGTTTGCGATGACTCAAGGAGATTCTGTGTTATTAAGTGTCAAGTGAACACTTATAATCTCATTAATTCTATATGTAGAATATGTGGTTAACTATGAATGCCAAATTTAGTTAAAATCTGCCATTCATAATTAATTGTATATATCGGGTTTCATACTGTCATCAATGTAACCACTTATCTTGATAATTTTGTGATATTCTAAATTTTGTATGCAGAGTATGTGGTTATATTTTGGAAAATTCTGTAAATGATAAATTTTATAACCACTTCTCTTAGTAATTGTGCACGAGCCTATTTCTCTCTAATTTATTAGCCTACACTTGAAGAGAGAAAGTTTGTGAGTTTTTAGACTCACATTGGATTTTATACTATATAGTAATGATCCCACTATCAAATATTATACCATCAGAGCATTTTAATATTAGTGGGCTCTAATCGAAATCCTGATTTTGTTTGTGTACACAATTGTGTATGTCTCGAGACTTATTAATTCTATATTGCTATATATTCTTGCGTGCACTATGACATATGGCATATTCTAAGAGACTTTGATATTCAATCTCATTATATTGTATTGAGATATGTATGAACATTCTATTAGATCTCAATAAGCATCTTAAGTGGATGTTGAGGTCGGTTTTGTTGGAAAATGCACAATAATCTTTTGATATGCAATCATGTTGTGCTTCTCTCTTTTATCCAAGATTCCACATTTTTTTTAGGTCAATAAACATATAAGTACCTTGCTTCACTCCTATCGAGTATGATCGTTGTATTATTGAGGTGCTTGTAAATCTGTAGTCATAAATGCTTACTTATCATTGACATTCTTGTGGCCACATTAATAAAAAGTTTTTTTTTAATGCTAAGTGTCTATACAATTCAAATAAGAGATCCTTAGATTTCCTGATTCTTTATGGATTTGCATAGTCACTCATTTAGTAAAACTCGGATTAATTGAATGTCAAGTATTATAGAGCATTTATTGATTTTGAACCAAATGTAATTACTTTTATTAATGGGTGGATAATCTATGGCCTTTACGAATTTGAAAACACATTGACAAATCCACTCACCAAAGACTTACGTATCTGAGTATTATAACTCATATTAGTTTAGTTGAGTCCTTTGATGTTTTGGGTTAGTGAGAGTTTAATATGAGATATGTATGAAATGACGTCTCGTTGATATATCATATCTCGTATAACATTCTTTATATGGAATGTAAGTCTTTAACATGTATGATTTGCTTCCCTATCGGATACCATTTCTGCAACGTTGAAGCTTATGTTTCTTAGACTATTGATTGTTACGTGCTTTAACCATAATTGATATTCTAGTCATAAAATTCTTGTTTCTCCTAACAAGTAACTAATGCTATCCAAGTGGGAGAATGTTAGATTAATTATTCTAATTAATCAAAATTATGGATTAGCATTAATTAATTATCAGAAATTATATTTAACATGTTAATTATGGTTAATATATATCGCACTTGCACTTTATCAATATGATGAATAATTATTGGGCTTTTGTTCTGAATGGACCGTGATGCAACGGCCATTCGATTGATGCCCGACGAGAGGTCACTGCCCTCATCCGTTAGGCTATTTAATCGTTGTCCCATTAGACGTTAGTATATACTAGAACCAATCAGATAGAGGGGAGCTCTCTCATCTTTGTTTTCTCTCACACAGTATCTCTCGTTTTTTGTCCATTCATGGATCCTCAAGGTACGCATTCGATCCCTTCAAGAAATTTGCCATATACCTACGGGCACTGTAACGCCCCGATTTTTTTTCAAGCTTTCCAATACTAATAAACAGTATTTATGAGTTTGTATTTTATTGGAGGGTCTAGAGAGTGAAATAAAATAAACTAAGACCATAGTCACGCTCTACGCTATCGTAGGGTGTTATGATTAAATTTTGGGTCGAAAACTCAGACGGAACCCGGTCTGTGTTTTTTCACTAATAGTAGTGTTTTATTACTATAGAGATCTAATTTTGACTCGTGAACGAGACAGTTAGTCTTAGAATTGAATTTCCAACATTTTCTTTAAATTTGAAAAAAATCAGTTCCTACGCTTTATTTGGGGGAAATGTCAAACCGGGGGACGAACGGAGATGCGTATGGATTAACCGGGACCCGTTAACGGATAATCATGAAGTCACATCAGGTCACATCACCTTGGGATGCGTGCCAATGTCATGATGACTTTAGAAAATATCTGAACGCGAAAAGACCAAAATACCCTTGGCCTTTCTCCTAAATGACACTTTCGTCCCTAGAGGAAAATACCATTTTGCCCCTGGACACTTAGGAAAAGACTATTTTGCCCTCACCCTCATCATGACAACTTGAAAATATCTAGATATTTTCTTAACTTAAGGATGAAAAGACTAAAATGCCCTTGGACTTTTAAGGAAAAGACCATTTGGTCCTTAGGCAAAAAGACCATAATGCCCTTAATGAATTTTTAGTGGACATCCTTGTCCCACACCCCATCATATTCGAACCTTTCTCTCTCTTCTTCCTCCTTCACTTCTTTCTTTCTTTCTTTCTTTCTTTCTTTCTTCTTCGTCTTCTTCTTCTTCTTCTTCTTCTTCTTCTTCTCCATTTCTTTCCTTACTTCCTCCATTTTTCTCTCCATTTCCTTAAAGCTTTTCAAGAACTTTTGAGAATCAAAGTTGATCATCTCATCCATCTTCATCATCTAGGAGGTATAGACTTTATTCTTGACCTCTCAATCTTCATTTTTCTCCATTAAAATTCCATGTTTTTAAGCTTTCTTCAAGTTGATGCATGAATTTCATGAAAAATTGTAGATAAATCCTTTTAATGTCAAACCAATTTCTATGATCTAGTCTCATCCTCTTCGTTCATAATCCAAGAGCATGAAATCAAATAAGCTTCCTAGCCTAATTAATTTGGAGAGGCCGAACCTAGGTATTTTTGGGGGAAATGGATTTTTGTTCAATTTTTGTGAAATGATTCTTGATTTCACCGCTTTCATTCCATGATCATGTAATCCAAGTGGTTAGAAAACTAAATCAAACTCTCACCTATTTCTAACCATGATGGCCGAAACCCTAGTTTGTTGGTTGAAAGGGATTTTGGTTTAAATTTTTGACAATTGATCATAGATTATGTCTTAGTCATGCTTAAGGATCATTAATCCAAGAGTTGGTAGAATTTCAATATCCCTAGCCTATTTAAATAAATAGGGGCATAACCATGGTCATAAGGATTAGGGAAATTTTGATTTAACTATATTGATTTCTGGTTGTGGTTTGTTATGAAGGATCCGACGGGGTTCGAACATTCGAAAGCACGCACGAGTGACAGTTGCAGAGCCGCAGTCGGAGTCGCACGGGAACACTGCTAAGGTGGGGGAAAGAACTACGATATTGTCGGGGAAGCAAGATTTAAAATAATATATATTGATATGCGTAGGGCGACTTAAACCCTACTAGAGGTCGATTGGCCGATAGGTTGATTTTACTGTATGTCGAGATTGCTTGTTCTGTGATTGGATGTTTATTAGAATATATGTGATATGTATGTTGTGCC
The DNA here is from genome assembly GCA_039655645.1 of Ammopiptanthus mongolicus. Taxonomy (NCBI): domain Eukaryota; kingdom Viridiplantae; phylum Streptophyta; class Magnoliopsida; order Fabales; family Fabaceae; genus Ammopiptanthus; species Ammopiptanthus mongolicus. Next base: position 16,960,006 of record CM077344.1, on the reverse strand, counting down.
TATTATATGTTTATAATTACTTGAATTTATCTATGAGTTGATATTATCATTGAACCTGTTTCTGGTTGCTTTATGATGCGATGTTGTGACTGCTGATGTTTGAGTAGAGATAGACAGTAAGTTCCGATAAGTTGGGAGATGAATATGTGGTGAGAAAGTCGAGGATATATATATATGTTATAGTGCTCAACCTAGAGATCCAGTTGATCGGTTTGCGTTGTGATTTAAAGTTGATGCCCGGTTAAACCAGAGAAAGTTGGTCGTGGTTGTTATAAGTCGTGGTTGAGACACTAAATGTTGATCCGAGATGAGTCGGTGAGGTTCATGTTGCATAGTTGTTGTTCATCACTGTGTTGGCGTACGGGCGATCGATCTTGTCTGCAGGGAGATGATCGTACCCATTCGTTGTGAACGGGCGAATGTCCCGACCTGGCCTGCGGGCGAGGGGATATGTCGTTACCGTAAGTTACGTTGTTGATGGGCGAATATTCCGACCTGGCCTGCGAGCGGGGGAATATGTCGTATCCATGAGACGAGTTGAGCCTGCAGGCTGTTGGCCTAACCTTGCATTACGGGGGGTGGCACAGAGATGAACGAGACATCTTGATTTGTTGGGGATGTCGCGTCGTGATCACGTCCATATAGTCGTTAGTTGCATGAGTGTAAGAGATCGACACTAGTTAAGAGAGAATGATTTGGGAGTTGATTGATTGACACTGCTGTGTTGTTGAGTGTTGTTATCTATATAAATTATTTTATAGCTGTTTTCCCATTTATGATGAATTGTTGTTTCTTATCCCCTATATTTTCTCTATGTCGTATTTTATTTATTCTCGATTGCACGAGAAGATCCTGTTGAGGAGTTGCCAGAGGAGATTGATGGCATACTTGTTGAACATGATGCTGGCGGGAGAGCCTCGAATCCCAATTCTGGGAGACTTTGAGCTGCTCTATGCAGAGGACGACCGTCTCTAGGAGATTGACTACTCTCAGTGAAGAGTATTGTATACGGGTTCGACTACCGTACACGTTAGAGTCGTGGTTGGGTGGACAGTCATAGTTTTGTTATGGCCAGTACATGGGTTTGAGCGAAATGTATTTTTGGGGCCAGGAGAGGAAGTCGTATGTATTTTTATTTCTGATGCGATGCTTTCATTTTATTTACTAGTTGCGTACTTTGAGGTCTATTTGAATTGATATCAGTTGTTGTAGGCTCTACTGATAGAGCCAGTACCCTTATGTCTGCACATATTATTATGGTGTCAGTGTATGGATTGTTTTAATATTTTCGTATTTTTATATTACCACGCTATGCTGCAACGTTAAGAATTTGAGTTCGGGTTACTAATGGGACCTCCGAGGAAGGGGTTGTCTCAAGCACTTTTAGTGATAGCATCTAAAAACGTAGGTATAGGTATTATATAGCTACGGATTTATGATGCACCGTGGGTATAAGTATCATGTACCCACGGATGGCTTGATTGGTAACTGTATGTTTTAGTGACAGATTAAAAATCATGGGTATAAATGACATATACCTACATATGTTTATTTTCATCACTTGGATATAGATAACATATACCTACAAATGTATATTTCTGTCACTATATAGTTGATTTTTTAAAAAAAAAATGAATTTATTATTTAATTATTTTGAAACTAAAAATAAAATTATGAATATAGTCTCTTCCCCGCGACATTCTTTTTCAATATCGCCCAAAAACACTTCATTTTTTTCCTTCAATAATTCCTTTAGAAAACCCCAAATCCATAGGCTTGAAAGCTCTGAATCCTTCCTCACTGTCTCTCCTCGTCATCACCACGAAGCACCGCGACTCTGAGCTTCACCATCATCGAACGCTCTGTTCCACCGCCGCGTCCTGTCGTCGCGCCGTCTCCAGCCGTCGCGCCGTCTCCCTCCACACGCAAAAGTTTCGTTTGTCTAGGTTTCAGTTCTTGCCTTTCATGTAGTGAAATTGCTTTGGTTTATTTCAGTTATCAAACTACAAGTGACACCAATTAAGTGATGTATGATTACAGGTAATTTTGGCCTTGCTTCCTAATTTATTTCAGTCTCTATAGTATGTCCTACTACTACGGTAAATGAAAATATTTCACAAATGGACTATATGGGTGCTGCTGCCATGATTCATGGTTAAGGCTTAATGTTTTAGGCTGAGAATGATGTTTGGGGTGATTACAAGAGTGTGGTTTTGGTGAAGGTTCTGCACTTGGGTTTTTGGATTTAGAGTTCTGATATAGTGAATTTTCTATGGTGTTTGAAGGCTCTTTGTGGATGGTTGCTAGATCAGTGGAGATGTGAAGGATAGGTTGACTGGTATTCATAATTTTATAATAGGGAGCTGCAATAATCATAGTCAATTTTGGGATTTATGTACCTGGTCTGTATTGACATCCATTATTTCTTTTTTATTTGGATAGAAAAAAATATTATCAGCATGCATTGCTTGTATGTTTATATATATTTATTATCACTTGTCGTATTTTTTTCCTCCTAGAAGTGGATTTTTGATATGTCTCTGACTTGTTATATTGTATTTTGCCTCTTCACTGATGGAGGTAAAAAGAACAACACCTCACGAATTATCTGCTATTTTTGGCTTTGTAGGTTTGCGCAATTTGGTCCAGAGGTGAAATGCCACTGTGGCGCCCCAAATTGTCAAGGCTTTGATCTAGGGAGGAAAAAGAAAAATGGCAAGGAGGAACAAGGTTTGGATATAGACACATGCTGATGAAGATGTGAGAATGCTCTAATTGTAAATGCATTGACATCCCACATCTCCTAAGTGGCTGTTAAACACATTTTGAACTGTTTATACATATGATTGTCTTTTCATTTTTTTACTTGTGAGTATATAGAAAATAGCTAGGAACTTGGAGATGGATAGTAATATTTCAAGTATATGATTATAGTGGCTATTACTACCGAATGTGTGTTTGCTCTTCATATGTTTGGAGCTTTGTTTCTTAAGCTTTAAAGTGTTTTGCAATTTATGTAGTAAAAAAAATACACTCGCTTCAATTTACGGTAACACTGAAAACTGCAATATCGCTGATATGAAAGAAAAATAAGAGAATTTCAAAAAAATGTATGCAACTTTTTTTTACTAATATTTGCCTTTTACCTATGGTTGGAGGCGGTAGCTATAAGTTAATGACTTTTACCTACACCCCTGCATGCAAATTGTAGGTATAACTTATAGTAACAGTCACTTGCAACCATAGGTAAAAATATGTCTGTAGGTAAAGCTTATGATGACATACAATAACCATCCTTATTGGTCCCCTCAAAGTTGACGCTTCAACTGTTCGTAGGTTATTGTCCAATTGACATTTACCTATATATTTTTGACATTTAGTGACAGATTTTGTCTGTCACTAAAAGGTAAATTTCTTGAAATGGTCTGTTTCTATTATACGTATTATTAACATGCTAAGATTTGTATCTAAGATAGATCTAGGATTATGAGATTATCTTTAAATCCTTCCATCATCCCTAGTTTAACCAGGAAAACAAAGAAAAAAAATCATATAAAAAAATCTGTATATTAAATATACGTGGAAAATCGTTTTCGCAAGACAGGAAGGCCTGCTAAACGAGTTAGTGGATGCTGGATGCATATTTGAAAAAAAAAAACAGTTTATTAGACAGTCAACCATTATAAATTATTATAAGAAGGACAAGATTCATTTTATAAGAATACACACTTAAATTATTTGAAAAATAACCAATAACGTTCATCACAGTTGATAAATAGTTGAGTTTTTTAAACATATTTTGATTACTATTATATGTATGAAAAATACTTTATTGAGAGAAATAAAACTCACTTATGTGATCTCTACGTCTCGAAAGGGATTAATTTTTTTTTGATAAGCAAAACATATTTATTAATAAAGAGTACGAAGGGTACTCTAACCCATATACAAAAGAAGGTAGTATGAAAATGCATCACAATGGAGAGAGTCATCCCAACTATGTTGACATCACAAATCCCAACAATCATTTGCAATATATTACAAAGGGATTAATTAATATTCATCTATCGGTCGGAGATACCCTGTATACATCAAAAAAAATTATTTGAAAAATTAGTTTCAATATTTTTTTTGTCAGAAAATTTGTTTTAATATGATTGTACTCTGCTCTTGAAATAATATATAAGTGGCAGGTCCATTTGAACTTCCTGCATATACGTGCAAACATTCTGCATGGCGTGGGGACATGTTTTCCTCTTTAGAGGTACTCAACGTGCTTTCAACTTCTAAGTATATATATATATATATGTATATATATTTGACTTTTGTATATGTATATATATTTTGAATTCCAAAAAAGTTTCCAAACCATACACAAATTCATTCATGGAGAAAACTACCCGCACTCTTTCTTGCCGTAGCCAACTCAGCGTATTCCCACCACCGCCCCGTCTTGTGCGGAGCAGAAGCGGTAGCAGCCCGGGTGCTATATTAACCACCCCAGATAGAAGTTCAAGGAGGTTCAGCTCTAGTGAAAGATTCATCAATGCCCATCGTTCAAAATCAACATCGAAATCAAGAACCCACAACGACGAAGAAAACATAAATCCTACATCCACAACATCCATTTCGAGCGTGCAAAAGAAGTTCCAAGAGAAGAAGGGTAGTAAAGATATTGGTTTTGGTAAGTTCTTACAGCGTGGTGTTAGCCCTGATAATAATAATGGTGCTTCAAAGAGGGCCGCTACATCAGCAGTGAAGTTACCTTCTGCGTGGGCATTGTCTCCGGGAAGATCTCTTGGTTCTCCAATTGGGTCGGAGTCGCTTACAAAAGCCAATGGAAAAGGTCGTGTTGGGGGTGGTGGTGGTGGTGGTGTCACTAATAAGGTCTTGAAGTACTTCAAGCAAAGGAAGGTGTCAACGGTGCAAGAAGAAGAGTACCATCGGTTTAGGATTTTGCATAACCGACTTTTGCAGTGGAGATTTATTAATGCTAGAGCTGAGCTTGCCATGGCTACGGTCAAGAATGTAGCCGAGGTATGTTCTTTCAATATGGATTCTCTGCTGTCACAATCTATTATCTTTTCAGTTAAATATCATCCATTTGATTAATCTAATAGTTAGAAAAGATTAATCCAACAAGTGACATTTAGTTAATGTTTTTCTATGTTCTTTTTATGTTCATTTTTTCCACCAAATGGAGACTGCATAACTCAAATCGAACATTTCACAAAAAACTGTGACATGCACACATCATTGTTTTGAAAAATATATTTTGTACCATCGGATCATCTGATGACACTTAGTATGCTAATTAATGTGACTGTGAATGAATGCTAAAGTATACTAGATATCTCTTCTTGGTGTCAAAATAATGAAATTAATATTTTATGTAAGCTAATTTATGCTTTTTCTGAATATTTTGTATATGGGTTAGAATATCTTTAATACTCTCATTAATAAAAAAAATTTGCTTATAAAAAAATGAAATTAATATTTTATACCATTTTGCACTAATAAACGACATGCCCGCAATGGCTTTTTTACGTAACTAGTGTAATTTAGATATGTTATTATAGGAATAGTGTAGTTCTAAAAAAAATTATACATTTGGGATAAGTGGTGCTTGAGATTGACGATTTACGTATAGAAGTCGTACATCATTTCTACGACTCACTTTTATAATATATAAATAAAAAAAAAAACATGTATGGCAGTCGTGGACACTACATACGACTTACATATTTAAAATTTTTTTTAAGCCTAAAGGCAAGTCGTAGGTATGAACCACGACTCCCTTTTTTATTATTTTTTTACTATCAAGTCGTTGGTGGCAATCACGACTTTGTCTTAATTTTATTTTTTACTATTCTAGTATTGTCCATCAAGAGTGTGTTTTCAGTTTGAAAGATAATCTGTCATGCGCTAGCTTCAGCTATAGGAATCTTATTGGCATGTATGTATCCATGCTTTAACTAGCTATAGGAATCTTATTGGGTCATATTTGGTCAACTTTTGGCTTCTTTTTTGACGTGGTGCACAGTATATATAGATAACAAAATCAATATGTACTTAATCCTCATGGCTATAAAATAATGTAGAGGAGGGATCCTTGTGTCAGTTCAAGCAAAGAAACTTGGCAATAGTATCTGAATATATAATTAAAAATAAAATAAAAAACCAAAGTTGTGGTTGTCACTAACGACTTGATAGTAAAGTTAAATGACCCAAAAGAGAGTGGTGGTTCATACCTACGACTTGCCTTTGGGCATAAAAAAAAATTTAAATTATGCAAGTCGATCGCATGCATTGTTCACGACTTCCATGCATATTGTTTTTTTTTTAATGTATATATTATAAAAGTGAGTCGTAAACTTGATATACGACTTCTACATGTAAATCGTGTATCCCAGGCACGGCTTATTGTAAATGTGTAATTTTTTTTAAAATTACACCATTCCTGTTATTACAAATCTAAATTACATTAGTTATGCAAAAAAACCACATGCAATAGTATACACTATTATCGAGTTATTTATACTTTGCCTATCAATATAATTTGCTAGCTACTTGTTTCTGCCAAGTACTAAAGGTGAGTATATGGGTCGCAGTCTATGAATCATTCTACATAACCCGCGACAAATACGAGTGAGGATCAGACAAAATGACGATCCATTTAAACACTGGTTTACATGTTGATCCATTGGTCACCGTGTCTCGAGTCTCTCCATCTCAACCCCCATCTGATCCACTAACTATTGTGTCTCGAGTCTCCATATCAGCCTCCGAAAACTACATTAGGCAGATCTGGCTCGAACTCTAGTAGAGATTCGACTCAAACTCAGGTGGATCGAAGGTAGTTCTCAACCACCAACCACATGCATCGTGGGTTGTAGGGGCAACGATTGAGTCCAGTGGTTGTTTCTACTCACTCGGCCCAATCTTCAGACGAGCCCCCCTCAGCTGGAAACAAGATAGGCCGCTCATGTCAGGCCCGTTAACTCAATGAAATGGGACTCACCAAGGACGTCGTAACCCTAACCTTAGAGAATGTTCAGGAGGAATATTTTCCATCACAGCTGGACCGATCCCATAACATTCGGGTATTGAAAGCACGCCGCGTCTAACACGGAGAGAGGTTCGCCCCGACATAAAGAGGATATCACATGTCGCGCCCATCAAGGATTTCACCCATAAAGTGCCATCAGAATAGAGGGGTCGGCCGGCTAGCCTATAAATTGAGCATCCATGCTTCACTCATTTTACACAAGAAATACATCTTCGAGTAAGAGACTTTAGCCTTGGTCGGAACCTTGATAATTGTAAGAACAATTTGGCGCCCATCGTGGGGCCCAGTGAAACTTTTCCTTCACCACTTTCATGGTTCAAACGCGACGCACCAACATACTGGGCCAGAACGAAAATCAGCACGCAGCTCACATGGATCCCCAGGTTGACCCAACCGCTTTTCATCTTCTAATGGCGACTGTTGAAAGACTAAACTAGGAGAACGACGCTATGAAGCAAGAAATGGAGGTGCTCAGAAATAGAGAACATGTCGAAGATGACCATTATGAGGCCCACACGAGGTAGCGGAGCAGGTCGCCCAGGAGGGAGAAAGAAAGGTCATCTCTAACCGGACATCTATTCACAGGGGACATTATCAATTCCCCCTTCATAGATAATTTCAAAGGTCTCACCATTCCATATGATGGGAGCTCGGACTCGGAGGAGTACCTGTCCATCTTCAATACACAAATGTTGGTAACTACCCCTTCGGATGTGGTAAAATGTCTGGTTTTCCCTAATATGTTTAGGGGACCCGTAATGGTATGGTACTCATGCTTATCTCCAAATTCGATTTGAAACTTTGATGATATCGCTACTAAGTTTTCTATTCAGTTTTCTACTAGTCGGGTCCATCAAAAGATCTCGGCAAGCTTGGTTAATTTTAGGCAGGGATAGCTAGAAACTCCCAGAGAGTTCATGGCAAGATTTGCAAATGAGACTCTTATGATCAATGACTTAAGTCCCGCGGTGGATCTCCACGCCATCCTAACGGGACCTAAGGAAGGACCATTCGCTGACTCTCTAGCCAGGAAGCCCCTAGCGGACATAGACGAGCTACGAAAGAAGGCCACGGGATATATGACCATAGAGGAGGTGGCTCTCACTAGAAGAAACAACTTTCCCACTCAGGATAACGCATCTATTCAACGAGAAGAGGGCGATAGACAAAGGCACGAGCAGGGTAGGTGAGACCCTGAATGGTACAAAGGAGAAAAGCAACCAATGTTTGAAAGCTATGCCCCTCTTAATATAGCCACGGCCAAAATTCTCATTGAGGTTTTCCGGGCTGACCTCATCCAATTACCACCTCAAGTGTCAACACCAAAAGGAGCTGATAGAAGCAAACACTGTGAGTACCATAGAAACTTCGGGCACTCAACAGAAGACTGTCATAATCTTAAGGACGTGATTGAAAGGCTGATAAGGAGGGGATATCTTCAACAATTCACCTGAAAAGATGAAGGCAAAGTTCAAGACAGAGGTAAACATCGGAAGGAACATGACTTTAATAACATGGCACCCTCCCGAGAACAAGCTCAAACCAGATACGGAAGGCAGACGGATCCACAAAGCTCCCGTCCTGAAAACCAGGTTCAAACCAGAGGGGTGATTAACACAATTGCTGGAGGCTTCGCGGGAGGAGGCGAGACAAGTTCTACAAGAAAAAGACACATGCACGCCATATTCTCGGTAAGCGCAATGATGCCCCCAATAAGAACCCCATCCATAACCTTCTCGGAAGATGACTTACAAGGGATATCACCGAATGATGACGACCCATTTGTCATTTCAGTAGAACTAGTCAATTATACTGTCAGGAGGACACTCATCGACCAAGGAAGCTCGACGGATATCCTGAATTGGACGGCATTCAAAAAGCTGGGTCTGTTCAGCGACATGCTGAGGCCTCACTAAGGCGTTTTGGTTGGATTCTCGGGTGAACATGTTCAGGTAAAAGGGTATGTCGAGTTACTTACTACTTTTGGAGATCAAAATTTTGGACGAACCGTCCCAATAAAATTTTTGGTAATTGATGTTGATGCTTCCTATAATATCTTGATCGGTCGAGCAACGTTGAACGAGCTTGGAGTGGTGGTTTCCACCCCGCACCTAGCAATGAAGTTCTCGGTACTTTCAGGGGAGATAATAACTGTTCGAGCTAATCAAAAGGAGGCAAGACAATGTTATGTTGACAGCCTCAAGGTCGTCCGACCTAAACCCGAAGAAGAAATCTCAGGAATCTCAAAATCCTCCAAAGTAGTAAATTTGGTAGAGCTCGATCCCCACGACGACATGAAATAGTGGAATCCTTAGCCCATTGATCCGTTAATAAAGTTTCATTTAGGAAAAGGACCTGAGCGGCATACTTTCCTGGGAGGAGAAATGTCAGAGGAGGTCCGAAAGCAAGTAGCCTAGCTGCTAAAGACAATGCAGATCTTTTTGCCTGGACAGCCATAGGTATGCCCGGAATAGACCCAAGCTTCATATGTCATTGCCTGTCACTCTGTCCCGAGGGAAGGCTTGTGGCATAACGAAAGCGAAAGCTAGGCAGAGACAAAAAAAAAGGAGCAGTAATCGAGGAAACAAAGAAGCTGCTAGACGCCAACTTTATCAAAGACATTGACTATACAACTTGGTTGGCGAACGTTGTCATGGTAAAGAAGTCCAACGGGAAATGGAGGATGTGCATAGACTACACAGACTTAAACAAAGCATGCCCGAAAGACTCCTACCCCTTACCAAGCATAGATCGTTTGGTCGACGGTGCCTTTAGCCATGGTCTCTTCAGGTTTTTGGATGCTTACTCGGGTTATAACCAGATTCGGATGCACCCGATTGACGAAGAAAAAATAGCATTCATGTCTGACAACGCAAATTATTGTTATCGGGTGATGCCTTTTGGGCTCAAGAAAGCTGGGGCTACCTATCAAAGATTGATGGACAAGGTTTTCACTAAACAGATTGGCAGGAATATTGAAGTCTATGTCAACGATATGGTAGTGAAGTCTACTGAGAAAACGAGCCATGTTGATGACCTCCGAGAAATTTTCGGGCAGGTAAGAAACTATAATATGAGGTTAAACACTGAAAAATACGTTTTTGGTGTACAGGGAGGAAATTTTTTAGGTTTTATGCTCACCTGTCGGGGGATTGAGGTGAATTCCGATATATGCCGAGCACTTGTAGAGATGCATAGTCCCAAAAGCATTAAAGAGGTACAAAGGCTTTCCGGTAGGGTAGCTGCTTTACAGAGATTCCTTCCCAAGTCGGCTGACAGAGCTCTTCCTTTTTTCAAGACCTTGAAAAAATCTGATAATTTCACATGGACAACCGAGTGTGAAGAAGCGTTCCAAGAACTAGAGCGTTTCCTGTCGGCACCACCAATCTTAACCAGACCAGATTGTGGTAAACCCTTACTTTTATATTTATCTGTTTCAAATACAACCATAAGTGCAGTCATTGTTCAGGAACATGATAAGTCTCAAAAGCCGATCTACTACATTAGTCGGGTGCTTTAGAGACCCGCTATCAAATGGTGGAAAAGTTAGTGCTGGCGCTAATAACAACTGCGCGTCGGCTGCGACCATACTTCTAGGGGCATCAAGTTATAGTCAAAACTGATCATCCAATCAGGCAAATTTTGCAGAAACCAGAACTAGCAGAAAGAATGTTGGCCTGGGCAGTCGAACTTTCCGAATTTGGTCTCATTTATGAGCCCCGAGGACCGATGAAATCTCAATGTCTGGCCGACTTCATATCGGAGCTGACGCCTATAACAAAAGAAATACCAGAATCGTGGTGGAACTTATTCGTAGATGGGTCCTTGAATACTAAAGCAGGAGAAGCCGGGGTAATCCTACAAGGACCATCTGGAGTGACACTGGAACAAGCACTAAAGTTGAACTTTCCGATGAGTAGCAATCAAGCTGAATATGAAGCATTAATTGTCGGGATCACTTTGGCAAAGGAAATGGGTGCGAGCCAGTTAAAAGTATGCAGTGACTCGCAGCTTGTCGCTTCACAAGTGAAAGGAGAGTTTCAAACCCAAGACCTTCGACTGATCAGGTACATGAATAAAGTTAAAATTTTGATTTCTTGCTTTGATGAATTTTCAATTGAACATATCAGGAGAGAAGGAAATGTGCGAGCAGACTTATTGTCAAAGCTCGCAAGTACTAAGAAGACGAGTCAGAATCGATCAGTCATCCAGGAAAACTTGCATACATTGAGTGTGGAACAAATCGAAGTCATGATTGGACAAATTCATGAAGGAACTTGGATGGAGCCAATATGGAAGGCCTTGAATGATAATAAGTACCCGGAGGACCCGCTACAAGCCAAAAAAACTCAAAAGATATGTGAGTTTCTACACCATTGATGATGGCCAACTTTACCGATGGGGTTTCTCCACACCTATGCTCAGATGCCTCCCTCCAAGCCGAGCCGAGTATGTGATGAAGGAAATCCATGAAGGAATTTGTGGGATACACATGGGCGGACGAGCCCCGGCTACCAAGGTACTGAAAGCAGGGTACTATTGGCTTACACTGAGAGAGGATTGCAAAAATTGGACGCAAAAATGTGATAGTTGTCAGAGGCATTCCTCGGTACAACGCGTCCCTTCTCAGGAGCTTCACAACATCACGTCCCCATGGCCCTTTAACACTTGGGGAATGGATATATTGGGACCGTTGCCGATAGCCAAAGGCAAGATAAAGTTTCTCCTTGTTAGTATTGATTATTTTACAAAGTGGATCGAGGCTGAACCCTTGGCCACAATATCCGGGAAACAAATAACCAAATTCACTTGGAAAAATATAGTATGTAGACATGGTATTCCTCACACTATAATAAATGATAATGGTGCACAGTTTGCTGATCGGAAATTTCGAGAATTTTGTGAGCAGCTAGGTATCCGGCAAAAATTCACCATGGTCGAACATCCCCAAACGAATGGACAGGTGGAAGTAGCAAACGAAGTCTTACTAAACGAATTTTGAATCAGGGTAGACGTCTCTGGAGGGCTTTGGGCCGATGAATTGCCCAACATTTTATGGGCATATCATGTAACTCCCCACTCGGCAATCCAAGAGTCCTCTTCCCGTTTAACCTACGGAGCAGATGCCATGATACCTATGGAGATTGGAGAACCATCCTGGCGACAAGCAAACTTCATAGCAAACTAAAATGATAGAGCCCGCCTTTTTGAGTTGGATTCCCTCGAGGAAGTCATACAGATGGCTGCAATAAAAAATATATCGGCTCAACTAAAGGCTGCTTGAAAGTACAACTCAAGATTGAAACCCAAGAGACTGACAAAGGATGATTTAGTCCTGGGACTATGCCAAAGTTCAAGGAAGAACTCTGAGGACGAAAAGCTAGCTGCAAGGTGGGAAGGGCCGTTCCGCATTAAAGTGAAACTTGACAAAGGAGCTTACAAATTGGAAACCTTAGACCAGAAGGAAGTTCCGAGGACTTGGCACTCCACAAACTTGAAATTTTATTATCATTAATATAACTCGGGTAGTGTACTCTTTTTCCTTGTAGGTCTTTTTTCCCCAAGGGGGTTTTGGCCGAGAAGGTTTTAATGAGGCATGCCCAGACAAATAAATGAGGTATTTCCAAATATTGCATTCTTATATTCAAGTTTAAAAAACTGAGACAAAACTTGTACTCAAACGAAAAAGTTTGAAATCAAGGCCAAAGCCTGAGTACAAGCAAAACGCTTGAAACCGGAAATAAGTCTAATTCGAGAAACACTCGAGAAACTTCAAACGAAAAAGTTTGAAGTCAAGGCCAAAGTCTGAGTATAAGCAAAACGCTTGAAATCGGGAATAAGTCTAATCCGAGAAACACTGGAGAAACTTCAAACGAAAAAGTTTGAAGTCAGTGCCAAAGCCTGAGTACAAGCAAAACGCTTGATATCGGGAATAAGTCCAAGCCAAGAAATACTCGAGAAACTTCAAACGAAAAAGTTTGAAGTCAAGGCCAAAGCCCGAGTACAAGCAAAACGCTTGAAACCGGGAATAAGTCCAAGCCGAGAAACACTCGAGAAACTTCAAACGAAAAAGTTTGAAGTCAAGGCCAATGTCTGAGTATAAGCAAAACGCTTGAAACCGGGAATAAGTCTAATCCGAGAAACACTTGAGAAACTTCAAACGAAAAAGTTTGAAGTCAGTGCCAAAGCCTGAGTACAAGCAAAACGCTTGAAACCGGGAATAAGTCCAAGCCGAGAAACACTCGAGAAACTTCAAACGAAAAAGTTTGAAGTCAAGGCCAAAGCCTGAGTACAAGCAAAACGCTTGAAACTGGGAATAAGTCTAATCCGAAAAACACTCGAAAGAGTATTAAGCCGAAAAACAGTCTGATAAATCCCAGGCAAACAAATATTCAAAGAAATCATAATGCCGAAAAAGACATTCAGATGCCGAAATTGTTTGTACGCGCAAAATAAAAAGATCACTAACCTTTCAAGCTCAAGAAGGCTTCACAAAGGTAATCGATAACATTTAACCGTACAGCTAAATGTTGATTGGGTAAAGACAGATAAAGACGTACAAAACCTCCATTTTCTATTTGAAAGATGGTCAAAATAGAGCAAGACTTAGACAAATTATGCAAAGATAAAACATATCACAACGATTACAAAAAAAGGGGCCGAATACATGCCCACTTACAAAAAAGAGAGAAAAAAACAACACAGAATTAAACAACCGCAGCTTTAATCAATCACCATCCGGGCTGACATCAGTAGGTTGAACATCATTTTGTGGCCCCTCGGGGGTTCTCTCCGCCTCATCTTCATCGTCATCGAGAGATCCACAACCTCACCATCCCGAACCTCCTTCAAAAACCTCGTTTTGCTGAAATCATAATCGAGGGTAAGGCACGCGATTTGTTTCATGGCTTGCCCAAATCCCTCGGCATACTTCTTCACCATGTCCATCTTCAGGTCCTCAATCTCTCTCAAAAGTCGTGATTCCTTGTTCCGAGCAGTGGAGTTGGCCTCTTCAAGCTCCTTTTCCTGGGCTTCGACATCGGCGGTCAACTTCCCAACTAGTTGATTCACTTTGGCCTCCTCCTCGATCGACTGTTCCAGTTGACTCCGAGCATTTGACAATTTAAGCTCCAGTTGATCAATAGAGTTAACTTGGTTAAGATTAGCGATGACTTTCTGGTTTAATCGAGTAACTTCAGCCTCCAACTCGTTTCTCTTCTTGCTGGCCGCCACCATCTCCAACTCCATATACCGACCAAGGGCAGCCATCATCAAGCCATAGGCTTGCATAATACGTCCGGATTGTTGCCCGCCCAATTTATGATTTAATCGGAGGTTAGCATTGTGCAACAATTTCCCATCAACAATTACCTCCGGATGGAATGTATGGTTTGAAAGAGAGTTCACTTCAAGGGGGACAGTGGGTTTGCCAGCCAAAAGGTCTAAAAGGGTATCCTCCCCTAGCATAGCAGGAGGTGCCGAGGAAGGAGCATCGCCCACTTTCTGTTTCTTCTTTTCAGCAGTGTCAGCAGTGGAGTTCGTTTTCCTTCTCTGCATTCGAACCAACCTCGATTCAACATCCTTCTGGGCATTATTCTCGGCACATCCCGAGGTAGCCTTCCCCGGAGCCACAACTTTCTCAGTCGGTTGGTTCAAAGCAAGAAACTTTTCAAAGTCCTTGTTCAACCTAGGTGCCATTGTCTCTGCAAAAACAAGAAGAAGGAGGTCTCAACAATCACATTATCAAATTAAGAGGTTGGGACAACAAAAAAAGCTTACCCTTAAGGGTAGCAAGCCCAATCGGATTATGCTCTATGGTAATCAGACCCTGACTATGCAACAGTGGAAACTTTTCCAAATAATCACCACCCTTTTCTCGAGAGGCGAAAGAAAACGGTACTCATACCCAGAAACATAATTGGGGTTAGAAGTCCAGTATAAGGGGAATTTGGGTTGACCCTTCTCGTCTAGGAAAAAGGAAGGGAAGTTCGCACAGGACTGTACCTTGAAGAAATCCCTTTTGAAGCCTTTACAAGAAGAAATGAAGATATCTAGAATACCCCGACGAGGTATGTTGTTCAAAGAAACCCAACCCACTTTACCTCTCGATCTCACCTCGAACAAGGAAAACAACTTGCTTACAGTCCGACAAAAGCCCAGGAATGAACAGAGGATCTCAAAAGCCTTCACAAAGGCCCAACTGTTCGGATGCAATTGACTAGGGGCCACGTTCAAACAGCAAGAACCGAGCACTGGAAATCCGAAAAGGGAAGACGCTGGTTGACCTCGGCAAACAAGAATTGATACATAAAAAAGAAATCATGATGGAGGTGAGACCCGGGCATGCACACTCGGTCATCCTTATCGCAGGGCGAGATAATGATTCTGTTAGCCTCCACGGAATTGGAGATGATATCTCGAATTCTCTCCAGGGACTTGACGGTCTGGAACCTGGAGGCTTTTGTAAGAACAATCGGATCCACCCAGTCAAAGGACTCCACAGAAGAAGTCTAATGACAAGGGGGAGAAGGAGTCCTAGAGGAGGACCCAGAATCTCCAGTTATCCCTTCAGGGGGTGAAAACGGCAGAGTGCGCACAGAACCGGCAAATGAGGGCAAAAGGAGACCAGAAGCCATGACAAGATGGACGAAGTAACATGAAAGCACACAAATAGAACCCCAAACCCAAAACAAATTTGAAAAAAGAGGAAGTTCAGAGAGAGTTTGGGCATACCTGAGGAGGAAGATTAAGTCTTGAAGACCGCAAAGAAGAAGAAAAGGAACAATTGACAGTAAAGGAAAGTAAGCCTTGGAGAGTTAAGAAGCCGTATGATAAAATGTGAAGAAAGCAGGCTTAAATGCCATTAAGGAGAGAGGGAGGGCATTAGAACCCAATGGTCTATATGAAACCAATTGGATGGTCCAGATGAAAGGAAAACGAAAAGTTTTAACCGTACGATGGCTGGGATATCAACAGCAACGGGTGAAGAGACGCACCCATTTTAATGCCCACACTGCCCAAGACGCAAAAACACAGGCCCCTAGGGAGGGTAGCGTCGATTCAGATGCGTCATCATGAGGGGTTGCGAGAAGTGATTGTTGGACTTGACATGTAGAAAAGTAACCTCAACTAGGGGTAAATAAAAGGCTTATGTCGGGGGCTCGGATCCTTGATAAACGACACACCGTTGAATAGGAAGCTACAAGACTCCGACATGGGGGACTCTTCCTTATCAATTCAACCCGAGCACTCTTCGTGATACTTTTGAGACAACCCCCTAATATTGGATACTCAAAGTGGGATCCTAAAGCTTTCTCATCGCAAGCAACTCAAAGCTTGGGGGACTTCTGCTCCTACCTGGGCTGAGTGATTCTCGGCCCAATCTTCAGACGAGCCCCCCTCAGCTGGAATCAAGAATGTTCAGGAGGAATATTCTCCATCATAGCTGGACCGATCCCATAACATCTGGGTATTGCAAGCACGTCGCGTCTAAACACGGAGAGAGGTTCGCCCCGACATAAAGAGGATATCATAGGGCGCGCCCATCAAGGATTTCACTCATAAAGTGCCATCAGAATAGAGGGGTCGCGCGGCTAGCCTATAAATAGAGCATTCATGCTTCACTGTAATCATCTTCTCATTTTACACAAGAAATACATCTCCGAGTAAGAGACTTTAGCCTTGCTCGAAACCTTGATAATTGTAAGAACAATGGTGTTTGGGAATGGCGATTGAAAATTGAGGGACATAGACCGTGGTGTTGTCTACTATGAGAGTTGAAAGTTAAGGATTAAAGTAAGTGTTAGTTTTTGGACTAGTCTACCAGCACGTACGTGGACTTAAGCGGTGCAGACGCAGGCCTATATAATACTAGTCTCTATAGCTGCGAACTTATGCAAACTGTTCTATTTATCAGCGGGCTTACACGAATCGGACTGGAACAAACCAAGCCTAGTCTGGCTCGTCCACAAACTCACCTCTACCTAGTACATCAGGGCCTAATACACATCCACTTTCAGTGTCCAACATATTTGGGCCTCTTTATCGTCCCTCAGAGGAATGATTATATACGGTCTCTTTTTAAAATAGATAATACTTTATACATATATTAAAATTTTAAACAGTTAAATTTCTTGTTAAACATGTACCATCTCATATACAAATTTTAATAATGTTTCTTGAACATTAGTTGGGGACACCATATGGTGTGTGTGTGTTTTTTCCTGGTATATTTTGAAATATATATATACAAAGAAAACAAAATATAAGTGAGAGATAGAGATAAATGTATACGATATCAAATACAATTTTTAAGTATTTGATATTCAAATATCTCGACTCTAAAGAAATTTCTGCTCAAGTTCATGTAACTCATTTGTTTCATATAGATGTTGTCGCTATTTATTTTTATTTTATTTCTAGTGTTGTTATTATCCTTTTGAAAGATAATTAATTTACAAGTGTGACATACTTGCTTATCTTCATATGCACTCATGACACCATATATTTCCTCATTATATATTCTCTTCACTTTTGATGACAAAAAAAGTTTCTTCTTCTTTTATAAACATATATTTAGTGTATGCCTTACCTGTTAAAATGATGTCTAAACTCCTAGGAGTCTGTATCCTTTAATTTCTTGATACCCAACTTCAGTATCAGTGTTTTTTCTTTACAATTTCAGATACAATTGTTTGCCGTATGGATTGGAATCCTCTTGCTTAGAAAGATCATAATACAAAAAAGAATTGAAATGCAAAAAATTAAACATATGATCAAGCTTTATCAAATCATTAATCCACAACTCTCCCTTCTTAATGAATGGACAAACTTGGAGAGAAGAAATCAAGAATCAATAGGCTGGTTGACAAGGAAGTTGTCAGCATTGTCCACTACACTGCCTCTAACTCACGGTCTTAAGGTATGTACTTTGTTGACTTTTTGCCTTTTAAATACGGTAGGGAGTTTGGCCTGTTGGAGTTGGAAATAGGGGGTTTGGATTTAATTATTCAAAAATCTATGATACAAAGACAAAATCAATACCAACGTTTGTTGATTTAAGTAACAAGCTAGGAGTTTGGTTCTCCTTTAATAAGGTCTCGAGTTCGAGTTTTATGAATGGAAAAAACAGACGTTAAAAGAGTTTTACCCTCTTAAATGAGTTTCGACTTGATTTGGATTAGTCGAAATTCAATATGATTTTCGGATATCGAACAACTCAGACCAAAACACAAAATCAATGATACACTTGTTTCCTTATCTAAACACTACTTGTTGAGTTCATCTTAAGCTCATTGTTAATACTTCTTCCTATTTAATTCTCTTTACAGGCAGACACAAACTCCGTCTATGAAGCCTTGAACACAGCCGTTAAAGTAATGGACAATATGGAACCATTGATCACGAAATACCAAACACAGGTTCTTTTTTTATTCTTTCAATATTATTAGGCTTAGGTTTGTCCCGCAAAAATTCAATACTGCTTTTGCGTCCATTATCCTATGTCAAAAGAAACTCATAGAGAACACAGAAACAAAAAATTCATAGACGAAAATGAGGGGGTAAAAGGTTCCATTGTCACACCCAAAAATAACATTAGGTAGATAAATAGTAAAACTCGTACCACATCAATGGAATGGAAGTGTAAGTGAAATCTGCAATCTCAAGTAATAGTAATGCCTGAGTATGACGAGAAAATTAGTATTTCTTTCATAAGTTTAATTGTTATGTATTGTGAGTGTAAAATCTTTTATACTGTCAATCAATCAGAAATCATACTATAAACGACGAATTTGAAAATAATTAAGATAAAAGTCAAATATTTTAACATATATGAAAATTTTTGATTGATTGACGATATAAATTTTTTTTACACCAACAATGCATAACATGTACAATTAAATAAATCCTTCTTTTAATTTATTCTAACAACATTACTTACTGTAAACGATAAGTAAAAATATCATGTCAAACATTTTAGCATATGTATCAATTTCGATTTGGTTGATAGCATAAACTTGTTTTTACACCAAGGGTAACTTTTCTTTTAATTTATTTTTAAACATTACTTACCGTAAATGAAAAGTAAAAGTATATAATAAATTAAAAGTAAGATAGCTGTTATTTTAGCAGGTTGAGAGGATTCTTTATCAAATTACAGAACTAACCACCGCAACAAAACAGGGGGAAGAGTACTTACAAGAACTTCTGGCGATTGTTGCGATGATTGCTAGTTTACTGGTGAGCCTTGCAACACCCCTTTCCTGTTTTCGGTTTTCTTCTCAGTTACAAATTTGAGAATTTAAACGAGTAAATATACTGCTTACCAAAAAACGAGTAAATATATTAAAAACAAAGCTTAGATGAATTAAGTATTTCTTCTCAATTTCATTTTCAATATTATTGTTATTTTAAGCTAGACAAATTAATGAAAACTTCTAAACATGGTCTTTACTCTTTAGTAAGAATTAGTCCCTAATTTGCGCAAGGCATGGTGTTTACCTCTCTTTAATATTAGAAATCAAAATAAAATTAATGATTCAAATTTCAACGTAAGTGATCAAATCTCAATTTGAAAGTAAAAGGTTGGGATACATAAGGTGCGTTTCAATCAATTTATTTTGTATTTAAATTTAAATAGTTTATAAATATTCTTGAGAAAGTTGTTAAAAAATATTTCTCCTCTAAACGTGGGAAAGCTAGGAAGACCAAAAAAAATCATAAAATTAAAACAAATCTATTGTCTACACCATCTTACATACAAGTGTTGAATAACCAACACCAATTGGCATCTGTTTTTTCATTTACAATAATAATAACTAGCACTAAATACTAATATAATACCTTGTTTTCATTAAACGGGTTATTTTATAGATAATTGATCCAAATTTTTTTTTATAAATTTAAATTAGTAATTGACTCATACATGTTATATTTGCGGAGAGGTAAAAGTTAAGGGTAAATTTTGATTTTAGGTTCTCAATTTTATTAACTATAAATAACTTTATCAATTAAGTTAGCTGAAAGTTCTCAATTTCCCAAATTCAGTTAGCATTATATATGAAAGTATTTAATTATACTGGCATTAGAAACAATATCGCTAACGAGAGCATCAAAAATAGAAACAATATCGCTTACGAATATACTAGTATATTTGACGTATGGGAAAAAGATAACTCATGATTAGTCCTATTAGGCTGCGGCCTTCATTTATCTCCGAATAGAGTCAGACAAAATATTTAAGAAAAGGCAACTGTGATGTTTGGGCGGAAAGAGCCGAAAAATATTATTAATTGAATAATTCTAAATCCTTTAATCAATCCTCTATTTATTAAATAAGAAATATTAAATATTTTTTATTTTTAAGACATTGGATGTATTAATTTTTTATTTTATAGAAGGATATAGTAAAAATAAATTACTTGAGCGAGGTAACCACGCATCAACATGTATATTTTGTAACTTTTTTGTATTGATTAAGATCAATAATTGCTCACTAATATTACAATCCATTCCTATAAAGTAAATAAAGAGTATTTCTTTTTTTCATAAAAAAAAAAGAGTATTTCTTTTAGAGTAACATAATATTTTATATTACTTTCTTTCTAAAGATGAATTATGTTAACATTAATTTTCTAATTTCCAATTTATATTATTTTTAATCAATTATATGTATCTTTTACAATTTTAATTTTTTTAAAATTTATAAATTTTATATTCTATATAATTAAATTGATTACATATATCATTTTATTCCTGTCAAGCCTAGTCTAATTTTTTTTGGACAAGTAATATTAAAATAATAATTTCCCCTGTCCATATACTTACAGGAGAATGAGAAAAGCATTCGAGTGCATCTTATCCAAAGAAAGATGGAGTCTAATACCGGCAATCATCCATGCAGGATTGGTCAATCTTGTACATGACGCACATTTATGTGTAATTGTATAACAGATTTAATTTAAATTGTGTTTGGTTGGGCGAAAATGATGGGAAAGAAAGAGGAAAGGAGGAACCAAAATTTCTCCACACTCAATTTTGGTTCTCCTCCAATATTTGAAGATTTGGAGAGAAGAGAAAATAGATTTAAAACATTTTAAATACATTGATTAAAATATCTTTATTTATAATATACTATAAAAGGTGTTCGGGGCAAGCCGAAACAATACAATATGATCAGGATTATAAGGTTCAAAGCTATAGTCTATTCCAATGTATCTTCTAGTCCCCCTCTTGTGTAGCCTCGGTTCTTCCTATATAGGTCTCGAGGTGGTATGTGATGCATGGGTTAGTTACATCGGGTGAGTCCCTCATGCCGTTAGCGCGATACGCGAGCGCGTGTGGTTTCGTCACCATTTGTAATCCTCACCCTCTTTGTCACGTGAAGGTCTTCTAGAAGCTCCATTTATTCGAGGCAATTAGTGGATAGACTGGGGTACTCGAGATATGAGAGAATCGGGTCTCCTTCAGTCACCTTGGTCGTCCGGGGTGATAACTCTAAGTCGGGTCCCGAGGTGCACTCAAATAGAGAGGTTGAGTTTATACTTGTTTTGGACATTCGGAAAGGGGATATGGAGGAATGGTAGGAGAAGGATCAGCGATTCAGCTTACTTCATTGGGTTGGAGCCTCGGAAGTTTCTGTGACGTCACTAGAAAAATCTACATCAGAATCAATAGGAAAAATATCAGCGGGTGGATAATAAAAAAGGTGTTGTGGTGGGAGGAACGGTCTTCAACTAGGAGAAAGGGGAAAATATGCATGTTCCTAGAAAACAACATGACAAAAGATACGGATGCATTGAGAGATAAGATCAGAAATGTGGTAGCCCTTATGTTCAGTACCATACCCAATAAAAAATAGAGAAGTGCACGAGGCTCAAGTTTAATGTACTCATGAGGTTGAAGAAGAGAACAAAACATGCATAACGGAAGACCTTAAGAGAGTTATAGTTTGGAAAAGTGTGGTGAAGATGCTCAAAAGGAGACACATTATCCAAAAGCAATGAAGGAATATGATTGATGACACAGACAATAATAATAACGACTTCATCCAAGTGTATTCAAGACAAGAGGAGGAAATGAACATGACTCAAATAGAATCAAGAATGTGACACTATTTTCTTTTGATATGACTATTCTTTTTGAGACATAGCTGGATAGGAAAACTCAAAGAGGGTACCCTGTTTAACAAGAAAATTAAAAAATTTAAGTTACGATATTCAAAAACATTGTCATGATGAAAAACTTAACCGATATTTCAGGAACTAGGTTTTAATGATGATAGCAAAAGTAATGCAGATTTAAAGAAGCTTTAAATGATTATTCATTCAATATATCTAGGTAAAACGGAAGTAATCATCGATGAATTTCACAAAGTACCTGTTATCTCTTATAGTTGGTGTGGGAGCATGCCCTCAAACAACATAATGCACAAGATCAAAAGGAGAGGCAAATATAGAAGTACTTTTGTTAAAAGATCATGCATATTGCTTAGTTTGACATGAAGTAGAATGAATAGACTCTTCCTTAATAAAACCTGCAGTTCCCTGGGAAATGAGTGGACACAATTTACTAAGGGAACTGTGAAAGAGTCAAAGACGTTGATGTCAAAACTAAAGAGGGAAGGTGGCAAAGGCCTCACAAAGATATTGAGGAACATGAAGATTAATGAGCTCAAATTGTCTATATACTTTATGACCATTTCAAATTATATGCCCTATTTGTGGATTTTTTCCGACACGACAACTAGAAGAAGAAAAGGCTACTTTATAGATAATATCACACAACTGGCCAAAAAATAAGATGGAAATTTAATTTAGGAATAAGATAGGCATTAGGAAAATCAAGAGTTAGCAGAGAGATAGTACCCTTATGACTTACATTCATAAGAACCATCGACTACGTGCATGGAAGGCATAATGTTGCTAACATATAAGGAAGAAATTGACTAAGATGTAGATGTCATATGGTTACAACAAGCAAAACTAAAGTACCATTTAGGATTAATTGGTGTGGTGAATAAGGCAAGAGAGATATTACCAGATTTGGAATGTATGTGTTTAAGGATGGACACGAGATCACTAACAGGAAAGGTTAAAGATTCATTCAAAATAGTAGAAGCGAGTGCAAGCTTGGAGGCAGAGGAATCATGATGATGTTAAAACTCACTTTGATCAGGCATATCAGGATGTGTGGGACAATTCTAAATCTAGTGTTGAAATTTCTGACACCATTGACAACAACTGAGAACATTTAACATAACTAAAATAGGTTGAGCAATATCATATTTCTTCATCATAATGAGCAAAAGTGTATTTTTCAAGCAAAATTGATGAAAAAGGAACTCAAAAAATGGAAACATCTCACCAAAAACCTTGGGGGTGGTTATAGTGCCATATCAATACTACCACGTCACCAGGTCAAAGCTAAGTCCGTAGTGAAACATCAACAAGTCAACAATGACTTAACACTACCATGTAAACAACAATGCCACATTAGTAGAGGTGTAGGTCAGTGGGTTAAATTGAAGCCAGATTTGAGCGAGACACATGCTTTGCACGCATCTAGGCTTTGGCGATATCTGTTTGGTTGGATGGTCATGAGATTTCACGGGTTGGCAAATCGACAAATGGCTATCACAACAATGTAGGTGATGTCAATAGTAGATGTTAGGAGCATAGTGGTCTCATGTTGTTCGACAAGAGAGGAAACGACCAACCACTAAGATAGGCGAAGAAACAACAAATAATGACAAATGATAGACAGAACTACCACGAAAATCGACGAAGACATTGGGGAATCAACATAGATGGTAGGGAACCACATATAGGACCTGAAAGCCTAAGCTCTTGATACCATGTTAAGAACAAAGAAACTAGAGAGAAAACTTCTAAATGATTTATGTATTTCTGAATTGTGTAGAGTACATAGATCTTCATATCTATTTATTGGCCTACGACTAAGTACAAGAATAATTACACATTATTCATCTTTACACATGACACATGTAAAATGTACTTAACACAGGATACATACTTTGTACATGTTAAACACATTTCATATTTTACACATTTAACATATAACCTTATACTATTGTATAATTACATTACAAGCGAGTTTAGAGTCGCTAATAATGAAAGTACATTTGAGTTAATTTCTTCCATATTGGAGGATAAAAGAAGGATTCCAGGACTAATTTAGGAACGGTCATTTTTATGAGGGTTTTAGAAAGGAAAAGGAGTAATAATTATACAATAATAGAGCAACACTTGGGTGGACACAACCCCAACACCTCATTTTTGGGCACAACCAATAAAAACTTGACAAAACATTAAAACAAATTTAAAAAATAACAAAATACTGATGTTCCATCTTTCTTCTCCTATCTCACCAGCCTCATTCACCGTTCCACCATTGCAAGCTCGACAATGCTCTTCCAACAACCGATTCTCCCCTAAACATGGTGGGTTCATTATAGGGTAACTGTCATTGGTCTGTGGATGAGTTGTAAAGGTTGGGCATCAAAGAGGATGTGAAGAACATTAGTGGTGTTGAAGTTAAAGAAAGGGAAGAAAAAGAGAATAAACGTTGAAAAGGGTGAAATCTTTATGCTTGTTAGGTGGATTTTATTCTATCCACTTCTTAGCTATCGCAACTTTGTACTCGTTTTTGTATAACAGGTGTTTTGGAACGGTAATATCAATGGTCTTTCTTCAAAGTTAAAGGCCAAGATTTTGATTTTTCAGATTTAGGCTTTAATTATCACAAGATTATTACATGTTATTGGTATTTCACTGTTATCATTGTTCTTTCTTTTATCTCCTGTGCCCACCTAAGCTGAGTGACGCTTCCCATTCTACCTCCTGCGATGGCCATGGAGTGACCGGCGGCGACTCATCGACATGGTTCAGTGATGGGAGTTACAAAGAGATTGTGTGGAAGATGAAAAACGTAAAAGAGGGTTACTAAACATAGAAAGGAGAAACTCGAGACTGGGAGAACAGAGAAGAAGAAAAGAGGGTTTTATTATTTTTTGAAACTTTATTTTTGTGCTGGTAACAAGCAATCAAAAGTAATAACGAAAACAGTAAACGCACAAGGACAAAAGAATTTGTTAACGAGGTTCGGCCAATTGTGTCTACGTCCCCGGGAGCTGAGCGGTTGTGTATATTATTAGAGATAATCACAATAGGGTTTACAGAGTCTATTTATATCACAGTACAATCTACAATTAACCCTGTCTACAATTTTGCCTACGTCCCCTCTACTCCGCTAGTTGCGTTCCGCTTCACTCGCTCCGTTCCGCTTCGCTCCAGCGACTGTCCACTTATAATAGAATATGAGTCATACACAACATTTAGTATGTCAAAGTTCTAATGTGTTGTCAAGCTTCAAGCTTCTAGGCAGAGGAACTCAACCATCTCCATCGCAGGGTTCTTAGTTGGTTCTTAAACTTAAGAAACCGTTCCTTATTTTTGCAACCATTGGAACAAATCTACGTGGAGGAGAGATGTAAGCACCGTTCCTTGTATAAGGAGTGGTTCCTTAACAATAAAAAATCAATTCCCAGCAACCAGAAGCATCAGAATAGAGAGGGAAAATAACAGAAATTAAAGGTGGAGGTTGATAGGGAAAATAACAGCAACCAGAAGCAACATAATAATACAGATCAATTGGAAAAACAAAATAATAGATCTCACAACAGATCTAAAAAATTCAAATATGAAAAAAAAACCCAGATCTGAGACCAGCATCGTCGGAACCACCGCATGCTAGCATCGCCGGAACCACCGCGAACCAGCATCGCCAGAACCACCGCCTTCTACCGCCCGTGTCAGCCACCGTTACATGCAAGGGAGGAGGATGAGGGGGAGTGGGTGTTTACGGATTTGGGGTGAGGGTGAGGGGGGAGTGTGAAGGAGTGGAACCACCGCGTACCAGATCGCCACCGTCACTGGAGTGGAACCACCGCCACCATCGCATGCAAGGGAGGAGGATGAGATGGAGTAAACGTTTACGGCCGGGTTTGGGGTGAGGGTGAGGGTGAGGGTGTGGGTTGAGAGATTGAGATGGGGGAGAGGGGGAGGCCTGAGAGAAAGGTTGAGAGATTGAAGGAGTTTGTGTTTGTATGTGTAATGGAAAAAGTGAACACAGGGAGGGGAAGAAGCTTCTAGATATTGAAGAGAATAAGTGGGCATTGAGTGGCATCTTTGGCTATTTATTTG
Source organism: Ammopiptanthus mongolicus (assembly GCA_039655645.1). Lineage (NCBI taxonomy): Eukaryota > Viridiplantae > Streptophyta > Magnoliopsida > Fabales > Fabaceae > Ammopiptanthus > Ammopiptanthus mongolicus. The sequence goes on along the minus strand of CM077344.1, from coordinate 16,933,714 downwards.
TGTATTTATTTTTTTGGAGTAAAGACCCATTTAAGTCCCCCAACAATTTTTGAGGTACCGCTTTTCCTCCCTGAGGAAAAAAACTCACCGAATAGCTCTCGAGAATGACAAAAGATGGACATTTTAGTCCCTTCATTTATTTTCATCCTAAACACGCTATTAGAGTGCTGATATGTATCGTTAGTATGTCAGGTGCCCAGACAATAGCCTCTACATGCATAATAGATCATGATCATAATTATGCATTGACCTAATAAAGCCCCAAACTGTTATTTAAGTAACCCAATTTAGTCCCTGACAATTTCTATCGTGGGACACGTTAGTTCCTACCTGTTACAAGCAACACACCACATGCACCAGATGCACCAACACATGTCATATAGATGAGTTTAATAGACACTTAGGCGCACTAATGATATATATCAACACTTTAACACTATGTTTAAGATGGAGACAAACAGAGGGACTGCCATGTCCTTCTTTTGTCATTGTCAGGGACTCGGTGAGTTTTTTTTCTCAGGGACGAAATGTGATATCTCAAACATTGTTAGGGACTAAAATGTGCCTTTACTCTATTTTTGTGTATTTATTTGTGGCATCTTTGCGGATTGAGAATAAGGGGAGGTGCACCATTTTTGTGTATTTAATTTTTAAATTAAAATATATATGAATTATTATTTAATTTGAAATAAAAGTATAAAGATGTGGGGTCCATTGTAGGACCCACTAAAATTAAGTTAAGAACCAAGGATTGATTTTTGCAGTGGAGCAAATAATGGTAGATGTTCCTTAAATCCTATGTGGCACATTTGGACCCACTTAAGAGGAGTTAAGAACCAAAATGAGGTTCTTGCGTTGGAGATGCTCTAATGGCATATAGATGGGTCTTTGGGGCGAGAGAGAGAAACAGGAAAGTTTTTTTTCTTTTTATTTTAATTTGTTAAAATTTTAATGTGTTGTCATTTTATCATTGGTTGTCCCAATGATAATATGTTAGGTACGTGCCTATACAAGTCTTTCTCACAATAATATTTTACAAGAGAATCTGAAACGCACCATTTCTCTATAAAAAAAAAAAAGATCACAAGGGGCAAATTTTTCTTCTCATACGAGAAGCTTCTCCCTAAAAATCTCACCACCCTCATTTTCTTCCAAACCTCCCCACCTCACCATCGCTCTCATCTCTCCCTTTTCTCCTTCTTTCATTTTTGTTTCATCTCTTCCACTTGCTCCATTTCCTCCCCAATTTCAAGCATCATTGTGAGACTATAGTATAAATCTTGAAGCCCTACCTCTTTCTTTTTGGGCAGCTGAGTTTTAGAGATTTTTGGGTTATAAGTGAAGCTCTTAAAAGGGGGGAAAGGTACCCACTTTGTGAAGCCTCACATTTAGACTCTTTGAGAGCTGGCAGCTAGTACCTGTCAGCTTCCCTTGGAGTTGCTGGGAGCAGTTTAGTTGGTTCTTCATATTTGTGAGTGGATGATGATCACTGTGACATATTTTAAATATTTATAATTAATGTTTCCAATTATCTTGTTATATTAATATTATTTATGCAAGTATATTTGGGGAAACATACCTTTTGTGATTATTTTGGACATTCTTGAATATTTTAAACTTATGGGTTTCATTAAATGATTTTGATTATATTTGAAATTTGTGAAGATCAATTACTGGTAGCGGTGAAACTCAAAAATATGAGAATGATAACTTTATTCTTGAAGAACTTGATACAAATGGAAAATGATAAGTGTTATGATTTAGGGGATCCATGTTGGAATCCCGTAGCCGTTAGTAGTGGTAACGATCTAGGTGCACCTAATTATATTATTCCGGGAGGAGAGGGCCATCCGTTAGATGGAGCCGCCAGTGCACGGAGAGGGCTATCAACGAGATGGAGCCGCCCATGATGAGATTTGATATGATTTGAAAGAGGAGAGGGCTATCCGTTAGATGGAGCCGCTCCTAGGGGAGAGGCCACCCTTAGGAGGAGAGGGCTATCAGCGAGATGGAGCTGCCTCAGAGACCCCACTATATTTGATTTTCAAACTTCTTGTATTTTGCCACTTTACTCATTTATTTCTATTTTTACCTCATTAACTAGATTGAGTGTCGGAAATATTATTTTTGGTGATATAATTAAATCTGAAAATTTAATGATTTTATGTACCTGCTTATCAAAACTATTTGAATTTATTGTTTTCAATACTCTAGCATATTTGCCTCTAAATTTGAAAGACATGTTATTTGTGCCTTAGTGTGTTTCCCTTCTAGTTCATGTTGGTTGTTATGCTCTCGCTGAGTCTATGTGACTCACCCCCTTGTTTATTTTTTTTCCAGATTCCCAGGCAGCTGAGAAGTAGGCTGCTAACCGCTCTAGATTTGCTTTGGAAGTTTCATTTCTTTTGGGTAGGCCCCTTTTGTTTCGGTGGCCCTTTTGATGTATTTTAAAACTTTTTTAAATTGTACAGCTATAGGAAATCAGTGTAAGATCCATTTTTGAGTTGTATTAATGCTTTAGATCACCGACTTGACATATTATGTGACTGGATACACTGGAATGATAATATGAATGTTTAAGCAAATGTTTATATTTTAGGATGTTGAAATTATAAAAGAAACTCCATCAAAATTTCAGTAAAATTATGAGAGTAAGATTTATTTTGTCATGTATGTGGTAATAGGCTTGCCAGGCCAGAAGTATAAGCCTGTGTGCCGATCACGGCTTGAGTTTTCGGGTCGTGACATAATCATTAAAGAATTAGGGTCTGTTTGGGTAAACGGTTTAATTAAGCGCTTATGTATAAGCTATTTTTATAATCAAAGAAAAAATATAGTCAAATTGTTTTCTTATAAGTTATAAGCTGTTTTTATAAGCTATCCTGAAGAGCTTATCAAAATAAGCTGAAAACAGCTTATGGACATGTCATAAGCAATTTCCGTAAGCTTTCCCAAATATTCTGAGAAGCGCTTATGTCAGTAGATAAGCCTAAATAAACTGTTTGTAAGTCAATCCAAACATGCCGTTAATCCATTAAGAAATAATAGGACAATACAAATGTGAGTTCGCTAGTGAAATGAAGTGTGAATCAATTATTTAAGGAACATTGTAATTTTATTGCTTAAGTAACCATGGTATAATTTTACATCTTTCAATTAAAAACTAGTCAAGTAATTAAAGATGATACATTAGTAAACTAAGATTAGAAGTGATAACACGTGGTGGAAAGAGAAAAATCCCTGGTCTTTGCAACTGGCAATTGCTAAATTGAAGTCATTGTATCTTAATCTTAATATATAAAGTAAGGTATTTCAGGATTAATTAGATGTAATTTTATAGATTGTCTAATGGACATGTATTGATTTTTTTTTTTTTAAAAAAATCTTAAAGTAGGTAAATAAAATCAATATAAAAGTAAGGTATCTTTATATATAAAAGTAAGTTAGTTTAGGATTAACTAGGGATAATTTTGTAGATTGTCTTTGGGGCAATTTGGTAAATTCAATAATAAAAAATATTAATCTTTTTAAAAAAATCTTGTAAATAAAACCAATATAAAAGTAAGGTAATCTAAGGTTAACTAGGGGTAATTTTGTAGAGTGTCTTTAGGACAATTATTAATCTTTTTTTAAATATCTTAAAGTAGGTAAATAAAATCAATATAAAAGTAAGGTATCTTTATATATAAAAGTAGAGTAGTCTTAGGTTACCTAAGGGTAATTTTGTAGATTATCTTGGGGTCAATTATTAATTATTAATCTTTTTTAAAAAATCTTAAAATAGGCAAATGAAACCAATATAAAAGTAAAGTATCTTTTTTTAAGAATTCATGCGGGTTTTCTGTAATTAAATTTATTTATGTTTTAAGTTAAATTTTGAAAATGTTTCTTTATGTCACAATAATAGTTAATTTTCTTAACACGTTCTATTATAACTAGGGATGGCAAAGTGGGCCAACCCACCCAAAATGGGATGGGACGGGCCAACCCGTTTTAGTCATATGGGTTGAACCCCTCAACCCACCTCTCCTAATGGTGGGTTGGCGGGTTGACCCAGCAAACACATAAAAACGTAAATTAGGTTGGCAGGTTGATCTGCTATAAAAATAAAAAAAATCATATCATTTTTTTTTAGGACAATTTTCATGACATTTCTTATATTATTATTAAAAAATTGAAATAATTTTATCTTATGCCATACAATTCGTATTACAAAAGTAAAGACATTATTTTTTTACTATGAAATAACTTCAAGTAACAATTAAATTAAATTAAATCATGTTAAATAATTAATAAATTAATAAAAAAATTATTTTTTAATCTGACGGGTTGGCGGACTAACCAGCCACCGACCCGTTTTTGGATGGGTTAAGCGGGACGGGTCAAAGTGGGTTGATGGGTTGAGGACCCCAACCCACCCCGCCAAAATTTGACTGGTTGGCAGGTTGATCTGCGGGTCACAACCCACTTTGACACCCCTAATTATAACAAAATATTAAATTGTCAATGGTTTTTTATTTTGTTATTATTTTAAATTTATAAAAAAAAATTGATTTTTCAAATAATACATAATTATATTTTTCGAACATTATTTATCCGTGCATCGCACATATCCATCATGGAGATAATAAAAAAGAAGGCAGATTTGTGATTTTTTTAATAGATTTATAATTCTGTTTTGAGCGTTTGAAGGGGTATGCTAATGTATAACTTATAGCAGATATACATTATTTTCTGTATAAAAAAGACTCAAACTTACTACTGTTATAAGGATGGCATTTAATTGTTTTACTATATTTAAAGTTAGGATAATGTTTCATGAACATCAAAATAGGGACAACAGGTGTCTTTATGATTTTTTTGATGTATTTTTTAAATGCATGTATATAAATAAGATAAAAATAAATGAGAGATGGAAATAAATGCATACCGGATCAAAAGTTGATGTTCAAATAACATGAATTGTGAAGTTGTCTTGCTAGTTGAAATGTACAAGGACTGAACTCAACTTATAATTTGTCTGGTAAATTTTCAATTAAAGATCTGTTTTAAGGCCTCATTTGATGGGGTAGTTAATTAGAATAGTAAAAAAAGAATCAGGAAAGCATGATAGTTAACAGGATCAACTTAAAAAATGTGCAGGACGAACTCAATAAAGTAGGCATTACAACGTAAACGAAGTGTTGTGTATATGTGATCTACATATCCGATGTAACAAAAGGAACTCAACCCAAAGGTCTAAGAAAATAATAATTTTCTATCAGGCAAAATTCCAAAATGATGTCATTCTTTTAAATATTAACAATGGTAATAATACCCTATAGAGCCTGCATTTCCAAATCAGTATGCTCATTGTTATTAGTCGAAGAGGCTTCAGGATTTTCCTTGTCATCAGTAGACTTCATCTCTTGCATGGGAGGAGGGTTTACAATGGTCATTTCTGAGAAAACACTGTCTGAGAGCCGTCCCTTCATTTCCCTGTGCTCCTGACACAAGGCACACCAGTGCATGCAGCAGTGAACACAACACGGGTCACAAGGCGAATTCTGCAGTCACCAAAAAGAATATATAAGAAAATCTTAAAGTAAAACAAGGTTTATGTCCTGGGTAAACCATAAAAGCCAGAGGAAATAATTATCAGAATCTTATTAAGTACATGTTTCTAGCAAACACAAAAGTAAAATAAATGCTTTATATACAGAATTTGACCCCTCCATGAAATTCTAGCGCGGCCATTAGGCCTTTGGCCATGTGGGGGTGACCTTCAATATGGCAGGGTTCTTCCCCCATGTTAAGTGTTTGAACCCAAATCCCAATTCATTTTGGGGGAAAATAACCTCTAGGAATAGATGGTCCTGTTCTCACAAAATGATGTGGATAACGAAAATGCCACAGTTAGAGACTATCAACAATTATGTTAGGATTCTGTCGTGCTTCTGAAGCACGTAACCAGCGAGCATGGAGGAAAACTCCATTTGTTGAATCCCACTCTCACTAAGGTCAAGAAAAGCATGGAGGGGTATCGAGGGAATCAAACAAATGTTGGGTCGATGGATGAGGCAACAAGGAAATGATTTGGAAGGGGAGGAAGGAGACGACCAAAACTCACACAGTAGTGCTTCCTCTCAGCCGAATTGACAACCAGAACCAAATCTTGATGCTGGTGCTTTCGAGAATAGATAAGATGACACTCCCTCTTGGGGGAATCAGGTTGAACTACTCAGCTTCGAATGGCACGATCCCCAGGGCTGGATCGCTATAGCAGAGAAATTCTTTGAGGAGCATCGGACAAAACCCAAAGAGAAGGTCAACCTCGCATTCATTAGCATGGACGACATAGCAGTCCAATGGTATAGGTTCTTGTGGAAGAAGACTCCTGTTTTAACATGGGAAGGCCTGACTGCAGTTTTGATCCAAAGATTTGGAGAAAGGTTTGGGTAATGTGTATGAAAGACTCAGCACCTTACGCGAATCTGCGACAGTGGAGGAATATGTCCACCAGTTTGAGACCTTGGTGGCACAGATAGCTGAGATCGCAGAGGAGCAACTTCTGGGATATTTTTTGCGAGGACTGAAAGCTGAAATTCGGTGTCAAGTACTTACCCATGATCTAGAAGAGATCACAAGGGCAATCAACTTGGCTAGGGATTGGAAGAAGAGTTGTGTGCCACCGGCATCATCGATGATTCTTAGTTTTAGGCATCGAGGTCGACTTACATGCATCCTTCGATCGGAGGAATTGTCACTCAAGTGAGTCCCATCGAGGTAGCTCTAGTGGGACTATCTGGGATGGCCCAAGGTCAAGCATCGTCGAGCAGGGTCAAGAATGCTTCCGGGCTGGGCAACTATTCGGCCAAGGATGTGCAGGGGGAGAACACAGCATCAACGTCTTCATCTCTAAATTCCAGCGCTAGTAGCCCAAACCCATCACAAAGGAGCGAAGCACGACATCTTCCATACCAGTATATCAGAAGAAGGGCAGAAGGGAGGTGCTTCCGGTGTGGCATACCTTTTAGTTCCATGCACCGGGGCTCCGAAAAGAGTATGCAGGTACTATTTTGGTAGCAGATGAATGAACAATTGAATGAAGATGGGCGTATTGTAGCGGACAATTTTGGAGATGCAGTGACATGAAGTCATGAATATTATCAGATGCCTGATACTTTCAATCTTGAGGACAAGGTAGAACTTCAAGGGGATGGTATTGTTAGGATAGAAGGGAAAACGGTAAAAGGGGTAATTGTAACATGGCAGATAGAATTGGCAGAATACAGTTAGCGCAGTTAGGGGATCAATGAGATAAATAGGGGGAGAAAGGGGTAGGGGAAAGGTGTCCACAAAGATTGTAGAATTGTGTGAAAGAGGAAACCCTTTGTGAAGGGAAAACCCTTGCAGGAGATCATTCTCCTTTTGTTGCTTTGTTTCCGTTCAATTCAAGCAATAAAGTCAATCTTTTCTTTCTCAATTTCTGAGTTCTGTTCCTGAGTTCCTAACAGATTATCTTTTAAATAAATAATAAAAAAAACCACTTTCAGTGATACTAGATAAGGGAAAAGACTCTTCTAAAGTAAGTTTGTCTTTAATGTGAGCATGTAAAGGTACATCTACCATTGATTAGTTAAAGTGCATCGAGATCTCAACCCATTAAATGATCTAAAGGTTAATATACCCTTACTTGATCACTTTACACACACGCTCACTTTTGAGGAAATTTATCCTTAGATCAGAGTAAAGATGAGATGCTAAACAATGCAGTGTAGTCAAAGGCACCAGAAGGTGTGCCTAGGGAACAGATGTGAGACGCCAGAAGGGGCCAGCACCTCTAGGGAGACCTTTGTGGTTTAGACAGAACACATCTAGTGTCTCATCGATAACAGTAAAAAATATCTAAAAGCCAAGCCATCTAGATTGCTAAATGTGCTGCTGAAAAAGGCAAAATGATCAGGATGTTAAAAGAATAACTAGTTATCAGCCTCTCCGCTTGCGGGGGTAAGGCTGCGTACATCTACCCTTCCCATACCCTTCCCAAACCCCACCAGGTGGGAGCCTCGTGCACTGGGCCGCCCTTTTTACAAACAAAATGCTTGATTAGTTAATTTATATGGAAAATCAATGCAAAATAGTCAAGAAGTATTCTGTTTTATTTTTCTATTTTCTAATGCTAACATCATTTTTCAGTAAGGCATTCGATTTTGGGCACCTCTAGTCTCAAGGCATTAAAACCACCTAGCATCTTAAGGGTGCCTTTCCTCCGATTACCTTGGAACAATGATAGCGTTAGCTTCTTTTCCCCCTCTCTTCTGTATTCAAAAAGTGATGACAACACCAAAGTTAAAAGAATTTTATTAACTTTTAACAGAACACTTATTGTTTATTATTCCTTCAAGCTAAAGATCCTTTACTAATAGGGAAAACATAATGTTTTTCTTCTCTTAAACAGTTACATAAAAAGTAATCATAAATTGGTATATAAATATAACTTTATAGTCATAATTTAAAGAGTCACAATTTTGGCCGCAGTTTACCAATCACTTAAAAACTATCTTGCAAGAAAAAGTTTCTCAACTTGCACAGTTGGCTCAAAGATTGTTGAAAACAGGGTTGCTGAAAGTCAGCATCACAATTCACCAAGAATAACACTAGAATCATGTCCATACAGGCATTTATCAAGTTTTTATGGTTAGATGACTGACAGGCAAGTAACTCTGTGTGTTTCCTTTCCAATTTAGTAGTTCACAATATGCATGAATTGTTCCCAGTAAGAAATGTCTATCATCGCATAATTTTGTTTACTTAAGAAAATGCCAGCCTTGATAATAGAACAGGCCCCAACAGAAGGCGCATGGTTTTTAACATCTAACGAATGCTACATTACACATCTGCAACAAGCAGAAGCAATATTTCTCAGTAGAAGGATATTTGGTATATGCTATTCCATATTTGAATTGACTACTAGTCCAAGTGAAAAGAGAAATTCAACACATACCTTTAAGTGATATTTCTTCTGTAAGGTTTGCCGAACCTGACCAGTGTAAATGCCACACATCCACCACGTAAAAAATAAGCCCTCGAAAATGAGAAATGATGTCCCTGGGTCAATCATACCATTGAAGATTGCAGTTGCTGTAGCCAGGGCAATGCCACCTTCAACAAAAATGGCATGACAAATGCAAGGTCTGGTCCAAGGAGTGTCTTCATTCAAGCTTTCTACATTGCGCCCAAATAATACACAAGGACAAAACAGTCCTGTCAAGCCTGTGATGTGGGAGGAATAGTATAAAAAGCAAGAAATTTTCTGCTTAGTCATTGCAACAGTAAAACTCCTATCATAGCATGACAAATAAATCCTTCATATTCCAGGCATGGTCTAACCATCATTTAGCACAAAAAGTATGAAGAGATTTTGATAGTACGGATTATTGATCCAAGGAAACATATAAAGTAAGATGATTAGTACTCCTGAGACTCAATTGCGTAGTCCAAAATAGATAATAGATAACTCCCTGACTAGTAAAATTTGACAGCTTAATCATGCATTAACTTACAACTTTCCCTATCTTCAGCACATCCAAAGATCCCGGTCATCCAAGGTTCATCAGCAGGAGGTGCATAGCTTTCAGGTAATGGCTGACCACACTCAATGCACTTGCGAACAGCCAACTGCAAAGTATTTAAATATATGTAACACGCTTAAAGTTTGTAAGCTTTAGATTGAGGGTGAGTTTTAAAATATATCAAATTATCTTCAAAGAATTTTAGAATATCTTAGCCTATCGACAAAAGATCTTTAGAATATATTGTGGAATCAACTAGTTCTCTAATTGAGGAAGGAATCTTAGGAGTTGTTTCTTGGTTTCATTATGTTTCCGGATTTGTTTACTGATTTCATTATGTTTCTGGATTTGTTCCTTATTTATTTAGGGTAAGTAATCTTATTGCAATAGTTGGTTTGGACTTGTACGAATAATATTACACTAGCATTTGACTTGTATAAATAAAACCATTGAATGTATTTTGTATCATATCATTAGACAGCATATCAACCTAATAGAATGCTATTCATTGTCTCTATTCTCTCTTTTACTCCTTCCTTACCTAAACCCATAGTAGTCAATGATGGAATGTGGCGCAAAGTGGCCAAACCCAAAAAACGCTATGATATATGGCGAAACGAAGGTGGGCAAACCGGAAAAAAGTGAGAGAACAAAGGCAGATGTACCCTGACAAGTGCAACTGAGTATACTGTGAACCCTAACATGTGCAAAAGACTCTGTATCTGACGGTTGATGGGAGACAAAAATCTCTCTCAATCAATAGAAGAAAACAATTTTAGGTATTTTATAAAAAAACAGAGAAAAGAAAATAATTTTAGGCTGGGGGCAAAATTAACTACTTCAAGCTTACTAGTTCAAGCTCTCATCTCTCTGACCTCAACAAGGCCTTAGCTCTTAAGGAATTAGGTTCACTTAACAACTTCCTTGGTATAGATGTTCATCAATTGTCAGATGGCTCACTGCATTTGTTCCAGAGTAAATACTATATCAGAAATTCATTACACAAAACACTTCTCAACTAAAAACACCATATGTAGTATTACGCAAACATAAAAAATGTCAAACTAGCTAAATAAATATAACAAGTCTTATTAAGTTAATTTAAGTCTAAAATAAAATAAAGTAAGCTAACAGGTCTCAAAAGCCAGAAACAACAAACCACATTAACCAACTGAATTCAATGTCATCATGTATAGCATATGGATTGACATAACCATGTACTTCATTCTCAATTATGGAATTGATCCTTTAACCTAGCTAATAGATTCCTTCGGGGATGAGTGGATGAAGGTCTGAGACACTCTTCTCTATCTACTTGCGCCCTTCTTTGGGATATTCCCCCCAATCCTCATTCTTAGAGTCTCAATCTCTGTTTTGTTCAATCCTTCATCAAAGAGTTTTCCCCTGCACTCTGTGTAACTTCCCTTGTTTTACCTCCTCAAATCCTTCTTTTTCTCAAGCCTTAGACCATTCCCCTTGGCTTTTATGGATGGTGCCAAACATATGTGATAGCCATTTTGTAGCAAGGAACCCTTGCTGCATGAAGGGTGGTTAGAGTTGCTTAGCCTTAGACTCTCACATCCATTCCCTTCCTTCGGGCTGCACCCCTCCACCTCAACCTTCCTCTGTTAGTAAGTCATTACTCATTAGAGCCCATGCTTGCCAATAAAAACTGATGGTTGCAGGAAGACTACAGGCTAATGTCTAGGTAGTAAGAATTGCTTTCAAATGGGTTTTGGGCTAGGGTATGAAATATAGGTCAAGGGTCCAAGTGGTTCATCTACTTCTGTCTTCTATTTTAATTATTATCGGGACTAATTTTTATTTTATTTTCATTTTTGAATTTTTTATGTGACTCTTATTTAAAAAAAAAAAACATTTTTATCTCGAGCCAAATGGAGCGTCGAAATTAGTATTATGGCAATTTATAAAAAAAAAAAAAAACATATTCACATTATCTAGATACTGGAGTTCTTTTCCTTTTTTCCTATTCCATTTTCATACCAACACTGGTTTAGAGAACCATCCTTCATGCAACAGGGGAATCAAAAGTCGGCTTTTTGACCAAACTAGTGTTATTTTAGAAACTATTTACCAAAATGGGGTTGTTTTGTAACTATTTACCAAAATAGGGCTGCTTGGAATTTTTTACGTTTAGCGTCGGCCAAGGCCCACGCTAAAGGCCCACGCTAGAAGTGTCACCCGTCTGCTGTGACCCGTCTGCTGAGACTCGTCTAAATCACCCGTCTGATGGTCATCAGACGGGTGATTCACCCGTCTGATGAGCTTCAGACGGGTGACACCTCTAGCGTCAGCCTTTAACGTGGGCCTTGGCCGATGCTAAACGTAAAAAATTCCAAACAACCCTATTTTGGTAAATTGTTACAAAACAACCCCATTTTGGTAAATAGTTTCTAAAATAACACTAGTTTGGTTAAAAAGCCATCAAAAGTCATTGATATCCGAACGACAAACTACAAAGCTTGTAATTTAAACAATAATGATCAGTGAGCATCGACACATGCAACTCAAAGAGCAGATAAACCAGTGTTTTCATATATAGAGTAACACGACAAAGTCCAAAATCAATGATTCAAAACACATAGAAGCAAAATCAAGTCAAATGTACGATGAAGCCTGAACTATGTCATCTATTTCAGACTTCATGTTTCCACCTTGTTACTGACATTTAATAACCATTCTTTAATCAACACCCAAAATATAAAAGTATGACCGAAGAGATTGTTGACTTATTATAAGATACTTTCAACCAAACAGTCTACAATGGATCTCACCCACCTGCATTCACATTCTAGTTATCAAATTAAATTGCAGGAAAAGGTAACTGCGACTGGTAAGTCATTGCTTTATCTAGGCCTCAAGGTCAAATATATTTTGCATTAAAGATCAAGTTATAAATCCTCAGTAGCATAAACTTTAAAACAGCTAAACCCATGTTGCCATTTGACCCAGTCCTAATGTCTCCATTTCTACAATTGCAAACACAAATAACATTGGACCGCTCTCTGATGCTTTTCTTCACTTATTGAACTATAATTGCATGTACAAGTAGAATTAAAAGGTATCCTTGTCGAAGGGTGTGTGTACTGTTTAGGAGGGATCTGTTTACACTAATGTAAGTCATTTTTTCACTTACACTTATTCTCAATCATTAATTTTATTTTCATCCAATGGTGATTGTAATTTCAATAGTTTACACAGTTTGACAAAAATAAAATCAACTGCTCAGAGTGAAATGTAGGTGAAGAATGAATATATATATATATATATATATATATGGGATTTGCTAACGTACTCCTTCTAACAAATGAACAAGTGTACGATAACAAATCCATAACCATTTGCTAACGTACACTCACTCATTTTTTAGAAGGGATACGTTAGCAAGTTATAACTAAAAATTTGTCAAATACAGCCGAAGGTGTAGCTTGCCAACCTAAAAACATGAGTGAGTCTACGTTAGCAAATCTTATATATATATATATATATATATATATATATATATATATATATATATATATATCATGACTATTCGAGAAATTAGGCAAAAACCCAGCAATGAAAATAGATTTATCAATCAAATTAAAGAAAAATCAAAGGTTAAACGAGATTAACAACAACTGTGAGTGAATTAAAAAATGGAATCCAAACCTGGGGAACCTCAATTGGCTGATTCAGTTCACCAGGATTGATATCTTCCAGAGGGACTTGATCTTTAGTCAGTTTCACGTAACGCGATTGATTCCTCTCCTCCATCTAATTTCAAAAACCAAAACCCAGAAAGAAAGAATGAAAGAAAAAAAAAATCAACGATGAATGCTGTGTTTGGATGCTGAGAAACAGAAATAAAAATGGTGAAAACCCCAAAGAGAATTGTACATTTTAAGATCTAAAGAAGACTGATTTGTGCGTCGCCTACAAGAGACGGATTTAGAGCGGGGAGAGTATTTGCCCACCCACAAAATTTTCTCAGATTAAATCAAATGAGATAAATTTTGGACTCGTGATTTTGTGCATAACTGCAGATACATGACATCTCAGATATTATTTTAAATATTAAAAGATACATGTTATATTTACTAGTTTAGTTGTGTTGCATTCTCGTTATAAAGTTTTTTATATTATTTATCAACAATAAAATTATATTATGAATGAATTTTATAATAATTAAAATAAAAGTTAAATATTTTAATTTATATGATAAATTTTGATTGATTAATTATGTAAAAAAAATACACAAATAATATATATCAAATAAATCATATATTTTTTGTCAAAAAAAATTAAATCCTATATTTATTTAGAATCTTATATAATTTTATTTTACACAACCATTTTAAAAAAAAATTATAAATTTTACAAAATTAATTGTCTTATTTAAGTTAAATTCAAAGTTATATTAAATAATAATAATAATTTAATTCAATCTCAATTAACTCTTTTCTATACAAAATCTCAACTAACTCTACATCACCTAGGCTCCAATTTCTTCAATTATAAAAATCCTTCCTGTCTATACTTTTTAAATTATTAGCCTCAAATTTCTTCAATTATAAAAACCTTATCAGTCTATACTTTCGATTTTAATTATAATGCACTATTGAGCACACAAAAAATTATAATGCACTATTGGTGTAAAATATAAACCAATCATATATATCACTGTGACATTGTATAATAAGGTTTAATTGCATTTTTGGTCCCCCAAGTATCATGATTATATAATTTTGGTCCCTCAGGTTTTAATTGCGCCAATTGGATCTCTCAAGTATCACAGTTGTGCAATTTTGGTCCCACAGGTTTCAATTGAGCCAATTGGGTTCCTCAAATATCACGATTGTGCAATTTTGATCCCTCAAGTATCACGATTGTGTAATTTTGGTCCCCAAGTAACACGATTGTTCAATTTTTAACGTCAATAGCCTACGAAGTACATGTGAGACTGATTTTGCAGTTAGTGAGATCAGCTTGACAACTTAAGTGTTATTTCTATGTGACACTTAGTGATGTGCATTTGATCATTAAAATATGCAAGATGTCAATGACGGCATATAACAATGCATTGTAAGCTATCAAATTGACCTCACTAAGTGTCAAATTAGTTTCACGTGGGCCATGTGGGTTATTGATGTTAAAAATTGTACTATCATGATACTTGGGACATCAAAATTGCACTTTCATGATACATGGGGGACCCAATTGATGTAATTAAAACCTGGGGACCAAAATTGTATAATCGTGATAGTTAAGAGATCAAAAATGCAATTAAAATTATTATTTTAAAAGTAATGTATGTGATAATAATTTTATATATACTTACAGTTTCCGATGGATTTTACATAAATTGCTTTCATGTCCCGTGGCCCGAATGTCTTGTTAGACCCGTGTGAATGAAGTGCAGGGGATCTCATTCAGTATAAGATTTTTCTCGCCCTTAATTAATTGTAATTGAATGTTGAAGTGAAATCATCCATGTTTCATGATTTCATCAATTCTTGTTTGATGAGAATCTTTGACAAGGATGACGATCTTCTTTCTCACTTTCTTAACACATTCTCTATCTCTCATTAATAAAAATTTGTTACTTAATAAAATAAAATCATAACTTATTAATACTTGTGCACAAGTCCAACCTTTGAGAATGTGCTTGGATTTATGTTTGGATAATTTATTGCAAACGTGATTTTAATAAAATGAATATTGTTTGGATGATATTAATCAAAACTACGTATGGAGTTGTAATTACTAAAAAGGGTATGATGTTTATAATGTAGTGATATTATTACCCTTGTATTCCATTTTCTTATATTTTAAAATATTTAAAGTAATGATTTAAATGCCATTATTTTTATAAAAAAAATAAATTGATGCTGGTAGTATTAAATTAATAAAAAAAATTGGAAAAAGTATAAAATATCTACACATCAAGAATTTTATTTTAAATTTAAATCTTAGCTCTTGAAGCATAGAATTAGTAGTTGGGTTAAAATTAATAACAAGGGCAAATAAGCTTTAAGCTATAAATCCAAGTGGAGCAATCCAAATTAAAGTACAAACAAGAGTAAGAAATATAGCAAAAAATGTAATACAATTTTGAAATATAAATACATAACTAATTAAACTACATATGCTCTATAATTTGATCCCTGATTGTGTCTCGCACAAAATCCATCTCCGTTGAAGAGCCTGCAGTTAAATTTAAGGATGGATCATTACCAACATGATTGTTGTCCTCATGTTCAGTTATAATTTCATCTTCATACCGTTTGAATTCAAAATCAATTTCAGATTTCCTTCTAATAAAGTTATATATGGTCATTGTTGCAATAACTATTTCAACTTGTGTCTCAAATTTGAACTTAGGCATACGACGTAAAATTGCAATCTGGTTCTTCTATACCCCAAAAGTCCTTTCTATTGTGCACCTTAAACCGAAATGGTAATAATTGAACATCTCGTTGTAGTTTGTAAATCCAGATGAACGCCTAAAATCTGGAAGGTGATAGCGTTCACATCTATATGGACCAACATATCCAACTGGTGTTGGATAGCCAACATCCACCAAATGATACTTACCTAATAAACAATGAAAATATTGTCATGTATATTGTGATTTTAATGCATACATAAATAAAATACAATTATAAGAAACATACGAGGAGGTGGATGTGGGTAATTCATTGTGGGAGTTGTGAGGGCATTCTCAAATACACGAGCATCGTGTGCAGTGACTTCCCATCTCGGCAATGCAAAAATAAAGCACATGTCCCAATCACATACAGCCATTACATTTTGTGTTGGATGTCCCCTTCTTTCAATAAATTTGGGTTGTTCACTTGGACTGACCACACATGGGATATGAGTACCATCAATTGCTCCTAAAGCATTCTTGAAATATGGCCAATATCGCCTATCATTTCGGATTTTTGTATGGATATCACGAAACCTAGGATCTTGTGGCTTGATGTATTCGAAGGATAAACGAAGGCAAGCAACTAGTACTTTATGAAAATGCCTACTTACAGTTTCTCCTGAGTGTTGAAACCTTTCTTGTATCATCCTATTGCCTACTCCATGACCAACCATGTTTAAGAACATTGCAACCATTTCTTGAAGCCCCATTTTTTGAGTCCTTCTTAAACCATGTTCAACCAATTCAGTGCATAATTGATAAAATACATGCTTTTTCCATTCGAAACATCTCATAACAACGAATGCGATGCCCTTGTAAAAGCTCTTGCACCCACGAATGACCCGTTTGATCACTAGTCCTAGGTGGCTCTTTGCATAAATATTTTAATGGATACTCACTAATTGAAGCACTAACCTCTTCGTCCTCCTTTATATCATCTTGTAAAATGGAAGATATGGTAGATTCTTCATTTTGATCCTCCACAGATTCTTCATTTAAGTCCTCCATTAATGTTTTGAACCTGTAACTTTAATAAATTTCATTAGTTTCTTATACCTGAATACAAACCTTAAACAGAAATGCACCAAAGATATAACATATCCATTATGTGCTCTCATGCAAATGAAGTTCCTAGAACATATATATATATATATATATATATATATATATCATATCATATGGAGCCACACCAGGAGGGAATAAAACCAAGGAACTAACTTATTCTTTTGATTTGTCCCAATAAAACCAGTAGCCACACCATACCAAAACAGCAGTCGCACTAGACCAAAACAGCAACCACACCAGACCAAATTTAGATTACCTAAGGGGCGCATTGATCATTAGTTCTATTGTGGAAATTACAGGGATAGAGTTTATCAGAATATGCATCAGATATGCATAGTTTTATTGTGGAAATTGATTAGGACCGGGTACATCAAATATGCATACTTTTCTTTTAATGCATTGCATCAGATATCATAGTTTTAATGATTTGGAAACTGATTACAAATGTCAAAGCATATTACACATTGTAACACCCCGATTTTTCAAGCTTTCAAACTCTCTAATACTAATTAAATCGATGTAAATTATGAATAGTCGGGAGCCTTTGAGCTACGATAACAAAAGAACGAACACAAAGAAAAGTGGCAAGACTTGAAACGTTTTGTTGTGTTTACTTTGTGTTTCATTTTGATAAAGGTCATTCAGAGTAAGAACACTCTGTTATGACTTGTTCCTTGTGGAATATGACCGATTGGAGTGGTTGGATCCGATGATCCATATGTGTTGAGACTCTTATAGAAGAGTTATCCGAGTTACTAAGGTAACATCTAAGGTAGGCTTTGGGGCAGCTTCTTATACAGTTCTAGCAAATAGGCTTGAATATGACCCTTATGTTATGAGTCAAGGATGGTAGACTCTTAGCTATCAAGTAGAGGAGACTCCCTTATATTTGAGGGAAGTTCGATTGTTGGGAAAGTTGCCAAGGAAAAGAGTGTGCCTTGGGCAAGTAGAAGCATACCAAAAGGTTTTGGAGTAGATGCATAGGTGGCTAGTAAGCGACCAAAGGGATGGCAAGATAACGGCATGTTTGCTAACAGAGTTGAGAGACTAGAAAGGAATCCAGGTGGAGCAATGGAAGTGTAGTAAGGACTAAGGCTTGATGATTTGAACAAAATGAAAATTTTTATAACTGTGTTATGATGATTCAATGTAGGTTTAATCATATTGTTTTAAGTTAGCCTATACCCCTGATGAGTGTCCTTGTTTGAAAGGATAGACAATCCTACAATGTTGAAAAAGAGAAAATTTAGGAGCCTGATAATATTTCAGCGATGATGTCCCTCGAAGGGTGGTAATCGTGTGAAGTTCTTCTGATGGTATCTTTAGGAAGTGATTGGTGCCTCCGATGTTTGTGGATTTGAGGGATAAGACAATTGTCTCCATTAGGACAGATTGAGGGTTACGCGTTATGGGTAGACTCGTAATCCATGCTGATGATGGTGAAGAATTCGTATAATACCTAAGTATAACTTTTCGAAGATCTCGAGTGATCAGAGACTGAGTGAATAAGAATGGAAGAACAAATTTTGGCCATAGAATGAGTGTCCTTAGGACTGGTATTAGTAGGGGAAAGAATTAAAATGAATCCTATCTGAATGAGAGTATTGTCTCGTTGGTAGAACTTAAGACAATGATCAGTGTAGATGAGTAAGAGGATGAGTTTAGACTCGCTTGTAATGACCACTACCTGAGGATAGGGTTGATTCTTTATTTCGATGCTTCCGAATTTTGAGGACTTGGACTAAGTTTGATACTATGTTTGGATTTTCACTTAGATGTTAGAATTCTTATGTGACCTTATTAAGATTTAATGTGCATGGAAACTTGTTGATGAGATTGAGACAAGTAGTAAGAGAGTGGGAATTGGTTTAAGCGTATGACATGATAATGGAAGTTAACTTAAGTAATCGATCACTAAGGTAATGCCTAGAAGTAAGAATGGAAGTTAGTTTTTCAGGAAGGATTGGTAGTAGAGAACGACCGACTAGCATGTAAGTGAAAGAGGGAATGCCTTTCCTGATAATTGATGGATAAGCATGTAAGTGAATGAGGAAATGACTTTCCCGATAGTTGAGGGATAACAAAAGATGAATGATAAGTTTCGGGAGTTAGTTTTGTTTCTCCATAAGCGTAGGACCTTGTTGAAATTGTTTCCTTGACGAAACAATGTGTGTTGACACACAAGGATGTGTATTTTGTTGAGTTCTAATCAGGTTGAGACCTTGTGAGAACTCATGTTTAGTGAGTGATACTCATATTCATGTTGATGTGTCGTTTATCCTTTTGGGATTGGGTCAGACATTGGAATGAGGTGACTGTCATGGAAGAGTTTCAGGAGAATTTTCTGAGAATATTCCAAGTGTGTGTTGCGAAAGATGCTGAGTTGTGATTGATCTAGTTTCTAAATTCAGTCGAGTCTCCATCGCTTTGGATAGAATATCACCTGCAAAGCTAACCGGTTAGGTTACGTGAAATGGAATTTTCGTTCGTTTCTTCATCAATTTGTCATCATCGGCGATGTTCTCGTTTACTCAGAGAGTCACGAGGAACATGAGGAAACTCTGTGGCAAGTGTTGCGGACCCCACGGGAGAAAAGCTGTCATGAAGTTGCTTAAGCGCGAGTTTCAACTCAATGGTAGTGAAATTTTTAGGGCAGCGATCCCAAGTGAGTATTTGTACTCACATTCCTACATAATCCTCAGTGTATTAGGCATTTGAGTAGATTGTTTGGATAGCACCCAATTGTCTGGACATCTTCACATTTCTTGATTGAAAGTTTGTTATGACTATTCCTTGGGTTGTAACACGAACAAATTCTTGATACTGAAAGTTTCTTAATGAAACTAGTCTAATCACTTTTATCTTTGGTAAACATGGTCTAATCTAATTTTTTGCCAGACTGTTTATCTTTTGATTCTCTAATCCATTGGAAGATTTTTATGAAAGAAGGGACTTTATTAGAGTCATGATTGTAAACATGCATTAGTTATGCATTTTTATATTCATGAACCTACTGAAGAATCTTTTTACATATTGGATATTCCTATATTCTGTTAGGAACGATAAAACCCTTCTAGTTACTTCCCTGTGAGAGTGAGACCAAGAAAATTTTCTCTGTTGAAAATTTCCTTCGTGGAAAATTTCTTTCCTTAATCTTCAAGGACCGAATAGTGAACTGAGTTCAATGGATCACCCGCAACTCAAGTGGACGAGCAAGAACGACGTTTAGATCTCTAGAAGGTCAATTAAGATTAACTGTAATGCCTAACTACAAGCATTCTTTTAGCAGGATAGACTAGAAGTGGCGGGAATTTTATTGAGGTATAGTTACAACTGATACGATGTGGATCTTTAAGTTTAATCTCAACGAGTGAGACAATTATTGTCAGTCAAGTATTGCTCGAAGCATGATAGTCGTTGGGGAATCTAGGATGCTGATCTACATCTGTAGTTGAGATTGATGGTATGAGTTTGGAGATTTATACGAAAGTGTCTTTAGTAGTTCTACCTAAGTTGAATATAAGCAAAAACGAGGAATTCTTGAGTAAAACCAAGTTGTAGAAAAGTTCGAGATTTATGGTATTGGGTAATTCTACCTGATACGAATTCTTTTTGGTTGTAGTTGCATTAGGAGGTGTGATCATGTTTGTTAAGGTTGAGATGCATGATGTAGATTAGAAAGGTTGACTATGTTCAAAAGGAACTAAGATTAAGTTTGGATATCTTGGATTGGAACTGATGGATGCGTTGTAAAAAGGGATATGTGTCGTAATTGGAATCTTGATGTTAGCAGTAAGAGTTAAAGATGTCGGAGGAAAATTTCCTAAATGGAATAGTATTGGAAGAAAAGTGGTTAAGTTTTAATTATACACCTCACATGTGAGAAACTAAGGTAAGGTACTAAGGAGAAAGAGTATGGATTGAGGATAGGCAATTTGATAGTTACAGTAAATCGAACGGAAAATAAGTTTGAAGTTTGTCATTAGGATACCAATGCTACCTAAGGGAAAATTCCATATGGGAGTACAATGTGGAACCTGAGGATAAAGAAATCCTGTTTAGTTTTGAGTCATGTAATTTCGAGGATGAAATTATTTTTAGTGGATAGTAATGTAACACCCCGATTTTTCAAGCTTTCAAACTTTCTAATACATTTCATTGGAAGGTCTAGAGAGGGAAATAAAATAATCTGAGACCATAGTCATGCTCTACGCTATCGTAGGCAGCTATAGTTAAATTTTGGGTCGAAAACTTAGACGGAGCCCGGTCTGTGTTTTCACTGATAGCAGTGTTTTACTACTATCACGACCTAATTTTGACTCGCGGACAAGACCGTTAGTCTTAGAATTTGATTCTCTACAAATTTGCTAAAATCAGTTCCTGACATTAAAAAGTGAAAATAATATAAACTATTCCGACGAAAACTCGAACCGGGAGACGATTGGAGTTGTAAAGGGATTTAACGGGACCCGCTTACGAATAAAATCAGTGTCACATCAAGTCACATCACATTGGGAAGCGTGCCAGTGTCATGATGGTTTTTCAAAATATCTGGACACGAAATGACCAAAATGCCCTTGAATTTTCATGAAATTACAACTTAACCATGGTGAAATGACCAAATTACCCCTAAATGAGAAAATATCTCAACTTCTCTCCCTCACCCTTGGCCATTTCGACCAGCCCCTTCTTCCCTCTCATCTTCACTTGTTCTTCATTGTTCTTCAAGTTCCTCCACTATTTTCTTTCAAATTTCTTCTAAAACTTTCAAGATTTTGAGAGATCAAGTTACATTTCTTCTCAAGCTTTAACATCTAGGAGGTATTACCTCTCTGCTAACTCTCTTAATCTCTCTATTTCTCTCCTTAATCTCAAAGATTCATGGAAGTTAGGTTTTTGTTCACAAAATTTAAAAATCCATGAAAAAATGTAGAAAAATCCTTTTAATGTCAAACCACTTTGTTTGAACTAGGTTCATGATTGTCTTTCATAATCCAAGAATTGTAAACCAAATGATCTTCCTCGCTCAAATGGGTATTTTGGCCGAAACCTCCATAATTAGGTGGATGGGGTTTTGGTTCAAGTTTTGGTGTAATAAGCTTTGATTTAGTCTTATCACACCTAGTAGGTATAGAATCCAAGAGATGAGAATTTTTGGAACTCCCTAGCCATATTTACTAGCGTATGGCCGAACCTAGGAGGAGGGAGATAGGAGAAAATTTTGTGATTTAAAGTTGATATCTTGATTGATTGATTGTGTGTAGTTGTCGTCGAGTAATCGGACGAGGAATCGGGAGAATTCGCGGACCGATAGGACGACTTTGCATCTGGAGGATACTGAAATAGACAGATGCAAACACTAGAAGGGGGGTTGAATGGTGTTTGACAAATTTATGGGGAATTTAGAAACTTTTTCGCAAGCACAGACGGGTTATAATAGACGAGTAAACACAGACAGGTCAATCAGACTGATAGCTCGTCTGAAGGTTTTCATAGAAAAACACAATCATGCAAGATAAGAAAAGTTTTGATAAACACAATTATAAACCCCTTTAGTTAGATGATAGTTAAGACAAATAATCAAACTAAAGAGTTAAGGGAAAGAGAGATCACTCAGCAGGTTTTATCCTGGTTCACCCTTTAACAATGAGGCTACGTCCAGTCCTTGGCAGCACCAAGTTTTCTCACTATAACTGATTTAGGTTACAGGACAGACAAGTATTGTTTTCACACCTAGCCTCTCCAGGCTCCAGACGAGTATTGTTTTCACACCTAGCCTCTCCAGGCTCCAGACAAGTATTATTTGCACACTTAGCCTCTTCAGGCTCAGACGGGTTTGTTTGAGAGAAGTTGTAAAAAGATTACACTTTGCAAGTCTTTCACAAGCACTCAGACGAGTGTATTAAATGTGAAGTTCTAAAAGACTGCGTAATAACTTCAAAATGATTGAAGAATAAATAATGAAAGAATGAAGATATAAATGCACAGAGTAATTGCTCTTGATTGCTTTGATCATTATCTTGTCTTCTGGAATCTTCAAAGTCTTCTTCATTAAATAGGTTTCAAAAATTTAAAGCCGTTGGACACAAAGTCTGAAGTCTTTGGCTTCTTGCAGATCTTCAATAAATGCAATAGAGTCGTTCTGATCAGCCATTAAAGCATAGGGAACTTCGCTTGTTCTCTTTCATCAGAGTGATGCAAACTTCTGATATACCTTTGTTCTCAGTAGGTCTGTATACGTGCTTTTTGTTTGCAGAGGGAAGACTTTTCCTTTTGGTGTAAGATGCAGTTGTGTTCAGGCAAAGCACTTTGTTGAAGTTCTTTATCAGGGTCGAGACAGCTTTCATCCAATGTATTCTTTAACGTTAGTCTTTAGAGGGATAAGTAGCTTCATTAGACGGGTTGACCCTTTAACAAAGAGATGACGTCACTTGCAAAGTCTTTTAGACGGGTGAGTCTTCCTTTGATCAGACGGTTGAAGACTTCATTAGATGAGTGAACTTCTCTTAGTTCAGACGAGTGAACCTTAGCTAGTTTAGACGAGTGAACCTATCTTAGTTCAGACGAGTGAACCTTAGCTAGTTCAGACGAGTGAACTTATCTTAGTTCAGACGAGTGAACTTTAGTTAGTTCAGACGTGTGAACTTAAGTTAGTTCAGACGGGTGAACTTATCTAAATTCAGACGAGTGAACAGTTCATATGGACGCTTAATGTTATAATCTGCACACTAAGTAGATGAGTTAAATACCACAGACGGGTTCAATTAAATCATTAAATAACTGTTTTAATCTCATTAAAACTAAGGTAAATGCACATCAGTCATTTGGAGACTCAACAATCTCCCCTTTTTTGATGATGACAAAACATGTTAAATGATTTAATGAACTTAAGAAAATTCACATAAATCAGTCATGTATATGATTAGTCAGATTAAAACATTGTGCCATAATTATAATATACTCAGACAGATAAGCATTTAACTTTTTATCTTAGTCTTATCTTAGTATTTTCTCCCCCTTTTGATATTATCAAAAGCAATAGAGTATAGACAGAGAGAAAAGAAAAGATACATCATATTAAAAGTAAACATTTGTTCATATCAGACAGTTGTAATATAAAGACATTTTTCATTTAACTTTCTCCCCCTTTTGTCATAATCAAAAAAGAGAAAGGAGATATTTGACCATCATTGGCTGTGTACAAGGTTCTTTAAAAAAGAAGAAAATTACAAATAAGGGTTAAAAAGATCAAAAAGAGTTAAAAGCAAGTTTGTCCTTTGGTTTTGCCTAAAGGCTTCTTCAAATGCTCCCCCTAAGCAGATGCATCCTCTTTGATGGTTTTAAAAACGAAGAGAAAGAGATTTGAAAACGTAAGAACGAAATACCTTTTAAAATAAAAGAAAGTTTTCCCTTTTAAAGACCAAAGACAGTTGTAATTTTAAATGAAAACAACAAAAAGATGGAGTTTTTTTTTTTTTTTTTAAATTGATTGAAAATAA
This sequence comes from Ammopiptanthus mongolicus, assembly GCA_039655645.1. Classification (NCBI taxonomy): domain Eukaryota; kingdom Viridiplantae; phylum Streptophyta; class Magnoliopsida; order Fabales; family Fabaceae; genus Ammopiptanthus; species Ammopiptanthus mongolicus. The sequence continues at coordinate 16,909,163 of CM077344.1, read as the reverse complement.
AAACAGCCATGTACACATATTGCCTCAGATAATGAAACGACACTTAAAAGAAATTAGCCATTTTAAAAAGAATTTTTAAAAGAAGAGCGAATGACTAATAAGGTCAGACGATTAAACATAGACGGGTATCATAAACACTCATCAGACAGGTTATTCAGCAAGGCAATGCATATTCAAGTTGTCTCTTATAAACTTAAACCTATCCTCAGCTAATGGTTTTGTAAAGATATCAGCCCATTGATTTTCAGTTTTAACAAACTTAACATCAAATACACCTTTTTGAACATAATCTCTTATGAAGTGATGTTTGATTTCTATGTGCTTAGCCTTAGAATGTTGTATGGGATTCTTGGTTAAGCAAATAGCACTAGAATTATCACACCAGACAGGTATATTATGCTCAAATATAGAGTAATCTTCTAGTTGATGTTTTACCCATAATAGCTGTGAGCAGCAACTTGCAGCAGAGACATATTCTGCTTCTGCAGTTGAGAGGGCGATAGTCGTCTGTCTTTTGCTTGACCAGGAGACTAAATTTGCTCCAATGAAGTGACATCCTCCACTGGTGCTTTTCCTTTCAAGTATATCTCCAGCAAAGTCAGCATCACAAAAACCAACTAATCTGTAATCTTGTGTTCTCAAATACACTGAATCAAGATTAGTGGTTCCAAGCAAATATCTAAATATTCTTTTAACAGCCTTAAGATGAGGTTCTTTGGGATCAGATTAGAATCTAGCACACATACAGACACTAAATTGAATATCAGGTCTGCTAGATGTTAAGTAAAGAAGAGATCCAATCATATCTCTGTAGACAGTTTGGTCTACTTTTTAACCTTCATCATCTTTGGTTAGATTAGCATTATTTTGCATTGGAGTTTTCATGATCTTTGAGCTATCCATTTTGTACTTCTTTAGAATCTCCTTGATGTACTTTTGTTGAATAATGTAGATTCCATCACACGTCTGCTTGATTTGCAGTCCAAGGAAGAACTTCAATTCTCCCATCATGCTCATTTCAAATTCTGCTTGCATCAACATAGAGAATTCTTTGCATAATTTTTCATTAGTAGCTCTAAAAATAATATCATCAATATATATTTGAACTACTATGAAGTTATCTTTTGAGCATTTCTTAAACAAAGTTGTATCAACTTTTCCTCTTATAAAACCATTATTCATAAGAAAAGAACTAAGTCTATCATACCATGCTCTAGGCGCTTGTTTTAAACCATATAAAGCCTTTTTAAGTTTGAAAACATAATCTGGTTTTTCATTATCTTCAAAACCAAGAGGTTGTTTAACATAAACTTCTTCTTCAATTATTCCATTTAAAAAAGCACTTTTTACATCCATTTGAAATAAAGTAATTTGATGTTGTGCAGCATATGACATGAGTATGCGAATAGCTTCTATTCTAGCTACAGGTGCAAAAGTCTCAGTATAGTCAATACCTTCTTGTTGGTTGTAGCCTTGAGCTACTAACCTTGCTTTGTTTCCGACAACTTTGCCATCTTCATCTAGTTTCTTTCTAAAAACCCATCTTGTTCCAATAACAGACTTGTCTGTTGGTTTGGAGACAAGTTTCCAGACATCGTTCCTTTTGAACTGATTAAGTTCCTCTTGCATAGCAAGAATCCAGCTTTCATCTTCAAGAGCTTCCTCAATATGCTTTGGTTCAATTTTAGATAAAAAGGCCATATTGCTTGACTCTCTTAAGACAGATCTGGTTCTAACACCTTCAGAGGGACTTCCAATGATAAGATCCTCAGGATGATGAGCTTTGAACTTCCCGTCTCTTCTGAGATCATCATTTTGATGTTGACTTGACTGATGACTCGTCTGCTCCACTTGTCTGACAGATTCCTCAGCAGACTCAGTTTTTGATACGTTTGGCCGTTGACTCGTCTGCTGGGTAAGATCAAGTCCTGCAAGATCATCTTCTAGATCTGATAGTTCCCTATCAGTCTTTAGATTATCATTGAATTTTACATGAATGGATTCCTCAACAATAGAGGTTCTAGAGTTAAAAACTCTATATGCTTTAGACACTTCAGAATATCCAATGAAGATACCTTTGTCTACCTTGGAATCAAACTTTCCAAGTTGATCCTTGGTATTTAAGATGAAGCATTCACATCCAAATGCATGGAAATAAGATATGTTGGGTTTTCTACCTTTCCACAATTCATAAGGAGTCTTCTTTAGGATAGACCTTATAAGTATTTTATTTTGCACATAACATGCAGTGTTTACTGCTTCAGCCCCGAAGTACTTAGGGAGATTATTTTCATTAAGCATTGATCTAGCTATCTCTTGCAGAGATCTGTTCTTTCTCTCAACCACTCCATTTTGCTGTGGAGTTCTTGGTGCAGAGAAGTTGTGAGAGATTCCATTCTCTTCATAGAACAGTTTGAATTGCTCATTTTCAAATTCTCCCCCATGATCACTTCTAAGGGTAGAAATACAGAAACCTTGCTCATTTTGTACTTTCTTACAGAATACAGAGAAGGCCTTAAAAGACTCATCCGTGTGGGTTAAGAAAAGTACCCAAGTAAATCTAGAATAGTCATGAACAATGACAAATCCATATTTCCTTCCAGCTAAACTGGCAACACTAACTGGTCCAAACATATCCATGTGTAACAACTGAAGAGGTCTAGTGGTTAATACAATGTTTTTTGATTTGAAACTTGGTTTTACTTGTTTACCTCTCTGACATGCATCACATAAAACATCTTTCTTGAAACTAATATCAGGCAATCCTCTCACAAGGTTATCCTTTTTCAATTTCGAAATAAGTTTCATACTAGCATGTCGTAGTTTCTTATGCCATAACCATCTTTCATCCTCTTTAGACATCCGACAGGTTACACTTTGATCTGAGAGTTCAGTTAGCTCAATCTTATAAAGATTTTGCTGTCTATTAGATGAAAAGAGGATCTTGCCACTCTTGTCTTTGACTATGCATTCATTCTTAGTGAAGGAGACTTCAAATCCACTATCACATAATTGACTTATGCTAAGTAAATTGTGTCTTAGACCTTCAACCATAAGCACATTTGAGATAGAGGGAAGAGGGGGTTTACAACCAATTGTACCAACACAAATTACTCTTCCTTTTTGATTGCCTCCAAAGGCAACAAATCCACCATTCTTAGACTGGAGGTCTTGGAACATAGACCTTTCTCCTGTCATATGTCGCGAGCAGCCACTGTCCAGGTACCAGCAGAGGCGTCTGCTTTGTCTTATTAAGGATGTCTGTATCAGAAATTATTTTATCTTTAGGTACCCATATTTTTCTGGGTCCTTTTCTGTTAGTTCTAGGAGTCTGTGAAGACTTACTCTTCTTCTTGTGAAAACACTTAGACATAACATGTCCAGCTTTTCCACAGAAGTTACAGACGGGTCTAAGTCTAACTGGAATGGGTTTAACATAGACAGTTGAAGATTTTGTTGATACTTTATGATCAACTTGATGATCATATCCAATGCCTTCTTTGTTAAGAGAGTGTCTCTGACATTCTAGCAGTTTTGTCAGATTATCTCTGCCATAAACAAATCTAGCAAGATCAGAAGTGAGCTCCTTCACTTTCTGTTGAAGTGTGACCACTTCTTCAGAATGTGATGTTTCACTTAAGATCGAAGCTTCATCAGACTTTTCAGTCCTCAGCTGGCTATTCTCTTTGGCCAGCATCTCACACTCTTGAGATTTTTGTTTATGCTCACTGAGGAGTTTAACATGATCTCTCTTGAGGGATTTGAAGGCCTTAGATAAGCCTTTGGATTCCTCTACCAGCTGATCATAAGCATCATGCAATTCCTTAAGCTCATAATGTACCTCAGTTTCAGGTTCTGAATCCATATTGGCCATCAGACAGAGATTGGCTTCCTCTTTTGTCTCTTCTCCTTCATATGTGACAGATAAGGAGTCCCACATTTCTTTAGCAGAATCACAAGCACGAACCTTTTCAAACTCTTCGAGACTGAGAGCACAGATTATAGCATATCTGGCTTTATGGTTTAGATCCCATCTTCTCTTTTCTGCAGGTGTCCACTGAGCCTTAGGCTTGTCTGAGCCATAATTGTTTTGAGGAGTGTAAGGACCATCAGTAATGACATCCCATACATCAGAATTTGTTGACAAGATGAACTAGTGAAACATTTCTTTCCAGTAGTTGTAGTTTACACCATCGAAGAAAGGGGGTCTGGTTATAGAGCCTCCTTTAGGTTGGGGGTTCCTACTTGAGCTTGCTCCAGAATACATTGTCTATTCTTCAGGATCTTTTCTCTACACTGTTAGGTGCTCAACCCAGAGGCTGAGCTCTGATACCAACTGAAATAGACAGATGCAAACACTAGAAGGGGGTTGAATGGTGTTTGACAAATTTATGCGGAATTTAGAAACTTTTTCGCAAGCACAGACGAGTTATAATAGACGAGTAAACACAGACAGGTCAATCAGACTGATAACTCGTCTGAAGGTTTTCACAGAAAAACACAATCATGCAAGATAAGAAAAGTTTTGATAAACACAATTATAAACCCCTTTAGTTAGATGATAGTTAAGACAAATAATCAAACTAAAGAGTTAAGGGAAAGAGAGATCACTCAGCAGGTTTTATCCTGGTTCACCCCTTAACAATGAGGCTACGTCCAATCCTTGGCAGCACCAAGTTTTCTCACTATAACTGATTTAGGTTGCAGGACAGACAAGTATTGTTTTCACACCTAGCCTTTTCAGGCTCCAGACGAGTATTGTTTTCACACCTAGCCTCTCCAGGCTCCAGACGAGTATTGTTTTCACACCTAGCCTCTCCAGGCTCCAGACAAGTATTATTTGCACACTTAGCCTCTTCAGGCTCAGACGGGTTTGTTTGAGAGAAGTTGTAAAAAGATTACACTTTGCAAGTCTTTCACAAGCACTCAAACGAGTGTATTAAATGTGAAGTTCTAAAAGACTGCGTAATAACTTCAAAATGATTGAAGAATAAATAATGAAAGAATGAAGATATAAATGCACAGAGTAATTGCTCTTGATTGCTTTGATCATTCTCTTGTCTTCTGGAATCTTCAAAGTCTTCTTCATTAAATAGGCTTCAAAAATTTAAAGCCGTTGGACACAAAGTCTGAAGTCTTTGGCTTCTTGCAGATCTTCAATAAATGCAATAGAGTCGTTCTGATCAGCCATTAAAGCATAGGGAACTTCGCTTGTTCTCTTTCATCAGAGTGATGCAGACTTCTGATATACCTTTGTTCTCAGCAGGTCTGTATACGTGCTTTTTGTTTGCAGAGGGAAGACTTTCCCTTTTGGTGTAAGATGCAGTTGTGTTCAGGCAAAGCACTTTGTTGAAGTTCTTTATCAGGGTCGAGACAGCTTTCATCCAATGTATTCTTTAACGTTAGTCTTTAGACGGATGAGTAGCTTCATTAGACGGGTTGACCCTTTAACAAAAAGATGACGTCACTTGCAAAGTCTTTTAGACGGGTGAGTCTTCCTTTGATCAGACGGTTGAAGACTTCATTAGACGAGTGAACTTCTCTTAGTTCAGACGAGTGAACCTTAGCTAGTTCAGAAGAGTGAATTTATCTTAGTTCAGACGAGTGAACCTTAGTTAGTTCAGACGAGTGAACTTATCTTAGTTCAGACGAGTGAACTTTAGTTCAGACGTGTGAACTTAAGTTAGTTCAGACGGGTGAACTTATCTAAGTTCAGACGAGTGAACCGTTCATATAGACGCTTAATGTTATAATCTGCACACTAAGTAGACGAGTTAAATACCACAGACGGGTTCAATTAAATCATTGAATAACTGTTTTAATCTCATCAAAACTAAGGTAAATGCACATCAGACATTTGGAGACTCAACAGATACTCCGAGAGGTAAGGGGAGATTGCCTGAGGGATCTCACGATGATTATGTGTTATTGTTTTTGATCTGTAAATATGTGATTAAGCTATGTGGTGATTGATTGATTTACTTTCCGCAATTATTTTATCTGTTGGTAATTGCTTGCTAATATGTGTTATGGTGATTTAATGTGTTTTAACTGTATTATCTATCATAACCATATTGTGATGTTGATTGTTGATTGAGAAGCCTGACAGTGGTCAGTGCTCAATTAATTAATGGGGATAAAAGCCTATAAGAGCTTTGTAGTAAACGCCAAAGATTTATTTGGGGAAACGTTGGGAATTTTTCAATGACACAAGTTTTACTAAAAAGGATCCTAGAGTAATTTATAAAAATAGAAAAGGTTAGATTTCCAAGAATGAATTCATCATTAGGAGAAGAAATTAAATAAGAGGAAAAAGTCAAGATTTTGAACTTAAGACGTTTTTAACGCTAAACAACGTTTTAATTCTGAAAAAAATTTACGAAAAACGTTTTCGAAAAAACAGTAATACTGTTCTAGGACGACGTTTTTGGTCTCAGCTGTTTCCTTTCAAAAAATGGTTTTTGGGAAGGGACTTTCAACAAAAGATAAGTTTTATTAGAAATTCAATGGTTTACAAAATATTTTTCAAACAAGTTTTTTCTGTAAACGAGTTTTTCCAACGATGTAAAATCCGACAACTTGGATGAGCTACGGAGTTTTCGTTTTTGGATTTGTGTTTCACAGAACAAAAAACGGTGAAAGACAATGAAACGTGAACCTAGTATACAAGACGTCGGGATACTAGTGTTCTGTAAAAAAAATAGCACTAGAAGCCATGCAACGGTGTTATGGATTGTGTGTCCTCCTCTTGTTATGAGGCAACGTCCTCTTGTTATGAGGAAACGTGATTAAAGGTGAATGATATTTTCTATTACCACGGAACTTGGGCTGGTGCATCGGTCTAGGGTTCCGCGATTGAGCACTCGGACATTTCGTCCTGTGTTAACGATGAAAGGTTTTAAATCGGTGTAAATTATGATTAGTCGGGAGCCTTTGAGCTACGACAACAAAAGAACGAACACATAGAAAAGTGGCAAGACTTGAAACGTTTTTCCATGCATTAAAATTCGGTAGACGTGACAACGGTGTTAATCTGGATATCTTGATGGCAGGATATTAAAGACGATGTGTAACATTGTGCCTTGATGGACAATGGTGTCATACGCACGGTGCATATTGTGCCTTGAGTTGGACAATATAGTATGACAATTTATGATTTGTCAAGCACCGCTGAATGTAATTCCATGTAATCGCCTAATGTCATGGTGTTCATGTACCTCTGAATAAGCACGTAGGTGCTGGTCATTGTTGCCTGGGGCCAATGTATCTTGAGCCTGATCAGCTCAGTTTTTTTTTTATATAATGGTGTTGGGATCTCCGGAGATTAAGTAAAGAACTAGATGATGAACATTGAAGTATCATGCATTTCTTTTAAAAATGACGATGACTGTTGAATATGAAACCCTATGATATACCACTTGGTTATTCAGTGAAATTTTATGCATCGTGATATTATACATGCTTATTTGTTGGGGCTGTGTCTCGCATGTGGTTATCGTGTTTGAAATCCATATATTGGTATCTCACCCTTGCCTGTACATGTTGGACACCCTGTTGTATTTTTGGATACATGTACAGATGCATTTCAACGAATCTATGGGTCACTTCGGGACCCTGAAGTTGGAGTCTCCTTACGTCGATGGCGAAGATGTGTGGAATGGCGACGACGAGACTTAGTCTCATGGGTATAAAGTATACTAGGTAGTATACTCTTTTGTCTTTAGATGTCTCTTTAGACCAGCTCTTAGAATTTTTGATGTACGTGTTGTGTACTAAAGGATTGGGAAAAGGGTGTACGCCTTATGGCAGAGTTGAGTTATTATTATAAATGATGAATGTTGATTTGTTTGATATGATTGTTCTATTTAGTTTTTGGTATCAGATTTCTATAACCACTCGAGTGAGTGTTTTTCAAAAAAAAAAAAAATTTATTTTCCGCAACGGGTTACCATGTGATGTCCTAGAAGGAGGTGTCACACATGGCCATTGCATAAAAAAGGACAAAGAAACTGAGGGTAGAGTTTATCATAATTTAGTTTCAAAGAAACTATGTAGTTTCAGAATTTAAGCAAGAAAAGGACAAAGATAAATTCTAGCATTTAGCCATGGATCCAATATGATTTGCTATACAAACATGATTTGGAGATTTAAGCACCATTTTAGCAAAAGTTTCAGTATAGCAAGGACTAAACATTTGCTATACAATTGCATAAATATGCTATATTATCAAAGGAAGACCCGCAACACACTCCCCTGTTGATAATTGCTATCGAAATAAGAACTTAAATACAAGCACCTCATAGGGAATATAATAGTCAATTCAACACAATCAGATTTACAACATAAGTACATCAGTACGCCAATTCACCAAAATAGGTTAGTACATCAGTTCACCAATTCAGCAAAATAGGCAATACAATAGTTAATTCAACAGCCTTACACCAGTCTTACAAGCTACATCAATACATCAGTTTTACAATATAATTAGAAATATGTAGGCAATACATAGATAGGCAGTCCAACAATATAAAGCCTAGTTAAATACAGTAATCCAACTAAGTTTTCATGAATGGTAATGGGTTTTAAGTTGCATGCTTAAGCCACTCCAACAATCTTTCCTCATATCCTTTCAATGATACAAACATTTCCCTTACAAGCTTGAACATCATGAGTTGACAACATCGGGAATGCCAATCAAAATCACTTGTAATAGCCTCCATTTGTTGAATTCCAGCCATCACTTCACCAATAGATGTACCAAGTACAACGAGAGTGTTTAAAGCAGCTGAGCGTGACTCCGATGCGGATGCAATTCTACTTATTGCATCAGCTATCTTTCTTGGGGAAGGAACTTTCAATTTCTTATTCCTTTCAATGGAATCACAAGGTCCAGCCCTCTTCCTCTTCCCATTGCTCGTTTCAGTAGTATTTCCTTGGGAAGTGTTTATATTGATATTTTGCAAATCAACACTAACTTTGGCACTTGGTATAGTACTAGCACCTAGAATTTCTTCACTATCCCCGGATCCTTCCTCTAGGTCTATACAGTCAGTCTCAAAGCAGGGTCGATACACATCATCATTTTCATCTATACCATTAGGTAATATCCCAGAAGAGGGTGCCCATGCAATTTTCCTGTAGCCACCACATCCTTGAACAAAGTAGTTAATTCATTGGCAAAAGGAAGTCCTTTATATCTGGATTTTCCATATAGTGGATTTTCCTGCAGGTTAACACCCAAATAACACGATATATTACACATAAGAAATATATAACTTAGAACTTCACATTAAAAACTTCATACCAAATGTTTTTTCTCCCACCACTCATTTGGTGCATCTACAGTATTCTTTGTACTATCCCATCCCAAACCTGTCTCTTTGGCAAACAATTTGTACCATACTGACCATTCTTTCTTAAGGTTATCCCACTTGTTTCTGAATTGGCCCTTGTTATATAGTCTTCCAGTTTTCTCATTAAATTCGGATATGATAGCTTTCCACCTTTTCTTCGTAAGGGTAGTTCCATTGCGTTCCCCTTTATAGACTTGATCCAAGCATGATTTGATAAATTGCTTTGTTTTTTTCAAATCCCATGTAGCCTTTACCTTATAAGCTTCATTATCTATTGAAAGGGTATCTACAATGCCTTTCTTCTTGTTATTACTAATGATTCTATTATAAAAATACATATAACAATTTTATTCTTAGACATGAATACACTTACATAACTCAAAAAGAACACAACTCTATAACAGTTCAACTTTGAAACTACACTCTCTAGAAACTTGAATCTACAGACAACAGTAAAAAAAAGCATGTGCATATAGCACTTAAAAAACACAATAGCCTCTGCATATCATGTGCATATATCATATAAAAAAATATCATATTCTTAGACATGAATGCACTTACATCGATCAAAATATCATGTACATATATCATATAAAAAAAAAAATACAAAAACGAAATGTGAAGAATAAAAAACACAAAGCACAAAAGAAAAATTCAAGTAAAATAGAACTGCACCCAGAACTTCATCTTTAAAAAAAATTCATTTGCATATATCAAAAAACACCCTAAACCAAAAACAAACATACCAAATCAGATATATATATATATATATATATATATATATACTGATAAATTGGGGAGAGGGTAGGCATGAATCCATTCATATATGATGGGTTTTATGTGAGTAGAGCTTCATTTGAGCAAAGTGAGATTTGTACATCACCTGGAGCTTGGAGTTGGAGGGACCACACGAGATTGATGAGGAAGAAATATGCAGCTCGAAGAAATGTTCAGATTGTTGAGGAATATTGCTGCAACCTAGTACCATTCATAAATACCAATATGTGGGTTGTTGAGGAAATGTGCTTGTCGAAGATATGGGGTTAATGTTGTCCAGAAGGTTGTTGAGATTTTAAAAACTGAATTCAAGTCTCCCAACGGCCAAACGTAGAACGTGGAAGCAAAAAAATGTTACTTTGGCCAAAACCTAGGTTTACAGGAAAAACCTGTTCAACGTGATGGACAAAACATTAATCCAAACAACTAACCCTCACTTGCAACTTGCATTCTCTGTAGTCCAACGTACGTTTGGTGCATTGGACAAAAATCCAAACACACACTGATTGGTAGGAGACACCGAGACACCATTTTTTGGGACAACAGAATTTTATTCCTTAGATGAATATAAGATACCACATTTCGAAATGTTTAAACTTTAAATCCACGGTTTTGTCATAACAGGAGAGGCGCAAGGAAAAGTTACAAAATTTGATTTCCATAGGCAGCCAACTAAGCTCAAGCATAGCACTCTTGTAATTGTTGCAATCACAAACTGTACAAATATGTTTTTTTTAATCAAACAAGCTTACTTCATTTCATTAATAATAATATGTTCAATACAAGCAAGGACTGAATTAAAATCATGGGGACTAACATTATATATAGCTACCTTTGCAAGACAATGAGCCGACATTTGCTTGTCTCCTACTAAATTTAACTTGGAAGTTTGGATAAAGAAAAAGTAACTTCCTACAACTAGATAAAAGAGCTCCGTAAAGGGACAAAATTGCATGTGTATTATACAGGTTGTCAATAACCGACTTACTATCCAAATCAAAGAATACGTTGTTGAAACCCAAAGAAGCCACCCATTGCATGGAAAGCATAAGACCATAAGCTTCTCCTTCGAACACTTGCAACTTTGGAGCTAACCATTGAATTCTAGCGGCAATAAGTGCTCCATGATCATCCCTCAAACAAAAGCCAAACCCTATTAGACCCTGGCTATCCCAAAAAGATGCGTCCACATTGCATTTCAAGGACCTAGTTGGCGAAGGCAACCATAAAACAAGTGATGGAACTTTGCCATGTGGTCGACTATAGCCTTTGGTTTTCCTAGCCCATAGCCACGAATGGAGGGTCTCCTTTGCACGACACACAACCTGCTTGTAGCCAAGCTCCTTTCCTTCCTATATTTTGTCATTCATTTTCTTCCATAAACTCCATAGAACCATACAAAATAAGCTCCTTTGGTCCTTGTTAAAAGCCATGCAAAGTCTGAAAAATAGCTCACTAAAAGATTCAGCTTGATCAAGATGTGGCTCAATAAAATTCCATAATCCAGCTTCCTGCCAATACAATATATTCTCCATGCTAGTTACTAAAATGTGCCAGCAATTTTCAATGTGAATATTAAATAAACTACAATTAAGAAGGCACTGAATTTGCGTACTTTGAAGTTTACTACGGGTTGGCAAAACATCTCTACAAGCCCTCCAAACAAAGAGCTTGACATGATTTGGAACCTAGATACCCCATAACATACGCCACTCTCCAACCTCCTTTAGATGAGAAGTATCCACAACATGATTTCTAAAAGTCTTGTATCCTGATCTCACCTAATAAATGCCTTCCTCATTATGCCTCCAGTAGAGCCTATCAGGTTCATTGATGTGAAGAAGAGGAACTTTTAAAATTTCCTGGACTAACTGATCATCAAATAAAGCATGGAGCAAATGCTTGTTCCACATAGACGTCCCTGGAGATATTAAATCTCTCACGTGCAGGGCGTTCAACTGCGGGTCTTCACTTGGAGGAATAAAACCATAACCCCCACGTAGCCAAAGGGTACCAAAAATTTTATACTAGCACCATCACCAACATACCATCTCACACCTTCGTTTAGCACTACCTGGGAATGACAGATACTACGTCACACATGACTTGGGTTATGGCCAATATTTGCAGCCAAAAAATGTCCGTCTGGAAAATATTTAGCTTTGAACACTCAACTCACCATAGCATCTGTGTTGGTAATAAATTTCCAACCAATCTTCCTTAGCATTGCCAAATTGAAGCCATGAAGGTCTTTGAAACCAAGTCCTCCAAACTCCTTAGGAATAATTAATTTCTCCCATCTCAACCAATTTATACCTTTTTTTGCTCCTCTATTGGAACCCCACTAGAATTAATTCATCACTATTTCAATCTCATCACACAAGGAGGGAGGAATAAGGTAGACACTCATACAATAGGTAGGGATGGATAGAAGAACTGATTTTATCAACACCTCCCTACCAGCTTTAGAAAGAGCTCTACCACTCCATTAATTAATCTTCCTTCAAACCTTGTCCTTAATAAAATTAAAATCTGATTCTTTCTTACGGTCCACAATAGAAGGAAGTCCCAAATACTTACGCGAACCAAGGCCTTCTCTAACACCCAGAAATTGAGATAAAGTGGCACGAGCTTCAGCATCCACATTGTTGCTAAATAAATTTCTGGTTTTGCCAAATTGATTGCTTGACCAGACGTGGCTTTATAATTATTCAGAATATCCATCATAGCACCACTCTCTCTTTGAGATGCCCGAAAGAAAAGGAAACAGTCATCCGCAAAGAGTAAATGACTAATAATCGGGGCTCTTTTACAAATACGGATCCTATGAATGTCCCCCTTAACTTCTGCTTTCTAAACAAGAGTAGAAAGACCTTCAGCAAAGAGAATAAACAAATAGGGAAAACGAGGATCACCTTGCCTTTGGCCTCTAGTTGGATTAATAGGATCCACTGCCTCATTATTAACCAAAATCGAATAACCTACTGAAGTAACAAAAAGCATTATCCAAGAGACCCATCGACTATCAAAACCCAGCTTCAAAATCATCTCTCTAAGATAGCCCAATCAACATAATCATAAGCCTTGCTGATATCTATTTTTAGAGCAATATCACCATTTCCCCCCTCCTTTTTACACTTCATATGATGAATAATTTCTGTGGCCAAAATAGCATTATCCAGAATTGATCTCCCTTCTAAGAAAGCTGACTGCTCTTCTGCAATACACTGAGATATAACCTTCTTCAAGTGGTTAGCTAACCTTTGAAAGAATCTTATAAACCACATTACAAAGTGAAATAGGGTGAAGGTCTTTCATAGATTCAAGGCTATCTTTAGGAATTAAAACAACATTTGTATCATTTAAATTAGGAGGAAGATTACCATAATTCAGCCAAAGACAACAAGAATGGTAAACATCCTTACCACCAACATCCCAAAATTGTTGATAGAAAGCATGATTCAAACCATTTGAACTCGGGGCCTTGTCCGAATGCATCTGAAAAACCGCAATCCGAAACTCTTCCTCACTAAAAGGCTTGAGAAGCTCCTCATTAGTTGTTGCACTAATACGGCTTTGAACATCATTTAGAACTTGATCATACAGACCATGTTTCTCAACAAAGAGAGTTTCAAAATATTCTTTAGCCACCTCACATAAGTTTGCGTGATCCTCCACCATCATATCATCACCATTCCGCAGCTTGCTAATAAGATTCCTTTCTCTTCCTCATTGAAGCCATAGCATGAAAGTAATTAGTATTTGCATCACCATCACGCAACCAAAAAGCCTTAGCCCTCTGTTTCCAGAAAGCTTCTTCTTGCACTAAGAGCATGGCAAGTCTATCTTTTTTTTCACTATGTGCCGCAACTGAATCTTCATTATCTAGGTGGCGCAAAGACTCCATACTTTTTTTTACAATTTGCAATTTCACTCCTATAGTGAGACTTCAACTTTATAGCCCACTTCTTCAACTCCGTAGTACATTTGCCAACTTTTTCAATAATATTCCCAGCAAGGTCTTCATTCCAGCTATCAACAACCACGTCTCTAAGAGAGGATTCCAGCAACCAACAACTTTCGAATTTGACGAAATGCCTTAAACGGTTCTCATTAGAACCCATAAGACTCAACAATAGACAGTGATCGGAATTTGCCACTATAAGAGAAGTAAGATTTGCACAGGGAAACAAATCAATATCCAACCACTTGAAACAAGGGCTCTGTCAATTCTTTCCTCCACTGTCATGAAGCTCACAGTCATGAACAACCTCTCTGAAACCATTAAGTAACCATCGAGGATGATCAACACGCCCCTTCTTATCCGTAGTCTCCAACATATCATTAAAGTCACCCATAATACACCACGGTAGTTGAGACATTGAAGCTAAATAACGAATTAAGCTCCAAGAATCTCTTCTACGATGATGTTTAGGATAACCATAGAAAATCATTAGTCTCTAGATGTACAAATATGTTAAACCCAAGTGATGTTAAGTTTTAATGACTTTGAAAACTATAGACAATTTTTTTTTTGTCGGAACCCTTAAAGGGATGAGAATATTATGAAAACCAAAATTCTGGGTTGAACACTAATTAGCCCATCAATCTATACACGAATAATGAGATGAGGCGAGTATTCCCTCTCTCTAAGGTGATTTTCACCACCACGAGAAATTAATATTCTTCCTCAATCGGTGCAATAGGTTTTGGCATGTCCATCCCCAAGATACAACGCAATTATCAGTGATTTAATCTCTATTTCCCACACAAAAAACAGAAACAAAATCCCACTGCCTAACACTTTTCTATTGCCCAAAAGAAATTATGTTATAGTTTATAATATGTATATGTATAGGCTTTAATTGGTATGTACTGTCATTGTA
Source organism: Ammopiptanthus mongolicus (assembly GCA_039655645.1). NCBI lineage: Eukaryota > Viridiplantae > Streptophyta > Magnoliopsida > Fabales > Fabaceae > Ammopiptanthus > Ammopiptanthus mongolicus. Next base: position 16,894,147 of record CM077344.1, on the reverse strand, counting down.
AAGATTTTTTACACTGCCAATGTGACATCCACTACCCCGCATATGATAAATAATAAATAAATCATACAAATTAAATAAAAACTTAACATAAGAGGTAGCAAGTATCGCATTATCCAACAGAAATCTGTAAAAAATAGAGTTGATTAAAATTTTAAAAACAAATAGAACACAACTATAGAAATAAAACTAAACCCGAAACCCAATGTCACGTGTCAGAGCTAGTATACAAAAATACTGATAATACATTGGACAACAACTGAAATAAAAACTAACAATCTTAACTACGAGTAAGCGATCTCATCAGGATCACTTCTCAGCAGCTATCTCATCCTCCTCTGCATAAACAAGGTACATGCATAGAACAACAAGACAGGGGGTAAGAAATCGTATATATGAATATAAACGATAACTAAATAGGTAATAAGATGAGTATACAACACACAATCATACGAAACATATCATGTTAAAGAATGCGTGCAATGCGATGCAACATCACTACTCCATGCACTTGGGGATCCATCAACTCTAACTTAGGAAAGACGACTAGGAGTATGTGACACCTGCTACCCCGCATACGATAAAGTTAAATAAAGCATGCAAGGTAAATAAAAACTTTAACATAAAAGGTATCAAGTACCACATTATCCGAAAACATTTGAAACATAATAACAACAGCGGAAAACATAAACATAAAACAAAACCCTAATCCCGATGTCACATAATCAGAGCTAGTAACCACTACCGATATTACATCGGAAAACAACCAATATAACTAAACTATACTGTGAGTAAGCGATCTCCTCGGGATCACTCCTCAGCTGGCAGCTCACCATCCTCTACATAACGAAAGGTATATGCAAAACGAAACAACAATAACAGATAGGGAGTAAGGAACTGTACGTATAAACATAAACGGTAATAGAGCAGTTAGCAAGATGATCATGCAACATATAAACATCTTAATACAACATACATATGACACATTCCATCATATCACGTTATAAACATGCTATGCGATGCATAACTGCTTCACTACTCCATATGCAATGTGAATCCATCAACATCAACTCTGGAAAGATAATTAGGAGTACATATCCATGTTGACCATCCTGCATCAACGTTGGAACACTCACCAAACCATGGGTGACGTCCGTGGATACTCTCAACTAATCCTGATAACGTACCATGGCTCATCGGGGTAGTCAGGTTATCGATTGGACACTCCGGCAACGGGTTGCAAGTCCATGCCATATGGAACCTCCTTACCCAACTCTACCCTCAAGGCCGGGATAACACCCATCGTGGCCCCCAGCGTCGTGATTCATCGTTTGCTTTCCACCCAAACTATCATCTCTATGCAATGATGCATGCAATGTTAAACCAACATGCAAACACATGTCCAACCATCCATCATCAACACCATTACATGGCTATAAACTTTGACCAACAAGCATCAAAGATGATTTATCAACATCAAACTTGACCAATAAGCATCAAGAATGATTCATCAACATTAAACTTGACCAATAAGCATCAATAATGATTTAACCAACAACATCGATAACAGTACGTCGTTACCCATAACATCATCTTCTCATTAATTAATCTCTTTATTAAGTCTCCATTATTACATCTTACCATATCGTTATCCTAGTTCATTAACTATCCTCAAGGTCGTGTTTTATAATCTCTTATATCATACTTTTATTCCAAAAGGGTATTAAATCTCTCTTTCTTTAAAACTGTGAAGTTTTCTTAATTCTGACAGTGGCACGACCTGAGCATGGGCATGCTGGCCAATTGGCACGGGTGTGCTGTGAGAGAGCACGGGCGTGCTAAACAGCATCACTTTTCTTGTTTTTCCGACACGGGCGTGCTACTGAGAGCACGGTCGTGCTGGCTTTACTGGACAAAGAGCACCGGGGTGCCGATAATGAGCACGGACGTGCTCAACGCTGTTAAAGCGTCTCAGTTCTGGGAACTTAGCAGCTTTTCTAGATTTCAACCCTCCAAATCAATCCTAAGGTTCTTGACTAATCAATAGGCATTAATCTCACCCCTCATCAACATGTTTATGTTTTATGCACATCAATTGGACTAATCCTAGTTTTAGGCTTAGCACCAACATCCCTATGTCTTTTATTAACATAGATTTAACAACAGTTCCAACACACCAACTCATACAATCATGGCATATCATCATCATCATAAACAACATCATAAACGTCATGTCAAGATCATACAAACAATTTAAACATCTAATAACACGTATAAACAACCATAACAACTTTATTCAGCAATTAAGGCATATAGCACACAAATAGGGTCATGGATTAACCCTCATCTTACGCTACCCTAGAACCTATATGTTATACTAATCCCTTCTCCCCATACCTGGCATGACGATTCCTGCCTATGAGCCAACAAAACGAAATCCAAGCGTGACTCCTCCAAACGGGTTCAACAGGTTCAACGAGCTTTGACCAAAAGCGCCAAGGCAAAAGGATAAGTTAATTCCCCAAACAAGGAAAAGGAAAGGGAATTAACACAAGGGTTATGCACATACCTCGATTAGATCCCTGGGGGACTAATCTGCTAGCTGCCGTTCACAGCACCAACACACGAACAACGAAATCTGATTTGACAGGGATAAAACGGTTCCACACTAACTTAAGGGATTCAAAGAAGAAGGATGAATAGGGTTGGTTACCTTACCTCAGAGTAACACTAAGCTAACAGCTTAACCCCAAATACAATAGCAAACACCACAGGGAAGTGTTCTTGACGAAGAACACCCAAACAAGGATTGGGGAACGCTCAAGGATTCAATAGGAACCCAAAAGAAAGGTAAAAGACAGTTGTTTCTAACTTTGGGATTGACGGCTATGAGTTTTAGGTCGAGCAAACGAGGTATAAAATGGATTGGGGCGAAATGGGCAGACCAAAAGAGCCCAAAACGCGTTTTTCGTTTGGCGAAGAGCATGGGTGTGCTAACTTTAAGCACGGGCGTGCTCACTGGTTTGGCCATAACTTGAGCTACGGGTGGCTGATTTAGGTGTTCTTGGTGGCGTTGGAAAGCTAAGAGCATTTCCTAGAAAATCATGTTCCAAGATATATTCCTAATACGGACTCTAACAGGGTCAAAAAGGCGATATAAGTTCAGCATTAAAAAGATAGTTGTTTCAAGATAAAATTTTTAGGAGATTAAGATAAGATAATATTATCTATTCAATAATTCAATCTATATGACATCTAATTAATCTTATACCAACACAACTACAATTATCATAAATATAGATATTTAATGTTAATATAAACATGATCTAAATATGAATACAGATAATCGTACATTGATGTAATTCTGTTGTGCATTAATACAAGTGATTCAGTATTAATATAAACATATATATCATCGATGACATTTTAATAAATATACGATCACACATTAATTACACTCTTCATATTAGTCCATACAAGACCACATATAAGCACACGAGATCACACACTTACATACTAATATAATCAATTATATATTAATATAGATAAGATTACGTATTAATACATGCAGTATAATTAATAATTAATAATATAAATATAATTATGCACAATTATCTATTAATATAGTCCATCGTATATTAATATAAGCATAACTAATATAAATCATTTATATATCAATAAGAATTAATTACATATTATATATATACAAAATATGTAATAACATTTTAATATATGTGAGCACCCAATTTTGTCCGGGTTAATTAATCTTTTGATTAGGTGATCAGAAAAGGAAAGAAATTTGAGTAGGCTTTGGCCCGTGATCCCTTTTGTTTAATCTAATTAAAAGCCCATTTCTTGTTCAAAAAAAAAAAACGAAATAAATAAATGAAAAATAAAAAAAATAATAGCAAATTCAATTCAAAGATGGGACACGTAGGTTTTTGTTGCTCCCACATTTTGGAGGTCTTCTCCTCTTTCTTTCTCCCTTTTCTTTTGTTTTCTCTTGCTTTATTTCCCTTTTCTCCTAAGCAACCACAGGAATGGCCACAGCAATGGCAAGGACATCTGCTCTCTGGCACCTTTGCCTCCCCAAGGACAGGGAACAAGGCTGATCTGCCCCCTCCTAAGGCACCGCATTGTACATCTCCTGCAACAAGCCAGCAACAAAATTTGGAATCATTCTCATTTGCCTTTGCCTATAAATTGAGCATATCACAGAGAGCAAGAAAATTTTTCCGAGCAGAAGGGAGGGAGAGGGGGAATCTGGGCAAAAAAATTGAGTGAGAAAACTTGAGTAAGAAATAGAGGAAAAAAGACATACATTCATTTCTATTCCCTCTCCTTCTTCCTTCTCCACTCAGCCTCCATTTTTGTTTTTTTCTTCTTCTCTGTTCTGTTACTCCAGCAGCCAGGAGAACAAAAATGAAATAAAAGGAAGTGAACATTGCAGCCTCCCACCGGAGCCACCATCGCCGCCGGCTCGTCCACCCAGCAGAGACGCCGCGCGCCCCCCGCGAGCACCGCCGCATCTCACCCAGAAACCGTCGCGACCCCCGGGCTTCGTCCTCTGCTCACCGCGCGCATCACGCCGGGAACATCGCACAGCACCACCGCGACACCACCGCCCCTCCATCGTTCCAGGCGCGACACCACCGCCACTCCACCGCACGGCCACCGCTGCACGACCCGCTCCATCCCAGCAGCACCCGAGCCCGCGAGCCGTCCTTCCAGACGCGAAGACCGTCGCCCAAGCCTACCGCGCCGCCGCCGCCGCCGCTGCCGTGTCTCTGCGCAGCAAGATCTCCTCCCCTGCTCTGGGTGGGTTGCGCGAAGGGGAGAGAGCAAAGGCTCCTCCTTTGGCTTTTCTCAACTCTGATCCCTTTATTTGTTTTAATATAATGGTTTAATTTTTTTTTTTCTTTTCTTTTTTTGTGTGTCAGATTCTGGTCTTAAATACGAAAAAGGAAGGGAAAAATAAGATAAAGAATAATAATCACTTTCAAAGAAATTCACGCAACAATCTACGACATTGATGTATGAATTTTCATCCTCAAGTGGCGTATATATTGTAAAGGTTCATCGTATAGTTTTACTATCTTTAACCCCGTGCAAGAGTGAATTCTTCTTTAAGTAAAATTTTTTAAAATTCGCGCGACAATTTATGACGTTGATGTATGGTCTCCCATCCTCAAGTGTCGTAAGAATTGTAGAGGTTTATCGTATAGTACTGCTATCTTTAACCTTGTGCGAAAGCGAACCAGTTTTGAAATAAAATCCTTTTTCGAAATCAAATCTTTTCCCCAAAAACTAAAATCAACCAACCAATCAAACCTTTTTCTATTAAGAACTACGTGGCTTTGAGTTTTCCATCGCACCGGGGAATACGTAGGAGCAGAATAATCATTCTGTCAAGCCAAAATTTTATTTTTCTTCCTGTTGTGTTTATTTTTTTTATTTTATTTTAAAAAAAAATGGGGTAAAATAATATTTTCAAAGGTTATTAAAAATTTTGCACAATTAACTTGGGGTACCGTTCTTAGAACGGGTGACGTAGGGTGCTAACACCTTCCCTACTCATAACCGACTCCCGAACTCAAATCTCTGTCTTGTTTTTTAGGACCGGTTTTCCTTAAATAATTGGGTTTTCCAAAGTTTTCCCAAATAAAAATTTTTGGTGGCGGCTCCTCTGTTTTTTTTTACTCCCCTCCTTTTTTTCGCGGCGCCCGGACGGGACGGTCGCGACAGCTGGCGACTCCACTGGGGACTTTGGAGAGTCAGGCCCATCATAGTTGATTGTGCAAATCTTTAATAACCTTTATTCATTTATTTTACCCCTTTTTCTTTTTGGTTACCGGGTACATTGTTTTGTTTTTTATTTTATTTATTTATTTATTGATTTATTTATTTATTTATTTATTTATTTATTTATTTATTTATTTTATTTTATTTTATTTTATTTTATTTTATTTTATTTTTTTTCTTTTTCTCTCTAATACCTTTTTGTATATATTCTTGCAACCTTAGGATAGAAAACCATTGTGCTGTGGGATGATTCTTCTTGCAGGTTTGGGGAGTTTTTATTTATAGGATTTTGTACAGGTTTGTATGCTCTCAGCACACACCGCACTATCACTTGCTTCACACACTGTTGGGCTCTATACCCGAGTCCTGGAATGCCATAGGATTAGAAGGGGTTTCAGTGGTGTTATTGTGATGCTTTTGCATCCCTGACAGTCATTGATTCTCCCGCTCAAATTGCTACCGGTACATGGACTGCCATATTGTGACTTATTTGTCCCTGTGGTGAGGTTCATAGATCCGGGTCCTTATCTTTTTAGATGAGGGTAATCTGGGGGCCTTTTAGGAGTCTAGATCTACGTCAAGAGTTCTGCACATAAGTTGCCAATAGAAGCCGTCCGAATTAGGGTTTTAACTTCAGAAATCCCAACCATAGGATGCAACCTGTGTAGGACAAAGAAGAGCACATTCCGCCTTCCTTTCTGCTGCATACATATTCACATCTATCATGATTTCAAGCATATTACCCATTTCCTTTTTCATGCATTGTTGCGCCTAAGGTTAGGCTTGGATGACCAATGTCGTCCTTGACTTGAGCATTATGCTACGTTTCCATTGCACTTCGAAACGCAGTCAATTGCAAGGACAGTCATGCGCTAGTAATACATAGCGCACCCTAAGGGGTTCACAACCCTTTCATGTGTATCTGCACCCTCATTCATTCATAGAGTGCATTCATTTTTCAATTTTTGCTAATAAAAATTTCCCTTTCACAGATTAATTTGGTGAGAGTTAACCCTTTCTTTGATAAACAAGAGATGGAAAAAGCCAGGCACACTAGCAAGAGCTCCAAGGTGATAATGAACTCGCTGGAGAACCTGAGGGAGCTAAGTCGGGCATTACCTCAAGAGAATCGAAGAAGCTTTGTCAAGAAGTATGGAGGGATTCTGGACCTTATCTTTATACCAGTGGAAACTGCCGTTTTGAGCGCTCTGAGTCAGTATTGGAACCCGCAGCTCAGATGTTTTGAGTTGCCTCACATGGACATTACCCCTACCATCGAAGAATATGCTTGTCTGTTAAAGTTACCGATGCAGACCAAACCTGTCATTTATTTCCATATGGGGCAATACCTGACCGTCACCAACATAGCAGGGTTACTGGGGCTTCCTGAAAAAGACGTCCACTTGACCGGAAACTCAAACTCGTGGGGATTGACTCGAACATTCCTTGAAAATCTCTTGAAAAGGTTGAAAGATCAACGAGATTGGGGGACTTTTGAAAGGGTATTGGCACTCGTCATCTATGGGTTGGTTTTGTTTCCATCAGCACTGGATATGATCGACCAAGCTGCACTGGACGTATTCTTCACAGTAGAAAGGAAAAGGAATCCAGTGCCCGCGATATTAGCTGAGACGTTTTTGACTTTGGATTTTTGCCAGCGCCATCAAAAGGGGAAGCTTCGATGTTGTGCACAACTGTTGTATGTATGGGTCATCACTCACATGTATGCGAAAGGCTATGTCAGCCGACATTCAGATCCACTGAGAGGCTTCCACAATATCCCAGTGAAACAGCAAAGTGAACAAGAGTGGAAGGACGAGTTTGACAAAGTGGATGGCAGCTCTTTCAAGTGGGTATGCCCATGGTACGAAGGTCAACAAGGGCAAGATATCATTTACAGTTGTGGCGAGTTCCCAAATGTGCCTTTAATGGGCCCGAGGGGATGCATATCCTACACACCAACCATAGCCCTGCGACAGCTTTGTTGGACACAAACTGTACCGCGAGAAGAACAACTCGGTGGATGTTGTTTCCGATATGAGGACGGTGAAGATACCAAGTTGTCAGCGAAAAGGGTCAGAGATGCATGGAAAAATGTGAAGATGGCAGGGAGAGCCGAATTAGGCAGGCCGATCTTAATCATTGTCTCAGAGTATGAAACATGGAGAAAAGCAAGGAGGGTTCCCATCGGCATTCCGAAAGAGAATCCGAAAGGCGAAGATCATTCCCTTTTGGTGACTCAGATGACAGAAAAATTAAAGATCATGGAGGCACAAATGAAAGCGGTGGAGCAAGAAAAACAAGATGCTGAGCTGAAGGCAGTCACCAATCAAAGGCGGTACGAGAAGTTGGCAAGAGAAAATGAGCACTTAAAAAACATGTGCGCCGACATCACCACAACCTCAGGGGTCAAAAGAACAACAGATAAGGTTCCGGCGAGCCTCATGGCCAGAATCCAGAAACTTGAAGGGAAAATGTTGACTTTGACAAAGGATAAGCTTCAACTAAAGGAAGAGACACGCCAGTTGAAAGACGAAGTTAATCGGCGAGATGAGAAAGGAAAGACATTAGAGGCGGAAATTAATCGGCAAAGGGAGGCCAATGACGATTTAAGAAACCAGATCTGTACACACAACAAGGTGGAGGCTGGATTGGCACAGAAAGTCGAGGACCTGAATGCCTTGCTGTTCGAAATCAAACAAAGTTGCGACCTAGGGTGGACGTCAGCCAAACATTATCATGACCAGGTGACGCGAGCGGTGAATGCCATGAAATGGTGGAGGGGAGAAGCCAAAGAGCGAGGATTGGATGTTGATATATGGAGGAAGAGGTATATAAGTATGGCTAATGAGCTAAGTCATTGCATCCCGACCTTTGTTCAACGCTTTGAGAAGGCTAGCAAGCGGATTCGCGTGAACCCTATGCTACGTCTCCCTCCGGAGTTAGAAGATTTCATGCAGATGTGTGATGGGCTCACCCGGGGCCTAAAAAGGAAAAGATCAAAGTTGTTGACTTTAGGATAAAAGCGTTGTTGCGAATTTATGTTTTGATGTTATTTCAATCTATGTACTACCCTTGGAGGTTTCAATGAAATGAAATGCATTCTCTCGCCTTTACTTTCTCTCGCTCTCCATCTCTTATACTTGATTCGTGACAACGCCTATCGTGGAGCGTAATCTCCCTTTAGTATGTTGCTAACTACGTCCTTGCCTTATAGGAGTTATCCTTCTGTGTAAAGCGTAGTTGTTACTTCCTCGACTCGGAATCAGCAATGCTAGTGTGCCTAAAGACGACATCTATTGTGGAAAGGATCCTCTCCCCTAGATTCGTTGTCAACCCCACGCCGTCTTATGGGCAAAATGCCCTCTGAATGGAGTGGAGGGACCATCTCTTGTCAATCGTTGGGGCGTTAACTCTCTGAAAAATAAAATTTAATAATTTCAAGCATCTCGAAAGGGTTAATACGTTTTCTGTGTTTTCTTATCCCTTTTTGTTTTATTCATTTTCTTTTTCGTTGTTGAAATTAAACAGTGATCTTTTGAACCATTGCTCCGCGACACCCTTACCGCACTCGTTTGCAAGCTAAAGTTATGGCTGACCTAGAACAAACCCAAGAGATGAGAGAAGAGGTAGACCAACTCAAGGAACAGATGGCAAAGATGTTGGAGTTGTTGCAAGCGATGCAAAAGGAGAAAAGCACAGATGAGAACCCTTCGGCCTCGAATGAAGAGCATCCGGCTACGCCTCTTCTCCCACCTGGTTTCACTCAGGTTCCTGTGCAAATGCAAGGATTCAACCAACAAGGAGTCATGGTGCCTTTCGCTATTTATCCAAACCACCAGACTCATTCCTCAGCTGCCAATCATCATGAGTCTACTGTAATGAACCATCCTCCATATGGTCTTCCTCCAGGTTATGTGCCGCCAACTGCTGCTGGCCCACAGGACAATAACCCTAACCACCAAGACACTGCCCAGGTCCCTCAAAATTCTGTCCTCACATTCCCAACACAGGGGGTCCCTCCGCCACAAAACCCTCCGGAAGGTAGTGCCCCGGCAGTGACACCTTCTCCTAATCCAAAGCTCCCACCGTACACCCCGCACTTTGGACCCAACGGGGCTCAAGCGGCACCAAACTTCACATCCGCCTACATGCCACAGTACCTTCCACAGAACATGTACGGTGAAGCTCATGTGGATCGGTCCGGCGAGAACCCCCGATCTAGGGAAAAGTTGGAGACACTAGAGGAAAGATTAAGGGTTATCGAAGGAGCAAGTAGTTATGGCCTCAGAGATGCCTCGGAGCTTTGCCTTGTGCCCAATGTCGTAATCCCACCGAAGTTCAAGGTCCCAGATTTCGACAAATACAGGGGAACCACTTGTCCCAAGAACCACTTAACCATGTATGTCCGAAAGATGGCATCATACGCGCACGATGATAAGTTGCTGATTCATTTCTTTCAGGACAGTTTGTCTGGGGCAGCTTCGAGTTGGTACACGCACCTGGAGAGGGCACATATCCGATCTTTCAGGGATTTGGCCGACGCCTTCTTGAAGCAATACAAGTACAATGTTGACATGGCGCCTGATCGGATGCAGCTGCAAAATATGTCTAAAAGGGACACAGAAACTTTCAAGGAATATGCGCAGCGTTGGAGGGAAGTGGCAGCCCAGGTAGAGCCCCCGTTGGCAGAAAAAGAGATTGTTGCGATGTTTATTGACACACTTCAGTCGCCCTTTTATGATAGGATGATCGGTAGTGTATCGTCAAATTTCTCAGATATGGTCGTTATCGGTGAGAGGATTGAAGGTGGAATGAGGAATGGCAAGATTGTCGAGACTTCAGTTGGGGCACCTGGCCCGAAGAAGCCCCCGTTTGTAAAGAAGAAGGAAGGAGAAGCCCATGCTGTGACTTTTGACCAGAATAAGTCTGGCCAGTGGAGACCAAACTTGATGCCTGTCCACCCTCAGCAATATTTCCAAACCCAGTATTACCCACAAACTCCGTACCACCAAACTAACCATCCATATATTGCCGCCGCCTCACAATTTCCACACCCCCAACCTCAGCATCCAATGACACCTTACCGGCCATCATACCCTACCCATCACCAAACACTTCCCGCCATACCATCCCAAACAGTTCAACCACCACACCACAACCCAAACACAAACCAGAGAAGGCCACCTCATGACCTAGAAAGAAAACCTGTACATTTTGACCCGATACCCATGACCTACACCGAGCTGCTACGCCAACTCGTGAAAAGCTCTATGCTAGCTCCTATCCCAACAAAACCAATGGAACCCCCGTATCCAAAGTGGTTTGACCCGAATACTAAATGTGACTATCACTCAGGGGCATCAGGTCATTCCACCGAAAATTGTAGAGCCTTGAAACTTAAGGTGCAAGAGCTGATTAACGCCAAGTGGTTGAGCTTCGAGCAGCCTAATGTGGGGCAAGATCCTCTACCAAATCATGGGGGTCCTGGCGTCAACGCCATAGAGGACTCCATGGAGTATACTCTCATCAGTCAAGTCTCCAAGGTCAAGACCCCCATGAGAGTTATTTTCAGGGAGATGTGTAAGCGTGGGATGATGCAAGCCTCGATTGAGGAGGAAAGTGACCTTGACAAAGGCTTAGGATGTGACTTTCATGGGGAGAAAGGTCATGCAATTGAAGATTGTGCAGAGTTCAAACAGGTTATACAACGGTTATTAGATATGAAGATGATCCTAATTGGTTGCCAGTTGGATGAGGGAGGAATAAATGTGGTTTCTGAGTCTACAGTCTCCCCGATGCGGGTCAATGTAACTCCTTTGACCATCCGGGTCGATCCTCGGCCAGCTGTTGAAACAATCGTCCCAAAACCGCTGGTGATATACTATACCAAAGAGGTACCATCACCGACTTCAAGTGGGCCGAGGCCACTCGTCATCCAAGTTCCGCGTCCTTTTCCTTACAAGGACACCAAAGCAGTACCATGGAAATATGACGTGCAGGTTCAACCCCAACGTTCTGAAGATACCACTGTAGTCACCAATGTCTCGGGAGTCGGCGGGATGACTCGGAGCGGTCGTGTTTATACCCCGGAGGCATTGCGGAAAGAAGATGTAGACAAGGAAGGAGGAAGTTGCAAGGGAAAAGGAAAAGAAACTCTTGTTGAGGAGGGCGCAAGAGGGAATGGATACAAAAAAGAAGCATCCGATGAAGAAGTCTCCGAATTTCTGAAGTTCATCAAACAAAGTGAGTATAGGGTGGTGGACCAGTTGAATCGAACTCCGGCCAAGATATCTCTTTTGTCTCTGCTCATGAACTCTGAACCACATAGAAAGGTGTTGATGAAGGTTTTGAATCAAGCTCATGTTTCTCATGACATCACTGTTGACAAGTTTGATAACATTGTGGGCAACATCATCGCCGATAATTATGTAACCTTCACCGATGATGAAATACCTGTTGAGGGAATGGGGCATAACAAGGCGTTGCATATCTCCGTGAAGTGTCAGGATCATATTATGGCTAGAGTGCTCATTGACAATGGATCTTCTTTGAATGTGATGCCAAGGTCGACCTTGTCTAAGCTGCCTTTCGATGGGACCCACATGAAGCCGAGCTCAATGATAGTAAGAGCATTTGACGGCACGCGAAGAGAGGTCATTGGTGAGATCGAATTACCTATTCAGGTTGGTCCTTGTACCTTTGAGGTCCTTTTTCAAGTAATGGATATCACACCGACCTACAGCTGCCTCCTTGGGAGACCTTGGATCCATTCTTCTGGAGCTGTACCCTCCACGCTGCACCAAAAGGTGAAGTTCATCATTGATAATAAATTGGTAATTATTTCTGGAGAAGAAGACATGCTGGTGAGCAAACCAACAACGACCCCATACATTGAGGCAGCAGAAGAAGCCCTTGAGACCGCTTTCCAATCACTGGAGATTGCCAATACTACTTACGTAAGAGAGGGGGCTTTGCTTTCAAAACCGCGGCCGTCAAAAGCATCTGTCATGATGGTGAGGGTTATGCTTAAAGGAGGATATCGGCCTGGGAACGGATTGGGAAAAAGCAACCAAGGGGTTCCCGACATCATAATGCTTACTGAAAACAAGGATAGGTTTGGGTTAGGATACAAACCCACCAAGGCGGATAAGAGGAGAGTTCTAGAACAGAGGAAAGAGAAGAGGCTTGCTCGTTTGGAAAATCGTGAGTACGAGGCTGAAAGGGTTCCTATCTGTGACATACGACAAAGCTTCCGCAGTGCGGGGTTCGTGTTCCTTGACCAAGTAGCAGCCCTTGGAGATGATGATTCCACCAATCTCAGTGTTAATCTTGTTTATCCATGCTCTCCTGATACAGAGCTCAGCAATTGGGAGACCATTGAATTCCCGAGGACCATAGAATCTTTGTCAAAGTAATTTTGTAATGCTTATCCTTTAGCTCTGCCCAAGGCTTTAGGATATCTTTTGTACTGGGCTTACTTGTTTCTATTTCAGTATTAACTTATCAATAAATGCATGTGTTCGGCCCCTTTTATTCTTCCGCCCTCTGTTGTTTTGTTTCCCTAATAATTATCAATAATACAGTTTTCGCCTTTTCCCCTTTGTTTATTCACCTTTCCCTGATAATCATCAAAATGCAGATCTAAAAGTGACTCTCTTGAAAATGACAGTGTTAGTGTTCCCGCATACAATTTCGATTATCCCATTAATCATGCTGACGAGGATGTTGATGACAGCGAAGAAATTCCCCTTGAGCTAATGAGATTAGTAGAACAGGAAACCAAAGAAATTCGACCCTATGAAGAGCCGACTGAGGTGATCAACTTGGGAACAAAAAACGATAAAAAAGAGGTCAAGATTGGTATTTCCCTGAAAGAAAGTGAGCGACACAGACTGGTCAAGTTGCTACTTGATTTTAAAGATATTTTTGCATGGTCGTACCAAGACATGCCGGGGTTAGACCCTAGCATAGTAGAACACAAGTTACCTCTAAAGCCCGAATGTCCTCCGGTGAAGCAAAAGCTACAAAGGATGAAAGCAGAGATGTCGTTGAAGATCAAGGAAGAAGTCAAAAAGCAATTAGATGCAGGCTTCCTAGCAGTTGCAAAGTACCCTCAATGGGTTGCAAACGTTGTCCCTGTTCCAAAGAAGGATGGAAAAGTTCGGATGTGTGTCGATTACCGGGATCTGAACAGAGCTAGCCCGAAAGACGACTTCCCTCTCCCTCACATCGACGTTCTGGTGGATAATACTGCTCATCATGCTTTCTTCTCATTCATGGATGGATTTTCGGGATACAATCAGATCAAAATGGCTCCGGAAGATATGGAAAAGACCACGTTTGTCACTCTGTGGGGTACCTTTTGCTACAAAGTTATGTCTTTTGGTTTGAAAAATGCAGGGGCGACATACCAGCGGGCCATGGTGACTCTATTCCATGACATGATGCATAAGGAGATAGAAGTTTATGTGGATGATATGATTGCAAAGTCCAAGTCTGAAGATGACCATGTTGACGATTTGAAAAAGCTTTTCGAACGGTTGAGAAAGTTCCAGCTTCGATTGAATCCGGCCAAATGCACTTTTGGAGTGAAATCGGGCAAGCTTTTGGGATTCATAGTTAGCCAGAAAGGAATAGAGGTTGATCCTGATAAGGTGCGAGCGATCATCGATATGCCAGCACCTCGCACTGAGAAAGAAGTTCGTGGGTTTTTAGGGAGATTGAACTACATTGCCAGGTTCATCTCTCAGTTAACCGCGACGTGTGAGCCGATTTTTAAGTTGCTGCGTAAAAATCAGGTGGTAAAATGGAATGAGGACTGCCAAAAGGCGTTTGAAAAGATCAAGCAGTACTTGCAAGAACCTCCAGTATTGGTACCTCCAGTCCCTGGAAGACCCCTCATCATGTATTTAACAGTGCTAGATGAATCTATGGGTTGTGTGCTGGGGCAGCATGATGAATCAGGAAGAAAGGAGCATGCCATCTATTATCTGAGTAAGAAGTTCACGAGTTGCGAGGCCAACTATTCATTGCTGGAACGCACATGTTGTGCTTTGGCATGGGCAGCTCGTCGTCTAAGGCATTATATGTTGAGTTATACTACTTGGTTGGTGTCCAAAATGGACCCGATCAAGTACATCTTTAATAAGCCTGCTCTGACTGGAAGGATTGCCCGCTGGCAAGTCCTGCTATCCGAGTACGACATCGTCTACGTCACACAGAAAGCAGTAAAAGGAAGCGCTCTCGCAGATTATTTAGCCAACCAGCCCGTAGAGGATTATGGGTCGATGCAATGCGACTTCCTAGATGAAGACATAATGGCTTTGCTTGAGCAGGGGCGGTCGTCAGAAGAAGAAAAGTGGACCCTGTTGTTTGACGGAGCTTCTAATGCACTGGGGCATGGGATTGGAGCCATCTTGATTTCACCAGAAGGTAATTTTTTCCCAATCACCGCAAGACTTTGCTTCGGTTGTACGAACAACATCGCCGAGTACGAGGCTTGCGCGCTAGGGATCCATGCAGCAATAGAATCAAAAGCAAAGGTGTTAGAGGTATATGGGGACTCTGCTTTGGTCATTCACCAACTAAGAGGGGATTGGGAGACTCGGGATGCCAAGTTAATCCCGTATCATGATTACATCAAGGGTTTGATTGAGAAGTTTGATGAAGTTACGTTTCACCATATTCCCCGGGAGGATAACCAATTAGCCGATGCGCTATCTACCTTATCCTCAATGTTCAAAGTAAGCGACGAGAGAGACTTGCCACTCATCAAGATGGAAAGTCGTGATCATCCTGCGTATTGCCAAGTGGTAGAAGAAGAACCTGATGGGAAGCCTTGGTACCACGATATCAAAAGTTTTATCCGAAAAAGAGAATACCCCTCAGGTGCTTCAGAGAATGACAAAAGGACTCTAAGAAGACTTGCAATGAGTTTCTATTTAGACGGGGATGTCCTCTACAAGAGAAATCATGATATGGTGCTTTTAAGATGTGTCGATACAGAAGAAGCGAAATGGTTAATCAAGGATGTGCACAAAGGATCTTTTGGGACTCACGCGAGTGGACACGCCATGGCAAGAAAAATCTTGAGGGCTGGTTATTATTGGTTAACAATGGAGGGAGATTGTTTCTCTTATGCAAGGAAGTGCCACAAGTGTCAGACATACGCCGACCGGGCTCATGCGCCGCCAACATCCTTAAACGTCATAACGTCACCTTGGCCATTTTCGATGTGGGGAATGGATGTCATTGGACCGATAGAACCAAAAGCCTCGAACGGGCATCGCTTCATTCTGGTCACGATTGATTACTTCACAAAATGGGTTGAAGCTGCATCTTATGCTAGTGTGACAAGGAATGTGGTGATTAGATTTGTCAAAAGAGAGTTGATTTGTCGTTATGGGTTGCCGAGTGAAATCATCACTGATAATGCGACCAATTTCAACAACAAGATGATGACAGAGGTATGTGAAAGTTTCAAAATAAGGCATCATAATTCCTCCCCATATCGTCCGAAGATGAATGGGGCAGTCGAGGCAGCTAATAAGAATATCAAGAAGATTGTTCAAAAGATGGTGGTGACGTATAAGGATTGGCATGAGATGTTGCCTTTTGCCTTGCACGGCTACCGCACTTCTATTCGTACTTCAACTGGGGCAACTCCATATTCCCTGGTTTATGGGATGGAAGCAGTACTCCCGATCGAGGTAGAGATCCCTTCACTAAGGGTGCTGATGGAAGCCGAGTTAGAGGAAGCTGAATGGGTACGAGCTCGACTTGACCAATTGAACCTCATTGAAGGAAAGAGATTAACCGCGTTGTGTCACGGCCAACTTTACCAAAAGAGGTTGATGAAAGCTTATGAGAAAAAGGTGCGCCCAAGACAGTTTCGGGAAGGGGACTTGGTGCTTAAAAAGATTCTACCCATCCAAAAGGATCACCGAGGGAAGTGGACTCCAAACTATGAGGGACCTTACGTTGTGAAAAAGGCCTTCTCCGGAGGAGCTTTAATCCTGACAAGGATAGATGGTGAGGATCTGCCACTCCCTATAAACTCAGACTCGGTCAAAAGGTACTATGCTTGAGCACACTTCCAAAATGGCAAAAGAAAAGAAGAAAGAGAAAAAGAAAAAAGATGGCTCGCTAGGCTGAAAACCTGAAAAGGCGGTCTAAGCAAAAGTTAGAGCGACCCGCTAGACTGAAAACCTGAAAAGGCGGTCTAGGCAAAAGTTAGGGTTAAAAATGCAAACGAAGGAAGTGTCATCAAGCTAGTAAGCTGGGGCAATGTTCGGTCTTGACTGGAGCAAATCATGTTCTTTGAAGTTGATTAATGGGTGTTCGAGGTTAAATGCGGGATACTAGCTCTAGTCATTGTAGAAGGTGTCATTAAAGAGATGTGATTCCACACTACAATCTTGCTTGTTAAACTTGAGTTTCTTTGTGATTTGTGATACTTACCTTGTACACCTTTCCATTTTCAATAAACGACATTTCCTTCCATTCCTGTTGTATACCTCTCACCTTTCATTATCAACTGTGTGCATTCATTATGATAAGCGTATACTGAACTAGAAACACGTAATCATAAAAGCATTTAGATTTTCTTTGAAGGCTTTAAAGTTCGGGAAGAGCGTGGTAGTCTCTCAACCAGGGATGCTGTGGAAACAACAATTTCTCCATCCATCAGGGCAATCATCACGGATGAAGCATGCCTTTAACAAACATGCGAGGAGTAATGGGCTTTGTTCTAGTTCATCCTCAAGCCGCTGTGATCGAATCTTAAGGGTCGAGGATCAAGCAATGATTTGAAGAAGCAAAATACCAAGAATAAAAAATTAAGAAAAAATCATCATGGTTTCATCAAAAGCATCTCTTGCATATCATACCATCTTTTTCAAAAGCAGCTTTTACATCACGCATCATAACATCATTTCTTAGGCCAATCATTGCATTGCATTCGTTAGCTTCAGCGGATACCCGACTCCGCAAGTTTTGGTGCCTTTCTTGTCGAGCTTCTAACGGACAATCCAACCCGTAGGCTCTTTGGTTTCTGTTCGAGCTTCTAATGGGCAATCCATCCCATAAGCTCCTTATCTTTTGTTCGAGCTTCTAACGGGCAATCCACCCCGTAGGCTCTTTTGGTTTCTGTTCAAGCTTCTAACGGGCAATCCACCCCGTAGGCTTTTTTTGTTTCCGTTCGAGCTTCTAACGGGCAAGCCACCCCGTAGGCTCTTTTGGTTTCTGTTCGAGCTTCTAACCCCATATGCTCCTTATCTTTTGTTCAAGCTTCTAACGGGCAATCCACCTCGTAGGCTCTTTTGGTTTCTGTTCAAGCTTCTAACGGGCAATCTACCCCGTAGGCTCTTTTTTGTTTATGCTCAGGCTTCTAATGAGCAGTCCATCCCACAAGTTTTAGTTTGAGTCTCGGTAGGCAGTCTGACCTTTGGGAATCTTATTTTCCCGGACAAAATCGGTTCAAATCTTTACTCGTTTCTTATAACGATAAAAGGTAAACTACGGTTACACCTTTTATTCCATAAGAACCAAGTAAAGAGGGGCAGCTGTGAGCACCCAATTTTGTCCGGGTTAATTAATCTTTTGATTAGGTGATCAGAAAAGGAAAGAAATTTGAGTAGGCTTTGGCCCGTGATCCCTTTTGTTTAATCTAATTAAAAGCCCATTTCTTGTTCAAAAAAAAAAAAACGAAATAAATAAATGAAAAATAAAAAAAATAATAGCAAATTCAATTCAAAGATGGGACACGTAGGTTTTTGTTGCTCCCACATTTTGGAGGTCTTCTCCTCTTTCTTTCTCCCTTTTCTTTTGTTTTCTCTTGCTTTATTTCCCTTTTCTCCTAAGCAACCACAGGAATGGCCACAGCAATGGCAAGGACATCTGCTCTCTGGCACCTTTGCCTCCCCAAGGACAGGGAACAAGGCTGATCTGCCCCCTCCTAAGGCACCGCATTGTACATCTCCTGCAACAAGCCAGCAACAAAATTTGGAATCATTCTCATTTGCCTTTGCCTATAAATTGAGCATATCACAGAGAGCAAGAAAATTTTTCCGAGCAGAAGGGAGGGAGAGGGGGAATCTGGGCAAAAAAATTGAGTGAGAAAACTTGAGTAAGAAATAGAGGAAAAAAGACATACATTCATTTCTATTCCCTCTCCTTCTTCCTTCTCCACTCAGCCTCCATTTTTGTTTTTTTCTTCTTCTCTGTTCTGTTACTCCAGCAGCCAGGAGAACAAAAATGAAATAAAAGGAAGTGAACATTGCAGCCTCCCACCGGAGCCACCATCGCCGCCGGCTCGTCCACCCAGCAGAGACGCCGCGCGCCCCCCGCGAGCACCGCCGCATCTCACCCAGAAACCGTCGCGACCCCCGGGCTTCGTCCTCTGCTCACCGCGCGCATCACGCCGGGAACATCGCACAGCACCACCGCGACACCACCGCCCCTCCATCGTTCCAGGCGCGACACCACCGCCACTCCACCGCACGGCCACCGCTGCACGACCCGCTCCATCCCAGCAGCACCCGAGCCCGCGAGCCGTCCTTCCAGACGCGAAGACCGTCGCCCAAGCCTACCGCGCCGCCGCCGCCGCCGCTGCCGTGTCTCTGCGCAGCAAGATCTCCTCCCCTGCTCTGGGTGGGTTGCGCGAAGGGGAGAGAGCAAAGGCTCCTCCTTTGGCTTTTCTCAACTCTGATCCCTTTATTTGTTTTAATATAATGGTTTAATTTTTTTTTTTCTTTTCTTTTTTTGTGTGTCAGATTCTGGTCTTAAATACGAAAAAGGAAGGGAAAAATAAGATAAAGAATAATAATCACTTTCAAAGAAATTCACGCAACAATCTACGACATTGATGTATGAATTTTCATCCTCAAGTGGCGTATATATTGTAAAGGTTCATCGTATAGTTTTACTATCTTTAACCCCGTGCAAGAGTGAATTCTTCTTTAAGTAAAATTTTTTAAAATTCGCGCGACAATTTATGACGTTGATGTATGGTCTCCCATCCTCAAGTGTCGTAAGAATTGTAGAGGTTTATCGTATAGTACTGCTATCTTTAACCTTGTGCGAAAGCGAACCAGTTTTGAAATAAAATCCTTTTTCGAAATCAAATCTTTTCCCCAAAAACTAAAATCAACCAACCAATCAAACCTTTTTCTATTAAGAACTACGTGGCTTTGAGTTTTCCATCGCACCGGGGAATACGTAGGAGCAGAATAATCATTCTGTCAAGCCAAAATTTTATTTTTCTTCCTGTTGTGTTTATTTTTTTTATTTTATTTTAAAAAAAAATGGGGTAAAATAATATTTTCAAAGGTTATTAAAAATTTTGCACAATTAACTTGGGGTACCGTTCTTAGAACGGGTGACGTAGGGTGCTAACACCTTCCCTACTCATAACCGACTCCCGAACTCAAATCTCTGTCTTGTTTTTTAGGACCGGTTTTCCTTAAATAATTGGGTTTTCCAAAGTTTTCCCAAATAAAAATTTTTGGTGGCGGCTCCTCTGTTTTTTTTTACTCCCCTCCTTTTTTTCGCGGCGCCCGGACGGGACGGTCGCGACAATATATAAAATTTAAACACACTTATAATCAAACAAACGTAAGCGTGCATGTTATCACTTAGAATATACACACATAAATATACATTCATATAGATACTTATAAAATGCAGTGACGATGTAAACAAACATATTGTCAAATATTATACTACTAATAACGGTAATAATAATAATACCTATAATTATAGCAATACACACATTCCCATAAGAAAAACGGGGTGTTACAGAGTACATATCCGTTTAACCAACATGGACAAATCACCATACCAGATGATCTCCACAGATACTCTCACTAATCCTGAAAACGTACTCTGGCTAGTCAGGGTACTCAGGCTGGTTGTGTGACGCCTGAGGCCGATGAGAGCGGGGAGTGATCGCCGGTGCTTGAGGTACGGACAAGGAGCGGTTCCTGGCAGGCTTCTAGGCAAAAGGACATATAAATGAACCTGATTCACATCGAAATGAGAGGGATCCTGAGGCTGTGCAGGTATGGGACTGTACAGTTGAAGGAAGGCTTATGAGAATTGATTGGTACTACCGATACCAACAAGATGCATCTTCTTTTCGGGAGCCCAGAACGTAAGAACTCCATAGTTAAGCGTGCTTAACTTGGAGTAATTGTGGGATGGGTGACCTTCTGGGAAGTTTCCCAAAAAGCATGTGAGTGAGGACAAAACACGCTGAAAAGACTCGTGTTGGTTTGTGGGGACAGTCGGCAATCCTTAAAGCAGTCTGGGCCGTTACAGGTTGAGTGGTCGTTCCGACCATAGGTAGCTTACTCATGCCATCAAGGAATTTCCACACCCGACACTACCCTCAAGGCCGGGGGATAACACCCATCGTGGCCTCCACTGTCGCGATTCATCGTTTGCTTTCCGCCCAATTGTTATCTTCTATGCAATGATACGTGCAATGTTCAACAAACATGCAAACACATGTCCAACCATCCTCCTTCATAACTATTCACAATGACTATTAACCTTGACAATCAACGATAATCATAACTAACATCTGATGATAACTCATCGTTTCCGTCTTCAACAACATCATTAATAATAACACATCATTACTATTAATATTAACATCTTCGTTAAGTGTTAGATTTAATCTTTAATATCTAAACGTCAAAGTCTTTATTTAAGTCATTATCCTAGTTCATTAACAATCCTCAGGTCACATTTTGTAATCTTATTTATCATATTTTTATTCCAAAAGGTTATTTAAATCTCTTTTAATTAAATCTGAAAACATATTCTCAGATTTGCCCATGTGCAATGATATGAACCAAGGGGGGCAATTGAAGTTTGCAATAAGAGGACGTCAAACCATTCAAGTCCAAGTGACCTTATGCCTTGTTTTGATTGTAACTTGTTCTCTGATAATCCGATTTTTGTGTTCTTGGTGGCGTTGGAAAGATAAGTGAATTTTCTATAAGTTGTATTTCTACCAGATCGTTTGGTTGAATTCAATGAAATTTAATTTCGTGTTCTTCTTAAGGAACAAATTGTAGCAACATAAAAGTGAAGAAAACAAGAAAATGGTGAAGAAAGAAATGATGAGGTGCCACAAACCAAGAAGGTTTGATAAGCCAGGTGATGTTCGCCACAAGAACCTTGGATTCTTGATAAGAACTAAGCTTGGTTCAACCAAGAACCTAGGAGAAACAATTCTCACAAATGGAATTAATCCAAGTTCAACATCCAAGTTCTCTTATTTCATGTTAGTAGGTGCATACATATAGGAATTGGGGCTGCCAAGAGTTGGCTTACATAAGTTATCATAAGATTCCATAACCCTCTCTAATAACTATCATGAATATGCCACTAATTGGTGAAATGATGACAGCAATAACATTCCATAACCCCCTCTAATAACTATCATGAATATGCCACTAATTGGTGAAATGATGACAACAATAAGTGGCTGCCTAAAAACATAACCATTCTCATCAAAACCAAAATACAAGCCTAAAGCCAAAAGAGTCAAATTCGTCCAGAATTTCATGCTGAACTTCTAGCGCTATTTTCTTCATTATAGAGGTCGAATTAGGTTTGATGGTAGAAATACAACTTATAGAAAATTCACTTATCTTTCCAACGCCACCAAGAACACAAAAATCGGATTATCAGAGAACAAGTTACAATCAAAACAAGGCATAAGGTCACTTGGACTTGAATGGTTTGAAGTCCTCTTATTGCAAACTTGAATTGCCCCCCTTGGCTCATATCATTCTTGATGACAACCAAATGGTGTGGTTGCCTTTTGAAGATCGTTTGGCTGAATTCAATGAAAGTTAATTTCGTGTTCTTCTTAAGGAACAAATTGTAGCAACATAAAAGTGAAGAAAACAAGAAAATGGTGAAGAAAGAAATGATGAGGCGCCACAAACCAAGAAGGTTTGATAAGCCAGGTGATGTTCGCCACAAGAACCTTGGATTCTTGATAAGAACTAAGCTTGGTTCAACCAAGAACCTAGGAGAAACAATTCTCACAAATGGAATTAATCCAAGTTCAACATCCAAGTTCTCTTATTTCGTGTTAGTAGGTGCATACATATAGGAATTGGGGCTGCCAAGAGTTGGCTTACATAAGTTATCATAAGATTCCATAACCCCCTTTAATAACTATCATGAATATGCCACTAATTGGTGAAATGATGACAGCAATAACATTCCATAACCCCCTCTAATAACTATCATGAATATGCCACTAATTGGTGAAATGATGACAACAATAAGTGGCTGCCTAAAAACATAACCATTCTCATCAAAACCAAAATACAAGCCTAAAGCCAAAAGAGTCAAATTCGTCCAGAATTTCATGCTGAACTTCTAGCGCTATTTTCTTCATGATAGAGGTCAAATTAGGTTTGATGGTAGAAATACAACTTATAGAAAATTCACTTATCTTTCCAACGCCACCAAGAACACAAAAATCGGATTATCAGAGAACAAGTTACAATCAAAACAAGGCATAAGGTCACTTGGACTTGAATGGTTTGACGTCCTCTTATTGCAAACTTGAATCGCCTGCCCCCCTGGCTCATATCATTCCCTACTTCTTGGAATTCTTCATCCTCCTGGGTCAAATGGAAATCGATAGAAATCATCAAATGTTGCAAATAGGCATAACACATTTCCATCTTGAACAATCAACATCCCAACACATTCCTCAAAATTGATGTTATGAACCAAATGGACACCATACTTTTGGGAAACCATGCGAGTTCCCAAACCATAGGGTACTTCCTTTGGGATTAAATTTTTAATTACATCGGTTGTCTTGCAAGCTTCCTTTGGAATCACATCTTCAATTTCATTGAATGTCTTGCAAGCCTCCTTTGGAATCGCATCTTCAATTTCATTGAATGTCTTGCAAACTTCCTTTGGGGGAACAAACTCAATTTCCTTCAAAAGAGAATCAACATAACTAGGAAAAGAATTAGGAATAGCATCAAAACAAGCATTCAAGTTTTCTTTTTTTCACCTCATTTTCTTTTTTTGTTCTCATTCTTTCTTTCTCTTCAATTTCTTTTATCTCTCCATTTTCATCACTCTCTCTTTCCATATATATAGGATCTTTATACCCTTCTTCTTCCTCCAATGGTGCAAGAATGATTTGGCAGTTTTTAAATAAAAATGAGTACTTGTTGGTGCTGCAGTCACACTTTGCTTTCCGTTGAATCTTCCATGGACGTCCAAGTGCCAAGTGTCTCGTTTTTGTAGGCACCACATCACAAAGCACCTCATCTTCATATCCATCAACCTTGAATGATACTAGTACTTGTTTGTCCACCATCATGTTGCCCATATCACTAAATTCTGGATCCTCGAGACTAATGAGCGAATATGGTTGCGGATGCTAGAACATGAAGGGACAACTTCTCCACCAAGGTTGTGCTAGCCATGTCGACGTAACTTTTCCAATCAATGGTCAAGCTGCATATCTCATCATTCACATGACATTTTGTGGAGAAAAGATTCTTCTTTTTTACTTCCATGTTGGAGAGGATGAATAGAAGGTTTGTAGAAGGTTTTGGGTAGAAAACATGAAAGGTAGAAGATGAAGAACAAAGATAGATTCAAGAACACAAATGCAAATTCAACCAAAGCCTAAGCTTTGATACCACTTGATGACAACCAAATGGTGTGGTTGCCTTTTGAAGATCGTTTGGTTGAATTCAATGAAAGTTAATTTCGTGTTCTTCTTAAGGAACAAATTGTAGCAACATAAAAGTGAAGAAAACAAGAAAATGGTGAAGAAAGAAATGATAAGGCGCCACAAACCAAGAAGGTTTGATAAGCCAGGTGATGTTCGCCACAAGAACCTTGGATTCTTGATAAGAACTAAGCTTGGTTCAACCAAGAACCTAGGAGAAACAATTCTCACAAATGGAATTAATCCAAGTTCAACATCCAAGTTCTCTTATTTCGTGTTTGTAGGTGCATACATATAGGAATTGGGGCTGCCAAGAGTTGGCTTACATAAGTTATCATAAGATTCTGCCAAGAGTTGGCTTACATAAGTTATCATAAGATTCCATAACCCCCTCTAATAACTATCATGAATATGCCACTAATTGGTGAAATGATGACAACAATAAATGGCTGCCTAAAAACATAACCATTCTCATCAAAACCAAAATACAAGCCTAAAGCCAAATGAGTCAAATTCGTCCAGAATTTCATGCTGAACTTCTAGCGCTATTTTCTTCATGATAGAGGTCGAATTAGGTTTGATGGTAGAAATACAACTTATAGAAAATTCACTTATCTTTCCAACGCCACCAAGAACACAAAAATAGGATTATCAGAAAACAAGTTACAATCAAAACAAGGCATAAGGTCACTTGGACTTAAATGGTTTGACGTCCTCTTATTGCAAACTTGAATTGCCCCCCTTGGCTCATATCATGCACGGGCATGCACGGTCTGAGCATAGGCGTGCTCGTTTAGTGGGTCAAAATCAATCCTAATTGTTTGTTGGCTACCCCAATGGGCTATCAATCTCACCTCTCATGCTTATCCTACATTTAATGAACGTTTTATGAATGTTTTATGAATCCGATCAACCTAACACTATGTTCGTATGATTTATGATTAATCTATCAACAACCCTATGTTTTAAACTTTAACATAGTCATTAACAACACATCATCATCATAGCATATACCATCATTATATCTCACTACAACATGTCATAGTTCATCAAAACAGGTTATTACAAGTAGTCAAGATCATACATTCATTATCTCATGTTATTAATTATTTATAACATGAGAATATTAATAGAGTGTAAATAAAAAGTAGGCAAAATAGATTGATTGGTCCTATACATTTATTTAAATTTTCACATCGGTCCCATTAGTTTTATTTTTTTCAAATTGGTCCTACACGTTATATTCCGTTTCCACATTAGTCCTTTTCGTCAATTTTGACCTAACGCCGTAAGTGTTGACCTGACGTGGCATTGATATTGGTGCTACACATGGCTTTTGATCTGACGCCGTAAGGTCGAAAATGACGAAAATGACTAACGTGAAAACGAAACATAACGTGTAGGACCAATTTGAAAAAAATAAAACTTATGAGACCGATGTAAAATTTAAATAAATGTATAGGATCAATCAACCTATTTTGCCTAAAAAGTACTAATGTGCTTAAGAAATGCAAATAAAATAATATAAGATGGTTTTCATGATAAAGATATAGACATATTTCCCTTTTACCTAAGTGTTAATTTATGAGTCAACTTAACATCAAGGGCTTTTCAGTAAAAGTGATGAGGTATAAATCAATTTACTATATAAAATTTACTTAGAATTTACTATATAATAAAACTAAGTACATTTACTAATTACTATATCATTAAATTGATATAGTATATTGATGAATCTTAAGTTGTAGTTAATTTGCATGATAGTTTTTATTAATTTTTAGTTTATTTTGTTATTTCATTTCGGTATTTATTAGGATTTAATTTAATTTCAGTTTTACTATGGTTATGATAGGAAAAGTGGATTTTGGAAGAGTTTTGGGTGTTTTGTGTGGCTGTTGCCAACACTAAAGCGTTGGATTCTTCCATGCCTAAGCGTGCCAACGATGAAGCGTCCAGGAGAGCCATGCTTGAGCGTGGGCGGTACAAATTCTAAAAAAAATAATAAAGGCAGCAGCTCGAGTCCAGTTTTGGGGGACGGTTCAGAGGAGAGTTTGTGGTGAGGATAATACACAGAAAGCTAGGATTGAAGCTGGGAGGCGGATATTCAAGCTGGAGATCACTTCTACTCTTCTCCTAATCGATTTATCTTTTATAATTATGTCAGAATAGTTTCCTTTGTTAGAGGTAGATGGAACTGCCTGTATGACTTGTTTTGATATTGGATATTGATATGGATTTATGGTTTATTTGAATTCAAGAGTTTATTTTATGATATATTGACTATTTACAGTTTGAATTTACAATTGGAAAATTGGGATTCGTGTTTGCTGTTGAGAATGAACAGTTTGTGCGTGTTTTAGGAATAAGAACACTATCAAATTAGCATTATTGAGTTGTTACAATCTTAATGCTCTTGTTGAATTGCTAATATTCAAGGAATTGAATAATTACGCTTTGATAAGAAGATTTGTCAACCTGAGGAATTTGGGGATAAATGATTAAAACTCAGCTTCTTGAATTTAGATGAATCGGTCCAATTAAAATCCAGCGTGAGAAACAAGTAGGAAAGGCAATGAAGTCGACCCTCTAACAATTTGTCTTGATTGTTTAACAAACCAATTTCTGTTTGCTTGAGTTTATCCTTTTGAAAATTTATATAAATAGTTTCTGCTTATTTAATTTCAGGAATTCACATATCAAATGAATTTTTGTTTACTCAAACGGAGTTAAGTTGGTATACTAATAGTTAACAATTCAATCCCTGTGGACGATAATTTTTTTACTACAGTAACGATTTGGTATACTTGTCAAAGTGCTCATTATATATAATAAAACTTGACACGTGTCAATTCGTTGGCAAACACTCTTTCCCGCTCAAAAACATCCTCAGATTTGTCACTTATATTATTATTATTATTATTATTATTATTATTATTATTATTATTATTATTATTATTATTATATGTTGTAAAAAAGTTGATCTTGGTAAATCTGATCACTATTTTCTCTGCTTTTTCATGCTCTGAACACTGCGACCAGGTTTGATCAAGTCATGCAGCTTACAAGGACCCAACTTACTCCATTTCACTCCACTTTTCTTTTCTTTCTCTCATTTCTTCTTTCTTCTTCATTGTTCAAAAAACTTAGGGTTTTCTGCTATTCATTTCTCTATCCATACGAAGCATCAAACGGTGAGACTTTTCAATTTGTCAATCTTATCATTTTGTTTTCCTTTAAAAACTTGAAGTTGCATACCATGTTTGTTTGTTCTTGCTATTTTTTTTTTAAATGATTAAAAATCGATTGATTGTATGATTTGTTCTTCGATCCTCAGATTTTTCTGGCCAAGAGGAAGTTGCACTGCACCGCAGTAGAGGTAGCATTTTATTTATATAATGTCATTTTCCCTTTGTATTTTCATTGTTTGCAACATAGGCGAGTATTTGTCCCTGAATCTGTTTTTGCTTTTTCATTTTTGCACCTAATTACTTTTCTATTGATATGTTATTTAAAGTTCTTATAAGCATAATGTGAGTTTAGTGATATATATGTGCAGATGTAGCATTTTATTTATATAATAATGTCATTTCCCCCTTATATTTTCATTGTTTACAACATAGGTGAGAATTTGACCCGAATCTGTTTTGGCTTTTTCATTTGTTCATCTTATATCTTTATGTTTTCCTTTTAAATTTTGTTTTGTTGCTTCTCCCATAGGTTCTCCCATCTTTTCAGATTTTATGAATCCTCATTCAGATTTTATCTTACCACCGGTTAATGATTTGGCTTTTTTCAAAGGTTTTTAAAACCTGAAGTTGCATATCATGTTTGTTTGTTCTTGCAATTTTTGGTTTGTGTATGATTAACCTTATTTCTTCATTTCTCCGATGTGTAGATTTGCTGGCCAAGAGGAAGTTGTCCTACACCAGTAGCATTTTATTGTTTGCACTGAATCTGTTTCCCTTATATTTTCATTGTTTGCATTGAATCTATTTTGCTTTGTGATTTTTGAATTTCATTGTTATTCCATTGCTATGTTATTTTAAGTTGCCATAAATCTGTTGCATGTATGTCATTCGTAACATTTCCATGCATTCTATTTTCCCTAACAGCCATATAGGATTTGGGCCTTTGATTTTATGTCTTTTAAGCTTAATGTCAGTTTAGTGATATAGTGATTGACCCTCTACATTTTTTACTTAATCTCATAACCACGTCAGTTTTATTCTTTCTTCCTTATAGATTTTGTGACACCCACTTCTGGGACATCACATGGTAACCCGTTGCGGAAACTAAAAACTTTTTTTTTTTGAAAAACACTCACTCGAGTGGTTATAGAAATTTGATACCAAAAGCAAAACAGAACAATCATATAAAACAAATTGTCATTCATCCTTTGTAATAATAACTCAACTTCGCCATAAGGCGTACATCATTTTCCAAATCTTTTAGTATGCCGCACGTATATCAAAAATCCAAAGAGCCGGTCTAATAAAGGAACATCTAAAGATGACAGAGTATACTACCTAGTATACTTCAAACCCATGAGACTAAGCCTCGTCATCGCCAGTTCACACATCTTTGCCGTCGACTTAAAGAGACTCCAACTTCGAGGTCCCAAAGTGACCCAGAGATTCGCTGAAATGCATATGTACATGTATCCAAAAACACAACAGGATGTCCAACATGTACAAGCAAGGGTGAGATACCAATATATGGATTCAAACACGATAACTACATGCATTCCACATCAACAGCACATGGGCACATACAATCATTACGTATAAGATTCTACTGGAAAAAAAAGTAGTATATCATAGGGTCTCATACCCGACAGTCATCGTCATTTTCAAAAGAAAAGCATGACACTTCAATATTCATCATCTAATTCTTTACTTAATCTGTGGAGATCTCAACACCATTGTATAAAAACTGAGCTGATCAGGCTCAATGTACATTGGCCCCAAACAACAATGACCAGCACCTAAGTGCTTATTCAGAGGTACATGAACACCATGACATTACGCGATTACATGGAATTACATTCAGCGATATTTGATAAATCGTAAATGGTCATAATCTATTATCCAACTCAAGGCACAATATTCATCGTTCGTATGACACCATTGTCCATCAAGGAACAATGTTACTCACCGTCTTGAATATCCTGCCATCAGGATATCCAGATTAACATGGAAAAACATTTCAAGTCTTGCCACTTTTCTTTGTGTTCGTTCTTTCGTTGTCGTAACTCAAAGGCTCCCGACTATTCATAATTTACACCGTTTTAAAACTTTTCACCGTTAGCACAGGAAAAAACGTCCGAGTGCTCAATCGCGGAACTCTAGACTGATGCACCGGCCCAAGGTCCGTGGTAATAGAAAACATCATTCACCTTTAATTACTTTTCCTCATAACAAGAGGACGTTTCCCCAGAACAAGAGGACGTTTCCCCATAACAAGAGGAGGACACACAGTCCATAATATCGTTGCACGGCTTCTCGTGCTACTTTTACAGAACACTTGTATCCCGACGTCTCGCATACTAGGTTCACGTTTTTCATCGTTTTTCACCGTTTTTCGTTCTGTGAAACACAAATCCAAAACGACATTTTCGTTCTGTGCCACACCTTTCTAGGTGATGTGACTTCAACCTTATCCGTTAGCGGCTCCCGTTAAATCCATCTACAGCTCCAATCGTCTCCCAGTTCGAGTATTCGTCCGAATATAATATATTATTTTCACTTTTGAACGTCAGGACTGATTTTAGCAAAAATGTAGAGGATCGAATTCTATGACTAATGGTTCTGACCGTTAGTCAAAATGAGGTCTTGATAGTAGTAAAACACTACTATCCGTGAAACCGTAGATCGGGCTCCGTTTGATTTTTTGACCCAAATTTTAACCATAGCTTCCTACGGTAGCATACAACGTGACTATGGTCTCGGATTATTTTATTTCACTCTCTAGACCCTCCAATAAAATACAAATACATAAATACTATTTATTTCGTATTAGAGTTTAAAGAGTGTGAAAAATCGGGGTGTTACATTACTACCCCACTAAAAAAATAATTTCGCCCTCGAAATTACGTGGCTCAAAACTAGACAGGATTCTCTTACATCCTTAGGTTTCACATCATACTCGCCGAATGAAATTTTCCCATAGGTGACAATTGTAATCGAACAGCAATTCCATACTTATTCTTCGTTGAATTCACCTTAATCTCTCACACGTGAGAGATATTATTAAATGTAATCATTTTCCCTTTTACACTACTCCATTTAGGAAGACTTCTTCCTACTTTTTTAACTCTTGCTGTTGATACCAAGATTCAGATCACGACACACATTCCTTTTACAATACCTCCATTGGTTCCTATCCCAGATATCCAATATTAAACTTAGTTCCCTTCGAAACATAGACTACCTCTCCAATTTACATTATGATCATGCCTTTTAACTTTAAAGGACCTGATTGCACCTCCTAATGCAACTACAACCAAAAGAATTCGCATCAGGTAGAATTATCCAATGCCATAAATCTTGAACTTTGCTAATAACTTAGTTTTTCCTCAAGAACTTCTTTTTCTGCTTATATCCAGCTCAGGTAAAACTACTAAAAACGATTTCGTATAAATCTCCAAACTTATACCATCAATCTCAACTACAAATGTTGATCAGCATCCTAGATTCTTCGATGACTATTCTACCTCGAGCAATACTTGACTGACAATAATTGTCTCACTCACTGAGATTAAACTTACAGATTCACATTGTATCAGTCATAATCTATACCTCAATAAAATTCCCGCCACTTCTAGTCTATCCTGCTAAAAGAATGCTTGTAGTTAGGCATCACACTCAATCCTAACTGACCTTCTAGAGATCTAAATGTCTTTCTTGGTCATCCACTTGAGTCGCGGGTGATCCGTTGAACTCGGCCACAACTCGATCCTTGAAGACTAAGGAAAGAAATTTTTCACGAAAGAAATTTCCAACAGAGGAAATATTCTTGGTCTCATTATCGCAGGAAAGTATATAAAGGGTTTTATCGTTCCTAACAGAATGTAGGAATATCCAGTATGTAAAAAGATTCTTCATTAGGTTCGTGGGTGTAAAAATGCATAGCTAATACATGTTTTCATCCATGACTCTAACAAAGTCCCCTTTTTCATAAGAACCTTCCAACAGAGCAGGAAAACAAAAGATAAACAGTCTGGTCAAAAATCAGACTGGATCACATTTACCAAAGGTGAAGTTTCATCAAGAAACTTTCAGTATCAAGAATTTATTTGCATTACAACTCAAGGGATAGTCATAACTTTCAATCGAGAAACGTAAAGATGTCCAAACAATTGGATGTTGTCCAAACAATCTACTCAGATGTCTAATACACTGAGGATTATGTAGGAATATGACCACAAATACTCGTTGGGATCGCATACCCTAAGAATTTCACTCCTCTCGAGTTAAAACTTGTACTTAAGGAATTTCACGACAACTTCTCTCGCGCGGATCGGCAACACTTGGTGCAGAGTTTCCTCATGTCCTTCGTGACTCTCAGAGTAAATGAGAACATCACCGATGATGACGAATTAATTAAGAAATGGACAAAAATTCCATTTCATGTAGCCTAACCTGGTTAGCTTCGTAGGTGATATTCTACCCCAGCGACAAAGATTCGACTGAATCTAGGGACTAGATGTGACACCCCCTTCTAGGACATCACATGATTACCCGTTGCGGAAAATAAAATTCTATTAATTGTGCTGGTTACTTTCAAAAAATACGATTTTCTAAGTATTTAACTTATTTCGAAAATCCGTGATAAAATTTTTCTTCTAACTTAGCTTACCATACATCGGCGTAACTTAAACACGCATGTATAGAACATCAAGCAGAGTATACATAATAAGATATCATAATATAATACATAGGCCTTATACATACGACCATTCAAAAGAGTCATGGCTTTTAGTAGCCAGAGCAATCTGATGAAAGAAAGATAGGAGATATCCTATAGCTAGTCCCACTATAACAGAAACTGTGACTCCTCGTATGTCACCCTTCTTTTGCGCCCTCAAGCGTTAGGGAATGGATCCCTGAATGTTCCAGTGGCATCTTGGAGCTCATCTAAAGATGTAAGGGTGAGATACCAATATATGGATTCAAACGCGATAACTACATGCATTACACATTAACAGTATATAAGCATATATAATCATTATGCATAGAGTCTCATACCCGACAGCCATCGCTATTTTCAAAAGAGATGCATGACACTTTAATGTTCATCATCTAATTCTTTACTTAATCTTCGTAGATCCCAACACCTTTTTATAAAACTGAGCTGATCAGACTCGATTGCCAAAAGGCACACCGTTGTTAAAACCATTGCACACTGTCCAACACATGACACAGGCGATCATCATTTATGGTTTTCATTGTCCATCAAGGCACAATGGTATACATCATCTTGAATATCCTGCCATTAAGATATCCAGATTAATATCGTTTGGCACGTCTGCAGAATTTTAATACACGGAAAAACATTTCAAGTCTTGCCACTTTTCTTTGTGTTCGTTCTTTCGTTGTCGTAGCTCAAGGCTTCCGACTATTCATAATTTACACCGTTTTAAAAACTTCTCATCGTTAGCACAGGACGAAACATCCGAGTGCTCAATCACAGAACCTTAGACCAATACACCAACCCAAGGTCCGTGCTAATAGAAAACATCATTCACCTTTAATCACATTTCCTCATAAAAAGAGGACGTTTCCTCATAATAAGAGGAGGACACATAATCCATAGGACACACAGTCCATAACATCGTTGCACGGCTTCTCGTAATATTTTTACAAAACACTAGCATCCCGACGTCTTGTATACTAGGTTCACGTTTTCATCGTTTTTCACCGTTTTTCGTTCTGTGAAATACAAATCCAAAACGAAATCTCCGCAACTCATCCAAGTTGTCAGATTTTACACCGTTGGAAAAAAAACTCGTTTGCAGAAAAACTTATCTATTTGAAAATGGTTTGAAAACCATCGAATTTCTGATAAAACTTAACTTTTGTTGAAAGTCCCTTCCCAAAAACCAATTTTTGAAAGAAACAGCTGAAACCAAAAACGTCATCCCAGAACAGCATTACTGTTTTTTGAAAACTTTTTCCGTAAATCTTTTCGGAATTAAAACATCGTTTTAGCATTAAAAATGTCCTAAGTTGAAAAACTTGACTTTTTCCTCTTAATGTTACTTTTTCCACATAATGATTAATTTATTCTTAAAAACTAACTTTTCCTACTAACTTCACAAATTACTTTAGGATCCTCTTTTTCTTTTAGGAAACTAGCGTCGTTGAAAATTTTCAACGTTTCCCAAATAAATCTTCGGCATTTACTACAAAGCTTTTTAAGACTTTTATCTTCGTTAATTAATTGAGCACTGACCACTGTCAGGCTTCCCAATCAACAATCAACATCATAATATGGTTATAGCAGATAATACAGTTAAAATACGTATTCAACTACCATGACACATATTAACAAACAATTATCAACAAATCAAATAATTGCAGAAAGTAAATAAATCAACCACCACACAGATAAATTACACAATTACAGACCAAATATGATGACATTTAGTCATCGGGAGAATCCCTCAGGCATTTCCCCCTTACCTCTCGTAGTTCCCGGTAAGTGAAAAGTTGTCCGATCGATCCGGAAGTCGCCCATTTTCTCGTCCGATTACTCGCCGACAACTACACACAATTAATCAATCAAGATATCAACTTTAAATCATAGAAATCTCTACTATCCATATCCTCCTAGGTTCGGCCATTGCTAGATAAAATAGCTAGGGATGTTCAAAAATTCATATCTCTTGAATTCCATCTTTACTAGGTATGCTAAGACTAGATCAAAGTCTATTACACCAAAACTTGAACCAAAATCTCATCCACCCACACATAGGGGTTTCGGCCCCAAAAGCCCATATGAGCTAGGAAGCTCATTTGGTTTCCAACTCTTGGATTATAGTAGACAATCATGAACTAGGTTCAAAGAAAATGGTTGACATTAAAAGGATTTTTCTACAATTTCTTATGGATTTTTGAAGTTCATGGTTCAAAAACTAAACTTCCATGAAACTTGAGATCAAGGAGAGGAATAGAGAAATTAAGAGGTGAGGAATGGAGTTGTTACCTCCTTGATGATGAAACTTAGGAAGAAACCAACAAGAATCACTCAAAATCTTGAAGATTTATGAAGAAAA
The DNA here is from genome assembly GCA_039655645.1 of Ammopiptanthus mongolicus. Lineage (NCBI taxonomy): Eukaryota > Viridiplantae > Streptophyta > Magnoliopsida > Fabales > Fabaceae > Ammopiptanthus > Ammopiptanthus mongolicus. The sequence goes on along the minus strand of CM077344.1, from coordinate 16,859,339 downwards.
AAAATGAAGAAAAGCTTTAAAGAAGAAGAAATGAAGAGAAAAGAGTGAGATAAGGGAGAAAGAGAAATTGGCCGTATGGCCTAAAGAGGTGAGGTGAGGTGAGGGTGAGATATTTTTTTCATTAAGGGTAGGATGGTAATTTCCTGAACGACAATTTGGTAATTTCCTCAAAAGATCAGGGGCATTTTGGTCATTTCTTTTCTAGATATTTTGAAAATCGTCATGACACTGGCACGCATCCCAATATGATGTTGACCTGATGTGACTTCAAGATTATCCATTAGCGGGTCCCGTTAAATCCATCTACAGCTCTAAACGTCTCTCAGTTCGAGTATACGTCCGAACATAATATATTATTTTCATTTTTGAACGTCAGAACAGATTTTAGCAAAAATGTAGAGGATCGAATTCTAAGACTAATGGTTCTGACCGTTAGTCAAAACTAGGTCATGATAGTAGTAAAACACTACTATTCGTAAAAACGTAGACCGGGCTCCGTTTGAGTTTTCGGCCCAAAAAACGCATAGCTTCCTACGATAGCGTAGAGCATGACTATGGTCTCAGATTATTTTATTTCCCTCTCTAGACCCCCCAATAAAATACAAACGAATAAATACTGTTTAGTTAAAACAGAAAGCTCGAAAGCTTGAAAAATCGAGGTGTTATACTAGATCAATCGAAAACTCACATCCTTAGTAAACGCAACTTGGAATGTTCTCAGAAAATTCTCTTGACAAAAATTCTCCACGACAGGCATCTCATTCCAATGTCTGACACAATCCCAAAAGGATAAACGATGTGTCAACATGAATATGAGTATCACTCACGAAACATGAGTTCTCACAAGTTCTCAACCTGATTAGAACTCAACAAAATGCTCATCCTTGTGTGCCAACACACATTGTTTCGTCAAGGAAACAATTTCAACACGGTACTACACTTTTGGAGGAATAAAACTAACTTCTGAAACTCATCATCCGTCTTTGATTATCCCTCAACTATAGGGAAAGTCATTCCCTCTTTCACTGACCTACTAGTCTGTCAGTCCCTACTACCAACCTTCACAAAGAATTACTTCCATTCTTCCTTCTAAGCATTACCTTAATGATCGGGGTACTTAAATCAACTTCCATTATTATGTCAAACGCTTAAACCAATTCCCACTCTGTTACTACTCATCTCAATCTCATCAACAAGTGAAAATCCAAGCTTAATATCAAACTTAGTCCAAGTCTTCGAAATTTGAAAGCATCGATTGAAACAAAGAGGCAACCATATCCTCAAATAGTGGTCGTTGCAAGCGAGTATAAACTCATCCATCTTACTTATCTGCACCTGTCCCTGTCTTAAATTCTATTAATGAGATAATACGCTTCATATAGGATTCATTGGGATTCTTTCCCCTACTAATACCAGTCCTAAGGACACTCATTCTATAGTCAAAATTCGTTCTTCCATTCTTATTCATTCAGTCTCTAATAATTCGTAACCCTAAGAAATTATACCTGGGTCTTATACGAATTTTTCACCATCATCAGCATGGATCACAAGTTTACCCATGGGGTGTAACGTAATGGCCCGGACTGCTTTCAGGATTGCCGACTATCCCCACAAACCAACACGGGTCTTTTCAGCGTGTTTTGTCCTCATTTACACGCTTTTTGGGAAACTTCCCAGAAGGTCACCCATCCCACAATTACTCCAAGTCAAGCACGCTTAACTATGGAGTTCTTATGTTCTGGGCTCCCGAATAGAAGATGCATCTTGTTGGTATAGGTAGTACAAATCAATTCTTATAAGCCTTCCTTCAACTGTACAATCCCATCCCTGCACAGCCTCAGGATCCCTCTCATTCCGGTGTGAATCGGTTCATTCATGTATCCCTCCTCCTAGAAGCCTGCCAGGAGCCGCTCCTTGTCTGTCCCTCATGCACCGGCAATCACTCCCTGCCCTCGTCAACCCCGGGTGTTACATGCCCACCAGCTTCGGCTTGGTTCGTCCCCGAACCACACCGTACCGAGAGAGGTCCGCTCTGATACCATTTGTAACAGCTTGGACTGCTTTCAGGATTACCGACTGTCCCCATAAACCAACACGGGTCTTTTCAGCGTGCTTTGTCCTCACTCACACGCCTTCTAGGAAACTTCCTAGAAGGTCACCCATCCCACAATTACTCCAAGTCAAGCACGCTTAATTATGGAGTTCTTATGTCCTGGGCTCCTGAAAATAAGATGCATCTTGTTGGTATAGGTAGTACAAATCAATTCTTATAAGTCTCTCTTCAACTGTACAGTCCCATACCTGCACAGCCTTAGGATCCCTCTCATTCCGGTGGAAATCGGTTCATTTATGTATCCCTTCGCCTAGAAGCCTTCCAGGAGCCGCTCCTTGTCCGTGCCTCATGCACCGGCGATCACTCGCCGCCCTTGTCAGCCCCGGGTGTTACATGCCCACCAGCTTCCGCTTGGTTCGTCCCCGGACCATACCATACTAGAAGAGGTCCGCTGTGATACCATTTGTAACGGCCCGGACTGCTTTCAGGATTGCCGACTGTCCCCACAAATCAACACAGGTCTTTTCAGCGTGCTTTGTCCTCACTCACACGCTTTCTGGGAAACTTCCCAGGAGGCCACTCATCCCACAATTACTCCAAGTCAAGCACGCTTAACTATGGAGTTCTTATGTTCTGAGCTCCCGAAAAGAAGATGCATATTGTTGGTATAGGTAATACAAATCAATTCTTATAAGCCTTCCTTCAACTGTATAGTCCCATACCTGCACAGCCTTGGGATCCCTCTCATCCCGGTATGAATCGGTTCATTCATATATCCCTCTGCCTAGAAATCTGCCAGGAGCCGCTCCTTATCCGTGCCTCATGTACCGGCGATCACTCCCGGCCCTCGTCAGCTCCTGGTGTTACAGATTTCTTCCTTTAGCTTGCGAATTTCTTTTCTTTTTTCATATTTTTTCCTTGAGATTACAAAAAGTTAACCATGTTTCATATTTCAGCTTTCTTTCCCCTCTCCCTTCCCACGAATTCGGTGGCAGCTCTGTGGTCTCTGTTCTTCAGCACTTTTTCTTTGGCTTTGGTAGCAGATTTGAGATCTGTGCATGATTGTGTATCAGTCAATGTGGATTTATCTGTGAATTTGTCTTAGTTTGTTTGCAAATCTGAAGTGGGTTTTATTAGTTCGATGTGTTCCTTCTTTTGCTTGGTAAATTTGGGGAGTATCAAATGCTCCTCTCAATTTAATTTAATTTAATTTCATCATTTTATTAAACATGTTATTCTCTTTTTTTTTTTATTATAGCTTCAACATACACAATAGTCCCATAATTTAAAATAACATATTATGTATATAATGTGACAGTTGTGATAAGAGTCGGTAGTTATTTGTATTATTTGATAGTAAAAATAAGTGTTGGAATTCATAATCCCGCGTTTTTCACAGTTGTGAATTTTTTAAGAATTAATATTTGATACATATACTGCTTATTTACATAGGTAGTCTAATTATGACATTTCTTTATTTGCATGACATGTGTTAACTAATTTACATGGAAGTATCTATGTTCTTATAAGCTTTTATTTTTCAATCATTCAGCAAACCTGCTCAATATGCTTAACCAAAATGAAACAAGGGACTAGCCTTGCTATATTAATCCGAGAATGTTCACAGTCCTTCCATTTTCACTACATTGCTTCAAATGTTAAAACGTGGATCAGTGTGGTGAGCTGGTATCATCCGGAAAAAGTCTATAGATCGGATCAATGAGAGTAAGAAGGTATGTTTCATCTTCCGACAGTATGGTTATATAAAATATGTTATCAATATACAACTGGTTTTATTTATATGCATTGAGGAGAAATCTATAAAATTTCCTGATTTCACTTTGATGCAGCACCAATTAACGTGATTTCTTTGGATTGTTTATTTCCTGCCTGCTTTGGTGTCAACTATCCTCGGTGTCCATTGTTGTCATTTTGTGAAAGCTTTTTTCATTTCTAAATTTCATGATACATAGATCAGTTCTACCACATTCTTTCATATCAGTATTAGTCTCATCAACAGCAGATGGAGGTTGTCAAGCAGCTTTGAACTTGTCCCATTTCTCGTCTCTTTTCCTCTCTTTCCCTCCATTTCCTTAAATTGAATTTTCCCCTATTATGGAATAGAATTGGAGTTCTTTAGGAAACAACAAGTAGATTGGGAATATTCTAAAGAGACGTGTGGATCTTGCTCTATTAGAAATGTTTTCTTCTATACAGAGAATTTGCTAGTGACAAATGATGTTCTTAAAATTGCTGATTTTGGACTGGCTAGAGAAGTATCATCGACGCCTCCGTATACTTGATATGTTTCCACATGGTGGTGAGTCATTCTTTCATGTCATCTTTTTTAGTCTGTCTTTTTTGCATGTTCTCACGTAGGGATGGTAATGGGTAATAGATCCAACGAGTACCCGCAAAAATTATCCATGATGGGTAGGATAATTACCCACTTAATGGATACGGATATGGGTGCGAGTTACCCGCAAAATTGAACGGGTATGGGTGCGGGTACGGGTACTCTAGTACCCACCCCGTCCCATATCCGCACTCATATAACTAACTATACATAATTTCACTAGTATTTTTCTGATGATATAAATAACTTAGGTAAAGCACCCATTGTCCCTGAATTTCGAGGCAACCTTCACTGTAGTAATTATTTTTTCTTTGGTTCCTGTTTAGATCCTCATGTGTTTAATTTGACGCCAATTATATTTGATATAACCAAATCTCCTAACTCGGGGCATGCATATTATGTAGAGACTTTAAGTAAATGTTACAATTCATATTAAAATGATACTCTGTTGCTACAAATAGAGCACTCCAGAGTGCTTAAAAAATTACCAATTGAATGCTTAATGTTGAAAAAACTATTACATTACTTTGTGTTTTTAAGGAATGCTTGTGTTGCGTACATGTGCTTCATATTAAAAAAATTTATGTTAGTATTGAAGATCATCTATTTGAAGTCAAAGGTGATGCTAAGTTAATATGAAGCACTAACACAAGAAAGGAAGCCATGGTTGTGTTTGTTAGATAACAATAGTATGTGTGTTACTCTAACATGTATAAACTTTAATCTGAATAAAAGTTATTATTAATATATATAGGAGACGTATCAACGAGATGAGGTTATTCTTAGTCTTTGGATCACACATGAATGGTTAAGATTAGAACATAAAGTCGTGTGACCATTTTAAGTGACCACATGACCGCTAACCAACTTTTAATCTTGATCATCCATGTATGATTTTAATGGTCAAGATTTACTTCTCTCACTAGATATGCCCCATGTATAATATTAAATTTTAAAAAATAAAAGCCTAAACCTAGTTAACTAATTTCTTTATTCTTTTCCGTTGTAACTCTAGACCTGGACTCTCCTTTTAGTTCTATAGTGTTCGAATTTTATGTCATTCCTCCTGGAATATCCTTGTTGCCACAGTGCCACTCTCGGTCTCTCTCCAGTCTCCCTTCGATTGTTCGAGTGTTCAACCCTTCTAGGCTTAGATATATCTTGATATATATTTGTAATGTGAGAACATACTAGAAAATAGCCTAATTTGTATTACATATTTATGTTCTTCTCTTTTGTCTTTTGACAGTACAAAATTTCATGTCCTATTTTCAAATATCCACAAAATTCTTATATTAAAGTGCGGGTAATGGGTACTTAGGTACCCAATGGGTAAGGGTACGGGTATTAGAATTGCTACCCATGCGGGTATGGGTCCGGGTACGGGTATAATTTTAAAACGCGGGTATGGGGACGGGTACTATAGTACCCTACCCATACCCTATCCATTGCCATCCCTATTCTCACGACCCAAAATCGGGGCCGCGATCGGCCAGGAAAGGGGGTTGGGCCCCAATCCCGAAGCCTTCCTAACATAATCCCAAGGAATCCCAAACGTGTTTTTTTTTTTTTCACTATAAATATTTACACAAAACTTTGAGAAAGTTTTGTTTGCATAGCAAAAAAAGCTTCAGTGAGAGACATCTAAGACCAAATCGGTCAGAGAAATCTGAGAAACCAAACCTTTCGGTGAGAGAGAAAAATAAGTTTTGCTTGCAGAGCAACAAAAGCTTCAGGTAAAAGGGGAAAAAAGGAAGAAGCTTCATCTGATTGCATAGCCAACTGCTGGAAAAAAAAATATAGAAATTTTGGGCTTTGAGGACAAAGGATTTTTGCCAAACATGAGCGGTGGAAATAAATTTGATAGATTCCTTTAAGTAGGTGCGGCGGAAGAGGGAGTTAGAAAGAGGGATACGAAGTAGGGTGGGAGTACTGAGTAGTAGAGCACATGAGTTCTGAAGGTCGACACATCAGATTTTTAGTGACGTGGAACAAATAATATTAGATGACAAATAATAGATGAGATGTCAATGTCATGATTTGCAACTCTATTTTAATAGATTATAATAGATATATTAATACTTAAATTCAAATATGGTGAAATCCCATTTCAAGTAATCCATTAAAGAAAAAAAAAAAAACAATACTTACATGGTATTAAAAGATAATCTTTTGGGAATCAACCCCAAACAAAATAATTAATCCAATGCGAATAAAAGGTTTTACATAACCAAGTTCATCCAAAATAAAAAAGAAAGAAAGCACTTGACATGGTCAAGACATTGCACTAGGGACCTCACTCAAGAAGTCGGGATAGCACAGGATGGTCCAGCAGCTACATTACTTGCATCTAAAACGCTAAAGGGGTGAGGTACACAAACTCGGTAAGAGCATATGATAAATAAAAATTAGGCTCGTAACAATATTAAGATGAGAAAGGAAAATAGACCTGCACATAATACAAAAAAAAAAAAAAAAATTTAAACAATCACATTATTTTCATATAAATTATTTCGACTCTACCACCCACCACTTAATCATAGTTGAACATCATCATGAAGTCTAAAATGTCCTCAATCAAGATGACAAAAGGTATAAATAAATCTTCTAAATAACTTCGCATATAAAAAGAAACAATCTCTCAACATCACTCTTCAACACTTTATATAAATACTATCATCAAGGTGGCAATCATATATTTTACACTCAACATATATCAATATTTGCTCAACACTCAACAACCGATAAGATTTGCTCTTCTCACTCTCATATAAAAATACTCCTCTTACTTGATACATCTATATATATATATATATATATATATATATATATATATCCTCTGATGCGTGAATGGAATGAAAGTGCAGCACCGTGTGCTGCTGGTGCTTTAATGAAAAGAAGAGCAAGAAGTAGCGCTGCTGCTATAAATTGAAAAGGGAAGGAAAAAAAAATGGAAGACATCAATCTCGCGTGAACAGGGGAAGCGTAAACAGGGGAAACAAAAACAGCCTCACCGGCAAGTGCATTTCCCATAGTGTATTTAAATCAAGAAATTTCTCACATCCCGCAAATATTTAACATCATAAAATAAAATCACATTTGACAAAGTAATCCAAAAATACCCATTTTTAAGAAATTTATATCAAATCTCACACAACTTCATATACCCAAAAGGAATACAACACCATATGAAATTCACAATTTAGAAAAACTTACAAGGTTAGGAATTTGAAACCCTTAACTTAAATCTCTCAATGCCTAGCCTCTTGAGGGAGAAGAGTAGGGATGACAACAGGCATCTGTCTTACCCAGTGGTTACCCACAAAAATTACCCATGATGGATATGATAATTACCCGTACAATAGATACGGGGGTGGGGATGGATAATTACCCGCAAGATTTAATGGGTATGAGTGCGGATACAGGTACTAAGATACCCACCCCGCCCCATACCCATATATCTATATATTTAATATTTTTTAATTATTATATATATATATTAAACTTGGGTTACCTATTTGGTGATCCTGGAATTAATTCCTCAGTGTGAATGATGCTTTTCATTCGAACCTATCATATTTAAAATAGATACTATTGTCTCGTTATTATACCAGTGAACTTGTTTCTTGTGTAATTGGACCAATTGTATAGACAATGTTGGAGTGGCTAATGGTCGAAAACTATGCTAATTCATACGTTATTTGTGCTGTGAAATTATATGGGTTTCAATTACTGAAATTTACTGCGCGGATGAAATATATATATATTAAATTAAAACAATTGATTGAATTGAAATGAAAGTTAGCTTATTACTTTCTTATTATTCCTGAGTTCCTAGCGTCGTTCATTTGTTCATCACTTGAGTTCCTATCCTTCCTGAGTTCCTATTCTTCCTAGTTCTATAGATCCTACCGTAGGACTTTAATAAAATGTTCTTTTTTGTTATATATTATCATGATATTTGTTTGAAAACATACTAGAATACTATGTCTTGTTATATACTATCATGATATTTTTTACTTTAATAATGTTTTATTTATTTATCTTTTAGTTAATTAAAGTGCGGGTATGAATACTTAGGTACCCAGTAGGTAAGGGTATGGGTACTTCAGTTGCTATCCACGTGGGTAAGGGTCCGGATCCGGGTATTTTTTAAAAACGCGGGTACGGGGACAGGTACTATAGTACCCTACCCCTACTCTACCCATTGCCATTCATAGGGAAGTGGTTCCTTGAAGTTTCCCTTTCTAGCTCCTTCTACTTCTACCCTAGGATAAAGGAGATGAGCATGAGGATAAAGATTTTCGCATGAGGAAGGAGAAAAGGAATGAAGAAAAACCTACCTAGCTTCTTCCAAAGCAAAACCCTAGCACACACACTCTTCCTCTCCTTTACGTCTGGTTTCACGTTGGAAAATGAAAGGGGAGACTGCTCCTTTTTGGTTTTTAATTTCATAACTTATTGTTTATTACACATAAGTCCCTAGCTTAATGTATATTTGTTCTTTTCTCCCCATATTTGTTATTTAGTTATTGGATTCAAAAATAATATTATTTTTTTAGTTCCTTTAATTTAATTATTATTAGTTACTTTTATTTTTATTTTTATTTTATCTACGACAAAAGAAGTCCAAAATAAAAATTTTAATACCTCACATAACAAGGGACAGGTTTCACACATGTGTACATAAATTCCTCTATGGACAACTTCGGATATATATAATACTAATATTTTATGGTTTGTGTAACACCCCGTTTTTTTCTGCTTTCTAGGATCGGTAAGTTATATAAAGGAGTTTATATTTTATCTAAGGTTTTATAAAATGAATTTAAATAAACCAAGATCATTTTTATATTCTAAATTATCGTAGAGAGTTACGGTTAAATTTTGGGTTAAAAATTCATACGGAAGTCGATATGCATTTTCACTGACAGTAAAAATTTACTGATCAGAAAACCTAATTTTGACTCGTGAACGAAACAGTTAGGTCTTAAATCGAATTTCCAACGACTTTGATTATTTTGTAAAAAGTGAAAATATATGTTATTCAGAGGAAATCTTAAATCGGGTGAACAACAAAACCAAATACGGGATTATCGAGACCCGCTAACGGATGAACTTGAAGTCACTTCAAGCCAACTCACCTAGGTGAGTCATGCAAGTGACTCAACAAGGTCATGATGATGAAGAGGTGAAATGACTATTATGTCCTTAACCTTTTGTTTTAATTTCACTTTTGACCCTAGGTGAAATGACTATTTTGCCTCTAAATTGAACAACTTTGGACCCCTTTGTCCCTTCAAGCCCCACGCATAAGGATCGTCCCCATTAAGCCATTCACTCCATTTCTTCACAACCTTCATCATTTTCTCAACTTTCTCATTTCTCAAAGTGAAAACCTTAGCCAAATTTGTGAAGAAAGTGTTGGAATCTGTAACACCCCGAAAATCCTATATCTGTGAATAATCAATTTTATTTGCTTCAATTAGTTTATTTATTTTCTTGGGTGCGTTATTATAGTTTATACATTCTTGCAAAACAAAAATATTCGTCTATTGTTATTATTATTATTTGTTTAGAAAAATATTATTTAAGTAATTTAAATAATATGATTGAAGGAAATTATTTTTCAAACTTAATCTATTTGATTTTAGATTTGAAAATAAAATGGTTTGGATTTAATCAAAAACTTATTTTGGACTATTGATTTCCTAGGTTGATAAATTTAATCATCAATCTCTATCTTATTTTGAATTTTGAAATTTTAGATTTGTTTCTCTTTGCTTTTAGATTAAAGGGTCAAGATTTATTTCTTTTTTTGACTTAATCTCAACTACTCAATTTTTACCTATAACTACAAAAAAGGAAAAAAAAAAAAAAAGACCCAGCAACCCCACCCCCACCGCCTGACTCTCTCTCTCTCTTTCTTTCTCTCTTTCTTTTTCTTTCTTTTCTTTCTTCTCCTTTCTCTTTCTTTTCCGCTCCTGGACGGCGTTCTCCCTCTCTCTCTAAATTTTCTCTCCTTCTCTCTTCATTTCCGGCCAACTCCGGCCACCCCTCACAAAACCAAAATCATATAAATGTTCCTTATCTTCTCCTCTACAATTCTAACCGAACATTTTTCCAAACGGAGAAAGTTGACGACGGGGCCACCGCCACTGTTTGGGCGTTTTCCGGCCACCGTCCGGCCACCTTTCACCAAACCAACCTTGTAACTTTACTCTCCTCACCTTCCTCTACATTTCTAACCCAACATTTTTGCAAACGGACAACGTTGACGGCGGAGCCACCGTAGAACCGCCACTGTTTTGGGGTTTTCCGGCCACCGTTTGGCCTCCCTTTCCAGAAATGAACCAACCACGTGGAAGGCGGCATCTTCCTCCACGTTTTGGACCCAGCACCGCTACTGCCACCGCCGAAGCCGCCGTGCGCCGCCACCGTGCACCGTCGCCGGGACCGCCGGAGCTGCTCTTTCTTCCTCCTGGGTAAAAATCCTTCATTCATTTATCTTGGTTTTTGATTTCATGAGGAACCCCAACCTAAATCCCCAATTCAAAACCCTAGCATTTTAATTTCATGCTTTAAATGAGAAATTGATTATGTTTTTATGCAATTGGGTATATTAATTTCAAGTTCCCTATGTCAATTGTTCAAATCCCCCTTTGAATTTGGATTTCCCCAATTTCACTAAATCCCTAAATCTTTATCTTATTATAATCATGAAATTAATTCTGTTTTAGTGCAATTAGGGTAGTTAATTAATGATTTCCGAAGTTAATTTTATATTTCCGTGACCAAATTGGTTTTTCCCAAATTGATTTTATTGGAAAAGTAATTTGATTGGACTAAGTAAAATATTTAAAATCATTAGATTATGTTTTTAAAGTATGATTAGTTAATTGATATGTTATTGGGATGCTGAATGTGTTTGGTTTTTGGGTTGTGGCTGTACTTACTTGGGGGAGCTGGATATGCATTCTTGGAGTTGTTGTGGAGTTGGGACGTCTATGCCACCTTCAGCCCTTGATACTTGGAGTTGCTCATCAAAGAGACTTCATTTACGGTAAGGGGATAAACCTGAGGAACTCCATTTCCGACAGCTATGTGCTGCATCGGTGTTTGTATGGTATTTAAATGCTCTGTATCTGATCGTTGGTTGATTGCTTGGTTTACTGTTGTTGATTTGAGTATGTATGATTTGAGTATGTATGATATAACTGCTGATATAGTTGAATACATGCTATAATTGTTGAATAATTATATGGATGTATCGTGTGCCCTGCTGTGGGATTTAAGGCGTTAGAGGACCTAATTTTGATTAGGATCCGACATCGTGTAACTTAAAAACTTTAAAAGTCTGAAATGTTAAATTGAGGAAATAAATATGTTTTATTGTTTCAGTTTAATTTAAGAGAGAATAAATGAATTATCTCTTTAGAAATAAAATATTTTGAAATAAAATATAACGAATAGCTGCTTTTAAGAAAAATCAACTTAAATGAGAAAAGTTGTGAAAATGTGGTTTTTAATAATGAAAAACGATGTTTTTAAATTAAATAGGGCGTTAGAGACCTTTATTAGTCTTTAAAGTAATAAAGTTAACCATTTGAGGAAAAAAAACGCTTGAGAAATGTGATTTTCAAAATTTATTGGTTTTATCCAAGGAAAAAGGTTTTTACAAGCTTTGTTTTAAGGTTTGTGTTTTACCGAAAAACAACGAAAGAAAAGGAAATAGTCTGTGGACTACATTTTGTTTTATAGAAAACCGATCTCGATGACTTTGTGTAAGTATCGGAGATTTGGGTTTTTGATTTTCGAGTTTTCAAGAAAAGTGGGTTTAAAAGCTTAGAAACTAGAAACCGAGACGTCGGGCTTTTAGGGTTCTGCAGAACACGTGGATCAAGGATCCGTGTTAGTTGTGATCCTGTCGGCTTAAGGACGATCTTTGTGGTCCTGTAAGCTTGAGGATGTTTTTATATCTTGAATCCGGCATCCTTGACTGGTGCATCGGTTAGGGGTGTTGGGATTTAAGTTGTTTTTGGGCTAAGTGTCCTGTTTTGAGAAAAGGTGTTTTTGAGGCTTAAAGAGTCTAAGACATTATGGTGGTTGTTAGCGTTGATGCTACAACGAGGAAATATTGATGCGACAAAGATCAATTATCGGAAACTAGATAGTTTTCTCATGCATTAAATGCGGGGCAGACGTGCCGTGAAACGGGGGACCTTGATAAGCAAGGAGAACCTGAGATGACTTATTTGTCATGACATTGTGCCTTGATGGACAATGGTGTCATACGTGTTCTGGGAACGTATTGTGCCTTGAGTTGGACAATATAGTATGACCGTATTCTTGTGGAGTACTTCTGATTGCGCCCCCATGTGAGAATCGCGTAGTGTCATGGGATTCAAAGTACTCGTTTTTGGGCCAAATATTGGTGTTAATCATTAGAGCCTGATCAACTCATTGCGAATGGTGATGGGATTTCCGGAAATCTAGAAATCTAGTTGAATATTAGTTGAGATATATGGAAGTGCCATGCATACGTTTAGGGAATAACGTTGATTGTGGGGTACGAAACCCTTGTGCCTTTACTGCTGTTAGTGCTTGATTATACATGCTATATTATCTGATGTATGATGATTTGAATGAGTTATATTATATGAATCTGTTGTTTTGGATTGGGCATATAGTTGTCGTTTATGGATTCATATATTGGTTTCTCACCCTTGCCTGTCCATGTTGGACACCCTGTGTGTTTTTGAATACATGTACAGATGTTTTATTAACAGTCTTCTAAATCACTCTGGGACCCTCTAGCTTGAGTGCTTGAGGTTGACGACGAAGAGGTGTAGTTTGTTGATGACGAGACCCAGTCTCATTGGTACGACTTATGTTAGATAGTAAGTTTTATTGTCCATAGAATTCTTCTGTCAGACCAGCTCTTAAGATTTATAAATGTGTAAGTTCAGTCTTCCGACTGTGACTATGAGTGTTGTGCATTGAGAGATTTGAAGTATGTATGCCTAATGGCAGAACTAGAATTATTGTCATATATGATGAGTTTCATTTTGTTTCCTTGAATTGTTAAAGCTTTTCTTTTGGTATCAGATTTTCGCAATTACTATAGAGTTATTTTCGAAAAAGTATTTTGTTAATAAGGGTAAATGGTTATTTTGGGTTACAAAAGTGACACCCGGAGGAGAGGGGTGTTACAGAATCCTTGCACATTTTCATCATCCAAGATGTATAACTTACTCTCCTTGATCCATGAACCTTGTGTTCTTCATTCAATTTCTTGATTCAAAGCCATAATCACTTTGTTTCAATTCTAAAGTTCTATGTTCAAAAATCTCTAGAAAATCATAGAAAAATCATTTTAATGTGAAATCAACTTTTATGATCTAGTCTTATCATCCTCTATCACTATCCAAAAGCATGTAATCAAATAACATGTCTAGCTATTTATTTCTAGGAGTGGTCGAAACCATCATTCTTGAAAACCAAGAGTTTTGCTTCAATTTTTGTATAATGTAACTTGATTTAGTGTTATGGATACTTGAGGATCATTCATCCAAGAGTTAGAAATTTTAGGCATCTCTAACCAATTTTAATCCCCTTGGCCGAACCTAGACCTTGTGAGGCAAGGAAGTTTAGTTTGTCAATGTTAAAGTTTTGAATTGATTATGTGAAGGTGGTTGTGGTTGAGTAGTTCGGGCAATTAATCGAAGGATTAGCGGATCAAATCGGACAACGTTCATCCAGAGAATTACCTTCGAGAGGTAAGGGGAGATGACCTGAGTAACTTAATTTCCGACGGCTATGTACTGTCCTTGTGTGTAAACTGTAAATTGTGATGTACTGTCTTGAATTGTGGAGTGCTTTAAGTTCTGCCTCGCTCCAGCGACTGTCCACTTATAACAGAATATGAGCCATACACAACATTAAGTAAATCAAAATGACGTTTTAAAAGCTAATGAATCAAGTATTCTCAATAACAAACAACTTCAGAAATCTTATGTAACATTCGATTATTACGTAGGTTTTTAACGTAAAACCAATCTTCGATTTCAATACAATACTTAATTTCAAGTTTAAGTATAAATGATTTCGAGTGAAAAAGGGTTTGGACTTATAAGAAGATTTCTCTTCTTTAGTTAATGCAAAAGAGTTTTAAACTCCAACTTCCAACTTTAAGTTTAATTGAAACTACAAAGCTTTTTGAAATAATGTTTTCAAATTATAAGACTTGAATAAAAAGTACTAAGGCACCTTGCCAAGATACAAAACAAATAAGTTTTATGTACTCATCTTTTTTACAAAAGAGTTTGAACTCAAAGCTAAGGATTTTCATAAGTGTAAAACCCTAAGTTGAGTAATTAACTTAGAGTGAAAGAAAGAGATAAGAGTAAGTATTGAGTCTTTTTAATCTTTAGTTTGCTTGAGGACAAGCAAAGCTTAAGTTTGAGGTGTTTTGATAACCCGGTGACTTTCTAATTTTTATGCTAGTTTAATTGTGGTTTTGAGACATATTTGTGGAGTTTAACATCAACTTGGCCCCAATTTAGCTTGATTGTTGTCAAGAAGAGTTTTGAGTCTGTCATTTGAATTTTTAGTTCTTAATTAGGAAATTGAGTCCAATAAAGGATTAACTGTTGTTACTTGATTGCAGGTGATGTGCTGGAATCAAGCTGAAAAGTGAAGCTGTTGAAGCATGGGTGAAAAATGAAGAAAAGAGTTGAAGATTGCTGGAAGACCATATTCGCCCCGTGGATTTGCATTCGCCCAGCGAATGTCTGGACCAGAAATCAGCTCTCGGGTGCGCCCCGCGAATAGACAGCGTGTTAGAAACTGACTCTCGTAAGTTTCTCCCCACGAATGCGGGCAATCTGAGCTTTATAAATTCAACTTTTGTAATGTAATTAGGGATCCCCCGTTATTATTTCAGTTGCATTTTCCAAAGTAAAAACTAGGATTCCTATTGTTGATACTTTTGGGATGATTTACTTTGTTGATTCATTGAATTCTTGGATGTTTACGCTTTGGATCATGAACTAAATCCTTATTTCTAAGGAGACGATGTAACCGCTTCATGACGGTTTGGTGATATTTTGGCAATTTCAATATTTCTTTTCATCTCTTTTGTTTTCTACTTCTGAAGTTTATGTTTCAATTAATAGGCCATTAATTGACATGCCAAACATAATGAAACCGAGAGGAGATTTATGTTTAAGGGCGTTGGAGTAGAATCATAGGATGAATATGAATAGAGATATAATAGGAGTCTTATGCAATTTCTATAGGGAATCACAGAGCTTAATGAACCTTTGATAATTTATCATCATAGAGATATCATTGATTAAGAATTGAAAGGTGTATTCTAGTATGCTTGAGAGAGGTATTAGCATAGATTAGGATTCCGGGTTGACATAGAGAGTTGATTAGGAATATATAAATATGCCATAGTTGAACCAAGCTAGATTGAAATAGGTGAAATATGATTCTTAACGCTTTTACTCATATTAATCACCTCAGTGTTGTTGCGTTCTAGATTAGTCCTAGATTTAGATTTAATTATGGTTACTTATTTTACACCAATTTGTTCGGTTCGAATAGTTGTTAAAATTGGGAAGTGATAATTGGTTAACCTCGTCCTTGTGTTCGATACTCGGAACTTTCATTGAAACTTCTATATTACTTGAGCCGATTCGGTACACTTGTCGAGACGTATCATTGTGCATAAATTGACTGATAACACAATTCGACTAATTTTAATTAATAATCGGAAGTTGATGACCTGTAATACATTGGCGAATTTGAAAATCAACTTTAACCCCATGAAACACTGTTAGAGTTTTATCTACTGTTTTGTGTCGGAACTGGTAAATATTAATATTTTAATCGGGTCTGCTAAGTTTCGGGTTTTGGGCCCGAGACCGGAAATATACTAGGGCTCGGAGCCGAGAGTGATCCATTGATAAACCTCAATTTTGTACATTTTATGAGGGATAATTGAGTTGTATTTTGATGCATTTGATGATATTTATTATTTTATTTCACCCTTTGCCCATGTTTTTACAGAATTGATGTTGAAGGCTGCTTGATGGACAATTAAAACATTTTGAGAGATTTTGAAGAATGGAGCTCCAAACACAGCCGTGCTACCACTTAGCACAGTCGTACATACCTATTTGCACATCAAATCCAGCGCAATTATGGAAAAAGATACAAACCAGTTCTCAGCTACGTCTGTACAAAAGAGATTTCTGCATACATCCCTCATCACCGTTTTGATCATAACTTGAGCTCTGGATCTCTGATTGAGGTGTTCTTTGTGGCGTTGGAAAGCTTACAAAAAGATCTATAAGGCTATACAAGATGCATGGCCGTACATGTTGGGAATTTGCGTATTAAAAATGAAAAACGCAGCGGAAAAATTCCCAAGAAAAAGGATCCATGCGAATGGTCATGACTCATGATGTAGTGTTTACCCCTTGTAGCGTAGCTTTACCATGATCACTTCAAGGGAAGAACAGTCCTTCTCAATCGATCACGAGCACTACAAACAATGTTATCACCAGTACCGCAATGGAGCAGCACCTCTACGTAGTCCACGCGAACAAAACACCACCGGAGAAAACATCGTGCTAGTTGATGGCAAGGGTGAGGGGGCGCGCCTACCAAGGTGGTGTGACGGCCACTAGGTTATGTGCAGTAAGCTCTCCTTAGCGCTTAAGTGACGTGCTCAGCTTTATAAGCTGTCACCCACTTAACCTAACCTCATTGCGCTTGTACGCTACAGGCCCAATCTTATAATTAATATTATTAAATCATATTTAATAAATTAATTTATTCTTCGACTATTTGCTCTATGCGTGTGACCCTATAAGTTCTCAATAAATTGGCAATAATATTAAATCACATTTAATATTATAAACAATGAGCGGCATTTAGCAATACATCATTGTTACCCAATTAGTGAGAATATCGGTGATACGATATATACCTTACGGTAACCAAAATTACGGTGTAGTAAATGTCCCTTCGTCCATATATCTTAATTGAACACAAGGCATAAGTGTGTCATCCTTGTTAATTTCAATTATTTGTTTCTTAATTCCTGAGTAGAGGTGTAATCACAAATGGGCCCAATATCTCATATTGGCCCATTACAACATGGCCATGCACTTTCACGTCTCACTCTATTGAGAGGCCCATGACATTACTCCTGTTATGTAGGAGGGACGAATCCTGTCTACATCACTCACATCCCTCAACATGATTCATTATAGGCCCAATAACTATCTTTATGATCATCCTGTTACAGATAACGTTTGATAGCATTAAAGCCTACAACTCCTCATGTAGGAATCATAGTGACTTCAAGTCGAAGGACTACTTCACTTTGGTAACCATGAGAAGTGCTCATGACACTTACATAACTATTATGCAGTGTTCTCATAGTGGGTCAATCCAGTATAAATATTACTCTAATATTTATACCTATGTGAAGACTTGATATCTCATATCCATGACTCGTGAGATGTTGTCATCAGTCTACCTAAATAATAGTCTCGATGTATTATTGTCGTTCTAATTAACAATAATACTTGACTATGGATATTTTAAGAATAGTATTTAAATTGTTCAATAGGGTTTCACGATCAAGTCATGCACGTGATGTTCTATTGAACTGGAATAACTATTCTAAGTACTTTACTTCGTTTAAACAATTAATAGTATAAATTGAAATGCCTCATATATGAATATATGTAAATCAAAGTCATGATACAAATGTAAATATCAAAGAAGACTAATGGCCTCTGGGGCTTACACCAACAGTACATGACACGAAGCACATCCTTGCTCAATTATGCACGGTCGTGCTCAGTCCCGTGCCCTATTTTACGTTGTTTTACGAACTCTGTACACCCGTACTGAATCAAGCACGATCGCGTATGAAGGAAGCACAGCCGTTCAGGCGATGCTGACAGCAAATTTTAGGGTTTTTCTCCTATTTTTCCTATAAATAGAAGCCCTTTGTACCACTCTCATCATCAGTTCTTAGTCTTAGCTTTTATCAGTTGTTAGATATAGCTTTTATTTGTTTTAGTAGTTTGTTTATATTTCTAGAGTAATATTTGCGCTTGGGGATTAAGTTGAAGGCTTCTCTTCTTCTTCTTCTTAGTCCTTCATGAAGCATCTCCCATTGTTGAGTTTGGTTTTATCTATGTCTATGGGTAGCTAATTTCATCCCTAGAGTTGTGGTGAATCTTGTATCAGTAGAAACCCTTTTTGCTATGTCTTAGCTTTAATTCGAATTCTATTTTATTTCAAGGTTGTAATTTGAATAGCGTTATTCTATTGTACTTCATCCCATGTGAGGATTGATCACCCTCTGTATGCTAATAATCAATTAGTTGATCAGCGGCCGTACTGCAATTAATTGGTAGACCTATAGTATAAACGAGGTTTAAATTATTACATGACCAAACTTGATTAATTCCATTCAATCATTCAACATCTTTGCTCTTTATGCTTTCTAATCAGTTAAACTCTTTGCCTGACAAACATTGGGTTCATCTGGGGAAAAGAATGTTAATTGTCTGACAAACAGTTAATAGTTTTAGTAGAGGGATTGATTTTCAAAAAGCAAACGCGAAATTGAATAGAACTAAGATTTGGGGGATATCGAACGTACAAGTGAAACCATGTCTTTAGGCTTCACACTCTTGATTTCAAAACCATTATTTCTCTTTCATTCATCTTTTTATTATTGCTTACATCTTAGTCTTCATATTCTTTCGATTTGTCTAAATAACATAAGGATTTCTCTATTTCGGTACTCACTATCATATTGCTCATTAATCCCTTGGGTTCGATATCTGGACTTCCGTCCTATATTACTTTTGCAACAGGGTACACTTGCCCTTAAGTGTGTTTAGAATGCAACAAGTTTTTGGCGCCGTTGCCGGCGGATTAATTTGTGATATGTGTGATATTAGAAGAAGGAAATGCTAGTTACTTTAGACATTTTTTTTATTTTGATTATCTCTCTCTTTGTATGCTAATGCCTTCCTAACGGTGAGCTTGTAGTTGATCTTATTTTGCAGTTAGGGAATCAAGAAGAACCATGTAACACCTCATTTTCTTTTTTAATGTGTGGGACATTAATTAAGCATGTTTGAGGGTTTAATTATGTCCCTTATGTGTTGAGGAAGCTATGGTTCAAATTTGGCACAATTTGGCCTTGGAACGAGCTCAGAAAGTAGAAAATCGTGACAGAACGAATCAAATCAGTGCCCAACGCTTTGATGTTGAGTAACACAACTCTCAAACTTTGATTGTTGATGCTCGAGCGTGGCGTAGGTGCACGTCAAAGCGTGGAAGGGGTACACGTGGAGGTATGCGTGTCAGCGCGCATGAGCGTGTGGCAGGAGACGTGGCGATCAGGGCGCCACGCTCAAGCGTGGGGACGACCATGATAGAGCATGGGAACTCTTGAGCGTGAGATTTTTGCACGCTTTAGCGTGCTTAGCAGATCAAGAAAAATAAAAAGTTCCTCTTCTTCTTCACTTGGCACGAATCCTCCATCACTTTTGCAGTGCAAATAAGCTAGAGAGATAGGGAGTTCTAGAGAGAGGAAGCTTGACTCAAGGAGGTTTGAGGCATCGGAACGTAATTTCAACTACACCACTATGATCAGAGCTTCGATATCTTCGAATTCAACCGATTGATTTCTTGATTTCTCGAAAGGCAAAGTTCGAGGTTGTGACAGTGCTCGTGGTGGAGTAGGCACCTACGGTTGTGGTGGCTGTGTTGGAGCTGCTAGTGGTGGTGGTGAAGACTTGCGTGGTGGTGGTGGCGATGGAGAGCTCGCGGAGGTTGAGTTCGTGATCGTTGCATCAATCGCTCTAAGGTGGGATAAAGGATCGCATTCGTCGGGGTGGCAAGAGTAGAGTAGAATACATTGATATGCGTAGGGGATCCTAAATCCTACTAGTAATTGAGTAACCAACAACACCTAAGTCCACATTGGCAATTACCGTAAAAGTGGTACCAATGTAGGGTTAGGCATTGTAGGTTTATCACCATAGGTTTATCACCATAGGTTGATGCTATGTTGATTGAGGTCGTATGTTTAACATGCTCATATGCTTGCTATGATGTGATTGTGGATATGTGTTTTATCATGATCGTAATAAGGTGCTTCGTTTTCTTAATGGGTGATATTATGATAATATGCTTTATTGCCTTATTTGATGATATGATGATAACATGTTATGAGATAACATGATATTGCATATGTGATTGTTAGTCTGCTTAGAGCTAAGAGATGATCATTGTGAATTGGGCGATGTGTGAGATAAGATCATTTGGTGGTAATAAGCTACTATACTCAACCTGATGAAATGATTGAGGACTATGGTTAGTCGTGAACACTCTGGTTGGTAGGCAGTGTTGGTGTTCAGTGTGTCAGGTGACGAGGTTGAGTTACTAAGCTATTGATCGGAATGAGTCGTGAGGATTCATGCTAGATTGCATTGTGTGGTGATGTCACGGCCGCGTAGATATGGGATTAGGTGAGGTCAAACCGGAACCATATATAGATGCTTGGAAGGTCTATTGTGAGTTTATGAGATCTTTGATGCACATTTCCAACATCGGGACAACTATTCCTATCAGGAGTGGGGAATAGTGTCACCCTGTTTGGTAGGGGTGAGCTTGCTGCTTGGTAGGGGTTGTAATGTACTCGTGAGTGTAACGGAATTTGCCGCTCGAATGACATTTGACTTTCATCCTGCTTGGTACGGGATGCGTATCCTTCTTGGTAGGAGATACGTTGTGACGTAGGAATGTGGCTGCGTCTTCGGGTAAGGTCTAGGTGCATGAGAGTGTGAGACTAGTAGTTAAGTCCAATGAACCCTGAGGATGGTTGTTGTGATGATTGTGTGTGGTTGTGCTATCAATGTTAGCTGCTTTACCGCTATCCCTATTTTATGATGAGATGTAGTTCTTATCTCCCCTTTGATCTATATTTAATGTTCTCTTATAGTGTGAGAAAACCCGGTGGTGGAGCCAGCTGACAAAGAGATGGACGACACCTCGTACGAACCCGATGCTGGTGGAAGAGCCACAAACCCCAATCGCGAGAGGTTCTGAGTGGCTTCACTACGCGCACAAGTGTGGAGCTTTCGTCATCCAGACAGAAGAAGAGTGTATTAGTGTACTAAGTATGTATGGCCAATGAGTCTAGTCTTTTAATGTATTTTGAGCGAGTAGAGGAAGTATTTTGCATTTCCTTTATACCGTGCTTTCCTCTTTTAAATTCGTGTACTCTGATAACTATGTTTTGTATGTACAGTATATATGTATGGTGGGTATGTTTAAAAGTTTTAAGTACCTTCGCATACTTAATGAGCGTGCTAATAGTTAATAACGTAATCAGGATTAGTTAACTAGGTTCTTTAATGATGCAAAGAGACGTCTCAAACCATGGGCGAGAGGAGAACTCTTGGAGATTATTTACCAACGCAGCGTTGGGATCTAAACTGGAGGTTATTCCAAATCCTTGGGCTAATTATGAGGAACAAGAACCAAATCTTGAAGAGACTTTGGCTAAATTTATGGAGTGGGACAATAATCGACTAGAGATTTTGTTAACTAAATCTCCAACCTTGTTACATTGATATCTCAAAAATTCTAAGAATCACTGGCCTCTCAAGATGAGCTTAAACAAGAGGATAAAGGTGTTACAAAGAAGATGTACCGCTGTACATCATCACCAGTACTGTCGTGCACAGTTGACAGAGGATCGAAAAAAGAGAATGAAGGCGTAAAAAAAGTGTGCATGACCGTACATCAGTCCATGCATGCCCGTACATACCAGATAGTGAATAAGAAGGGAGCAATTATGAGGAGGGCAAGCAAGTTGGATCCAAAAATTCTGATTTGGATAAGTATATTGGGGTACATGCCTATGTGGATATTTCAAAGTTCGCCCCAATAGATCAACTTTTTGTGCTTCATGAAGATTTCTCCCATGAAGAGGTTAAAAGTCAAAGTTTTGAGTCTTTTTAATTTTTAGTTTGCTTGAGGACAAACAACTTAAGTTTGGGGTGTTTTGATAACCCGGTAGCTTATCTAATTTTTATGCTAGTTTACCTGTGGTTTTGAGACATTTTTGTGGAGTTTAACATCAACTTGGTCCCAATTTAGCTTGATTGTTGTAAAGAAGAGTTTTGAGTCTAGCATTTGAATTTTTAGTTCATAATTAGGAAATTGAGTCACTTTTTGTGCTTTTTGTTAAGGAAAACCCATCACTTTGACTTTTGGTCAAAGTGTGGGCTTTTTATGATAATACTTGGATTTACTTGTGATATTGTTGTTCACCATATTGATATGCATGTTATATTGGATTATTAGAGGTTTTTGTGAGGCAAAATCCCACCTTTCCTTATGGCATTGTTTTGGCCATGAGAGAAGGAAAGGGAGAGAAATTTCCTATTTGGAAACTAAGGTGCTTTAAGTTATTCCTAAGAGGTGTAATCAGCTTTGATACTAAGACAAACTTTGAACAAGTTCTAATTTAAAATGATGATGTAGGCTCGGTTCCCACATGGTTCTCTCACTTAGAAATGGTTTTAAATTTTAATCAAAGTACGAACACAAGTCCAATGGTGTTTGAAAGTCAAAGAAGTTTTTCAAGGACCAAACTCATTCCAAAGAATGTTTGAGTATCCGGCCATACTATGTAATTAGGGATGAAATTGTTTTCAATACTTAGTTTACTACTTTATGATTTCAAAATAAGTCAGTAAGTAAAAAAGGAAGTTTGGAAGAAAGGAATTGTATTTCAACACTTAGAGTTTTTGAGAAAATTTTAGTCTTTACATAGTGTTTGGTTGGAGGGGAAGGGAGGAGAGGGATTTTTTTAAACATTTGTTGTTTGGTTCATTTTTTAGGAGGGGAGGGGAATGGAGGGGAGCAAAATCCCTCCTCACCCAATTTTGGCTCCCTTCCAAAAGTGGGGGGATTTGGAGGGGAGGGGTTTTAAAACATTTTGAATGGAATGACTAAAATAACCCTACTTATGCATTTTAAAATCTAAAATTATAAGGGTATAAAAGTAAGTTAGTTTTAAAATCCCTCCCCTTGTGAACCAAACACAAATAGTGTTACTTTCCCTCCCCTCCATTAAAATCCCTTCCCTCCTCTCCTCTCAACCAAACACAATAGTTAATTAAAACCTCTCCCCACCCTTCCCCTCCCCTCCTCTCATTCGAACCAAACACACCCTTAGTGAAATTGGTGATTCAGTTACATTTATAAGTATTTTCACAACTTCAAATGGTTTTCAACCTCAAAAATGATTTGAGATGTGAAACACGGTTTAGGCTAGGATGACACCCTAACAAGCTTGCTTGTAATCGCTCCACCGTGATCATTCATTGTTTGACATGTGCTTACTATCACTCAATCATTTTAAGGTTTTGGTTTAAGAGTTATGAAAAAGGATTGTATACCTTTAGAACTCTTCAAGTATTTCAGTTCATTTGGTACTAATCTACCTCAATTAAGATGTCTCCATGAAAATGGATTTTTACTTTTTCTTTAGAAGAGCCAAAGACTTTGTGTTTAAAAACTAAGCATCTTACTAAGTTGAAAACTTAAGTCAAAATTGACTTAGAACTTAAGAATTGAATATTGAAGTGTGTCATGTAGTGGGACAAGATTACATGACATGCCCTTGATGATTTAATCATTAACGGATCCATAGTACTTAACTAAACAAAGAGTATTTCAATTACTTGTTAATCAAGTAACCGTGTCTTAGTAAAGATCAAAGATTGTTAATGGATGGATTGTGAATCCTCCTTCAAAATGCACATAGGGTTTTCGGATCTTTCATAAGACATGAACACAATCTTAAAACGTTGGAAAACCAGTGATGATCCAATGAGTGTTGGATCCAAAAGCTTGGACTATCTAGAAAGCTTAAGGTGGCATTGTTTCCGAAGGAATCCTGAAGTTTATTCGGCGAATAAACATTGAACGCATTCGCCTTGTTGGCTTAACCATATTGCATTGAATGTCAGTTAGGGTCGTAGTGCCTAGGAGTTGAGCATACACATTTGTGTGGGTGTGGATTGCTTAGTCGCGGTCGGTATAACCTTGAGGATGTCAGGGTTAGAAATCTTACATATGACCAGTTGGTAGCTCTTCTGTATCCCAGTAAATCCATGCACTGTTATAACATCACTGACTAGACACTAGCCCATCCACGGTTTGGTCGAGAGTGTTCACAAAAAGCCAGAGATCTCGTGAGTTTTACGAATGTTGTAAGCACTTTGCCGATGGCTGGCGTATTTGATATTCCCAACCACTTTCTCTGAATGTTCGTATTACCTCTATGGAGTAGGGGGTCTGAGTCGCATTCTTGCATGTTCAGATTGAATCATGACATCATACCCTAGGAATTAGATTATCTCATATTGTTTTGTTATTATTATTTGTATATTGTTATTTGGTGATATACTTGGTGCCATGTTTTATCTGTTGTAACTGTGAGTCGTACCTTTTTCATCCGCTGTAAACTATGTTGATGACGGGAATTTCACCTTGTTACTTGATTGTCTTATTTCTCTTTATGTGTTCTATCTTAGTGGAGGAGCATGTCTATGGGGGATCCGGCAGCGTTAGTCTACAACTACGTTGAGCTGCATGGAGGTTACGACTCATGGATACTGAAAGATGATGCTTGCCGTATAGAATATGTTGGGGACGTATCCTTTATCTTCCATACGCACCGTGGGGTAGGATTATATTCGCGTTCAACGCCTATCTTCACATTGAGTGACGCCAGGAGGACGTTTCGAGTAGCACTGTTTTATGGCGTCGTGCTCGGGAGAGTTCAACGTCTTCAGAACCAGATCCTCAGCGAGTCCATCCTAGGGTAGCGAGAGTGGTTTCTACTCGTGAGCGTTTTGGTGGGGCACCCCCGCCGGGTGTCCCCAGACCCTCTAGTGGGCCCCGTATCATTCGAACAACCCTAAAAAGGGTGATCTACCGTCCTAAGCCGTTCCACTTCTCCAGGCCTGCGTCCGATGAGAAGGAAGACGACCTGGAAGAGGAAATCGAGAGCGACCCTGAGAAGTATCCGGAGGAACCGCCCTCTATAGTTCATATGGTTCTCCACAAAAGTAAGATGCATATTAATGGGAGAAGAATTTGAAATGGCATGAGATCTATAAAGTGAAGACATGAAATATTGAGCCACCATCTCATCCGAAATAATTGGAGACTGAGAAGAAGTTGCAATTGAAGTTGTTGGTGCTGGAGTGGACTTAGCAGATAATGTTGGTGATGATCCGTCGGACTGGGAGATAGGGAGCCTTCTTTTTCTGTAAAATAAAAAACCATGTTAGTTGAAGTGTTTGATGTACAAAAGAAAGTATGCTGAAAAGATAAAGGTTACCTTAGCAATAGACTCAGCTTCAACTAACGACTATTTTTATTTTACACTAGGAGCAAAAGAAGGTGATGCAAATGTTACAGCCAATTAACGTGTCTTTTTCTGGTAGAAGATGATGAAGTTCTTCCCACGGGGCCTTTGAATGCATCCACGTCAATGGAGGTTGTAACTTGCCTACAAGGTTAGCCCATGATTAATAGCTGAATTTTAAAGGAAAACGAAAAAAGGGAAAGGTGAATCAATATACCTTTGAAGGCAATGGACATTGTTATTCTTGGAGTCTTTGGCTTCTTAATAGAAACAAGTGAATGAGGATTCACTTTTTTTCCCAGTTGATTGATCTGAGTTCTCATCAATCAGCCGAGAGAGATAACTTGAAAGGGGAGCAGAAAAAATCTTGTCAGAAACAAGAAACCACCAATTCAAAAAGGTCGAAGTTTCTCTCGAAGACTGTTCAAAGGAAGTAAACTTAAAGCTATTTAACTTTTTCA
This sequence comes from Ammopiptanthus mongolicus, assembly GCA_039655645.1. Taxonomy (NCBI): domain Eukaryota; kingdom Viridiplantae; phylum Streptophyta; class Magnoliopsida; order Fabales; family Fabaceae; genus Ammopiptanthus; species Ammopiptanthus mongolicus. The sequence goes on along the minus strand of CM077344.1, from coordinate 16,832,967 downwards.
CATTTGTGGTGGTCAAGTCAGAAACATCATAAGCCGATAAAGTTGTTCTCCCAAAGGCTGTGGCCTTGGACTCATAAACAGTTAGAATGTTCAGAAGCAGGCCAAACTATCTAACAAAACATTGACGACGATATTGTTCACTCGAAATCTTGTTATTTCTGGCAGTTGGCTTGACCCACACATCAGGTCTTTAACTATTAGCAAGTTGCTCTAGCCGAGTACAATGTCTTGCATCATTATGGTATTATGAGTTGTTTATGGATCAGCAAAAAGCCATTCAAGGCCTATCTTCTTATCAGAAAGAGGTAAAAACTCTTTGGAATGACAAGAGGAAATGTTGAACAGTTCATTGGCAACCGCAAAAGCTAATTGCTTGGCATTTGGAATCAGCTGAAGAGTTTACCCTGGGATGGAAAAAGTCAAAGATTTGGAAGAAGTGTTGAAAGAGACCGAGATGAAATCATAAAAATAATGTAGTATCCGGATTTGGAGAAACCATAGAGGACCAAGAAGACTCTTAAGTTCTTCACCTATTTTTAGCCGTTGTAGCAAGGTCAAAAGACTCTTATATAGGAGAGACAAGAAAAGAGGACCAAGAACTAGGCCTCTTCCAGAAGTAATCAGGGATACATAATAAGAAAATTCTGAGATTAGTACGACGGAGTTGGTGAAAATGAAGTACTTATAGAGCCAATACATCAAAAAAGCATTTTGCTCAGCTTCAGAAACAACTCCCTCCAATTTGGCATTAGCTGTTATAAAATTTGAGTAGTTAGCATAAGCTTTAGAAAATTGAATGACAAGATTGTCACTGGAAAGAGAGTATAAGGAAGGGACCTAATCTCCGTACATCAGCAAACCGGTATGACAACCCCATCAAGTAGAGTAAGGCTTGCCATGTCGAAATGGGAAGATAAAGTCGTTTATGGAGGTGGACCAAAAGCCAACAAAGTCGAATAGAAATACCAAATTAAAGGGAATGTCTTGCTGGGACAACATGATAATGTCATAAATTTTCCATTTATTCCAGCTGTCATTTAGCTCTTGACTACCGAGCTAGACAGTCGCTATATTGACGGGATCTTGCGCCTTCAAGAACGCGGGTTAGAAGAGCAATTCTGGGTGGAAACCAATCTGGGGTGATTGGGAGTTCAAACGACTCAAGATAGATGAAATTATCCAGAAGGGTTTTGCCTTTAGCATTGTCAAATGATGAAGGATTGAGCGCATATGAATTATGGCATGGAAAAAGTATGGGAAAGTCAGGGTGTTGCTATATTTCTAGAGAGGATTCGTTAGACTTGGAAAAGCTTACAGAGGAGGAGGAAGTTGACCCATAAGAATGGTTCTTGTTTTGTGAGTCATAAGGAGAAGACATGTTTGCAACTAAGAAGGTTCCGAAGTTTGCAGTAGAAGAGAATAGGAAGATGAGTAGTGGAGAGCATGAGTCGACTGGCTGAGTTCGGCTAGTTTTATTAAAGGTAGGGGAGTTTTGAATTTGAATGGCTATTTAAATGGATAATGATGAGGAATGCAAGCCGATGAATTCATATTTAAACTCTCCACTAATCTCTCAATCGATAAGACTGTGGTAGGTGAGAGTTGAAAATTCAAACGTATTAATGCATCTCTTCAGCTTCTTATTAATCAGCTCAAGGATGCAGGGGTTAAAGTGTTAACACCAAAAAATGCTAATAGTTGATTAGCTAATAACAACCGTTAGCTAACAAACGACCGACTAAGTACGTCAGTTGAAAGAATGAATAGTCGAGGTAATTGGTTAGCTAATCTAGGCTTCACATCCGTTAAATAAGTCATATTAATTGTGGATGCATGAGCCATATGTTGAAAAGAATAATAGACTTAAATAGCCGAATATGGTGTTATGAATTTATCGAGGAAGAATTAGCTAAAGCAGGTTCGTTTGAACATAATTAATTGTGGGTTTGGAATATATTATTAATTTGGCTTTAATGAGCTCATATGATTAAGGATTAAAGGGTGTATAAGGGACTTAATCAGTTTTATAGATAAAAATGAAGAGTTGAGCAAGACTAAAGGAGGAGGATTAGCCGTGTAACTAACATCCAGAATTGTGGATGAAGTTTAAGGCGGTTTTCGAAAGATGAATTGAAGACAGAAGCTAATCAAATGGACTTCCACGTGTTTCGTGAGTTGACCAAGTCAAGAGCATGCATGAAGATCCAATCCCTTAAAAATGGGACATGGAGGACGTGGTTAGATAATGGACAGTTAGCCGAAAGAGTGGATGTTGGTCCATAACTCATCTAAATGGGTAGCTTCTTAAGTTATTCTTGTTAGCCATGATGTAAGAACTATTGTGAATTCCATGAACATGACAAATAAGTGTAGCATGAGGCAGTTGATGCACATAAATACAAGTTGTACAACTTAGTTTTCCAATCAATCAATCATATAACTTTTCTTTTTGTGCATTGCCTTTACTTTCTTTACTTTACTTTACTTTTCATGCAAACTTAGCTTTCAAGGCCCAGCCTTCAAAACTAGGCACTTTTCTGGAGTAGTTTAGGAACCCACAACTGAGAAACATAGTCCTCTTTCTCAGCGCATCGAATGAACCAGAGGATCATTGAAGGAAAATTAGCTAATCAATTGGCAGCACCAAATTCGCACCACAAGAGTACTTTGTCAAATCAACAGTGACTACACCCTAACTTACCCAATTTAAAGTAAAATTAATCTTAACTCTTAATTTAGTACTAAACTTATTATAAAAAAAAAATAATACTTTTACGCATGGTTTGGATGGGCTGATTTTGGGGAGATGGAAGTGGGGGAGAAAAAGGAAAGTTTGTGTGTTTGGATGAGAAGAGAAAATAGGTGAAAAAGAAAAAAGTGAATTGAGACCCATACAAAATAAAATCTCTCCAAAGATGGAGAGAAAACTAATAAAGTGGGGATATAATTGTAAATACCAATTTCATCCTTTTATTTTTAATGATGATATAAATTTATTATTATTATTATAAGGGTAAAAATGTCATTGTATTAAAATTTAACTTTTCTTTCTTTTATACTTCTTTCCTTTTTCTCTCAATCCAAACAATCTAAAAATTCAATCATTCTCTATCCATTTTCTCTTCTCTCCTACTTCTCTCCTCCCTGCTTCTTTCTTCCCTACTTCTCTCATTACCCAAACAAAGTGTTAAAGCAAAAAATTATAAATATTTGGCTAAACTATACTTTTGCTCTACCTCCCAACCCTATCGCTCTGTTCCTTCCATCCCAATTCCCCTTCAACTACGAAACCCTAATCTCACTTCTCTTAAGATCAACACCAGTCAATGTCACACTTCCAAAACCCTACCATATTGTGCCCCAATCGTTCGTGCATTGGAAAATAATTCATACCCCGAAACAGTGCAAGGTGCTCTCTCTCTACCTCCTAACCCCATCGCTTTGTTCCTTCCATCCCAATTCCCCTTCAACTACGAAAGCCTAATCTCACTTCTCTCAAAATCAACACCAGTCAACGCCACACTTCCAAAACCCTGCCATATTGTGCCCCAATCGTTCGTGCATTGGAAAACAATTCAAACCCCAAAACAGTGCAAGGTGCTCTCTCTCTCTTTCTATACATATATATATATATATATATATATATGATAAACTAATTAACTTTTTGCGAATTTTGCATTTAGATGGCAAGATGAATGATTTAGGAGTTAAAATTGCGCTTTCCATGTTGATATTCTACAAAAAAAGTAACCATGTTTCCTTGTTCCTCTCTTCATAAATTCAATTTAATTTTTTCTTTCTATTTATTTTCGGAATTCGTAGGAATTTTGTGTGCCTTATCATTTTTTATTGATGTTTGTTCATTGTGCTTATATTATTTGCTGAACTTGGTTTCATTCATACACATATGCAGGGGTTAGGGTTTTGTTGTTTTGAATGTGTTGAAGGTAGATTTGGACGGGAAGAAGGAAGACAAAAGGAGGAAAGACCACGGAGGAAGAGAAAGAAGAAGAGATAGAAAGAGAAAATGAGAGAGAGAAATGACGGCGGGTATATCCAGTTTCCAATAGGTATATCCAGATTCCGGTGAGTTTGATGTAAACGACCAACTTGGAACGATTTTAAAACTTAAAGGACCAAATCAGGAATTTTTTTTTTTTTTTATCAAAACCTAAAATGTTGAAAGTGAAAAGATGAATCGTAGAGGGAAAAGAAAACAAAGTAGGGAAGATGAGAGAAAAATTGTATTGTCATTACTGAAAAGAAAACTAAAGCTGGGTTAGCTTTATATACAAAGTGAGTTACAAGAAGAAGTCAACAAACTAGCTAACTAAAACAACTGAAACTAACTAACTAATTTATAACTAAATTAGCTATTTTGACACCCACTGCAAGCAAGAATTGGATATCTAACATTCCAAGCATGAAAATGAACTTCTGAAAAGGACCAAGAGAAAGAGGTTTTATCAGAACATCAACCAGCTGAGATTTAGTGGAGATAGGCAATAAATGCAGAACACCAGATTGAACCTTATCGCGGAAAACATGGCAATCAATCTCGATGTGTTTGGTACGTATGTGGAACACCGGGTTGGCGACGATGTGGAGAGCAGATTGATTGTCACAATAGATGATGGTTGGCTGAGGATGAAGGATGTAGAGATCTTGTAATAAATACAGTATCAACCAGGCTTCACATGTTTCGGGAGCAAGATCCCGATATTCAGCTTCAGAAGAGGAACGTTAAAACAATGGTTTGTTTCTTACTTTTCCAAGAAATTAGAGAAGAATCTAGGTAGAAGCAGTACACTGTAATGGACCTTCGAGTGTCTTGGCATGCACTCCAATCCGAGTCGTTGTAACCTTTGAGGTGCAGGTCAGATGTAGAAGGAAAGAACAAGCTTTTACCGGGGCCTCTCTTGACATAACGCAGGATGCGAAGTGCTGCTTGATAGTGAGTCGTGGTGGGATCTTGGAGGAATTGACTGAGTAGGCTGACCGCAAAACACACATCTAGACGAGTATGTGCTAAGTAAAGCAAGCGACCAATGATTCTGCGATATAGACTTGGATTAGTCATGAGTTCACCAGAAGCTTTGTGCAAATTGGACTTGTAGTCCACTGGGGTGGAGCTGGGCGCGGCTGCAAGGAGGCCTGTATCTTAGAGGAGGTCAAGAGTATGTTTACGTTGATAGAGACTGATACCTTTGCAGAACCTTGCCACTTTAAAACCAAGGAAATATTTTAATGGACCCAAGTCCTTTATGTTGAACTTTGTATCTAGCAACTGTTTGATGTGATCAATCCTAGGAGGATCATTTCTTGTGAGAATTAGGTCATCCACATAGACCAAGATAGTAGTAAACTTTGAATCCACAGATTTTACAAATAATGAGCAATCAGCCTGAGATTTAAAGTAACCTGAATCAAGGAGGACTTGGGTGAGCTTAGCATTCCATTGCCGACTGGCTTGTTTATGCTCATAGAGATATCTCTCTAATTTTCAAACCAAGTGAGGATCGGGTAAGGGAAGGCCGGGTGGAGGCTTCATGCATATTGTCGAAATTGGACATCAGGAGGTGAGAAAAACTAGAAATCGAACATCGTATTTCCAGAATCAAGAACGAACACTGCGAGGTGAAGAAGAGAACAAGAACAATGATCAACACCGCGAGATGAAGAATCACTAATCGACGAAAGTGCACAGCGAAGCTCCCAAGAAAGAAGTGATTGATACCATGTTAAAAGTGAAAAGATCAATCCTATAGGGAAGAGAAAATATTGCAGGGAAGATAAGAGAAAACTGTATTCTCATTACAAACAAGAAAACTAAGAATGCGTTTGATTTGCATAAAAATAAGGGACATGACAGGACAAGAGTACTTGTTCTATGATTGATTCAAAAAATGGTTATCATACAACACAAAATAATGAATGAAGGACAACACAAAAATTCATATTTTTGTCCCTCACCAAACTATGGAACAAAAACTTATTCATAGAACAAACTATGAAAAAAATAAAAATGCCCACTTATTTTCCATCAACTAATCTCTCTCTCTCTCTCTCTCTCTACGTAACGTATGTCATGTAATGATATAAATTATATTATATATTATAATTATTAGATAACATAATATTATATCTCCTCAAAAAAAAAAACATAATATTATATATTATTATATATAATACTTATTATAGGTAATTGGACAATGTTAAAACGTAATGTATATAAATTATATTATATATGTATTATAATTACAATTATTATATAACCTAATATTATATATAAAAATTATTTAATATACTTTTAAATAATATTATATATTATAAAGGGTATTTAAGTAAAATTTATACTATTTTACTTGTTCTGTTTATTGTCCACCAAACATGATACGGGACAAAGAGTTGTGATGTGATTCAAGTGTAACACCCATTCCCTTCTCGAACGATTATAAAGCCGAAAATAATATTAATGTGAAAAATACAGGTTTTATTTCTTTCCCTTTTCATAATGATGATGAAATGAGATTTGTTAAATGACTAATAATAATAAACATAGGTTCACCATGCATTTCTAGAAGTCATACAAAATTAAAGTACAGAAATAGAAACGATATTGAATACAGACATAGGTCTAAGCCTAACGGATAATAAGTACATAAGTAAGTACTAGGAGTTACAACTTCTCGAAAGGTGCAACTGAAAATTGGACACAGTCTGGCCAAGACAAAACAACCTAAGGAGTCCCGCTCCGGACTCAAAGTAGACGTTGAGCTGAGTCGTCGTCGCGTCCATCTTCTCAAGCAGAACAACAATACAAGCAGAGAGGATATATAGATATGGGTGAGATTCCCAATCATTAACACAGCAAAATAGCATATGTAAAAACAGGACAACACACCAAGTAACAACATACCCAACATGCATACCATAAATCTCAATATATCATGTTAATCAATTAGCGGCATAAAACATCTTCGAAAATGAAATAGTGATGTACAACAAGTAAATGTAATCACCAACAACCATGTATTGTAATTCGATGTACATGACTCAATGCCATATGCCACAAGGGTAAACTCTGACCCCTACTCCATGGAGCTAACAAAACGTAGGAGAGAGTGAATGGAAGGATATGTTCCGTGTATGCCAGCCATGGGTAAGAAGCTATAACATTCGTAACGTGCACGTATATGGCTTTACAGAAACACTCTACACCAAACATGAAAAGTACGACATTTAGTCAAGGATATCAGTGTATTGCTCGGATTCGCCATGACATATAAGAGTTACCAACAGGTCACATGTCAGCCTTTCCAACCCTGATACCTCCAAGACCATTTAAAACGTCGCCGTAAGATTCGCACCAGCATCAAGGTGTAAGCTAAACTCCTAGGCTCAAGGCCTTACAAATTATGCAATGAAATGCCAATGTTTACACAAAGCATATGCGATAAAGCAATGTCTATTCACCGGATAAACCTTAAGGTTCACTAAGGTTCTCTTCCTTAGGAACTATACGCATCTTTGAATTATAAAACTTTTATCGACCGGATAAATCTCGTGATCCCTCAGGGATTGAGTCATCACAAGACTGAAACAATTGAACGACGTTCTTGGATCCGAATCACAGGTCCGTCATCGAACTACTGTTTTAAAATCCAAAACGTTTCATGTTTGTGTTTGTGTCTTATGGATTACATCTCAAGTCCTAAGTGTTATGAAGAAGGATTGAGAATCCACTTAGATAAGTCTTCGATCCTTTCTAAGATATTAATTCCTTGAGTTTCAAGTAATGAAATAAGTATTGATTCACTTAAGTCTTATGAAGGAATTGATGAACTAAATCAACAATGGTATAGTGCATGGTCATGTTCCACCATATACTATACTTAATTGTCTCTTTTCTTTTACTCTAAGTTAATTACTTAACTTAGATTTCCGTGCGTAAAACTTTACAATTTGAGATAAAAACTCTCGATTTAAGACTTTGTAAACCAAAACCTTCCTAATTGAAAACTCATTTGATTTAAAAGAACTTTGTTACTTGCTTGAAGTAAAGTACCTTAATTAATTTGAAAAGAGTTTTTCCTTACTAACTTAGTGTAAAACCGTGATCTAAGTAAGCGTAAATGAAATGGAATCTCATTTTATTTTAAAACACTTGTTTAATTGATTAACTATGCCTAAAGTAAAACATATTTTCACTTTAGTTAAAAAACACTTGAGGGCTGAAACCCTAATTGATTCTTTGGATCAAAATCACAAGCACGACCACGAACACCATCATGAGCACAACACCACCACCACAACCACCACGAAAACCACCTCAAGTCAGCCACCACCATAAGGTTCCTCATCCCAAGCTCGTGGCTGCAACCTCCTCCGGGAGCTCGCACGACCACGATTGCGAACTTTGCCATAATCACAAGAACAATGTGTAAAAAACATCGTTAACCTTAGGGCAATACCAAAACCAAAGAGATTCAAAGGGAAAAGCTCGAAGAACACGAAGAACGCAAAGTCGACATGTTAGGGATTCGAGCTTACCTTCGAGAAATCAAGAAATCAACCGGTGAATCTTGAAGTACTCGAAGCCGTGATCGCAATAATGTAGTCAGAATCATGATCCGATGCTCCAAACTCCTCCTATTTAAACTTTCTCTCTATAAGAAGCCTCTCTTTCTCTCTCTACGTTCTCTGGACCTCAAAAACACACAAGTTTCGTCCCAAGAGAAATGAAAGAAGAAAACTTAAGGGGTGGTGTCAGGCTGTCCACGCTTGAGGGTGGAAAAACTCCACGCTTCAACGTGGGCACGCTCTGACGTGGGAAAACTCCACGCTTGAGCGTGGAGCGCTGATTGCCACGTCCCTGCCACGCGTCGCGTGCGTGCTGACATGTGCACCCCCACGCGTCCACTCTCCACGTTTTGACACGCAACTACTCACGCTCGAGCATCAACAGTCAAGGTTTAAGCGTGGGATTTCTCCATGTCTAAGTGTTGGACGCTGATCAGAACTGTTCTTTCACGTTTTTGCACGTTCTAAGCTCGTTCCAAGGCCAAATTGTACCATATTTGAACCGTGGTTTTCTCAACACATAAGAACATAATTAAGCCATTAGACATGCTTAATTAATGTCCCACACCTTAATCAAGAAAAAAGGTGTTGCATTACTACCCCCCAAAAGAATTTCGTCCCCAAAATTCGTCGTACCTTTAAAACAAGCTCGGGTACTGCTGTCTCATGTCCTCTTCTTTTTCCCATGTAGCATCTCCCATCGTTGCATCCTATATGACCTGACTAAGGGAATCTGCTTTCCGTGGAGTTCTTTCACCCTACTATCCTCGATCTGTACAGGCAACGCCTTATATTCTAAGTTCTCAAATATCTATATCGATTCAGGCTTTATCACGCGTGATGGATTGGGATAGTATTTTCTAAGTTGGGAAACATGGAAAACATCATGGATATTGGATAGGTTGGGAGGTAAAGCAATTTGGCAGGCAACTGGACCAATTCGACGAAGGATTTGAATTGGTCCAATGAATCTAGGGGTAAGCTTTCTGGATTTGATTGCCCTGCCAATTCCAGTTCTTGGAATGACTCTCATAAAGACATGGCCGCCTTCCTGGAACTCCAAGGGTCCCCTCCTCTTGTCACTTTAGCTCTTCTGCCAATCCCGTGCGACTTTCATCTTTTCCTGAATCTTCTACACTTGCTCTGTTGTTCGCTGCACCATCTCTGGGCCTATCAACTGATTTTCCCCGGCTTCATACCAACAGAGTGGGATCCTGCACTTTCTTCCATACAGTGCCTCGTAAGGCGCCATGGCGATACTCCAGTGGAAACTTTTGTTGTATGTGAATTCAATCAGTGGAAGGAAATCGTCCCAACTTCCCGTGTTTTCCAAAACACATGCTCTTAAAAGGTCCTCCAAAGATTGAATCGTTCTTTCAGGCTGACCATCCGTCTGTGGATGATAAGCTGAACTCATCCTTAGCTTAGTTCCCAAAGCACTGTTCAGACTTTGCCAAAACCTGGAAGTAAATCTTGGATCTTGGTTCGAAATTATAGTTGAAGGTGCTCCATGCAACTTGACAACTTCCTTGATGTAAATCTGGGTTAACCTTTCCAGAGAATAACTCTGGTTGATTGACAGGAAATAAGCACATTTTGTAAGCCTGTCAACGATTACTCAGATTGCATCACACCTCTTTTGCGTCCTTGATAGTCCGGAAACAAAGTCCATTGCAATGCTATCCCATTTCTATTCTGGGACGTCCAATGATTGCAATAATCCTGCTAGTTTCTGGTGTTCAATCTTTGCATTTTGACACACCAAACAGGATTGGACATACTCTGCTACCTCCCTGGCCACCAGAACACCCTCTTTAGATCTTGGTACATCTTCGTAGCCCCTGGATGAAAGCTTAGCTTGCTCTTATGTGCCTCTTCCAAGATCATCTTCCTAATCTTTATATCCCCTGGCACACAAATCCTTTCTCCAAACCTTAGGATTCCATCAGTACCTTTCTCAAACTCTGAAGTCCTTCCTTTTTCTACCATTTGGTTCATTTCCTGTAGGTACTAATCTTCTCCTTGCTTCTTCCAGATTAAGTTCAGGAAATCACTGGTGATAATGACCATCCCTAAACTCATCTTATCTCTGAATAGCTCCACGTCTAGATTTAGATCTCTAAACTGTTCCAACAGTTCCAGCTCCTTCACCATCATAGCGGACATATGCAATTCGCTACCACGTTGGCCTTCCCTGGGTGGTATTGCAGATCGAAATCATAATTCTTTATGAATTTCATCCATCTCCTCTGCCGCATGTTTAACTCCTTCAGGTCGAACAAATATCTTAAACTTTTATTGTCGCTAAACACACTGAATTTAGCACCATAGAGATAGTGTCTCCATATCTTCAATGCAAACACAATCGCGGCCAACTATAGGTCATGGGTTGGGTAACTCCGTTCATGCACTTTTAGCTGTTTGGAAGCATGGGCTACCACTTTCCTCTCTTGCATAAGTACGCAACCCAAACCTTGATACAATGCATCACAATACACATCAAACGGCGTCGATGGATCTGGTAAGACTAGTACTGGAGATGTTGTTAACCTCCTTTCAGGTCTTGGAAACTAGTCTCACACTTTTCTGTCCATTCATACGCTTTTCCTTTTCTCGTCAATTGCGTCAGAGGTAACGCAATCTTAGAGAATCCCTCAATAAACCTCCGATAGTATCCAGCTAGCCCAAGAAAACTTCGGATCTCACTTACCGTCTTAGGGCTTTCCCACTTAACCATAGCTTTTACCTTCGCAGGGTCTACTGCTATGCCATCCTTGTTGATCACATGTCCAAAGAATTGTACCTCTTCCAACCAAAATTCACACTTAGACAACTTGGCATATAGTTGTCTGTCCTTAAGAACTTGAAGTACAACCCTTAGATGCTCTTGATGTTCTTCCTTTCCTGAGGAGTAGATAAGGATGTCATCGATGAAAACAACGACAAACTTATCAAGGTACGGTCTAAAGATCCTGTTCATATAGTCCATAAACACTGCCGGAGCATTAGTCACATCGAAAGGCATAACTAGATACTCATACTGTCCGTATCGACTCCTGAAAGCTGTTTTCGATATATCATCTTCTTTCACCCTTATATGATGATAACCGGATCTCAAATCTATCTTCGAAAACATTGTTGCTCCCCTCAGTTGGTCCATAAGATCATCGATCCTTGGCAACGGGTACTTGTTCTTGATCGTGACCTTGTTAAGCTGTCAGTAGTCCATACACAACCTTGAACTACCGTTCTTCTTCTTGACGAACAACACCGGCGCTCCCCACGGCGAAACACTGGGTCTTATAAACTGCTTCGTCAGCATATCATCTTGTTGTTTCTTCAACTCTGCCAACTCTGTTAGGGACATTCGATAGGGTGCTATTGAAATCGGTCCTGCTCCAGGCACAAGATCGATGGCGAACTTTATCTCCCGCTTGGGTGGCAAACCTGACACATCATTCGGGAAAATGTCTGGAAACTCACGCACCACCGGCAAAGCATCTAGACTTGGAGTCTCCTTGGCTTCCAAAGAAAACAGCACCATGCACTCTCATGATCGTACTCCTCCCGAAATACCATCACGGGCAGGCAATGATCCAGATTGCTCGGAAAAGCGGAGGATTTTATTTGAACAATCTAGTACAACATGGTTGGCCGAAAGCCAGTCCATGCCTATGATAACATCAATCTGTTACATAGGCAGACAAACTAGGTCGATAAGAAAAGATCGGTTCTCTATAACGACCAGGCATTGTAAACAGACCAATATGGTTATTGGGAATCACCCATAGGTGTAGAAACAGTCAAATCATATGGTAATGACGAAACAGGCAAACCCAAATGATCTATACACGCTAAAGAAATAAAGGAATGTGTAGCCCCTGAATCAAACAAAACAGATAAGAGTCTCCCAGCTACTAAGCAGTTACCTTGCATCAGATTGGGACATTGAGAGGCTTCAGATCCTCTAACAGCAAACACTCTTCCCGTCGTCTGTGGCCTGCCCTGTTGGCTCACCACAGGTTGTCTTGTTCCTGCATCCTGAGTTCTTCCGCCTTGTTCTTGAACTTGAACCCTACTAGTACCCCCTTGTCGACAGTCTTTGGCATAGTGGCCCCACTTGCCACAACGGAAACAACCGACACTAGCTGCTCGAGGACAATCCTTCACTAGATGCGGTCTGCCGCATCGAAAACATGTCAAGACTCCTGGTTGTCCTTGTATGTTGCTCCCCCTTACAGAAACTGTTGTTTGTTGACCTGGGCGACTGTAAGGCTTCGCCCTTGGTTGGAACTTTCCCCCGCGACCTTTCTGACCAACACTTCTGACTAGTTCACCACTTCTCACCTGACCTTGTGTAACTCCCTCTTGATCATGCCCTTCCAGCACTGTACACTTTTCAATCAGCTCTGGGAATGATCGGATGCTTAATAGTAGCATCGCTCTTTTCAACTCAGGCTTCAACCCGTCTTCGAACCTTCTACACACACCAGTCTTCATCCAGGTGCACCTGATAGAACAAAGCGAATTTCAGCAGCGCCTCAAACCTCATGGCATATTCTCCCACTGACCTCTGTTCCTCCTTCAGGCTCAGGAACTCTATCTTTTTCTCTTGACGGACACTCCTCGGGAAATACTTTTCCAAGAAGCTCTCTCTGAACACGTCCCAAGTCAGCATCTTCCCTTCAGTCTCTAGTAGTCTTTGCTTGTTCCTCCACCATGCTTTTGCCGCTCCGACCAACATGAAGGCAGCATATGTGACCTTCCTATTCTCTCTACAGTGGGTGGCAACAAAGACCTTCTCAATCTCTTGCAGCCATAGCTCAGCAGCTTCCGGATTGTACTCTCCATAAAATTGGGGAGGATTTCCCTTCATAAATACGTTCAGACCAGTATCGACCATCTCGTCTCCTCTCACCAGATGTAGTTGTTGTTGTCTAGTGTCCCTTTCTTCTTGTCGTTGCATGTACTGAGCATTCTACTGCGTCTGTTGCAGCATGGCAGTGGCCAAATCCCTCATGGCCCTCATCGCTTCGTTCTGATCTCCGCCACTTTCGGTTCCCAAGGTATCACCATTATGGTTGAAGTCCCTAGTTCCAGCTGGTGTTCCTCTTCCTTTACCACGTCCTCTAACCATCTAGCTTCCTATGAAAAGGAGCTATCAGTTCCAATTCATACGACATATAATAGCACTTGACAGTTAAACATATCATATGCCTTATGAATGAAAACAGTTATCACACTTTGATAACTCGCGCATTAGACACTCTACCCAAAACCAGACATAGTTGATACAACAGGGGTATCAACCGTTCAAGCCAGTACACTTTCTAGACCACACAGTTCAATATTAGAATCGAACTGCTCTGATACCACCAAATGAGACGACCCGTCGTCCAATTAAAGAACCTAAGATATTAACTAACCTTAAACCGTATTATAAACGTTAGTGCGCTTTATTAACCCGAAGCGAAGCAGAAAGATGAAAGTAGAAAGAACTAAAAACTAAACTAAGCACGCAACTTATCAGAGTAACGCAGTTCAACTGTAAAGGATATATATACATGCGTCAGTTGCCCCATCAGTAGGGTTGCAGTAGTAATATATACAAGCATCAGTACATTGGAAACTAAAATAAAACAAAATACATCAAATGACAGAGAAAGACTCTCGTGCTTTCAATACTCACCACCCTCGCTGAAAATACATCAAAAATCCTCACAGCACACTCCTAGCACAAACGCACTGGCGGAAATCCCGTCACCGACGATGACGATATCCTGAACTACCTCGTTCTTCACCATAAATGCACCTATAGACCCGCAGGGGCACATACTCTAACGGGGAGCTCATGTCCTCCTCTGGTACAGAAACTCAAAACCTCTCGGGGTTGGCGTTCGTAGCTCGTCCACCGGGATCAGGCTCGTAAGGAGTGCCATCCATCTCCTCAGCGTCTGGTTCCCCCGCGGGGTCTTCCCATAAAGTAAAAGAAAACACATAGAGAAAAGACAGGGATATAAGAAACATGCATCATCAAACATGGGAGAGGGGCTGTAGTACAGTCTATACACATGTAGCACACAGCAACAGAAAAACATGCAACATTCCAACAACCATATCTCGAGTCACACGTCACATCCATCTCAAAAGTCATTCTCTCAGATCAAACCTCTACGAGGGATACTAACCCCTATATGCATGTTGGCCGATTTCATCATGTCCCCAGTTGGACATCCTCGTCGGGATCAATAACGTCCCCAGTTGGACATTCCCGACAGGATCAATAAAACACGACCCCACTTGGACATCCTCGTAATGATCAATAAAGCACATCCCCACTTGGACATCCTCGTAAGGATCAACAACGTCCCCAATTGGACATCCCGCCTCAGGATCGGTGGTACACATCTCGCCCCCATTTGGGCATCCCCCATTGGGATCAAATATGCTATGATATGCAACAAACATCCATCACAGGTTGATATCGGAACCTCACACCTAAGCACCTGGCCACAGCCACGATGCATTGCATCCACATCAACATCATCATCAACATCAACACGACGCCTTGCGTCCACGAGCCACAACTCCATAGTAAGAACCGCGACGGTATCAACCTGCACAACACATCAGTCTCACCATACTCTCATCAACATCAACATCAACCAATTGACAATAATAACATCATCATAGCAATAAGCATGCGAATACACCAATCATCATATAGGCAGATAAATAATTAATCACATAGGCAAAGTAGCATGCACATCACATCAACCTCAACAACAACGTCATCTAGCCTAGGGTATTAATTTAGCGGTGATAGCCCCAAAGATACCTACACCTAGGGTTTAGGTACTTTGTCCAGGGCTCAACCTATAGTCGGGTTTAAGGCTCCCCTACACATGTATACATTCTACATTATGCTTGCCTTCCCAACGATAACAGTCTCTTTGTCCCCACCCGAAAGATTATACGACCTCGACCACGAACACGAACACGATCACGAGCAAAACACCACCACCACCACCATAACCACCATGAAAACCACCTCAAGTCAGACACCACCACGTGATTCCTCAGCCCAAGCTCGTGGCTGTAACCTCCTCTAGGAGCTTGCACGACCACGATCACGAACTTTGCCCAAATCACAGGATCAACATGTAAACAACATCGTTAACCTTAGGGCAATACCAAAACCAAAGAGATTCAAGGGGAAAAGCTCAAAGAACACGAAGAACGCAAAGTTGACGTGTTAGCGATTCGAGCTTACCTTCAAAAAATCAAGAAATAAACCGATGAATCTTGAAGTACTCGAAGCCCTGATCGCAATGGTGTAGTCAGAATCACGATCCGATGCTCAAACTCCTCCTATCTTAGCTTTCTCTCTTTAGGAATCCTCTCTTGCTCTCTCTACGTTCTCTGGACCTCAAAAACACACAAGTTTCATCCTAAGAGAAATGAGAGAAGAAAACTTAAGTGGTGCTCCCAGGATGTCCACTCTTGAGCGTGGGAAAACTCCACGCTTTAGCGTGGGCATGCTCTAATGTGGGAAAACTCCAAGCTTGAGCGTGAAGCGCTGATTGCCATGTCTCTGCCACGCGTCACGTGCATGCTGACACATGCACCCCCACGCGTCCACTCTCCATGTTTTTAAGTGCAACTACCCATACTCGAGCATCAACGATCAACGTTTAAGCATAGGATTTCGCGACGTCTAAGCGTTGGACGCTGATCAGAACTGTTCTTTCACGTTTTTGCACGTTCTGAACTCGTTCCAAGGCCAAATTGTCCCAAATTTGAACCATGGCTTTCTCAACACATAAGGAACATAATCAAGCCATTAGATATGCTTAATTAATGTCCCACACCTTAATCAAGAAAACGGGGTGTTACATAAAACACTTATTAGCTTTCAAAAATATTGAAGTTCAAGAACAAACTCATGTTCTTATTTTTGTAACCATTAAGGCCGAATGCTATACCATGTGGAATGTGAAGATTTTGCTTCACTAACTTGTCAAGTAATAGCTCAAAATGATCACAATATCATGATGAACAATAATCATACATCATTCAACCATAAACAAGCATAAAAATCCTTACTTGATCTAGAGTTCAAAGTATGGTTTTCAACATACATGAAAACATTTTTGCATCCAAGCATACATCATCATAAACATATACTAAGCATGGAAACATTATTACAACCATGTTCTCAAGGAGAACTTCACCCATAAAGTAGTGAACCCAAGCTAGGGTTTCACCCAAACAAAGCTTAAACAACCATTTTTATCCTCCACCAATTTTGGTGTGATGAGGTTCACTCCCCATACCTTTAGTGAAGAGGTTTAAGTGAAAGGAAACTCCAAGCTCCTTAAAAGAAAAGATGGCCGAACCCTAATGTAAATGAAGAACTAGAAGATGACTAATCAAGGTAATAAGTAAGGAAATGAAAGGAAAAAGGATTTAGAAGCTCACCAACTCAAGAACAAGTTCAAGGTTAGCTTGATGTTCTTGATGATCAAGAACACACTTCACCAAAACAAGAAACTTCTTTCACCAAAGTTGATCCTTGGATCAAGACAAGATGAAGTATGGTTTTAGAATTGAAGAAAGAAGTTTGGTTGATGATTTAGGATTAAGAATCGAATGGATGAAGAAGAGAGAGAAGAAAGGATTTTGAAGTTTTTAAGAGAAAGATGTGTTAGATCTTTAGAAGATGTAAAATGAAAGTGAATAGGTGTTTTTGTGAGGTTATGACTGAATGGCCTTGGTGTGTTTATGACTAAAATCAAGCTAAAGTGTGATAGAAAATGAAGGGCCAATTGATTTAATGGAAGTACATAGGTATTGCTTCCATAACAAAATTTGTAGAGACTAACCAAATGTAGGTAGTTTAGCTTTTTCCATGAAAGAAAAGTTGTCAAAGTGAAAGTTGTCATGAATTGACAAAAAGATGATTGTCCATACTCTACTTTATTGTAGAGAGTTACAGTTAGATTTTAGGTTGAAAATTCAGACGAAAACCGATATGTGTTTTCCACTGACAGCAAAATTTTACTAATCAGAAAACCTAATTTTGACTTGTGAACGAAATGGTTAGGTTTTATATCGAATTCCCGACGACTTTGGTTATTTTGAAATATTTCACTAAAAGTGAAATAATATGTATTATTCGGGCGAAGTATTAAATCGGAAAATCGACGAAGTCGAGAACGGACATGTAGAGACAAAATCTGACACCGGATGAGAGACACAGATCACCTAAGTGTGGTGTGTCAGCGGGTGAGTCACCACCATGGCTCACCACAAGTCATGATTACATCCTAAAATATGTAAGATATTTATGGCTATAAAGACCATTTTGCCCTTAGCCTTTTTGTGAAATACCATTTTGGTCCCTGTGTGATTTTACTCTTTTGTCCCTAAGAATAATGGAATCACACCTTTGCCCTTATGACTTACCATTTTCATGATTGCTTTTCTAACATATCTAAGATATTTAGGGTAAGAAGGACCATTTTGCCCCTAGGAACTAATGGAATGCCATCCTTGTCCTAGTGAGTCACCATAGTCATCATGACTTCTTTGAAAATATCTAAGATTCCTTGCGAAAAGACCAAAATACCCTTGGACTTCTTTATGAATTCCATTCATGTCCAACCAATGTTTTGACAACTACAAGTTATCAGTGACTCTTCCGACTCAAAATAACATGGCAAGCTCAAAATAATATCTTATGATCATTAAGCTCATAATTGAAATTTAAATATGAATTTTCAATTATTAACTATTCTTACGATTATTATTAATTAGGTTGTGTTCTCAGTCAAGTTATTTACACAAATAGTTAAAAGGCAGCTATAGGAATTTGGGATGTTACATCGAACATTTGTCTTGTGTTGTTGTCCTTGTCCTATACCTCAATGCGAATCAAGCTCACCTTTATATACAAAGTGAGTTATAAGAAGAAGTTCAACGAACTAGCTAACTAAAATAGTTGAAACTAACTAACTAATTTAGAACTAAATTAGCTATTTTAACATAAAATAAAGAAAAGATAACAAAAATATAGTTTAGCTTAAATATTTCTACGCAATCGCGACAGGTAAAGGCTAGCTTAATATTTTTTTGGCAAAATTACATTTTTTATCCCTTAAGTTAATTGTTTTGTTCAAATTGATCCCTTAACTTTTTTTTGTAACAAACTAGTTCCTTATGTTTACCAACGTTAACAATATTGGCCTAAGTGTTACTCTCCGTTCAACTCCATTAAACGTATCCGTTAAGTGCACAGCTGGGCATATTAAGTGGCTAGTGACCTGGTTGTTATCATTGGGGGTGTATGAGTTATCTTCCTCCCCCTTAAATGGTGACCTAGAGTTCATGGTTCACAATCTTCTTCCCTACAACCATGGCTACAAAGCTTGGTTTACATCTATCTTACTCGGACACCGATTTGAAGTCGCCAAAACGATGTTGTTTTGGCCAAGCCACTAAGCCAGTAGCATATCAGTATCATGTTGGATACTTAACGGACACGTAGGACCGTTTGAGGCGGTGTTTACTAATGTTTAGGTCAACATTATTAATGTTTGTAAACATAGGAGACTTATTTGTCACAAAAAAAGTTCAGGGACCAGAATGAAAAAATAATTAAGATAAAGGACCAAAAAAATAATTTTGCCTATTTTTTTTAATGAACAAAAGGGCTAAGCCCTAATAGAGAGAAACCTAGAAACCTCTAGGAAATCAAGTACAATCAACATCTGTCCTAAGGCATGTAAAATAAAACTAGGGGGAAAATATGAAGCCACTTGTACACAATTACTTTGTTTTTTTCAATTTAAAAAATTTAAGAAGTAAGAAGAACCATGTAAATGCATTATCCAATTGAAATCTAATACAGTACTATAATATCAATCCAAGTCGGGTTATGTGGGCCTTGTATGACATTCGCCCTTTGCCCATTGACAACCTATTCCAGGAAGGAAGAAGACCATGAAGTTAAAGAATATATATATATATATATATGGTAGTTCCCACCAAGAAAAAACAAGTTGTCACAATTAATGAGTTAAACCACCCAACTTTCTCACACAACTTTCTCACGGGTAAGGACATAGACATTATAATTATTTATTCACACTCTTTAATAATAAATTATTATTGTTTCAAAAAATAATAAATTATTATTTTAAATCATTATTTTACAAAAGTATCATTACTTTAAAAAAAGTGAATAAAAAATTATCAATTAATAAAAAGTATGAATAAACAATAAAAAATAATAAGAATGGTCTACTAACGAGCTCCAACATAATTGTTAAATAATTGAGTTCGTTAAACATGTTAGAAATTTAATTTCTATCAGTGTGTATGAAAAAATCTTTATTGAAAAAATCTATATCTATTTTTAGGATTTTTTCATATTGAAAAGTTTTAATATTTAACTATGGATGCAAGGATATTCTTAATTCATATTAAAAAAAAAAAAAGACAATTACCTTATCCGCTACTTATCGGTCCGTGATTGACTGATTGTTACACAGGGATATTTTTTCTCTAGAACGAGACCAAATCGTTATACATTTATTATTATAATATTTATTTATTTCTTGATTTAAATTTTAAACCATTGAATTCAGTTCTATCGTCATCCACGAATAAATTAAATAAATGGGCTTGCTTCTGGCGGTTGGCGCCTTGACTAGTAGGTATATACTCCTATGTCAGTAGCTACTTTGACGATTGGAAAACAAAACTGAAATTAAAATTCTCCACGAAATGAGAATAGCTGCCTTCACTTAAATAATTGGAATTTGGAAGTTGTTAAATTTTTTATTAAAAAATTAAGTATATTATTTTTAAAATATTAAATATATTAATTTTTAATAATTTGGTAGTTTTTTCTTTTTTTTGGGCTTAGGCCCGTTGAGAAAATAAATACTAGTTAGTATTATTGTTATTTGATTGTATAGAATAAAATAACTAGTAAAATAAAGATAGATTCCATTTCAAAAATTATATTTATATATTGAGAAATCAGACAACTGGATTAATAAATATATAAATTGTGATTAATAATATTATGTAATATTTGATGAGTTAATTAATATTATCAGAATTATAATTAATAATATATAAAATATAATTAATGTTATCAAAATTATAACATGAGAGATGGGTATTGTTATCAGAAATGTTAGTAATATATTTTTTCATTTTTTTTTTCAACACATATTCTCTTATTAGTTGAAATTCATGTGAATCTTATAAAATTCAAATGTAATTCACATGAATTTCAACTAATAAAATGAGATGGGTCTAAAGTGTTAAAAAAAGTGTATGAGGTTAGCAATTCTGTTAATGTTACGTTGACGTTTTTAAATTAGTCAAAGTATAGATGGGGCCATTTAGCTGTTGTGGTTCACGTTGTTTTTTCTTTTTAAATGTAAGGGAAACTTCTCTGAGATTTTGGAGTACCCAGTTGGTATCTTTGTTTGAATCTTGGAAATGGTTTCGTTTGGGAGAAGGGGGATAGTAATGTCTTCTTTCCCAGCGAAGGTTTGAGGCACTTATAGTTCCAACGTTCAACTCACCTGGTTTGACTGCTTGGTTTAAAACCTGTTAAGGTAGTTGTTGTTGTTGTTTTTTTTTCTTTTTCTTTTTGTAAATTTGTATCTCTAATCATTAGGGTTTTGTGAATCTTCCCAACTTTCTTTGAAACTGAAAATTATAACATGGGTTCCCACCATTCAAAG
Source organism: Ammopiptanthus mongolicus (assembly GCA_039655645.1). NCBI lineage: Eukaryota > Viridiplantae > Streptophyta > Magnoliopsida > Fabales > Fabaceae > Ammopiptanthus > Ammopiptanthus mongolicus. The sequence goes on along the minus strand of CM077344.1, from coordinate 16,811,617 downwards.
AAAAAATCTCTCCTCACACAGTTCTGGAATTCAATTATTTGAATATGGAACTTGAAATATGTTGTACTTCTGTCGGTAGGCCTGGGTCATTTTTTGTTGTGTAAAGCAGTCACCCTATGTCTTTTTTTTTTTTTTTTCATTTTTTATTTCTTAATCTCTACATAATACTCGTTTTGTCATTTTCTTTTGTTTCTAACTCTCACACTGCAATTTTGCTTTTGTTTTGTTATGGCTTATATATTGAAATAAATTGTGCTATAGGAATAGGAGCAATGGTTAGTTTCGCGTGAGAAATTTGTGCTGAAGTTGCTGCATGCTTCTTAATGTGAAGTTATTATATAACCAGAGCATCCTTATTTTTAGTTCCTGCGAGTAACTTACTATTATGGTAGAGCATGATTTTTATAAGGGTTTTGCTAAGGGCACTAGTTAAGGAATCAAGAAGAGTTAAATTTTTATTGGAAAGATAAAATTATCACCTTTCAATTGTTGGAAATAGCAATGGTGTTTAATTATCTTGGTTCATGTATTTGTAGGTTCATGTATATAGATAGTATCATGCATGTACTTAGTAAGTATATAAGCATAATGTTGTTGCCAGGTGAAGTGCAAAAGCAGAATATCGAGCTATGACTCTTTTTGGTTAAAACAACTCCTTCAGGAGTTAAAGTAAATAGGTCCCACAAGGTTAATCCGTGATAACCAAGTTGCGTTGCACATTGCTTCAAATCCATTTTTTCATAAACATACCAAGCATATAGAAATTGATTGTTACTTCATTCGTGAGAAGATAGTTTTAGGAGAAATTGTCATTGCTTTTGTTAACTCCAGTGATCTACTTAAATATATCTTCACCAAATCTCTTTAAGGTTCTCGGAGCCATTATGTTTGTGACAAGTTTGAAGCATTTGACTTATGCACCAGCTTGAGAGGGAGGGTTGGAAATAGCACTGGTATTTAATTATCATTGTTCATGTATTTGTAGGTTCACGTACATAGATAGTATCATGCATGTACTTAGGATGTAGTACTCTTATTTATTGTCTTGTAAATATAAGTTGTAATTAATTCCAAGTGTATATAAATATTCAGCCTGCTGAGTGCTATTCACTCAAGCATTCCATTAAACCTTTGTTAAATTCTCTCTAAAGTCTCTCAAGTTCTATATTTTACGTACATCACATCTCACCATTTTCCAATAAAAACTTGCCTCTTTTAATTCCTTAACCAGTGCCCTAAGGACAATGATTAATATTTGCCTTCTTATAGTTATTTTTTTTGGGGTACTATTATAGATAATTCACTGTCTTTTACATAGGGAAGAGGAATGGATAGTATTCAGGATGAGGCAGATGAAAATAGTAAATCTCAGCATTCCTCATCTTCAGCTGTTGCTCTAGCAATCAAGGGTAACAAAAAAAGCAAATATGTAGTACAGTGGGCACTTAATAAGTTTGTTCCCGAGGGAAGGATTATCTTCAAGCTGATACATGTCCAAGCTGGTATAAAAGGAGTTCCAACACCAAGTAATATATGCATTTTGTGTTTATTATTTTCAAGAAAGATACAATTTTATTCATGCAAAGTTTCCAAATATTTTCTTATTACATTTAGAAGTCTCTAAATGAATGATAAGTGCAATAGTTATACTTGTATACTGAATAAATTGATTAATGTAGTTTGCTCTATTTGTAAAATGTTCAAGTAGTGTTCTGATTAGCAGTCTTGCACATTGTCTCAAAGTTTGTTATCATGAAGCAACAATCTTAACCCTGTCCTGAAATTCAACTTTTTATTAGGAAGAATGGGGCAGCAAGGATCAAAATCTTGACCACTTAGTCAGAGCCTCTAAAACCTTGTCATGGACTCTTCACATGGATGCTTTTTATTATATCTCTAACACTGGGGAATTTTTATATCTGCATTATTTTGCTAACATGACAAAACCTTAGTAAATACTTTTTGGTCATGTATCTTATTATCTTTTTTCTACTATTTAGAAGTTATCAGCACGGGAAGATTAGTGACTTATGTGGTCTAGAGCCCATTTGGATGAGATTTTTTTATTAAATTAACACTTATTTTTTAAATAAAAGTGTTTGTATGGGCTTTTTAAAAAAAAGCAAAATCAGGGAAAAAGAAGATCCTAGCTTTTAAAAAAAAAAAAGGAGATGAGGTAGAAGAGAGAGAGAGAGAGTGAGGACCAATCATGTTTTATGAAAATTGTTGGACACTAATGTCCCTGCAACAAATCTCAATAGAAGTCTTTTTTTAATGTTCATCCAAACGCAAAATAACTTCTGCTTCTACTTCTACTTCTACATCATAGAAGCCCTTTTTTAAAGCCTATCGAAACGGCCCCCTCATCTGTAGGTTTCAACATATCAAGTTGATTATGCATAGGTGACTACAGATGGTCGTTATGAATTATCAAGTGAAGATTGTGTATGACAACTTTCTATTTCATTATGATAATTTAACATTTTGTACTTCCAGTGGGAAATGTGATCCCTCTCTCACAAGTGCGTAGTGATGTAGTTACTGCTTTCAAAAAGGAAGTGGAGTGGCAGACAAATCAAATGCTTCTACCTTTTAAGAAAATGTGTGAGCAGAGAAAGGTCAGATATTATTGTTCATGGAGATTAACTAGAATAATAAATGCAAAATAGGAATTATATTCTTATATTGTTGGTGCAGGTGCATGTAGATGTTGTAGTGCTTGAATCAGATGATGTGGCAATTGCAGTAGCGGAGGAAGTAGCTAAGGGTCCTATAACGAAACTTGTTGTTGGAGCTTCATCTGGTAGCATATTTACAAGGTATTTATTGAAGTGCTGATGTTAAATGTTAATGCAACAATTGTACTGGTTCTTAAGGACCTCTGTTGAATTATTGAAAGAAGGTACTTCTATAATGACAACAAAATCTTTTTACTCTTTTCCTTGACAGATAATTCTTTTTGGGAAAAATCGTATACATTAGGAATCACAATACAGAACTAATCATCAATGAAGTCATGGGACCGATGATAGGGTTTAGGAGGACCAGTATTTTAATGTTACTATTGTTATCTTATCACAATATGGTACTTCATTGTGTGAAAATATTTAGAATGAATAGACCTAAGCTTTTGTTAGTGGACCTATATCATTGTCATAGTTGATTAGAAAACAATTGATTATCATAACTTCCGATATATGATGGGAATGCTTGACGGCTAAGGTGCCATTATCATTTTAAATCACTATTTCAAAAGAATGAAACCTTAGAATGGAATTAGGTGAAATACTTCATGCTAAAAAGTTATTTCTTTGTTAAACTTCTTGGCAAGGTATTCTTTAATCTCATCCTTACACTTTCAATTTAGCTCCTGTTTTGTCCCTTGTTAGATGACCTTTGCAATAAGTGAGAAACCCTATTAATGTAGGTGTATCAAATGAAATCTGCCGAGGTTATCTATTCCAAAATATAACTATTATCCTAAAAGTGTCAATAATTGATCTAGTACTCTATTATTTTGGCAATTTTGTTCAAAATGTGCAATCTCTTGGAGGCCTGATTCATAAGTTTGACAGTTATAAAATCCCTATTAACAATATTTTGATTATGTAGATAAATTTGATCCAGCCAGAAAAACTTTTCCTTCATTTTTCAATGCAAACTGCCCTGACAGACACCTAATTGAGGTGTGTGAAATACTTGAACCAGAGCTCCAACTTTAGATGAGAATGTTTGCGATTAAAACCATTCCTGAGCATCCACTTAACACTTTGAGCTTTTTGGATGAATTGTTTATCAATAAAAATATGGATCATTGGATATAGGTTAATTACTCTGTTGGCCCCTGAACTTTTCGGGGAAATTCAAATAGGTCCTTTTACTAAAAAAACTTTTTAATTGAGTCTCTAAACTTATGAAAATTTGTAACTGAGTCCTTCATACATATTTCCAGTAGGGTTCCATTATGTTTCCGATAGGGTTTCCTTAAGTGATCAATCCCAATAGGTCCTTATACTTTTTGAGAAAATTCATAAACTTAACGGAACCCTAACGGATATGTGTATGAGGGACTCAATTACAAATTTTTATAAGTTTAGGGACACAATTAATTGTTTTTAGTATAGGAACCTGATTAAATTTTCCCAAAAATTTCAGGGACCAACATTTATTTTTAGTTTATTTCCAACTTAGACCAGGTTTTAGATCTCTACATTTATCTGCTTAGTGCTTATAATGGTTTGATAGACCCCGTATGCAGGACCATGTAGAAAAGGTGAGATGATGGGGTGGAATTTGTAACAAACCTGCCAATGTGGAAGGTTTGTTAGAATGAGAATATAGGAGGGTTATATAACGTGGAAGGAGGAGAGAAGGGTAGACAATTATTCAGTAAAGGTTTGGGGTCATTTGGCTGGGGAGGAAGTAGAGCCTCTAAGTCTGCAGGTTTTATCTCATTTTTCAAGTTTTTCAGTTCAATCAAGGGAGGCTTTCCTTATTGTAAGGAGCTAGACTCCATTTTTTCTTGAGTGAGATTTCTGGTACCTATCAAAGCTCTCGATCTGAGAGCTGTGGGTACTTGATTACAAAAAAATATAAGACAAAGATGAAGGAGCAGTGGCAAGTCCAAATCTCGAAGAAATGTGGAGGACATTTGATAGCTCCAGGAAGGAATACAAGCAGCAACGCCTAGGAATTCCAGTATTTGAAGGCCATAATGTGTATGAGTTGCTGATCAGCCTTGAAGAGCACTTCTATGCAAAAGGAATGAACGAACGGAAGCTAAATCAGGCTGTAAAAGCTCTGGAAGGACCTGCCAACAGTTCGTACCAGTGGTGGAAGGTTACCAATCCATAAACCATTTAGACTCCTATAATAATTAGTCACAGAAAGTGTTCCGTGCTTTGTATTGAAAATTGTATTTTCTAATTCATAACATGCAGAAATATCTTGCTTCATAGAATAGGTCTGACACAAATTATCCCAAATATCTCGTGCAGAATTGAAAAACGTACAATTCTTAATGATATCCGGAGTCATAGAATTCCAAAGCCAAGTCATAATCAGAGAATCTTAATCATCCCAGACGCCAAACTATGGGTCATCTTCCTTTGGAGCATCACCCTCAATGTGTGACAACTTCCAGCGACCTTTGAGAGTAGTGTGAATAACCTGAGCCCATTGGAGATAGTTCTTACCATTGAGGTGATAAGAAGTGAGCAAAACTGGAAGATCATTTGGATTGAGGGCTGGAACGGCGATCGGAGGACCCATAGTGTCGGTGGAGGACTGAGTAGTCTCGGAATTAGCCATTCTAGAAGGACCCACTTGCCTAAACAGAACCGGAAGGAGAAGGCAAGTAGAATAGTGCAAGAGATGGCGGAAGCGGCGGCCGGACGCTCCGTCACGCGCAGCTAGGGCGGTGGCGCGTGGAACTCACGTGCAAGGAGAGTGGATGCACGTGAGGGCGCGTGACGGTCGTTCTGGGGCTGATTCTTCGGTGGTTGGCCGACAAGCAGGCGGCAAGCAGACCCTGGGTGGCGGTGTGCTGAAGGATGGCGGCGGTGGGTGGTGGGTGGTGGGTGGCTGTTGTTGTGTTTTCAGGCAGAAAAAAAATAGGACGAAGAGGTTGCAATAAGGCAACATGGCAGGCAGCAATAAGGCTGCAAGGAGAAAAAGAAACCCTAGGAACCCCTAGGCTGCTGATACCATATAGAAAAAAGGAATATAAAAAATGTGAATGTAATTCCTTGATTAGATGTGTACAACCAAGGCTACAATATATATGTTAAAGACATTGAATGCTAACCTAAAAATAAGGGAGGAAAATATATCCTAATAAAGTCTAGAATCAAAAAATGTATCTATACAAATAAAAGAGAATATCGGAAGATATTCTTCCGATATATTACAACAGAATATTAGAAATATCTCATAATATCTTATCTTATCCTTAGGGATTTTATCTTATTTTTAGTAAGTTATTTGTTTCCTTATTTAATTAGAATTAAGAGTCTAGTATTAGTATAAATAGGACTATTGAATATGTCTTATTTATCAAAGTATCACCACATCAAATCAACATTAGTTTCATATTATTTCGAGTTTCCAATTCTCTCTCTTTCCTTATCTAAAACCCTTCAATTCAACAATTATTACTGGCCAGGTCTCACTTCATTATTCACTAATCTAGTAACAAGGTAAACTATATGGCCTTCGTTACAGGAAACATGAGGCAGAATAATAATCTTGTTTTCTTAACTACTGTATTGCAAATGTCATGACCTATTTTTTGCACATAATGTTACACATACATCTCCGAGTGGAGATTGTCAAGAACTAATCATTTGAAGATCTTAATTTGTTAGGAGAAGGCTTGGGAATCGTCTGATTTACATATGCAATATGCCCTTCATGTGATAGACTCCTTGAATGAAGCATGGATAACCAACATGCCCATTTTTAACTTGTCTTGAAATTAATTCAGCTGTGGCACTGGAAGCAGTGTGTATTAGATTCTTGATCACTTGGTCAAGTGGATCTGATATCACGTTAAAAACCAATACCAGAAGCATAAGCTGTTTTAAGGAGGCCCGGGCACTAATTTTAATGTATACTTTTAATATAGGCCATTATAGGGCTTGCAGACAAGTGTTTTAGTGAATATCATGCAATACCCTTTAGCTTGCATCCTGTCTGTTTTGGTTGTAAAGATCAATGCTCTCTTGGTATCTACCCCAAATATGTTGTGATAGCATAGTGCACTGGAAAGAAGCTAATTCTGGCAAACGCAATATCAATATGTACACAAACAGCTACCAATAGATATATCATATAGATATATAGATATATGTATCAACCTCACTTTTTTCTTTTTATTTATATGCACTTTTCTGTCATTTGACTTCTTCTTATTGCCTTCATCCGATCATAATCCTCCTTATAATAATTTCTTGCTTTCAGTAAACATAAGGAATTGTCTGCAAAAATCTCAGTATGCACTCCAAGATTTTGTACAGTTTATGCAGTTTCAAAAGGAAAATTGTCCATACGGCTGTCAGACATACAGATTGATGAAAGCATTATAGATGACGCTAGTGAAACCAGTTTTTCCTCCAGCAGCTCATCAAATTCCACTTCCACCTCTCAGACAGGTATACTAGTAGGAAGTTTAGCAGTGCTGTGGTTTAAAAACTAAGTTACATTATGGTACACGGAAATATGTCTGTTTATTTATGAAGAATAAGCACCTATATAAAGACGTTGGCCAGACTATGTATTGGCCAAGCAAATGCTTTTTGAATCAGAAATCAACACTGGAATCCTAAGGAAAGAAACAAAAATAAATTAGGAATCAAACCAACAAAACAAGGAAACAGAATATTTTCATTTGATTAGTTATCAATTCTAATCAAACTTCATAAAAGGCATAGTAAAACACAATAAAACTCTATAAATAGAGGATTGAAACACATTAATCATGTGAAGATTCCTACGTGACTAACAATACTCCCCTTCAAGCTGGGGAGTAGATGTTGATAATTCCTAGCTTGTTGCTCAATTATTCAAACTTAATTCTTGATAAGGCCATGTAATTAATGAAAGCAACAAGAGAGCAATTAAGATGGAATGTATGGATTTAAAGAGTTAGGGTTAGATTTGTGAGTGTAGTGTACTCTGTATCAGCACCTAAGTTGGTTAGACTGGTGTAACCGCTTGTAACAGCTAGGTTAGTCGGTTAGGCCTAGCTCACTGATATAAATATCAGATGAATCTACATTCATTGTAACACAAATCATTTTCTCAGTTTTCAATAAACACGATTATGATTCTCTCTCTCTCACCATTAACATGGTATCTAGAGCTCGCTAGTTCCTGATGGCCTCCTCTGATTCCGATCTTCCACCGCCTCCACCGTTGCATCACTCTCTACCATTCCAGCCAGTTTCCTCTTCTGCTCCAGTGAACTTTTCTCACACGATTACAGAGAAACTCAATGACAAGAACTTCGTGCTATGGCGCGAACAAGTTGAGCCTGTGATCAAAGCTCATTGCCTTCATTACTTTCTAGTGTGTCCTGATATATCTCCTCGTTATCTCACCAAATTTGATCGCGATGTTGGTACGGTGAATCCAGCGTATCAAGATTCGGAACAGCAAGATCAGATGTTGTTCTCATGGCTTCAATCAACTCTTTCAAGCGCAATACTGTCAATAATTTCTGGCTTGATGATCTTCTTCATTGTATTTCTACTATAAATAGTACAGGAGCCATTATAGGCATTTACAACTAATAATTACAAATATTGTGTTGCCTGATTTGCTAGCCTAAATTAGGGAAACTAAATATATACAATTAAAGGGTTGACCAACATATAATAGGAAACGATTAACCCCTCATTAACATCCCCCCTCAAATTGATGCGGCTGGTCAAGGAGCATCAATTTGCTAACAAGAAACTGATGCCGCGGGCGAGGAACAGCCTTAGTAAGAATATCCGCAACCTGCAATTGAGTGTTGACGTGGGAAGTGAAATAACATGATTATCATAGGCCTCCCTAATAGAATGACAATCCACTTCAATATGCTTTGTGCGCTCATGAAAAACTGGATTGGCACAAATCTGAATGGCACTTGTGTTGTCAGCATAGAGAGGTGTTGTCTCTGTCTGAGGAAATCCAAGCTCAGCCAAAAGACCCCTAAGCCAAATTATTTCAGAGCAAGCAGTAGACATGGCTCGGTACTCAGATTCAGTGGAGGACTTAGAGACGCGTGCTTGCTTCTTACTCTTCCAAGAAATCAATGCAGAACCAAGAAACATGCACCAACCTGTGACAGAACGACGAGTATCAGGGCACCCTGCCCAATCAGCATCACTGTAAGCAATCAGTTTAGGAGTCGTCCCAGAGGGAAAGAAGAGACCTCGTTGAGAAGTGCCTTTCAAGTAACGAATTATGCGACGAACAGCAGCTAAATGAAGATGACGAGGCGAGTGCATGAATTGACTTACTTGCTGAACTGCAAATGAGATGTCAGGGCGTGTAATAGTGAGGTAATTAAGACTACCCACTAGCTGACGATACAACAATGGGTCAGGCAAAAGATCTCCTTCATCACAGCGATATTTAACATTAACCTCGAGAGGAGTATCTACCGGATTAGATGAATGTAGTCCGGCCAGAGCAATTAAATCCTCGGTGTACTTGTGCTGATGTAGAAATAAGCCCTCGGAGGTAGAATGAACCTCAAGACCAAGGAAATAGTGCAGATTACCAAGATCTTTCATATGAAAGGAGGCCTGTAACTGTTGTTTCAGTTGTTGGATGGATGCTCGATCAGAACCCGTAATGACCATATCATCAACATAGAGAAGTAGAAGAACAATGCCAGTCGGCGTGCGATGAATGAACAGAGATGAGTCAGATTGACTTTGAGTAAAGGAAAACCCAAGAAGGGTAGAACGAAATTTTTCATACCATGCTCTGGGAGCCTGCTTCAAGCCATATAATGAGCGTTTGAGCTTGCACACACCTTTAGATGATGAAAATAGACTTGGAGGAGGAGTCATATAAATGTCTTCTATCAGATCACCATGAAGAAATGCATTCTTTACATCCATTTGATGGAGGGACCAGCCATTAGAAGCAGCAATAGAGAGCACTGTTCTGACAGTTGTCATCTTTGCCACAGGGGCAAACGTTTCATCATAATCAATCCCATATTCTTGCTTATTCCCTAAGACAACCAGGCGAGCCTTGTAACGGTCTAGGGAACCATCAGAATGCAGTTTCACCGAGTACACCCATTTGCAGCCTATGGGTTTGATATTAGATGGGCAAGGAACAATATCCCATGTAAAATTGTCTTGAAGAGCCTGAAGTTCATCTTGCATTGCTTTCATCCAACACACATCCTTAACTGCTTGTGAGTAACATGTAGGAATAGATATACCAGAGAGAGTAGCAGTGAGGGAAGTATGTGAGGAATCATACCTTTCCGGTGAATATCTATCAGGTGGTCGGGACACTCTGCCAGAGCGCCGTGGTACCACTGGCACAGGTTCAGGTGGCGGATCAGCATCGGGAAGGGGTGTGGGAGCCTGCTGTCTAGGTCGTCTGACATATATGTGACCTGGTTTAAAACGTTCTATAGATGAAGACACAATAGAAAAGTTGGGAAGAGAAGCAACATCATTAGAATCAAAAGAAAGACAAGGAAACACAAACTGATTATCAAAGAATGTCACGTTCCTGGAAGTACGAAAGCGATGGTTAGTAGTATCATAACACAAAAAACCTTTTTGCACATTACTATAACCCATAAATGCACATTGAACAGATTGTGCTCCAAGCTTATGGCGTTCAATCTGAGGTAAGTGAACAAAACATACACACCCAAAGGTATGTAAATCAAGATAATCTGGATGAGTCTTAAAAAGACGAAAGAAAGGGGAGTCAAGATCAAGAACCGTAGATGGAAGACGATTGATCAAGAAAACAGCCGTGGACAAAGCTTCAACCCAGAATCTAGGTGGAACAGATGCTTGAAGAAGCAATGAGCGCGTCACATCAAGCAAGTGACGATTCTTTCGCTCTGCAATCCCATTTTGTTGGGGTGTATGTGGACAGGAACGTTGAGCGACAATGCCTTTTTGCTGCAAGTACCCCTGAAACTCATGGGACATGTACTCACCACCAGAATCAGAGCGAAAGATTTTAACGCGGGCGTGGAATTGATTTTCAACATATGCCAAAAATTTCTTAAACATTGAAAAGACTTCAGCCTTAGATCGAAGAAAATATATCCAAGTAAAACGACTGTAATCATCGATAAATGTGACAAAATATTTATAGTGAGCAGGAGAAGCTACAGGAGACATACCCCAGACATCACTATGAATCATTTCAAAACAAGTGGAAGCACGATGAGCACTAGATGGAAAAGGAAGTGTTTTACTTTTGGCCAATTTGCAAACAGAACATGAAACACAGGAAGTAGAAACAACATGTTTATTACCCAATAAACCAGTTTTAAATAAATGAGACAAAACAGCAGAGTTTGGATGGCCCAATTTTCTATGCCAATCGTCATAGGAAGTCAAAACATCATTACAAGCAAGAGATAAAGGACTGGAAATAAACTGGAGTGGAAACAAGCGTCCCACTTTAGGCCCCTTCGCGATCACCTTCCCCGACACCTGCTCCTGCACAAGACAACCAGCCCGAGAAAAATTAACATTACAATTGTTGTCCACCAATTGACCAACAGATAATAGATTAGAGGCAAGTCCAGGCGATACTAGCACATTCCGAAAATCAGAGTTTATGTCACCAACATTAGTGATAGATAGAGAATTACCATAAGCAATTTGAATTTTCTGATTACCATGATAAGAATGTAAATTGTGCAAGTATGCAGAGGAACCCGTCATGTGTTCGATGCACCAGAATCAAGAAACCATGGACGAGAAATATTAGAAGACTTACCCTGAATGCCCAAGGCTGAAAGGGCAGAAAGTACCATTTGTTGAATCATTTCAGGCCGGAGAGCACCACCATCAGATGCACCAGTGGTGGAAGGACCAGCTGCGGAGCTGGTAGTGGCATGGAATGCTTGCACCGGACGCTGTGTTGGTCGTGGAGGACGCGTGGGACAGTCAGAGATGATATGACCCTACTGCTTGCAGTAATTGCAAAATTTCTTAGTGCAACTACGAGCAACATGCCCAAATTGTTTACAAGAGAAGCATTGGACCTGTCGCATATCACGGCCTTTGCCTCTACTCTGAGCAGCATATGCAACCGTCACAGGTTCAGAAAGGATAGCATCATGAGACATGGTTCCTTGGGTGAGGAGACGTTGCTCCTCCCTGAGAAGTTCGCCAACACATATATCCAAAGAAGGAACAGGATTCCTATTCAGCAAAGCACCTCTCACAGTCTCAAATTCCGGGCGAAGTTTCATGAGAAATTGATCCCGCTTACTGATGTCGTAGACATCTCGGACAGCCGAGAGTGAAGTTTTGGGAACAGCAGCATATATAATAGCAGAGTGTTCGGTCCACAAATTCAAAAAACCAGAATAATATTCTTGAATGGACGAATTACCTTGTTTGTAATTGGCTATCTCGAGCTCCAACTGGAAGCGTTTGGCCGTATTGTCCTGATTATAAATATGCTTCAAATAAGACCACATTTCTTTAGCAGTTGTAAAAGAGCGCAAATTATTGATCATCTGGGGATCAATAGAGCTGAGAATCCAAGAAATAATTTGAGCGTCTTTTACTTCCCACGCATCTAGAGCAGCTTTATCTGTCGGTGCCGTGGAGAGCTCATCCAGGTGATCCCATAATCCTTTCCCTTTAACGTACATCTTGAATTGAAATTCCCAGGCAGCATAGTTCTTACCGGTGAAACGGACACAAAAATTATCTCTTTCCTTTTCGGAAGCCATTAAGTAATGTTGATGTAGCAAAAAAAATGAAGCAAAGAGCAAACAGCAAAATCACAACAAAGAGCGAACCACAAAATCACAGCACCAGAAACTGAAGCAACCAAACAGAACTTGTGAACACTGTGCGTGACAGCACCAGGAATGACGCAGATCTTGCGAAATGAGAACAAGCAGGAGGGTGAACAGAACTCGCAAGCAGGAGCTGGAGTTGCGATCGGAAAGCACAGCAGGGCGTGCGAACAGAAGCACGCGAACGAACGCCAAGCAAGAACGCGAACAGGACTCGCGTACGGAACTAGCGAGCAGGAGCAGAACTCGCGCACGGAGAAGACGAAGTGGAGCAGAAGCGCACGGAGAAGACGAACTGGAGAACCAAACGACAGAAGCACGATCTCGCAGGTCAGGGAGAACCAAACGACGGTGAGAAAACTAGGGTTGCAACTAAGATTGCACAGGTTTGATCGACCAAGCTGATACCATGTCAATAATTTCTGGCTTGATGATCTTCTTCATTGTATTTCTACTATAAATAGTACAGGAGCCATTATAGGCATTTACAACTAATAATTACAAATATTGTGTTGCCTGATTTGCTAGCCTAAATTAGGGAAACTAAATATATACAATTAAAGGGTTGACCAACATATAATAGGAAACGATTAACCCCTCATTAACAAATACTCTCGCGCGTTCTTGGTTTGATCCACTCGTTCGAACTACGGGATAAACTTCATGCCTATTTCTACAAGCAAATTCGGGCCAAGGCGTGGCAATTGTGATCTGAATTGCGTGCCACCGTTCTTGCAGATCTATCAGTCTCCGAGTATCTACTTAGGATTAAAGTGATGGTGGACTCGCTTGCATCCATTGGAGATCCGGTCTCTCTTCAAGAACACATAGATGTGATTCTTGAAGGCTTGCCGAAAGAGTTTGGATCGGTTATTTCTGGGATTGAAAGTAAATTCGAGCCCTCACCACTTGATGAAGTTGAGGCGCTTCTTCTGGCTCATGAATTACGTCTCAACAAGTTTTGTAAGAAGGAATTAGGTGAATCAAGTTCCATCAATCTTACTCAAAGCTCGGCTCCACCTTCTTCCCAACCTAGTGATCCTCCTCAAGGTCAGGTGCATCCGTCTCATAATCAAGATCCTGCACACATCTCTGGATTTTGTGGTTCTGGTCGTGGCCGTGGTGGTCGTTTTGGCCGCGGTGGTGGTAGCCGATTTAACGTTCAGTGCCAAGTTTGTTACAAATATGGACACATTGCTCATGTTTGTTACAACCGTTTCAGTCAGAACTACCAACCTAACCATCATAATTTTCAGGCCAACTCTCAAGGTTATCAACCTCAGCCTCATACCTATCAGCCAGGTCCTTAGCAACAAGACTTCTCTAATTTTCCACATCACATTGGAACCCTTAGAGGCTTAGACACCACAGTTTCATCCACCTCAGAGTCCCTTTCCTAGTCACATGAGTCAACCAAGTGCCATGGTCACAAATACAGCACCTCAGGACACTCAACAGTGGTACCCTGACTCTGGTGCCTCATTTCATGTCACTGCAGATTCTCACAATATTCAATAGGCAACTCCCTTTGAAGGTCATGATCAGATCTTCATTGGAAATGGTCTAGGTTTGCCTATTCATTCCTCTGGTTCCACTTACTTTCAGTCCCCTATAAATTACTCTGTTTCTCTAGTTCTACATAATTTATTACATATTCCTCAAATAACAAAAAATCTGGTCAGTGTCAGAAAATTTGCTAAAGATAATCATGTTTATTTCGAGTTCCATGCTAATCATTGTCTTGTTGAATCTCAGGCCAATGGTGAAATTCTCATTCGAGGTGAAGTGGGATTTGATGGCTTGTAACAGTTTCCAAGCCTGCAGTTTCTGCCTTGCAGCTCTAAAGTTGCATCCTGTTTGTCTTCTAGTTCTCCTATTCCCATTGTAAATAACATTACTTGTAATAATGGGCCTGCCACACACGTACCCAAATCTGTCTCTCCTAGTTCCCAATTTACTTGGCATCTTCGGCTAGGGCATCCTAATAGTCATACTATGAAAATTGTATTCCAACAATGTAATCCTTCAATATCAAATAAAAATGATATTAGTTTTTGTTCTGCATGCTGTGCTGGAAAAGCTCATAGGCTTCATTCCCCTCCCTCCACTACCCAGTATCAATCACCTCTAGAACTAGTTTACAGTGATTTGTGGGGACCGTCCCCCATGCCATCCACCCACAATTATAGATATTATATCACCTTTGTGGATGCGTTTTCTAGATTCACTTGGATATATCTCATTAAAACAAATATGATACTCTAGCAGTCTTTAAAAAGTTCAAGGCCATGACTGAGTTGCAGTTTAGCACAGCCCTAAAATGCCTGCAAACTGATTGGGGTGTGGGGGGGGGGGGGGATTCTGCCCATTCACTCAATATTTGAGTGAACTTGGTGTCATTCATAGGCTTATTTGCCCACACAATGGTGTTGTGGAACGTAAACACAGGCATATTGTGGAGCTTGGTTTCTCTCTCTCTCACCATTAACAAGATTTCACCAGTTTATCATCTAATTTTACTTGAATTGGAATTAACACTAGTTCTTAACTCAATTTAACAACCAAACTCACAAGATAGTTGTGAAAATTAAGAGATAGGATTTTCTAAATATGCTTGAGTGAGTATGTACTCAGTAGTCTTGGTATTTATATACACTTCATAATTAATTACATGTTATGTTTACAAGGAGAAATAAATGCATGTACAACTCCCTAAACTTCCTCATTACATTAATATAAACATACATGAACCTAAGGCTTTGACTGCTCCTATTTCCAATAATTATCTTGTTGTTTCCAACACTTCCCCTCAAGCTGGTGAATAAGTATTCTCCATTCCCAGCTTGGATATAATCCATTCAAAAATTGGGTTGCCCAATGTGAGAATGTCCACAAGTTGCCCTTGTGAGGACACATGCGGAGTGCCAATCAGCCCACTATCGAGTTTCTCCTTAATGAAATGTTTATCAACCTCGATGTGCTTAGTTCAATCATGCTAAAATGGATTATGTGCTATACTGATTGTTGACGTGTTATCGTAGTAGAGCTTCATAGGACTAAGGCTCTTGATACCATGAACAAAAACAGTGTTTTTCTGCTATTTATTTCATGAAGAAGAAGCTCCTATAGACGTTGGCCACATTGAGTATTTGCCGGTCAAATTCTTTTTGAATCAAAAATTAAAACTTCAATCACTAACTTGAGAAAGATACTAAAAAAACATTAGGAAATATACCAACAAAATATGGAAACAGAATATTCGGGTTTCATTAGGGCATGTTTGGTTTGTTTCTAGTTTCTTGATTTCAAACATAATTACAATATAAATAATTATAAAACTGTCACATTGTTTTCATTCTGTTTCTTGTTTCCAAAGATTTATATAAGAAACAGTGAAAACAAACAAAAAGTTGTTTTCAGTGTTTCCTGTACAAATTTTTGAAAATAAGAAACAGAACAAAAACAATGTGATAATTTTGTGATTATTTGTGTTGTAATTATTTATAAAAATAGGAAATGAAAACAGGAAACTAGTTGTAAACCCAAAATTAGTTTTTCCCATTATATTATTCAGATTCTTAAATTTATGTTTTCCCATTATCTTAATCTATAGACAATCGTGTACAAATTACCATTGGTATCATCACATCAGCATGGGTACTTCTTCCATACCTAAAGTTTTCTGGTTCAACATTCTTGTGTTGCAGCATTGTTAGTACATGGTTATGCACCGTCTCATACTCCCGTAAATGATAGGATTTCATTTGTATTTTTCAATTTATAACTTTCCAAGATGACACAATGCAGTAACGAGTTCTACTATGACATTTAATCTTCATATTAATTCACTTGGATTGCTAATAAAGGTAACACTATGGTATGCTTGGTTCAAAGATTTGGTTACCTTTTCTCTGGAAAGTTTATGCATCATGGAAAACATCCAAATTTACTTGCCTGTAGAAGAATAATTACTGTTTTTGGATGTATACAGACTCTGGCTCAGTTGCATCATACGCCCCTTTGCATTCCTCTTCCCTAGCAACACAGCGATTTCAAGCTCTTTCGAGTATAAATCAGGCTCTTCTAAGTACATCTCCGAGTTTAACTGAAACTAACCATTCTAGGGGCCAGTCTCTAGATATTGGAAAAGAGAATACTGCTACAAGTTCTGCCAGAAACTCGGATATTGGTTATACTCTGAGTCGGGCCTCTAGTTGCAAAAGTATATCAGATTCTGAACCTTGGCTTTATGATCAAAATTCTGCCAAGGATGTGCCATTAGCAACTGAACATACTTCGCCTAATAGGCAGGTAATTAAAATCTCTTTCTTTTGACTTGATAAAATGGCACTTATTTCCATCTCATACTTTAGGTGATGGTGCCCTCTTGATTAGCATTGTGTGTGTGTGTGTATATATATATATATATATATATATATATAATTGTATCATAAATTTGACAAGACCCCAGTGATCACAATAAAAATTTCATCTTGACTATATAGTGAGACTCCTGCTTCTTGCAAATGCAAATTTGTTTGCTCTGTCTTCAATCATATCCAAGTATGCTGTGCTCAAGGACTACTTTAGATTAATCCTGCGAAGCTATATATAATTTGTCAAACACCGTTGCTTCAGCAAATTCCAGTTCAATGCAACATCCATTTGCAAGTGAACTTTCTTTTGTGGTCATTTATTCTATCAGGCAAATTTGAACCTTGAGCTGGAAAAGTTGAGAATTGAACTAAGACATGCCCAAGGAATGCATGCAGTAGCTCAAAGTGAGAACATTGATGCAGCACGAAAGGTAATATCTGTTTTCTTATGGCTATAAATACTTTCTGTCTTTTTATTCTTCTTAGAATTTAGGTTTGGGCTTAACTCAACCCTACAAAACCGGCTTGTAAGGTGAGGACTGCCCAAGCCTTATAAGCACTACTTAGGCCATATCTCTAAGCGATGTGAGACTAAAGACACCCTCACACCCAACACAATGAAGGTGTCGGAGGCTGCAATGAAGGCAGCTCAAAGTTGCTGCAATTAAGTTGGCTAGGGGTGGACCACAATTAAGGCAGCTTTCCAACAATTCTCTACCGTATCCGCTACCTAATAAGTACAATTGTTTTACGTAGTGTTTGGTTGGGCGGAAACGGAGGAGAGGGGAGGGATTTTTATAAATCTTTCTTGTTTGGTTCAACATTTTGGAGGGGAGGGGAATGGAGAGGGGACCAAAATCCCTCCTTACTCAATTTTGTCACCCTTCCAATTTGGGGCATTTGGAGGGGAGGGAAGATAGGTTTAAAACATTTTAAATACATTCACTAAAATATCCTTACTGACTATACCCATAAAATGTAGCATGAAAGGTTATAAGGGTATAAAAGTAAATTAATTTTAAAATCTCTCCCTTCCCCTTGTGAACCTGTTAGACCCCCTCCTACCCAAGCTACCTATGTCAGAAAAGTTAGACGCCAACCCAGGCCAATCGGGCCAGCCTTGGGCTATGGGCCGATTGATCCAACTGATCCTACTGATTTCAAGAATTAGGATCTGTTGTAACTAATAATGGACCAGCTTATGGCTGGATTCCTTAGCTGTCTCGAATAAATAGGAAAAAGGGAGGGAAAATCAGTTAGGAAAATTGTTAGGACTTGGAAAGGGAGAGGCCAAGCTCTCTGATTCTTGGCAGGATCCATTCGCTGTTTCCCTCTCTCTTTCATTCAATCTTCTTCTACATTCTTCTTGTAACTCTCCTTCTCTGGTTTGAGAACATTTCTCACAGAGATTTCTTCTATACAATACATTTACATACATTTTTGGATAATTCGGTTAACCAGTTCTATCAACTGGTATCAAAGCTCTCAAGATCTTGGAGAGTTGATGGTGGCGACGCGAGGAATGGACGCGAGGATTGAGGCTCTGGAGCGAGGGTTCGAAAGTCTGTTAGAGATGCGACAAACTCTCGAGCGGAACATGGAAGAGGAGAAACTTGAACGTATTGAGACTCGGAGGCAAATGACGGAATTGATGGAAACAATGAGGGGAAGAAGCGCGAATAACGACCCGCCCGAGCACGTTAATGGAGGTAGCCACTCGGTGGAAGGGGAAGGTAGTCAGAACGGTTCCCGAAACCGCGAAGAGCGGTGGAGGAAATTGGAGATACCGATCTTTGGAGGAGAGGATGCGTTTGGGTGGACTAATCGTGTTGAACGCTATTTTGGCTTGAAGGAAATGAACGATGCGGAGAAATTACAAGCAGTAATGGTGGCAATGGAAGGTAAAGCATTGACATGGTATCAATGGTGGGAGTTTAGTTCGAAGGATCCGACCTGGAAGGATTTCAAGGAAGCTGTGATTCGACGCTTCCAACCTTCGATGAGGCAGAATCCGTTTGAGTTGCTAATGAGTTTGAAACAAAGTGGGACGGTGGAAGAGTACCGAGAGCAGTTTGAGCTCTATGCGGGTCCTCTCAGGGGCATTGAACCTGAGTATCTCAAGGGAATTTTTCTGCATGGATTGAAGGATGTGATAAAGGCTGAATTGAAACTCCATCCAGTAGAGAGATTGCCAGATTTGATGGATTTAGCCCAAGGAATTGATGAGAAAAATCTGTTGTTGACAAAGGGGACCCTATATTCTGGCAAAGGAGGTAATCGCAATTTCAATAATTATAGAACTGTGAGTTGGGAACCTGGGAGTAAGAACATAAGCCCGTTAGCAACAGGAACAGGGGCCAGTAGTTCTAATAGTGAGGCTAATAGCTCCAAACCCACAAATTCCTTTAGGGGAAGAGGGTTTAGGAGGCTAACAGATTCAGAAATGCAAGAAAGATCCAAGAAGGGCTTGTGTTTTAGATGTGATGAGAGATTCAGCCCGGGACATGTGTGTGCCAATAAACAATTACAGGTTCTGATTCTAGAAGAGGAACCAGGTACTATGACAGAAGAAGGGGTAGTAGAAGAGCAGGAGCAAGAGTTTGAACTGAAAACCCTGCAATTGTCCATGTATAGTGTCACAGGCCTCACTACTAAGAAGTCCATCAAGTTGTGGGGAACAGTGGCCGGGAAACAAGTGGTGGTCTTGGTAGATTGTGGTGCTTCCCACAACTTTATCTCTTCTCTCATTGTCCAAAACTGTGAGTTAGAAGTCGAAGAAACTCCTCAGTACACGGTCGAAGTGGGTGATGGCAGGAAGATCCCCTGTAAAGGGGTGTGCACTCAGTTGAACCTCCAGGTGCAAGGGTTAGAAATCAAGCAAGATTTCTTTATCTTTGACTTGGGAGGGGTAGACATCGTCTTGGGAATGGAGTGGTTAGCTAGCCTTGGTGAGATCCGGGCCAATTTTAAGGAACTCACCATTAGAGTTCCTACAGCAAGGGGGACCAAACTGCTAAGAGGTGAGCCTGCTTTGGCAAGAACTGCAGCTTCCTTCAAAACAGTTATGAAGGCGTTACAAAATGATGGGCAGGGATACTGGTTGCAGTACTGTGGAATCCAGGTAGAAGCTGAGGTTGCAGGAGGCCCTCCCCTTTGGTTAACAGACATATTACAGGATTATAAAGAGGTGTTCCAGGAACCTCAAGATCTTCCTCCCTCAAGGAGACAAGACCATGCGATAATATTGAAGGAAGGAGCCGATATTCCAAATTTGAGGCCATACAGGTACCCACATTATCAAAAGAATGAGATTGAGAAGTTAGTGGATGATATGTTAAATTCTGGAATAATTAGGCCTAGTGTGAGCCCTTACTCTAGCCCTATTATTTTAGTAAAGAAGAAGGATGGGGGGTGGAGGTTTTGTGTAGATTATCGGGCCCTCAACAAGATTACTATCCCGGATAAATTCCCCATTCCCATTATTGATGAGCTTCTGGATGAATTGGGAGGGGCTGCCATATTTTCTAAACTTGATTTAAGATCCGGTTACCATCAAATTAGGATGAGAGCAGAAGACATCCCAAAGACTGCATTTAGAACACATGAGGGCCACTATGAGTTTATTGTTATGCCCTTTGGGCTTACCAATGCCCCTTCAACTTTTCAAGCCCTTATGAATGAGGTACTTAAACCTTATTTGAGAAAGTTTGTTCTTGTCTTCTTTGATGATATTTTGGTTTATAGCAAGACAATCGAAGAACATAAGCGGCATTTACAAGCAGTCCTAGCCCTTTTAAAAGAACACCAATTATTTGCTAACCTGAAGAAGTGCAGTTTTGGCCAAGATCAGTTGGAATATCTGGGTCATATCATATCAGGAGATGGGGTGGCTGCTGATCCAAAAAAATTAGAAGTCATGATGAATTGGCCAAGTCCTAAAGATATCAGAACATTGAGGGGTTTCCTTGGGCTGACGGGGTATTATAGGAGGTTTGTGCAAGATTATGGCAGAATTGCGAGACCTCTTACCCAGTTATTAAGAAAGGACAGCTTCCATTGGGATCAAGCCACTGAGACCGCTTTTGTAGCATTGAAGACGGCTATGGCAAAGCTGCCCATACTCACAGTACCTGACTTTTCCAAGCCCTTTGTGATTGAGACTGATGCATCTAACAAGGGGTTAGGGGCTGTACTCCTTCAAGAAGGACGACCAGTGGCCTTTTTCAGTCAAACTCTGTCAGAACGGAATCAGCAGAGATCAGTTTATGAAAGGGAACTCATGGCTATTGTTTTGGCAGTTCAGAAATGGAAGCACTATTTACTTGGGAGGCATTTTGTGATAGTCACAGATCAGAAAAGCTTAAAGTTCTTGACAGATCAACGAATCTTGGGAGAGGAACAATTCAGGTGGACTTCCAAATTAATGGGGCTGGACTTCGAAATTCAATACAGACCGGGAGTGGAAAATGGGGTAGCAGATGCCTTGTCCAGAAGAATGACTTATGCTGCTTTGTCAGTGGTGCAATTTTCTGATATGGCCACATGGGAAGAGGAAGCTCAGCTTGATGAGAAGCTTCGAAGCATCATGCAGGACCTTGTGAAGGATCCTGTTTCTCATCCAGGTTTCACTTTTCAGGACCAGAAATTACTCTACAAGGGGAAATTGGTATTGTCTAAAGCTTCCCCTAGGATTCCCTTACTCCTTAAAGAATTTCACAGCTCAGCTTTGGGAGGGCATTCGGGTTTCTTCCGGACCTTCAAGCGCATTTCTGCTCTAGTATATTGGCACGGCATGAGAAAAGACATTCAGCACTTTGTCTCTACATGTGACGTCTGTCAGCTGAATAAGTACCAGACCTTGTCCCCGGCTGGTCTTCTACAACCTCTCCCCATTCCTACTCAAGTTTGGTCAGATATCTCTATGGATTTCATAGAGGGCCTTCCTAAGGTGCAAGGCAAGAATGCTATCCTGGTTGTGGTGGATAGATTATCCAAGTTTGCTCACTTTATAGCTCTCAGCCATCCTTTCACTGCCAAGGATATTGCCTTTATTTTTACTCACGAGGTGGTACGATTACATGGGTTCCCAGCCACCATAGTTTCTGACCGGGACAAAATCTTTCTCAGCCATTTTTGGACTGAACTCTTCCGATTGGCAGGCACCAAGCTCAAGTTCAGTTCTGCCTATCACCCTCAAACCGATGGGCAAACTGAGGTGGTGAATAGGTGCCTCGAAACATACTTGCGATGCCTGACTGGGTCTAAGCCGAAGCAGTGGCCTCAATGGCTTAGTTGGGCTGAATTTTGGTTCAACACCAACTATAACAGCTCCACAAAACTCACCCCCTTCAAGGCCCTTTATGGCAGAGATCCTCCCCTCTTGTTGAAGGGCACGACTATTCCATCCGCTGTGGCAGAGGTTACTAAACTGACTGAGGAGAGAGACCAGATGTTGCTAGATCTCAAGGCCAACTTGCTGAAAGCTCAACAACAGATGAGCGCTTCTGCTGATCAGCATAGAAGGCCTGTGACACATGAGGTTGGGGATTGGGTGTATCTTAAGTTGCAGCCCTATCGATTGAAATCTTTAGCCCGGAAGAGGAATGAGAAGTTGAGCCCCCGTTTTTATGGTCCCTATCAGATTAGTAAAAAGGTGGGACAGGTTGCTTATCACTTGGATCTTCCTGCAGACAGTCGCATCCATCCGGTTTTTCATGTTTCCCTCTTAAAGAAGGCTCTGTCAGCTGCAGCCACACCCCAACCTTTGCCCAAGATGCTGTCTGACGACTGGGAACTGCAAGTGACCCCTGCTGAAGTTCTGCAAGTTCGCAGTGGTTCTTCTGGTACAGCTGAAGTCCTCATTCGGTGGCATGGCCTCCCAGCTTTTGAAGCCACTTGGGAACCCGTGGATGTCATTTCAGCTCAATTTCCTACTTTTCACCTTGAGGACAAGGTGAATCTTTTGGGGGGGAGTATTGTTAGACCCCCTCCTACCCAAGCTACCTATGTCAGAAAAGTTAGACGCCAACCCAGGCCAATCGGGCCAGCCTTGGGCTATGGGCCGATTGATCCAACTGATCCTACTGATTTCAAGAATTAGGATCTGTTGTAACTAATAATGGACCAGCTTATGGCTGGATTCCTTAGCTGTCTCGAATAAATAGGAAAAAGGGAGGGAAAATCAGTTAGGAAAATTGTTAGGACTTGGAAAGGGAGAGGCCAAGCTCTCTGATTCTTGGCAGGATCCATTCGCTGTTTCCCTCTCTCTTTCATTCAATCTTCTTCTACATTCTTCTTGTAACTCTCCTTCTCTGGTTTGAGAACATTTCTCACAGAGATTTCTTCTATACAATACATTTACATACATTTTTGGATAATTCGGTTAACCAGTTCTATCAGAACCAAACAAGGAGAGTGTTATTTCTCCTTAACCAAGTAGAATATCTAATTAAAATCCCTCCCCTTTCTTCCTTTCCCCTTCCCTCCATTAAAATCCCTCCCCTCCCCTCCCCTCCTTCGAACCAAATAGACCCGTAAGGAACCCCTGTGCCTCTAGTTTCTTCTTTGTTTTGGTTATCTTTTATTTGTAGCTACCATCAAGAAATAATAAATACCCTTATAATAGCAATTGGAGGATGAATTGTGAAATTGTCCTTCCATATGCCTGGAATTGAATGAATGGCATTTTCACATGGAGTAACATCCTTTATTCTTTGAGCAGCTGAATGACCTAAGCAAGAGGCGATCAGAAGAATCCATGAAACTGAAGGAGATTATTGCTAAGGAGGTGATGGCCAAAGAATTAGCAAAACAAGAAAGAGAAAAATATGAAGCTGCAGCAAGAGAAGCTGCATATTTGAAAGAATGTGCTGAAAGAGAAGCTGCAGAAAGAAAGGAAATGGAGTTGAAAGCTATTCGTGCTACCAAAGCAAAAGAAAAGCTGGAGGATGCTCTAAGTGGTTCCTTGCCCCAATACCGAAAGTTTACGTGGGATGAAATAGTCTCCGCTACTTCATCTTTCTCTGAAGATCTGAGAATTGGAATTGGAGCATATGGGACGGTGTACAAGTGCAGTTTGTATCATACAATTGTTGCTGTTAAAGTTCTCCACTCTAATGGGAACCACAAAAGCAAGCAATTCCAGCAGGAGGTATGGAAATTATTATGTACACAATGGATATGCAAAATATTGGTCCATAATATAAGACAAAAGAATAAGTATATAGTGCTTTAATTTGCTGAAGATCTTTCTTGCACTTCTGATGGCAAGTTCTTTAATGTCTTATTGATGTTGCTAGGTTTATAGGGTGCGTTTGGAAGAGCTTAAAGAGAGCTTATGAGAATAGCTTATGGAAATAAACTTATGCAAATAGTTTATGGTCTTCCTATAAGCTCTTTTTAGCTTATTTCCATAAGCTTGTCGGAGAAACTTATGAAAATAAGTTGTTTTTAGTTTATTTGAAAAAAAACTTATTGAATTTATTTGAAAAAGAGCTTATTTCCATAGTTTATGAATGTTTTTAGCTTGTTGTTAAGATTAACCATTCTGCATTACTTCCACTTCCCTGTCATAAAAAAGTTGGTGTAAATATTCAATGTTTTCTCTCATTCTTCTTTATGGGTTGCAAACCCACCAATTCAATAAAAAAGAAGTGCAGCCGGTGAAGGCATTGTAATATTTCATGCTTTTTCTTCTTATCCTATAACACCACGTGAACTTCTCTGATGATGTTTGCAAATAACAATAATAAAATAATTTTATTATTATTATTATTATTAATATTATTATTATTATCAACATCAACAACAAAAAAGAACATCTAATAATGATTATGAAATTGGAATTAAGCCACACAACAGGACTTACGTAAATCTTCTCTTTGCTTCCAGCTAGAAATATTGAGCAGAATTCGTCATCCAAACTTGCTTCTTCTTCTTGGTGCATGTCCCGATCATGGATGCCTTGTGTATGAATATATGGAGAATGGTAACTTGGAGAATAGATTACTCCGAAAAAACAGTACTGCACCAATCCCATGGTTTGAGAGGTATCGAATAGCTTGGGAAGTTGCGTCAGGTCTTGCCTTTCTTCACAGCTCAAAGCCAAAGCCTATCATCCATCGTGATTTGAAACCAGCAAACATCTTACTTGGTCGTAACCTTATCAGCAAGATTGGTGATTATGGCCTTTCTACAATGCTCCATTCGGATAATTTGTCTACCACGTATAGGGACACAGAGCCTGCTGGGACACTCTGCTACATGGATCCTGAGTATCAAAGGACTGGGTTAATATCTCCAAAATCTGATGTTTATGCTTTTGGAATGGTGATCTTACAGTTATTGACAGCAAAACCAGCAGTAGCACTTACTCATGTGGTTGAAACAGCAATCGATGGTGGGAATTTAACAGATATATTGGATCCAGAGGCAGGGACTTGGCCGTTTCAAGAGACACTCGACTTAGCTCGGTTAGGACTGAGCTGCGCAGAACTTCGACGTAGAGACAGGCCTGATTTGAAAGATCATGTGCTTCCAACATTGGAGAGATTGAAAGAAGTTGCTGATAGGGCCCAACATTCTGCTTCAGTAGTTACTATTAAATCCAGACCGCCTAATCACTTTATCTGTCCAATACTTCAGGTAGTCAAATACTCCCATAATGGCAATACATTAATTTTCTATTGTACAATAAAAGAGAAATAAATGAGTCACCATTTGGGGTAATGATATTTTAGATTCTGGTAATGGCTTTTGTAAAACATAACTAGCATTTCGCCTTGATGAGTTGATTTCATGGCTTGAGCTGTACATGGCTTTTCCACTATCTTGTTAATGTTTTGAAAATGTTGTTATGCTGTCTTTGGAGCAGGATGTGATGGATGATCCTTGTGTAGCTGCGGATGGATATACATATGATCGCAAAGCAATTGAAAAGTGGTTTCAGGAGAAGGACAAATCACCCATGACAAATATGGCTTTACCTCATAAGAATCTTATTCCTAATTACACACTTCTGTCAGCAATTATGGAGTGGAAGTCCAGAGAAATATGATGCATCTTTTTCAATGTAGATATTTAGTTAATAGGTTTCTCAAATGTAACTTGGTTAAAAAGTATGAGGGTCTTGGATGCAGATTATTTTTGACTACCATCTCCGAGCCTGCTGCTTGGTTAATTTAGGGAGATTGATTTCCAACTGTAATAAATTTTATTTGATTATGTTGTTGGATTCTTTAATTTATGTACTTGATATGTCGAATCTGGTTTTTATTTCTGAAGGACATCTATGTAACATGTTAGAAAATAGTCCCACACACGTGTATAATAATGAAAGTATTTATTTTTTGTCCATTATATATTTATTTTACTCAAACAAATAATTTTCAGTATACACTCGAAGAAATAATGGATATAAACGTGTATCAATTATGTTGGAAAAGATTATTTTCTTTCATTATATTCTTATTTTTTTAGTCATTTAACTTAACAATTTATATTTTATGTAGGGTAAATTACAATCACTCCCCTCCAAGTTTGATGATATAACACTCCATCCCATCTTTCCTGAAAAATGACATTCAATCCCAATTTACCTTGCTTACTAGTACTTTTACCATAATATGCTAATGGAATATTCTATTTAACTATGGTTATTCATTAAAAATATATAATTTGCAATTAAAAAAATCATAAAAGGCTTCAATTGAGCTGTCTGTTGAATCGAACTCCTCTATTAGAACTTTAATCGTGACGATGTGAGGTTGGTGTATTGTCTCAACTGCAAAGCACAAACGACTACAACTCGCAACTTTACGTTGCATGCCAACATCAATACAATGCTTCCTAACTCTTCCACTGCAACTAGTTTTAATTCTTGTAGAATGTATGGTTGATCTCTCTTATCTATTTTTATTATCAAATTCAAATACAATAACCTCTTAAAATAAATTGATTAGATGACAATCGATTTAAGCAGGTTGAAAATCGATATAAGTTCTTAAAGAACCAAATCCTTTCACGAAGAACATTTTAGTAAATCGATTGCAGAATATTGTTACATTGATTGAAAAGACTTTGAAGTTGTGACAATCGATTGAACATCTTTTAACACCCATTTAACAAGATCAAATAAGTGACAATCGATTGGACTACACTTGTCAATCAATTGATGCTAATTAAAAACCATTTCTTGATAAAATACATTGATTTTTTTCTTTTCAATAAGCTAAAAGATGTGCAAAAGCATCACAATAAGATAAGTCATCCCAATCAGGTTGGTACCACAAATCCTAACAATCATTTGCAGCACAGCTTAAGATTTTATTAAAAGAAAGAATATAAAGAGTTCATGGTGGATCTTAATCCAAATCCATGAAAAATTCACCTAAATCTATAAGATTATAACTAGGTAGACCATACTTATTTCTGAAAACATCCTCACGAATGAACCTAGGTATAGAATCCCACCAAGTATAACATTGGGAATTAACCCCAAAAGAAGCAAACTTATCCCTACAAACATTTCCCTCCCTAAAAATATGAGAAACCACAAAAACTATATTTTTAGTAAGCTGTACACAATTTTTCCATCTTGTTCTGATTTTCCATGGAACCAAGTCATCCAAGGAAAAAGCTTGAACAATTAAAGATGAGTCACATTCCAGCTACAGTTTGTTCCATCCTTTTTGATAAGCAACCTCAATAGCAAGCACTGCAACCAATAACTCAGCCTGAAATGAATTTGATAAGCCGAAATAAGCAGCAAAACAACCCAAAATGGCTGAATTACTGTCTCTAAAAATGCCCCCTCCACCAGCAAGAGCTGGAGATCCTCTTGATGCACAATTTGGAGGATACCAAACCACTTCTATTACAGAAGGAGCTTTGGAGAGCTTGCCTCAAACTTTAAAAAAATGTAAGATAGAAAATTCATTAGCACAAGAAGACATATGACCCTTTGATGAATTTCCTGATAGAGAAGTAGCTGCAATCACCATACTAATGGCAGAATGCAATGTCAATCTTGAATCATCAAACCTGTGCTTGTTTCTGCTTATCCAAACGACCCAGAAAATGTTAATTAGACAAGCAAGCATAACATCTTTAAATTGAGTACTGCAAATCTTATTACAAACCGAGAGAACAGATAAAACAAATGTTAAATCAAGTCTGCAGTTAAAGATATAATTAAACCAATTCCAAATACCAGTAGCAAATTGACTATTGAAGAAAATATGAGATGATGTCTCTTCCACTGCCCCACAAAGACTACAAATAGACACAATTGAACAACCCCTTTTTCTCAAATTCTCATGAGTGGGAAGCTTGTTGTGAACAAGTCTCCAAACCAAAATGGACCTTGATGGAGGAATAGAACTATTCCCAATTTGTCTACACCAAGAAATAGAAGTTTTAGATGGATTAAAATGAAAGTATGCTTCTTTAAATGATAAGCTACTTGAATCAGTACCAATCCACACCAAATGATCTACTTCCTGAAAAACAGGAATTGAAATCTGTAAAATCTAAGAAACCAAGTTAGAAAGAAATGGAATCCAAATAGGAGGAATTGTCCATGTTTTATCCTTGATAATATCAGCCACAGAAGAACATAACGATTGATGAATATTAGCAGGAATTTGAATAGATTCAACTACTGTTTTACCAAGCCAATTACCAGTCCAAAAATTAATCAATTTCCCATCTCCAATTTGCCAAATACTATCATCGGCAACTGCTTGTAGGTTTATCTTCAAAGCTGACCAAAGAGATGACTTAACATAATGAACTATAGGAGACTTATTTCTAAAAAATCTTGCTCCCATAAGCCCTGCCCATTGATTATATGAAGTCCTCATTTCCCATGATAATTTCAGCATTGCAGCCTCATTAATGGCTCTAAGAGACCTTAAACCAAGACCCCCTCCATTAAAAGGTAAGCAAACAGTATTCCAAGAAACAGTGACAACTTTCTTAACTAAAACATCTCCTGACCATATAAAATTCCTTATAGATTTATCCAACATTTTCAGCAAGCTAATAGGCCAAGAATATACCTGAAAGCTATAAAGGGCCATACCATGGATAATGGATTTAACCAATTGAACTCTCCCCATAATAGAAAGAAGAGCACATTTCCAAGAAGCTAACTTAGAAACTATTCTATCTGCTATAGGCTGCAAGTGTATTCTCTTTGGCTTTCCTTTGAACAGTGGAACACCTAGGTAATTAAAAGGAAATTCCCCTGCTGCAAATCCTAGAGAATTAGAAACAGATGCAATTCTAGATTATGAAAAATTAAATGCATAAAATTTACATTTATCATAACTAAAAAACTGCCCTGAAGCATCTGCATAAGACTGAAAGAGAGACATTAGATTCTGCAAATTTCTATTTGTACCCTTACCAAACACCATGATGTCATCTGCATAAAAAATATGAGTTGGAGAAGGATGTCCTCGAGGACCAGCCATAGGAACAAAAGATCATGATTCAACCATATGTGTAATACATCTGCTCAACACATCTTCTGCAAGACAGAATAACAAGGGAAATAAAGGATCTCCTTGTCTAACTCCCCTTTTGCAAGACATAAAACCCACAGACTTCCCATTCACACAAAAAGACAGTTTAGCAGAGAATAGAATGATTCTAATCCAATTACTGAATACTGAACCAAAAGATTATAGAACTTTAGGCAAAAAATTCCAATCAATTATATCAAAGGCTTTTTTTTATATCAAACTTGATTGCAACATTTCCTCCAAAAGTCTTTGTATCCATCATATTAATAGCTTCAGAAGCTGTACAAATAGAATAAAAAATACTCCTACCTTTTATAAATCCCCTTTGTTCAGGAGATATAATCTTAGAAGCAACTAAAGACAACCTATTAGCTATTATTTTAGAAATGATCTTAAACTGAAAATTTGCCAATGCAATTGCCTAAAATTCTCAATTCTATCCACACCAGAAAACTTAGGAACAAGGACCACAAGATTAGAATTAAGATTAGGAAGAAGCCAATTTTTATTGAAAAATTGGAGAACAGATTTATACACATCCAGGCCAACTATATCCCAAAAGAATTGATAGAAGGAGCCTCCAAACCCATCAGGTCAAGTAGCACTGTTTCCATTCATAGAAAATACTGATTTTTTGATTTCCTCAAAAGAAGGAAGATTTGTTAGCATAAGATTATCTTGAAAAGAAACAGTAGATGGAATTACTCTATCAAGAGGATCATTATCAACACAATCATTATCAGAAGCATATAATGAGCCAAAAAATTGAATAACATGTTCTATATCATTTTCATCATTTATAATTTCATCACCAATTTTCAGCATAGTCATTCTTTTAGAGGCAAACCTGACTTTAGCAATTCTGTGAAAATAGGCTGTGTTTCTATCTCCAAAATTATGCCAATTAATTCGAGCTTTATCCTTGCAAAATGATTCCTGAAAAGAGAGAGCTTTTTGCAAATCTAATTGAGCCTTTTGCTCTTCTGTAAAAAGATCATCAGAACTACCTCTAACAGATATATCATGCTGAATTCTATCCACTTCATTCAAAGCATGCTCCACCATTAAATGAACATTACCAAATGTGACCTTATTCCAAACTTTTAGTTCAAGTTTTAAAGCTTTTAGTTTATGTGATAATACAACCATAGGGCTGCCCGCAAAATTTCTGTTCCAAACCTCAGAAAACAACCTTTTACAGTCATGATGGCCTAACCACATATGATGAAATTTAAAGGAAGAAGATAAGGACTAAGAACCTCTTTCAAGAATCATCATCAAAGGATGATGATCAGATTGACTTCTAGTCAAAGTGCAGCATATAGAAGAACTCCAAAATGGAAGCCATGAATTATTACAAACTGCCCCATCTAACCTTTTTTCAGAATGATTATAACCTTGTCTTCTATTAGTCCAAGTAAACTCAGCCCCCCTAGTGACCAAATGAGTTAAATCACAATTATCAGACCATGCTTTAAATTCATCACATGATGCTTGAATTGGAAGACCACCACCCCTTTGTTCATGAGATCCTAGAGTGGCATTAAAGCCTCCAATATAACACCAAGGCCCGGGATTATCTTCCTGCAGCATAGCCAAATCCAATCAAAGAGATCTCCTAGTAACATAATAAGTACTTGCATAGATAGCAGCAATATGAATAACCTGATTTTCCCACATAACAGAAAAAGAAAAATGATGGGAAGTCGTAGATATAATAGAATGATTCAAAGTTTCCTCATAAAGGCTTCAAATGTAGATTTTTCTATAATATAATGGTAACATATGATTTCTATCATTAACAACAAAAGGCTTCAAATGTAGATTTTTCTAAAAAGAAATATGAATATGATTTGTGGCAATCCACGGTTCAGAAATTAGCAAAAAAGATGACTTGTTTTTAAGACAAAAAATTTTAAGAACAAGTCTAGAGGCCTCATTACCAAGACCTCTAGCATTCCAAAAGATAATTTTCATGAAGTTTAATGTTTAGTTACAGCCCTATTTCGGGCTGGCACACTATTCTTTTTCCTCAATTTCCTTTTTTGATTTTTTGAAAGAACCACAAAATAGCTTTCCTGTTCTTCACTCAAATTAGCCACATCTTGACTTGAGGAATCACTATCAATATCATCTTCAGAATTATTTTGCCAAAATTTCCCCTATACTCTACTATCATTAGGAAGATTAACATTAAAATTATGAGTCACAGATTGTACCACAACATCATATAAACTATCATCCTCTAGCAAATTATCAGAATGTACTAACTTACCTGCAGATGTAAGATCCAAAACATGATCCCTGCTAGCAGAATTCACAGCAATCAGATCATTTGGCTGAGAATTAGGACTAGGCAGAGCATAATCTCTGCTAGCAGAGTTCACAGCATTCAGATCATCAGGCTGAGAGGGTTCTGAACTTGGCAATGAATTTGTCTTGTTTGGGCCAACATCATCTTTTAAGAAATATTGCGGAGTAGATTCATCAAAAATTACCTACACATCGTCATAAGAATTCAAGACCTCATTATTTACAGAATTTTGCACCCTTTCTTCATTATCAATATTCACATCATTCCCATCTGTAGAATTTTTTACCCTTTCAAGTATAGGCTCCATGACCCCAGCATTCAAATCGACCGAATTTTCCATCCTTCCAATTATAGGATCCACTCCCCCAGAATTAGGAATCACCATGTCTGGGCCCTTATAAGCGTGCATTCTCAACACTAGTGAATGTTGCAAAATATTATCATTCTGACCATCCTTAAGACCACTAGAACCAGCAACATTATTGATAAAATCCACCGAAGAATGAGCAACAGCCACTTCCTTATTTTTTGGAACATAGATTCTCTTAGTCCCCACTGAAGAATTCTTTTTGGCATCATTATCTTTAATTATTGTACATCAATTGAAAAGCATTTGAACCTCGATATATTAAAGTTTAAAAATATTTCTTTCACTGAAAAAATTTGGCTTATTTGCTTTATCCCCGAGGCATCGTGAATGTGTAATTTTGGTCATCCTGATTTCAATTGCATCAATTGGGTCCTTAGATATCACGATTGTATAATTTTTAACACCAGTAGCCTATGTGACACATGTGGGGTTGATTTGGCACTTAGTGAGGCCAATTTGACAGCTTACATTACATTCATATGTGGCATTCCTATGATGTACACATGACGTGACCATTAAAGTGTGAGGGTGTTAATGATGTCACATAGGAATGTCATGTAAGCTGCCAAGATGGTCTCACTAAGTGTCAAATCAGTCTCACGTAGGTTACTAGAGTTAAAAATTGGATGACATAGTGACAGAAGGACCTGATTGTAACAGAGGGATACTTTGGGGATCTGATTAGCGCAATTAAAACCTCGGGGACCAAAATTTCTCAATCGTGATATTTGGGGGACCCAATTGGCGCAATTGGAACCCAAGGGACCAAAATTGCACAATTGTGATACTTGAGGGACCAAAAGTGCAATTAAGCCCAACAATTTTTAACTTAAATTCATTTTGACAAAACATTTTGCTTATCGTATGTTTTAATTAAATTAATTAAGTGAGCCAAACCATGTTTTAGTGTATCATACCCTTACAAAAATATCTAAGACCTATAAAATTTCCCTTTCTTGCTCTTCAATACTTGAGTTTTTGGCACTTTGACTCTTTTTTATCTTTGAGTTTATGCTCGAGCACCTGCATGCTTGTTATTCACAATTCCTTTTTGTCTTGCATGTTTATGGTTAGTGTTTGTAATTTATCAGAACGTAATCACATAATAACAACTTTGATACTATGGATGTTGATAATGGCTTCTACATGGTAAAGTTTGACTCGCCCTCTGATAAGGAGAAAGTTGCAAGTAGGAGACCTTGGATGATTTTTTACCACCATTTAGAAGTGTCAAATTGGAGTCCAGATTTTGTTTCTCCTGCAGCAAGAGTGGAACGTACCCAAGTATGGATTAGATTTCCAGGGTGGAACTTGGTGTTCTATGATGAGAGTTTCCATCTTGCCATGGCTTCTGCAGTAGGTAAACCAGTAAGGGTGGATAGGAATACGTTGAAGGTAGAGAGGGGAAGATTTGCACGAGTCTGTGTGGAGATTGATTTGGATCAACCTGTGGTGGGAAAAATTTGGTTGAAGGGGCATTGGTACAATGTAGAGTACCAAGATTACACATAATTTGTTCCGAGTGTGGCTGCTATGGCCATGTCAATACATAAGTAAGATAGAGGAGATGGATAAGTCACCAAAATATTCCTTACAACAAGGAGTTCATGGAGGGAATCAATCATAATTAATGTAGGGGAGTTTGGTGATGCCACAACCTAGCATGCATGCCTCTCCCTAACTTAATTTCATCTGGTTATCAATGATTAGGTACAAAGACTTTAAAATCCTTTCGTGGAATATTAGAGGGGCTGAAAGCAAGAGTAAAGTGCATATTAAAAATTTGGTTAGGAAACATCGTCTGTCTGTTTTGTTCATAACGGAAACCTATATTCCTTTTATTAAAACAGAAAAACTTTGGTGTAGCTTGGGATACAAGCCCATTTCCATTTTTGAAGCCTAGGGTCATTCTGGAGGTCTTTGGACACTAGATACCACCTCGCCGGAGCCACAAAGTTGCTGCCATCCCACGAAGTAAGACTTAGAGGGTTATGGGTTAGTGGGTATGGGTTAGAGGGGGAAAAATTCTATCCTATCTTCTTGTTTCTAACCAAGCTCTATTCTATTCTATCCTATTTTAACTAATGAGCTGGATAGGATAAGCCAATAGGATAAATTTATCCTTTCCTTTTAGCTCACCAAACAACAGATTAAAAGAGGATAAGATAGCTTATCCTAGCCCATATTTCTTATCCTTACCTCCATACGGACCTTAAAGGTATAAATTTAGTTGGTTTTCAACATCTATACTTAGACCATAATATACTTTATGGCATGTTTCAAAAAAATTCTAAGATCTCCTTACATGTTTGTTTTCACCCATCTGCTTTTACAATTTTATTATAAAATTTTCTCATATTCACTTATGGATTTTCAACTACCCCAAACTCAATGATAGTTTAATGAATAGCTTGGAAATTTATTTTATTTCTTTTGATGAAAAAGCTTGGATAAATTTTGGGACAAGCATCTTTAAAATTATTTTTTGACTTAATGATACGGTTATTTTGAAAGAATGAAAATGAAAGTGAGTTCGGATCCGATGGATGTATTCTTGAGATAATTGTTCTTGCAAATCTCCGACAATTGAAAGACCGAATAAATTATCACTATCTATCACTCTCAGTCTTAGTTTAAATGCACTTCTCTCGTATATCGAAATTCTCTAAATTGGCAGAGCAAGGGTACAAAATAGCTTGTTTTCTTCTTTACATTCTTGTACTATATATAACAAAAAGCATATAACCGTTCATCCCTCCTGCATGGCCGTTTTCGGCTCCCCTCATGTTCGGATTTACATCCCACAAACTAGTAACTGCTTCTCCCACTCTCCCATTATTCTCGCCCTTAATTTGACTCGATCTTCCCTCTTTGAACATTACTCTTACTCGGATAGTGACTTTCTCAGGACTGGGCCAACGACGCTCTCCACCTAACCTGAGCCCAATTCCTGTACTTCTGCTCGGCCCTTCTTTTGGCCCATTATTCTCAGATGGTACACAAGCCCCCCAAGCTCTAAGTCTCAAAGAGATGTGAGAGCTTGTAGTTGTAGGAAAGGCTTTCACATGTTCCATCATCTTGAACTAGTTTTTGTCTTCTACTTCCCGGTCAGTACACCAGCCCCCCAAGTTCTAAGTCTGAATGAGACGAAAGATCTTTTACATCTGCTCCTCATTTACTTATGATCTCGTCAGTTGCCCTTTTGATATGATTCGAGAATCTCCTGGTGTGCCTCGTTAAGACCTTCTCGAGCAAAAACCTCTTTGGCAAAAAAGTAAGAGATAGGAAAAAGAGTACACATCGATAATCCTCAAATCCACATCCTCTTCGTACTCGGAAAAATTGCTTTGCTATCTTCAACTATGTGTGATTGATTCCCATTCTCGGCTTTATAGAGTATACACCGATAGTCCTCAAATCTGTATCCGGGTCTTATTAGGGAAAGAGTTACTTTGCTATCTTCGACTATATATAGCTGTCTAATTCTCGACTATCACCTGCGCTTTAACAGCCAACGCTATTATACTCTCTTGTCCTCCAATCCTCTTTGTTTACAGGTTGGCATGTCCATCTGTACGCTCTTCAACACATGCCTTGCATTCCGGTGCTTCTCTCTCCTCGTTTGCCTCGAGCGCCACAACTTTAGGTACCTTGTCCTTCTGAAAGGTTGAGTCTGTTGACCTTCCAATATCCCTCAAAAAAATGCAAATGTGTCATCATGACTCTACTGTACGTCTATTCACTTACTGCACCTGTTCGTTTCTAAATGCCATCAGTCATGATGTCTGACATTTATGTGGCCCAAATTTCCCTCTCCTCACCCATTTCCCCCCAAAAACACACGTGCTCACCTTATTACTTGGTGTCCCTTCCCAAACGTTTCCTCTTCCTTCAGCCTTTATAAAAGAGTCTTCCATCCTTTCCCTGGCATTTTCCATCTTCCTCAACTGGTGCTTCTTCTCCTTGAAATCCTCCATTGATTCTTCTTTCTCTTAACACAAGTATGCCTATTTCTGCAACCATCTCTCTTTCTATTTTATTTCATTATGAGTTCTCCCATAGGAACCCCTTCTTTTCCTTCTGATGTGAACCCTTCCTCTAGCATTCCAACCATGCACATCTTGGAAGACTCTTCTGCTTCTAGCGACTCCACTTCTCTGTCTTCACTACCTCAAAACTCATCTATTTAAACCAACAACGATAAACTAGAAGAAGAGGTTTCGGGATCTTCTGGGCACCATAGAGGTCAAACCCAGATTGTCCCTCCCCCACCCGTTCCTCCAATTATTGGGTTCGAATAGGTAGATTTGGATTTGGTTGCCCGGTATTCACAGTATCAAACTGACCAATCCCTTAAAGAGTTGAAAAAGGAGATTCAACTATGTATTCCCGACAATTGGAATAAGTTTGTCTACTCTTGCTGCACTGATTATGAGAGGGTGTTCATGCGCCCCCAAGAGCCAAACCCAGATTTTGGGTTTTTGAACAAGGCCCTCTTTAAAGACATAAAAATTAAACTGCCTTTTACTTCTTTTCAATGTGAGGTTTTACGAACCCTAAACATTGCCCATTCTCAGCTCCATCCCAACAGTTGGGCCTTTATTTATGTAACGCCCCGATTTTCACGTTTTCTAATTCTTCAGTATTTTAATGTCTTTATTTTATTTGAGGTCTTAGGAATAGAAATAAAATATTCAGAGACCATAGTCATGCTCGACAATATCGTAGGAAGCAACGATTAAGTTTTGAGTCGAAAACTCAAATGGAGTCCGGTCTGCGTTTTTACACTGACAGTATGATTTTACCGCTCAGAAGACCTCAGATGGACCCGTGAATGAGACAATAAGTCTTAGAATTCGATTATCTACGTTCTGGTTAAATTTCGCAAAAATTTCAGAAAAATAACTTCCTGACCTTCGTTCGAGCGAAATCCTCAATCGGGTGACGAACGGAGCCACATATGGATTTACCGGGACTCGCTAACGGATAATCTTGATATCACATCATCCCAGGACACTTGGAAGAGTATGCCAGAGTCATCATGACGTTCGGAAATATCTGGACACAAAATGACCAAAATGCCCCTAACCTTAGTCTTTTACACTTTTACCATTTTACCCTTAAGTGAGCTCTTAAGAGCTGAAATCAGCCCCTCACCCTCTCACTTTCACGCACAGCCCCTCACCCTTTAGAGCTCCATAGTTGTTCTTGAGAGAAAACTCCATTTTCATCCTTGAAAAGCTTGAATCACTTGTTGGAATCACTTGATTCCTTGAGCAATCTTCCTTCATTTTAAGGTAAGACCATTTCTATGATCTCTTAGCTTCTTGAATCTTTCTTTATTTCAAGATCAATCTTCATTTTCATGAAAAGAAATTCTTAGATCCAAAACTTTGAAAATCCATAGGAAATTGTAGAAAAATCCTTTTGAGGTAAGACCAAGTTCTTTGAACTCACATCATCATTCTCTACCTAAACCCAAGAGCTTATGATTCAACTCCCATCATAGCCCAAAATCCCTTTTTGGCCGAACCCTATTTGATGATGATGAATAGTGTTTTCATCAATTTTTTATTTTTAACATTTGATTTCATCCTTAGCTTTCCTATGCCTTTGAATCCATGAAATGGGAAACCAAGATCAATTCCTCACCTTTTTAACCTAGGGTGGCCGAAATCCTCTTTGTTAGAATAGTTGAGGTTGGCTTTGATTGTTGTTTAATGTTTGATTGTTGTGTTGTTGTAGTTGTTGACGATTGCCAGGAGGTTCACAAACCGATCAACCCACTTTGATTCGGGAATCTGCTCATCAACAGGTATGGGGGGATGAACCTCATCACACCAAGATGGTGGTAGTGAAGATGGTTGTTTAAGTTTATGTGTGGGTGAAACCCGTTAGTTTGGATTCACTTTTATGTGTTAAGTTTTGTTAAGTTCTCTTGGAGAACAAGATTATCATGATGAGTTTATGCTTTCGTATGTTGTAGTGTGCTTTAGCATATGTTGATGATGAGATGATTGAATGAAAATCATTTTCATGTATGTTGAAAAACCTACTTTGATCACTAGATCAATTATGGACTTTTATGCTTGATTATGAGACCATGATATGTGATGGACTTATATGTTTGATTATGATGTAGTA
The DNA here is from genome assembly GCA_039655645.1 of Ammopiptanthus mongolicus. Classification (NCBI taxonomy): domain Eukaryota; kingdom Viridiplantae; phylum Streptophyta; class Magnoliopsida; order Fabales; family Fabaceae; genus Ammopiptanthus; species Ammopiptanthus mongolicus. The sequence goes on along the minus strand of CM077344.1, from coordinate 16,773,366 downwards.
ATGTGTATTGTGATTTATCATAATTCTGTGAGCTGTTTAGCTACATTTGCTTTGTTGGTGAAGCAAAGTCTCCATTCTTCATTGGAGTAGGCTTGTGGCCTTACTAAGAGGAAAATATAAGAACGTGTGTTGTTCTTGTTCTAGCAAGGTTTTGAAGTAAGAAAAACATGATTTCATAACCTATGTTTTCAAGAGAAACAAAAGTGATTTTGATCCAAAGATCAAATGAAGTTTTAACCTTTAAAGTGTGTCACCAAAGTGGGAAAATCTCTTTTCTTTGGCCATAGGTCTTTTAATCAAACTAAGTGCTTCAATAGGAGAATTAATGAAGGAGTTAGGGAAAATGAAAAACAGGGCACTCGCCCAGCGAACCCCGTCTCGCCCCGCGAGACAGAGGGAAAATAAGGCATTCGCCAGGCTAACCTTGCCTCGCCTCGCGAGACAGTGGGCTAGCCCGAGCAGCAAAGATGCAGCTTCTCGGCCTCGCGTAGCGAAGTAGTTCTAGCCTCGCGAACCGTCTAAGTAGTGAAGATGCAGCTTCTCTGCCTCGCGTCGCGATACAATCCTCGCCTCGCGAAGAAGAAAGATTGTCTAAACAGTAAAGATAACTTCTCAGCCTCGCGTCGCGATATATATCTTCGCCTCGCGAGCAATGGTTTTGTTTATAAAGTGTTTTTCAACTCAAACTGTAAAGTTTTACACATTAAAAACCTAAATTAAGTAATTGACTTAAAGTTGAAGACAAGGGATAATTAAGTATAATATGTGGTGAAACAAGACCATATACTATACCATTGATGACTTAGTAGATCAATGACTTCATAAGCCATAAACACAAACATGAAACGTTTTGGGTTTTGAAATAGTAGTTCGATGACGGACCGGTGATTCGGACCCCGATCAGTCGGTCAATTGTTTCAGTCTTGTGATGACTCGATCCCGGAGGGATCACGAGATTTATCCTGTGGATAAAGGTTTTGTTTTTCAAAGACACGCATAGTTCCTAAGGAAGAGAACCTTAGTGGACTTCGAGGTTTATCCGGGAGATAGACATTGCTTGATCACATCTGCTTTGTGTAAGCATTGGCATTTCATTTGCATAGTTGTAAGGCCTTGAGCCTAGGAGTTGAGCTTACACCTTGATGCGGGTGCGAATCTTACGGTGACGATCTTCAATGGTCTTTTTGGAGTATCAGGGTTGGAAGGGCTTACATGTGACCAGTTGGTAGCTCTTCTGTGTCGTGGCGAATCCGTGCAATACACTGATATCCTCTACTAGATGTCGTACTTTTCATGTTTGGTCGTGAGTGTTTCCGTAAATCCAGATACGTGCACGTTACGAATGTTGTAGCATCTTGCTCATGGCTGGCAGAAACCGGAACATGTCCTCCCATTCACTCTCTCCGAACGTTTTGTTAGCTCCATGGAGTAGGGGTCAGAGTAGCACCCAGTGGCATTGGCATTAAGTCATATACATTGCACTGTATTGCATGGCTATTGATGTTTATATTTACTGTTATACATCGCTGTATTGTTTAAGACTGCCTTATATCATGCTGTTAAATGTTTAGCATTATATTATGCTGTCAACTGTTTAACATGATTTATATTGAGAACCTTAGTAAGCATGTTGGGTACGCTGTTACCCGGTGAGTCGTGCCGTTTTTATTACTGCTGTTTTGTTGTGTTGATGAACGGGAATCTCACCCATATCTGTATGTTTTCTGTTGGTACTTGCTGTTGCTACTTGAACAGATGGACGTGATGATGGTTCAGTTCAGTAGTCTCCTTGACTGGAATGCTTTTAAAGGAAAATTCCTGGAGAAGTATTTTCCTGCGAGTGCAAGACACCAGAAAGAGATGGAGTTCCTCCAGCTGAGACAAGGGGGAATGACCGTAGCTAAATACGGGGCCAAATTTGAAAGTCTGGCAAAGTTTTCAACTTATTTTCTGGACAACCCAAGAGAGGAGTGGAAGTGCAAAAAATTTGAAGGAGGTCTGAGGATCGACTTGAAGAGAGCTGTTGTTCCTTTGAAAATTTCTGTTTTTCCGAGGTTGATGGAGAAGTGTCGTCTGATCCAGAGTTTGGAACCTAAGGACAAGCGAGTACAGAGTTCTGGACCGAGCAAGTTCCAAAGAGGAAGCAGTGGTCGAGACAACAAATCTCGATGGAAGCCATATGCAAAGCAACAAGATCGACAACAACGTTCTGTTGGAGGAAGCAGTGGGAGTTTCAGTCAGTCTAGAAACGCCCCAAACAAGTGCATGAAGTGTGGGAAGAGTAACCACATCACCAGAGACTGTTCGATCAAAGGGATTATCTGCTTCAAGTGTGAGGAGCCGAGACATATTTCACGGGAATGTATGCAACCAAAAGTGGAACATTCTGTCAAAAATGTCCAAGCTGCAAGGCCTAAGGCGAAAGGCAGAGTCTACACTATGGGAGGTGCTGAAGCTTCTCAAAATGAAGACTTGATCCAAGGTCAGTGTGTCATGGGAGGTAAAACCTTAACTGTACTGTTTGATTCAGGCGCAACGCATTCCTTTATTGCCTATGACTGTGTGAATCTTTTGGGATTACCTGTGTCTTCTTTACCTTTTGATTTGGTAATTTCTACGCCTACTGCAAAGCCTGTTGTAACTGCAAAAATTTGTTTGAATTGTTCTATTTCTGTTAAAGATAGATTATTTTTGATTGAGTTTATCTGTTTGCCTCTTTCGCAAATGGATGAAATCTTAGGAATGGATTGGTTATCTTCTAATCATATTCTATTAGACTGTGCAAATAAAACCCTAGTTTTCCCTAGTTGTGAGAATTCTGGATTTTTGACTGCCAACCAAGTAAATGCTTCTTTGAGAGAAGGAGCTCAAGGATACATGTTACTATCTTCTTTGGAAGTCAAGAGCGAGCTAGTCTTAGAGCGCGTACCTGTCATGAACGAGTTTTCGGAAGTCTTTCCTGAAGACGTACAAGGTTTGCCGCCAGTTCGGGACATCGAGTTTGCGATCGATCTTGTGCCAGGAACGAGACCAGTGTCTATGGCACCATATCATATGGCACCTGCTGAGTTGGAAACCTTGAAGGAACAGTTGGTAGACTTATTGGGGAAACATTTCGTTAGACCCAGTGTGTCTCCGTGGGGAGCACCTGTGATGGTTGTGAAAAAGAAAGATGGAACATCTCGCCTATGCGTGGATTATCGCCAGTTGAATAAGGTTACTATTAAGAACAAGTATCCACTTCCGAGAATAGATGACTTGATGGATCAATTGTGGGGAGCGGCAGTTTTCTCCAAGATTGATTTGCGATCGGGTTATCACCAGATTCGTGTGAAGGTGGAGGATGTACCGAAGACAGCATTTCGAACACGCTATGGGCACTACGAATATCTTGTAATGCCGTTTGGTGTGACGAATGCTCCAGCTATATTCATGGATTATATGAATAGGATCTTTCGTCCATACCTGGATAAGTTTGTCGTTGTCTTCACAGATGACATACTAATCTATTCGCGAGACCAGGAAGAACACGCTGAACATCTTAGTGTAGTTATTCAAGTTCTGAAGGAGAAACAGCTGTATGCCAAGTTGTCCAAGTGTGAGTTTTGGCTCGACGAAGTGCAGTTTTTGGGTCATGTAATTTCAAAAGAAGGAATTGCTGTAGATCCGTCAAAAGTTGAAGCAGTTCTTGAGTGGGAAAGACCAACCACAGTGATGGAGATACGCAATTTTGTGGGTTTGGCTGGGTATTATCGGAGGTTTATTGAGGGATTCTCTAAGATTGTAGGACCTCTTACCCAATTGACGAGGAAGGATAATGCGTTTGAATGGACTGAAGCCTGTGAGCAAAGTTTTCAGGAGCTGAAAAAGAGGCTGACTACATCGCCAGTGTTGATATTGTCAGATCCAAGTGAACCTTTTGAAGTGTATTGTGACACTTCATACCAAGCATTAGGCTGTGTTCTGATGCAGAATCGGAAGGTGGTAGCGTATGCATCGAGATAGTTGAAAGTGCACGAGAAGAACTACCCAACTCATGATCTGGAGTTAGCAGCGGTAGTCTTTGCGTTGAAAATTTGGAGGCACTACTTGTATGGTTCGACGTTCAATGTCTTTAGCGATCATAAGAGCTTGAAGTACCTGTTCGATCAGAAAGAGCTCAATATGAGACAAAGACGGTGGCTGGAATTTTTGACGGACTATGACTTCCAGTTGTAGTATCATCCGGGAAAAGCTAATGTGGTAGCGGATGCCCTGAGTAGAAAAGTGTTACATGTGTCTGTCATGATGGTTAAGGAACACGAGCTGTTGGAACAGTTCAGGGATATGCATCTGTCCGTGGTTAGTATGCCAGGAAGATTGTGTGTGGGTATGGTTACGGTATCTTGTGATCTGATGGATCATATTCGGGCGAAACAAGTATACGACCAGTATCTGGAGAAAGAGCGAAGGAATCTAAAGAAAGGGATGACGTCTGAATACAAGGAAGGAGTAGATGGGATCCTAAGACGAGGAGAACGGGTTTGTGTGCCAAACAACCCAGAGATAAGAAGGTTAATTCTGGACGAAGCTCATAGAAGTAAGTTGAGTATGCATCCAGGGTCAACAAAGTTGTACCAAGACCTGAAGCGGTTGTTTTGGTGGCAAGGGATGAAAAGAGATGTAGCTGATTATGTGGCATCTTGCTTGGTGTGTCAAAAAGCAAAGGTTGAACATCAAAGGCCAGCGGGAATGTTACTTCCGTTGGATATCCCAGAGTGGAAATGGAACGGCATAGCAATGGATTTCGTAACGTGTTTGCCAAGAACACCTAAAGGACACGATTCCATTTGGGTTATAATTGATAGGCTTACGAAATCAGCTCATTTTCTACGGATTAATCTCAAGTATTCCTTGGAAAAGCTTACTCAGATTTATATCAGTGAGATTGTGAGACTGCATGGAGTACCTTCAAGTATCATATCGGATAGAGATCCGCGTTTTACTTCGCGATTTTGGCAAAGTTTGCATGAAGCTTTAGGGACAAAGTTACGATTAAGTTCGGCTTACCATCCTCAAACTGATGGACAATCGGAAAGGACGATTCAGTTTTTCGAGGACTTGTTGAGGGCGTGTGTGTTGGAACATGCCGGAAGTTGGGAGAATTTCCTACCGTTGATAGAGTTCACCTACAACAACAGTTATCATTCGTGTATAGGGATGGCACCCTACGAAGCTTTATACGGACGACGTTGCAGAACACCTTTGTGTTGGTACTAAGATGGAGAAAGTGATCCATTAGGACCTGAACTAGTGCAACAAACAACCGAGAAGGTGAAATTGATTCAAGAAAAGATGAGGACGACTCAGAGCCGACAGAAGAGCTATGCGGATAAAAGACGTAGGCCACTTGAGTTCGAGGAAGGGTATCATGTGTTTTTGAGAGTCACTCCGATGACTGGGGTGAGCAGGGTCCTGAAGTCCAGAAAACTCACTCCAAAATTCATTGGGCCTTATCAAATTCTTCGTCGGATAGATCCAGTAGCTTACCAAATAGCTTTACCGCCTTTTCTATCCAACCTTCATAGTGTTTTTCATGTTTCGTAATTACGAAAGTATATTCCTGATCCCAGTCATGTCATAAAGTCTGATTCAGTACAGCTAAAGGAAAACCTAACCTATGAGAGATTGCCGGTTAAGATCGAGGACAAGAGAGTAAAGAAACTACGAGGGAAGGAGATAGCTTTGGTTAAAGTTATCTGGAACGAGACTATAGGCGATGCTACCTGGGAAAGAGAGGAGGACATGCAACAACAGTATCCAAGTTTGTTTTAAGAGGTACGTATAATTTCGAGGACGAAATTCTTTTAAGACGGGTAAGAATGTAACGCCCCGATTTTGACGTTTTCTAATTCTTCAGGATTTTAATGTCTTTATTTTATTCGAGGTCTTAGGAATAGAAATAAAATATTCCGAGACCATAGTCATGCTCGACGATATCGTAGGAAGCTACGATTAAGTTTTGAGTCGAAAACTCAAACAGAGTCCAGTCTGCGTTTTTACACTGACAGTATGATTTTACTGCTCAGAAGACCTCAGATGGACCCGTGAACGAGACAGTAAGTCTTAGAATTCGATTATCTACGTTTTGGTTAAATTTCGCAAAAATTTCAGAAAAATAACTTCCTGACCTTCGTTCGAGCGAAATCCTCAATCGGGTGACGAACGGAGCCACATATGGATTTACCGGGATTCGCCAACGGATAATCTTGATATCACATCATCCCAGGACACATGGGAGAGTATGCCAGAGTCGTCATGACGTTCGGAAATATCTGGACACAAAATGACCAAAATGCCCCTAACCTTAGTCTTTTATACTTTTACCATTTTACCCTTAAGTGAGCTCTTAAGAGCTGAACTCAACCCCTCACCCTCTCACTTTCACGCACAGCCCCTCACCCTTTAGAGCTCCATAGTTGTTCTTGAGAGAAAACTCCATTTTCATCCTTGAAAAGCTTGAATCACTTGCTGGAATCACTTGATTCCTTGAGCAATCTTCCTTCATTTTAAGGTAAGACCACTTCTATGATCTCTTGGCTTCTTGAATCTTTATTTATTTCAAGATCAATCTTCATTTTCATGAAAAGAAATTCTTAGATCCAAAACTTTGAAAATCCATAGGAAATTATAGAAAAATCCTTTTGAGGTAAGACCAAGTTCTTTGAACTCACATCATCATTCTCTACCTAAACCCAAGAGCTTATGATTCAACTCCCATCATAGCCCAAAATCCCTTTTTGGCCAAACCCTATTTGATGATGATGAATAGTGTTTTCATCAATTTTTGATTTTTAACACTTGATTTCATCCTTAGCTTTCCTATGCCTTTGAATACATGAAATGGGAAACCAAGTTCAATTCGTAACCTTTTTAACCTAGGGTGGCCGAAATCCTCTTTGTTAGAATAGTTAAGATTGGCTTTGATTGTTGTTTAATGTTTGATTGTTGTGTTGTTGTAGTTGTTGACGATTGCCAGCAGGTTCACAAACCGATCAACCCTTTGATTCGGGAATATGCTCATCAACAGGTATGGGGGGATGAACCTCATCACATCAAGATGGTGGTAGTGAAGATGGTTGTGTAAGTTTATGTGTGGGTGAAACCTTTTAGTTTGGGTTCACTTTTATGTGTTAAGTTTTGTTAAGTTCTCTTGGAGAACAAGATTGTCATGATGAGTTTATGCTTTCGTATGTTGTAGTGTGCTTTAGCATATGTTGATGATGAGATGATTGAATGAAAATCATTTTCATGTATGTTGAAAAACCTACTTTGATCACTAGATCAAGTATGGACTTTTATGCTTGATTATGAGACCATGATATATGATGGACTTATATGTTTGATTATGATGTAGTAATGTGTATTGTGGTTTATCATAATTGTGTGAGCTTTTGAGCTACATTTGCTTTGTTGGTGAAGCAAAGTCTCCATTCTTCATTGGAGTAGGCTTGTGGCCTTACTTAGAGGAAAATATAAGAACATGTGTTGTTCTTGTTCTAGCAAGGTTTTGAAGTAAGAAAAACATGATTTCATAACCTATGTTTTCAAGAGAAACAAAAGTGATTTTGATCCAAAGATCAAATGAAGTTTTAACCTTTAAAGTGTGTCACCAAAGTGGGAAAATATCTTTTCTTTAGCCATAGGTATTTTAATCAAACTAAGTGTTTCAATTGGAGAATTAATGAAGGAGTTAGGGAAAATGAAAAACAGGGCACTCCCCCAGCGAACCCCGTCTCGCCCCGCGAGACAGAAGGGAAAATAAGGCATTCGCCAGGCTAACCTTGCCTCGCCTCGCGAGACAGTGGGCTAGCCCGTGAAGCAAAGATGCAGCTTCTCGGCCTCGCGTAGCGAAGTAGTTCTCGCCCCGCGAACCGCCTAAGTAGTTAAGATGTAGCTTCTCTGCCTCGCATCGCGATACAATCCTCGCCTCGTGAAGAAGAAAGACTGTCTAAACAGTAAAGATAACTTCTCAGCCTCGCGTCGCGATATATATCTTCGCCTCGCGAGCAATGGTTTTGGTTATAAAGAGTGTTTTTCAACTCAAACTGTAAAGTTTTACGCATTCTAAACTTAAGTTAAGTAATTAACTTAGAGTTGAAGACAAGGGATAATTAAGTATAATATGTGGTGAAACACGACCATATACTATACCATTGATGACTTAGTACATCAATGACTTCATAAGCCATAAACACAAACATGAAACATTTTGGGTTTTGAAACAGTAGTTCGATGACGGACCGGTGATTCGAACCTCGATCAGTCGTTCAATTGTTTCAGTCTTATGATGACTCGATCCCGGAGGGATCACGAGATTTATCCTGTGGATAAAGATTTTGTTTTTCAAAGACACGAATAGTTCCTAAGGAAGAAAACCTTAGTAGACTTCGAGGTTTATCCGGGGGATAGACATTGCTTGATCGCATCTGCTTTGTGTAAGCATTGGCATTTCATTTGCATAGTTGTAAGGCCTTGAGCCTAGGAGTTGAGCTTACACCTTGATGCGGGTGCGAATCTTACGGTGACGATCTTCAATGGTCTTTTTGGAGTATCAGGGTTGGAAGGGCTTACATGTGACCAGTTGGTAGCTCTTCTGTGTCGTGGCGAATCCGTGCAATACACTGATATCCTCTACTAGATGCCGTACTTTTCATGTTTGGTCAAGAGTGTTTCCGCAAAGCCAGATATTTGCACGTTACGAATGTCGTAGCATCTTGCTCATGGCTGGCAGAAATCGGAACATGTCCTCCCATTCACTCTCTCTGAACGTTTTGTTAACTCCTTGGAGTAGAGGTCAGAGTAGTACCCAGTGGCATTGGCATTGAGTCATATACATTGCACTGTATTGCATGGTTATTGATGTTTACATTTATAGTTATACATCGCTGTATTGTTTAAGACTGCCTTATATTATGCTGTTAAATGTTTAGCATTATATTATGCTGTCAACTGTTTAACATGATTTATATTGAGAACCTTAGTAAGCATGATGGGTACGCTGTTACCCGGTGAGTCGTCCCGTTTTTATTACTGCTATTTTGTTGTGTTGATGAACGGGAATCTCACCCATATCTGTATGTTTTCTATTGGTACTTGCTGTTGCTGCTTGAACAGATGGACGTGATGACGGTTCAGTTTAGTAGTCTCCTTGAGCCCGAAGGCGGACTCTTTTTGCTGTTTTAATTTTGTTGTCGGCCAGACTATATCATTTTTTGTAGTACCTTTTGGGAGCTACGACTCCTAGTACTTATTGTATTTCTTATGTTAGTTATACATTAGACTTATGTCTGTATACAGTAATGTTGACGTTTCTATTTCTGTTTTGTTCTGTAACGCCCGAAACAACAATCGTTTTCTCTCCCTCTTCAATTCCTCATACAAAGGATTTAAAACTGAATTCTTCAAAGTGCGCTCTGCCGATGGCGAGTACTCATTTTGGTTGGACGAGGTGGGTGACCATAAGTTCCCATTATACTGGACGAGAAGTCCTTGCCGCATTGTTGATACATATTCGGAGCTTACTTACGATGAGAAAGAGGAAGTACAATTCCTTGCCAAACTCGCCCCTTACCTACACTGATATTCTCAGACTCCCCCATGCTATAGATTGAGAAGACCAATGGAAAAGTGAGCCACTTATATTTACTTTATGTTAGATACTTTACCAGTGCGTTGCTAATTTATTGTTGTTGTTGTCTGCAGGGACCGTGGATGATAAGCTTTCATTTGATGAGATGCGAAGGATCAAACTTGAACAAGCTAAGAAATTTTCTCAATCTTCGGCTGCTCCCCTAACATAGGCTTCCACTGACCCTCCTGCCGTTACCGAGAAAGGAATTGCTTCAAAACCTCCCGTGTCCAAAAAGAGGAAAACCAACGAAATGGGCAAGGATGTTCAAGTCGCCAACCCTTCCGACAAGAGTGTTTCTGCTCCCTTATCTGAGAATCCCACATCTGCTCCAGTCGGAAGTCAGAGAAAGAAGGTGCTGAAAAGAAGCTGGTTCGATTGCACCTAGAATAAGGAAATCGAGTCACTGTGGTGGAATGAGTTCAACCCTCGCCCTATCATTGACGATCATTTGGTGAAAAAATCCGACGAAGACTTGGTTGAACATTATGGCATTGCATCTATTTATGAAGGAGCCGAGAAATATGCTCTTTAGTCAGCTTCATTTATTCGGCAGGCTGAGAAAGAACGCATCCGGGTGGAGGTGCTTCTGAAGGAGAGAGATACCGAGATTGAGTCCCTGAAGGCTCAATTGTAGGAATCCACTAAAGACAAGAACGCGCTTAAAGGGCGCTATCAAAAAATGGACGGCGAGAAGAAGAAACTGGAAACCAGCCTAAAGAAAGCTCAGGATGAAGCAAAGTCTGCCGAAGAGAAAGCTCTCATCGCCACCACCATGCTTAAAACGGCCCAACACTCCATCAAGGAACTTCAACACTTCTTAGCTTCTCGGAAAAGTGAAACGGATGCTGAAGTCAATGCTCTAAAACTTGCCTCAGCTGACAAATTTGAGGCCGAGTTTGAACATGCTATCAACCAAGTCCGCGTTGTTCTGCCTGACTCTGATTTGTCAGCATGCCATGTGTGGAAGGAAATTGTGGACGGAAAGCTGGTTGTGCCCGAGAATGAAGATTTGGGGACGGAAATAGAAGAAAATGCACCCGTTACTGCTGCCGATGTTGGAGTTAACTTGGGGAAAGTCCCGAATTAACTTTTTATTTATTTATATGTTTTGTGCTTCCTATATGTATGACTCCCAAGTTTGATTAATGAATGACAATATCATTTTCTTTCTTATTGCTCTTCTTTATTTCTGCTTGTACATGTTATATTGACGTAACACTAATCATTACTCGTATGACGCAATCACCTCCGCTTCTTCTTCTCGAATGACTTCCCACTTTACTACCTTTTACTCAGCCTTATCACCTCCTTTTCAACCTTATGGCTTCTCTTTTCATAATCTGCTTTACTCGACCTTATTGCCTCCTTCACCATTATAACTTCTTCACCAACCTAATCACTGCCATTTCAACCTTACAACTTCTCTTTTTGTATTCTTTTGTACTCGGCCTCTTCCTACATGACTTTCCACTTCACTACTTTTTACTATGCCTTATCACCTCCATCACCCTTGTAACTTCACCACTAGCTTTATCACCCCCTTTTCAACTTTATGACTTCTCTTTTCGTATTCTGCTTTACTCGACCTTATCGCCCTTGTAACTTTATCACCAGCCTTATCCCCTCCTTTTCAACCTTATGACTTATTTTTTCGTATTCTGCTTTACTCGGCCTTATTGCCTCCTTCATCCTTATAACTTCATCATCAGCCTTATCATCGCATTTTCATCGTTATGACTTCTCTTTTCATATTCTTCTGTACTCGGCTTCTTCTTCCTTTTTTTTTTTAGATACATGCAAAACACTAAATAAACACGAAACAACAATGAAAAGATACTCGGAATGCATAAACGGAAATATTTCATTTATGGAAAGGGAAGGAAAGTCGGTGTGCCTCATTAAAACCTCTTCAGCCAAAAATCTTTTCAGGGAAAAAGACCAAAGTAGGAAAAAGAGTACACACCTTTTACATTGACTTAACTAAAGAACAACTTTAGATGGGAAGCATTCCATGTTCGAGGTATTGGCTTCCCGGATAATTCTTCTAGCCTGTATCCTCCATTTCCCAAGCTCTCCATGATTCTAAACGGGCCTTTCCAATTGGCCGCTAGCTTACCCTCTGCTGCTTCTCCCCAAGCTTCTCCACAAAACGCATCACCAGATCTCCTGCCATAAAATTCCTCGGTTTCAACATCGAGTTGTGTCTTCTAGCAATCTTTCTTTTGCATGCTCCTCGGATTCTCGCCTTATCTCTGACCCCTTCAATCAAGTCTAATTCCTCTTCTCTAAGTTGTTCATTTTCGCTTCTGATCATAATGTTGCCTTCTGATAAATGGCTCCTCGACTTCGACTGGGATCATTGCATCGGCTCCGTGGGATATTTGGAACAATGTCTCCTGAGTGATCGACTGAGGCGTGCAATGGTAAGCCCAAAGGATGTTTGGTAGCTCTTCGGCCCACATGCCCCTCGCGTTTCCCAATTTTTTCTTCAGTTCATTTAATATTACCTTGTTCGCAGCTTCAACCTGCCCATTCGACTGGGGGTGTTCTACTGATGAAAAACTTTTTTGGATGTCGAGGCTATAACAAAACTCCTGAAGCCCTTTGTCGGTAATTTGCTTTCCATTGTCTGACACTATCACTGTAGGCAACCCGAATCTGCACACAATATTTTTCCAGATGAACTTTTGAATTTGCTTGGCAGTGATCCTTGCCAATGGCTCTGCTTCAATCCATTTCGTGAAGTAATTAATTGCAACCAGCAAGAACTTCACCTGACCCTTTGCCATCGGAAAAGGTCCAACGATATCTATCCCCCACATATCAAAAGGCCACACTGATAGTATGTAGTGCAATTCTTCCGACTTAGTGTGTTTGACCACCGCGAAACGTTGGCATTTAAGAAACCTTTGCACCCACTCGGAATAATCTACCTGCATTTTCGGCCATAAATAGCCGGCCCTGAGCACCTTCTTTATCATTGTTCACCCCCATTATGCATTCCGCAAATGCCCCTATGTATTACATACTCGCCTTGGTCTTTTACAAGACACTTAAGCAACGGTCCTATGATTGATCTCTTATATAACTCGCCCTTAACTATGGTATACGCACTTGCCTGTATCCTGACTTTTCTCGCCTCCTTAGGGATTTTCGATAGCACATCGTTAGCCAAGAAATTCCAAATCTAAGTCATCCATTCTCGTTCTACCTCATTTGCTACAAGTACTTCTTCGGATTCTTCTATACTCGGCTGTAATAGAGTATCCTGTATCATTGTTCTGTGCTGCCCGATTTTCTTTGTACTTGCAAGCTTCGATAACAAGTCGGCTCTTGCGTTCTTCTCACGGGGTATATGCTCAATCTCGAACTTCTGGAAATCGGAAACTAAGGCATTAACCTTATTCAGGTATCTGGTTAAATGCGGCTACTTGGTTTGAAAAGTGTTGAGGATCTGCCCCGTAACCAATTGAGAATCACTTTGGCATCTCACAGCTTTCACTCCCACTTTCTTCGCTAACGACAGTTCTGCTATCAGTGCTTCGTACTCAGCTACATTGTTGGAAGCTTTGAAATTGAACTTTAATGATTGCTCTGACGTGACATCACTTGGGCCCTCCAAAATTGTACCTGCTCCACTTACTCTTATGTTAGACGCTTCATCTACGTACAAAATCCACCACTTTTCCTAGGCTTCCGGTAAGGGTGACAACTCTACCACAAAATCAGAAAGGCACTGTGCCTTCATCGGCCCCGTGGTTCGTATTTGATACCAAACTCGGAAAGCTCTATCGACCAAGCGATCATTCTGCCTGCTAGCTCTGGCTTCCTCAATACTTGTTTAATCGGATAGTCTGTTTTCACCATAATTTGATGGCTTTGGAAGTAAGGCCTCAGCCTACGTGCAGCCATCACCAACGCAAAGGCTAGCTTCTCAATCATTTTGTATCTGATTTCTGCATCGTGCATTACTCGGCTTATGAAATAGATAGGCATCTGTTGCTTACCTTCCTCTTGAACGATGACAGCACTCACCATTGATTCTGACACCGATAGGTACAACAACAACTCCTTTTCTGGTTATGGCTAACTCAAGATAAGGGGAGAGGCTAAAAACTCCTTGAAACTCTTGAAAGCTTCCTCACACTCGGCATTCCTTTTCTAAGCAATTTAAATAATGGTCGAGCCTTTTCTGCTAATTTTGGAAGGAACCGAGCTAACGAAGCCAACCTCCCCGCCAACCTTTGCACCTCCTTGACATTCCCTAGGCTCCTCATTTCAATAATGGCTTTGCACTTGTCTTCGTTGACTTCGATTCCCCTGCTTGTGAGCACGAAACCAAGAAAATTGCCGCTTCTAATGCCAAAGTTGCACTTTGCCGAATTGAGCATCATATTATACTTCCGAAGTTGATCGAAGACCTCCTGAAGGTCACCTGCATGCCGAGAAGGGTCTTCTGATTTGATGACTATGCCATCAACATACACTTCCATATTCCGGCCAATCTGCTTCTCAAACACTTTATCCATGAGCCTTTGATAAGTGGCTCCAACATTCATCAATCCGACGGGCATCACTCGGTAACAGTAAATTGCACGGTTGGATATGAACGTTGTTTTGTCTTCATCAGGCTTGTACTGCGGATTTGATTGTATCCCGAGTATGCATCAATTAGACTGAGGATCTCGTACCCTGATGCTCCATCTACTTGTTGGTCAATACTAGGTAAGGGGTATGAATCCTTCGGGCAAGCTTCATTTAAATCCGTGTGTCTGTGCACATCCGCCACTTTCCGTTGGATTTCTTAACCAACACACCATTTGACAGCCAGGTGGTATACTTGATCTCCCAAACAAATTCCGCTTCAACTAACCTTTTGGTTTCCTCCTCCACTAACTTCCTCATCGCCTGTCCTAGCTTCCTCTTTTTATGCGATACCGGCTTGGCATTCGGGCATAACGAGAATCTGTGACATATGAAATCTCAATCTATTCCCGGCATGTCTACATTACTGCATGCAAAAAGATTTGAATTCTTCATTATTGTTTCCTCAATTTTTCCTTCCAACTTTGGGTCGAGTTGAGAGCCTACATGTGTAACCTGCTCCGCCAACTTCCCTAACTGAAAAGCTTTAAGGTCGTCAACCGGTTGGGGCCTCAAATCCCGCATTTCATCTCTCGGATCTAACCCCATAGAATTGACCTCTATCGTCTGTTCCTTCCCCACTACCTCTTCAACCTCTGCTTCCTCATTTTTGTGGCTGATTCTAAGACTGTCAACATAACATTGCCTTGCTATCTTTTGGTCAGCACGCACAATTGCAATCTCACCTGATGGTGTCGGGAACTTCATCGTCAGGTGAGGAGTGGATACGATGGCCCCCAACGCGTTAAGAGTTGGTCTCCCAATAAATACATTATATGCAGTTTCGGAGGAGTGGGTATCGACAATCATATACTTTACTATAACAATTTTTGAGGTGGCTCCGTTGCCGAATTTGATAAGCAGCTCCACGTAATCCCTGGTATTTGCGCGTTCTCCCGAGAAGCCTACCAATAGGGTATTTCGCTCTCGGATCGAATTCTCTGGAATCCCCAACTTTCTGAACGTCAAGTAGTACATTATATCCGCCAAACTCCCCTGATCTATGAGAGTCTTCATAACCATAAAGTTCGCCATCTCCACTGTAATCACCATGGGATCATCCTGATTGGGATCCACTCCCATGAAGTCATCATCTGTGAACGTAATAGACTTGGAAACTTGTTGTGGCTTGTAAGTGACTGAATTCACTACTTGGACCACCCTCAGATGTCTTCTTCTCGCTGAGCTAGTCAAACCTCCACCAGCAAAACCACCAGATATTGTGTTTATCACTCCTCGGATTGGTTGTTCACCTGCATTTTGCTCAGCTTCTGAATTTCTTGTCTCTATTTGTTCTTGCTGATTGTCACTTCTTCTGTAAAAACTTCCTTGTCCTCCCCACGTACGTCCTCTTCCCCTGCTTATCCCCTAAATTTTTGTCTTTGGAAACGTCCCCACTGAATGTACTCTCCTAACTTCCCCATTTGAATCAATTCTTCTATCTGCTCTCTCCATTCGGAACAATCTTCGATTGTGTGTCCCATAATATGGTGGAACCGACAATATTTCCTTCGGTCTACTGTTTCTGGAGCACAACGTAGAGATGGGTATTCCACGAAATCAGCATGATACACCTCATCCAGAATTTTTGCCCTGGTAGTATTAAGTGGGGTGTACACAGGATATTTAGGTCTTCTCGGCTCATAACCCCTGGGCAGCCGTTCTATTTTAGAGGCCAACTTCTTTCCCTGCTCTGGCATACCTTTTCCTTCCTCCTTTTCACTCCTTTCCTGCTCCGGTAATGTACTTCGTAGCCCACTTCCAGAAATCATCTAAGTCAACTGCCTCCTTCGACATTGAGTCAGCGAAAACGCAGACCGGACTCCGTCCGAATTTTCAACTCAAAATTTAACCGTAACTCTCTACGATATCGTAGAGTATGAATATGATCTTGGTTTATTTAAAATCATTTTCTAAACCTCAGATAAAAATATAAACTCATTTATATAGTTTATCGATCTTAAAAGCAGTGAAAATCGGGGTGTTACATCAAACTTCGGTTATAACAAGAATGAAAAGAGATACCCATAGGTCTAATTTTATTGTCTTGCCTTTTGATGCACATATGGTGTTGTATTTTGATGCATTTTGACAATTTTTCTTATTCCTTTTAACAATTTTGGTGTTGTAACCACATCTGGTACTTGGTCTGATTTCACAAGTAATCAAGGTAGACTAATTAAACTTAGCACCTTTTTATTTGCATAGTATGGAATTCAGATGAGGAAACTGACGCCATTATGAGTTCAATTAGTTATTCATTGGTAAACCTTGAAACTTCAATAATTTTTATGTTGCCTTTTATGTTTGTTTGTCTGCAAAATTGTTTCTCTTAAAGTATCAGTTTTTGTGTTTCTAAATCACTTCTAGTTTGGCGTATATCCAGGTAATCCTGTGACCTTTGCTTATTTCTTTTTTATGCGTTCTTTACCAGCAACAAAGACGTGATTCTCAGCCTTTCTTTTCTGCACTCAACAATCGAGTTTGACGCACTCAGAAAACTTCGTTTAGTTTTTTTCACCGTGAGGATTGCTATTTTTCTGTACCTCATAGCCTAACTCATTGTGATTGTGAAGAACGAATCAATATGCAGAGCAGATTTTCCAAAAGGGTTTATCTTTGGAACTGCTTCTTCAGCTTACCAGGTATGCACCATCCCAGTATTTAATATGGTTATTGAAATAAGTATCAACCTAAAAACGATCGGGTAATGTAATGTTTTTTGTTACATAGTTCATAGTTCGAGGGAGTTGTCGATGAAGGGAATAAAGGAGATAGCATATGGGACTTAACTGTGAAAATTTGGAATGTGAAGTGAATGTGGAATTATGTTACCAAACACATTGATAGATATATACATGTAAAGAAGAAGACGAGTTTTCAACAGCCAAAGCTCGCTGCTCTTGCACGGTCTGTATACTATTGCTATTCCAGAAGAATAATTTTGTTTCCAACTTCCACAAACGCTTTGATCATTTGTTTCGTTTTTCACTGTTTTTATTTCTTTGTTTGTTTGTTTCTAGGAATCTTTCTGGTGCTGCTGGTGAATTGCTTTTGCAGCTTAAAGAAGCAAAAGTTGTTGTAACATGAGATGACCCCACTTATGTAGGATGATCCCATTAAAGAACCTAAGATATTAACTAATCCCACTTACGTTATAATTGTTTGCGCGCAGATTGCATATACTAAAATATTTAAACTTTTAAACATACACACGTACTGTATATGCATACATACGTACATTATCAGAGTACACAGATGTCAAAAGGAAGTTTGGTATTAAGACATACAAACGGCTCCCTCTACTCTCCCAAAGTACATCAAAAGACAAAAAAACACTGGCCGTACATATGTAATAAACTAATATCCTCGTTTGCCCTCGATGTTCCACCAGTATCAAATTCGTACGAAGTTTCCGTCCAGCTCTTTGTAGTTTGGCTCTGCTTCTTTATCAATTTAAGAAAACATGCAATATGATGAAAACAGGCGATAAGTATTTCATATCATCATAATTAGGGATAAAGGTAAAGCAGATACATTAATAGCACAATCATATAATCACACACAAACACAATTAGCATTAACAATTATCCTTGGGGTTTCTTGCACTTAATTATTGGTCTCACACTCTCATGCACCTGGACCTTACATGAAGACGCGGCAGCCACATTCCTACGTCACAACGTATCCCCTACCAAGCAGGATACCTCATCCCCTACCAAGCAGGATGAAAGTCAAATGTCATCCAAGCAGCAAGTTCCGTTACACTCGCGGGTACATTACATCCCCTACCAAGCAGGATGTTCACCCCCTACCAAGAAGGGTGACACCATTCCCCATTTCCGATAGGAATAGCTGTCCCAGTGTCGGAAGGCGCATCGGAGATCTCAGAAACTCACAGTAGACCTACCAAGCATCTAACTGTAGTTCCGGTTTGACCTCGCGTAATCCCAGATCTACACGGCTGTGGCATCACAACACAATGCAAACTAGCATGAATCCTCACGACTCATTCCGATCAATCACTGCAACTCAACCCCATCAATTAACACACGTATCCCCTACCCAGCAGGATACCGCATCCCCTACCAAGCAGGATGCCTACGACTATCAACAGTCCTTTATCATTTCACCAGGTTGAGTGCAGTAGCTTATTACTATCAAATTATTTTATCTCACACATCACCCAATTCATAAGTGATCATTGCTTAATTCTAAGCATACCAACAATCACATATGCATTATCATACTTTTCACAACATATCATCAAATGAGGCATATAACACCAACTAATAAAATGAAGTACATTATCATACCATGGTAAAACATATATCCACAATCACATCATAGTAACCATATAAGCATATTAAGCATACAACCTCAATCAACATAGCATGTCATTTATCATGTTATCATCATCTAACCTAGGGTGTATTCTTAAAGGCGATAGCCCCAAGATACCTATAATGAGGGTTTAGGTACTTTGTCAGGGCTCAACCTCTAGTAGGGTTTAGATTCCCCTACGCATATTAATGCATTCTACTTTACTCTTGCCTCCCCGATGAGTATGAATCTTTCCCCCACATTAGAACAAGGCAGCAAATACCACAAGTTCACGAACACTTTTCACGGCCACAGCCCCGTACCTCCAACCGGTAGCTGTACACGCTTTAGGAAGATTGAATGCAATCTCCTCTTTCATCATAAATCATAATCACAATTAGTATAATCAAACAAAACTCACTTAATTCTTATGAACTAGGTTCGCCCCCCTAAATAGGAAAATGCTAGAAATGTTAAAATTTCACAAACTCTTGGATCTATGATCCTTAAGCATAGATAACACTCCTGTAAGTCATAGAATTCAAGAATTTGAAACAAAACTCTTGATTTGGGACACTTAGGGTTTCGGCCCTCTTATGGTAAATGAAGCTAGGAGAGGTTCTTACTTCAATTCTTTTGGGATTCAAAGGCATCTAAGTGTGATAGAATCAAATCAACACTTTCTTAAGCAAAATTTGAACAAAACTCCATAGATTCTATTAAGTGGGTAATTCGGCCATGCCATACACAAGTGGGTTAGAGAGCTTTTATGAGTACAAACTCTTAGGATTATGATATAAAACATTGAATCTAGATCAATAAAATTAGATTGACATCAATATGATTTTTCTACAATTTTTCATGAATTTTGGAAGTTCAAGAACACACATAAACACATAGAGCTTTCATGGATAAAAGTGAAGATCAAGAGTTTAAAGATGAGATTTCTACCTCTTAGATGATAGAGAAGATGATTCTAAGCAAGTTTGCTTCACCAAGTTGTTGAAGATTTCTTGGAGAAAGGAGAGAAAATGGAGGCAGAAGCTTGGAGATGTGTTGAAGACTTGAAGATGATGAAGAAAGAAAAGAGAGAGAGTGAGGAGAGAGAGGGATGGCGTGAAAAGAGAGAAGAAAAGAGGATAAGGGTCCTTATATACCACTTTCAAGGTGAGCATGATCATTTCTTTTAAGAGCAAATTGAAATTTTACCAAAAGTTGTACTAGAAACTTCAACACTTGAACTTAAAGAATAAAGTGAAGGAGAAAGAAATATGAGATAGTAATTACATATATGGATGGCGTGGAGTATATGTGAAGGAAGGGTAAAGATTGTATAAAAATTACCTAAGGGCAAAAAGTTCCTTTCCTATAAGGGCAAAATTATAATTTCTACACCCTAATCATTACTATGGTGAGTCACCCATGTGACTCACCCTTGGCCATCATTAGCATGGTGAATCACCCAGGTGAGTCATCCATGTAATCATTGCTTTTAGAAAGGATAAGATGAGGTGTCCCTTGATAGCGACCTTATGCTTATCCGTTACCGGTTCCGGCAATCTCGTATGCGGACCGGGTTTCGTTTGAGTCATCAACCCAAACCTTAACCATAAATCTCTACCAGTAATATAGAGTAAGAATATATCTGTGTTGGATGCCACATCACTTCTGAGACAGATAAAATTCATACAATTTTCCAATCTTAGAAAACAGTGAAAATTGGGGTGTTACATAACATCCCATTTTCTTTCATTGCTTTTATATCTCAATAAGAGAATAATTAAGTTTATATTTTATTCAAGGTCTTAGAAAATGAAATAAAATAAACCGAGACCATATTCATGCTCAACTTTATCGTACGAAGCTACAATTAAATTTTGAGCTGAAAACTCAAACGGAGCCCGGTCTGCATTTTTATACTGTCAGTAAGGTTTTACTGCTCCAGAGACCTCAGATGGACCCGAGAACAAGACAGTAAGTCTTAGAATTTGATTCTCTACGTTTAAATTTCAAAAAATCACTTCCTGACCTTTTTTTCGAGCGAAATCCTCAATCGGGTGACAAACGGAGCTGCATATGGACTTACCGGGATCCGCTAACGGATAATCTTGATGTCGCATCATGTCAAATTACATGGGAAAGCATGCTAGAGTCATCATAACGTTTGAAAATATTTGGACGTGAAAAGACCAAAATACCCCTAACCTTTTTCACTTTCACCATTTTACCCTTGAAGGAAATGATCAAAATACCCTTAAGTGACCCATTTTATGGGCTGGTCAGCCCCATTACCACGCCCCCCCAACCTGCATAAGAGAGCTTCATCACTTTCTCCTTCACACTTCATCTTCTTCCTTGAGAAAAGCTTCCATTTTTCTTAGAGAAAAAAGTGAATCTTTGAGAGAAAAACTTGAATCCTTTCTTAGGTAAGATCACTTCTATGATCTCTTAGCTTCATGAATCTCTTCCTATCTCAAGTTCAAATCTTGATTTCATGAAAATCAAGTTTATGATCCAAAACTTCAAAAATTCATAGGGAATTGTAGAAAAATCATTTTAATGGGAAACCAATTTCTTTGAGCTAGCTTCATCATCCTCTACCTAAACCTAAGAGCATATGATCAAACTCTCATCCTAGCCTATTGTTCTAAGAGTGGCCGAACCCTAGAAAGTTTGGTGAATAGTGATTTGGTTCAAATTTTTGATTTCTAACTCTTGATTCAATCCTTATTTTTCCTATTGTCTTTGAATCCAAGTGATGGAAAGCCAAATCATTTTCTAACCCCTTTCTCCCTTCATGGCCGAGACCTTCATGTGTGAAAAACCATGAGTCATGTTTCATATTTTTGGGTATTAAGACTTGTCTTAGTGTTAACCAAGTTGATGAACCAACCATCCAAAAGTTTAGAACCAAATGAGATCCCTAGCCTTTAAAATTTTCTTGGCCGAACCTTGGACTTTTTGGGGAAGAAAATTTATGTTTTGTTGTTGTAAATTTGTGTTGATTGTTGTTTAAATTGAATTGTGCTTAATTGTTTTAGACGACGGGGACGAAAACGGAATCGGAGCCGAGAATCGTTCGGGATTTAATTGAGCAACTTAGAGAGGTAAAGGGAGGTATTTCATTTGAGTTTGATAGCTTGGATGCCTTTGATGAATGTTATTAAGATATTGGGCTGTTTTGATATATATATATATATATCCTGGATGAGGATAGGACTAACTATGACTCGATAAAAGAATTAAAATACTCGAAAAACGAAATCGAAGTTTTGAAAACTGGATTTTGAAATCAAAACGGTTCTTGGGAAAACATGTTGCTTTTTCAAGAAAAGTTATCTTCCTTTTTAAAAAGTTATGTTCTTTTGAAAAGGGAAAAGTGGGCTGGAGGAAAGTTTTACAAAGTGAGTTTTGTTTTAGAAAAACGTTTTAAAAAGACGTGGAACCTTTAGAAAACGGTTTTGTTCACGAAAAAGTGTTTTCCTCGGAAAATGTTTTTCTTTAAAGAGAAATGTCTTCGTTCAAGAAAATGAAATTGAGTTTTGTTTTTCCAAGTTGTTTTGAAAAGAAAAACGATGAATCCTTGAGATGAATGCAAACCTAGTGACCGAGACGTCGCACTAGTGTTTTGTGGATTGAGCACTCGGACTTCATGTCCTGTGTTTTGAATGAACGGGCTTAATGTCCTTTAAAACGAGTCATGAGCTATATGTCTCGACAAATGAAAGAATGAACAAAAAGAAAACAGAAATTCCTCTGTACATGTATGAACCGACAGACGTGCCATTTGAAAACGAGCTACAACTTACGTAGTTGAGAATTGAGCCCGTTAAGACTACTAGGTCTATAGGGGCATTCTGTGTTCGAAACTCCACAAGTGGCCACTCCACAAGTGGCCGGTGGCATAGCAACCCCATGCCGTGGTAAATCGGTTGCCAAATGAGACACCCCCTAGTATCCCATTTAACCTGTAATCTATCCTAATTCAATCCACTACTTCAGTCTTCAACAATAATAAATCCAGACATATATTAAACACCTGTCATAATAGTCATCATAATATAAAATTATAAATATATAGATTATATCATATCATAGAAAAAAGGCTTAATTGCACTTTTGGTCCCTCAAGTATCACGATTGTGCAATTTTGGTCCCCCGGATTTTAATTGCGCCAATTGGGTCCTCTTAATATCATGATTGTGCAATTTTGGTCCCCTAAGTTTCAATTGCGCCATTTGGGTCCCCCACATATCATGATTGTGCAATTTTGATCCCCAAGTATGACGATTGTGCAATTTTGGTCCTCCAAGTATCACAATTGTGCAACTTTTAACATCAATAGCCTACGAAGCACATGTGCGACTGATTTGACACTTAATAAGACTAGTTTGGCAGCTTACATGTCATTCTTATGTGACATTTAATGACGTGCATTTGACCATTAAATTGTGTGATATGGTAATGTTGTCTTGTAAGAATGTCCTATAAACTGTCAAGTTGACTTCACTAAGTGTCAAATTAGTCCCACGTGTCCTATGTAGGCTACTGACGTTAAAATTTGCACAATCATGATAATTGGGGGACCAAAATTGCACAATCATGATACGTGGGGGACCCAATTGGCGCAATTGAAACTTGGGGGACCAAAATTGCACAATCGTGATACCTGGGGGACTAAAAGTGCAATTAAGCCTAGAAAAAATTTGGTACAAGTTTGTCGAAAGAAAAACTATGTATGTATATAGATTCGGTATACATAAAATACAATTTGCCCAAAAACACCTCCTACAGAGCTGGTCCAGACAGACTATACCTATTCCTCACATTCATATACTACTTTGTCCCTAAGAGTGACAGAACGACCAAAATAGCGAGTGCGCCACCTGTTGCCGTCATGGAACATGGTCCTTAGATCCCTCAGACACATCCGTCACTTGGCCGCTCGAAGAGTCTACTAATTGGAAAAACATAAATAGAAGAAGACAAAAATAACAAATAGGAGGTAAGATGACTGTCATCTATACAAAAGACAGCAAAGTAGTAATAGTTTCAAAACAAACAGGAATTCAAGCAGAATATTAAAATTAAAGACTAAGTAGTCACATACAACAATATTCAGTGTATTCATATTCTTCCAAACATTTGCAAGAAAATCAATAAAATATGTGCAACATAAATGCAAGATGTCCAATGCCAATGCACATGCATGAGGCCCAACTCGACTCAACTCCATGGAGTGTCCACATAGTCGGAGGAGCGATCAGGAGTACATGTTTCGTATCCAGTAAGCCCAACAAGGTGCATCAATCTCAATTTTTGCGCAACACGGCTTTATTGTAACACTCTCCACTGATCCTGAGCAATCTAGTGACTCGTCGGGATCGCCATGCGGGGGATTCGATTCACCACGGCACGGGAGAGCTACCACCCGGCCCCCTGTGGAATTACACGCAACATGCGTCCCCAAGGTCTTCTCAACCTCTACTATTTCACTTTCACCCGCACCAGGGTGTAGCTCTCTCCTCTTCATCATGCCAATGTCAATGTCCATGTTAATGTCATGCATGACCTTCACAACTACATTCCATATCAATATGTTAGACCGTTAAGTCATTCTTTTGGTTCTTGCCCCAGAATACCCTTCGGGGTCGAGAACTTATACAGGCTGAATGCCCTTGACGCCTAACTTGTTCGACATTCTCAGGTCATTCATCACTCAATGCATATGTCACATGTTCTTATGCATAACATGATCCCAAGCACAAGCACAGTCACAATAGTCACATGTCAAAATTCAAGGTGACATAGCATGATCTTAACACAGTTTTCCATCTTATTCTAGCATAGCACAATTTCAAGCACAATCGTTCGCAAATCTAGCAACATGTTCATCATATAGTATAGTCCTAACTTTACATGTGCAATACTCTCACATTATATTTAAATAAGGCCTAAGATTCTAATACAACAATGCATGTTCTACATACTTTCTATTACTATAAGATTGCCACATTTAGGTTAGCACATCTAGAGATTTATAGATTCCAAGTTCCTGTACTAAACCAGAAAATTTTCCTTGAACGAGGTCACTTTAATAAGTCATTTAAATTTACCCTTAAAGATTATAAAACTGAAATTTTAACACAATAAATTAGACATCCTAAGCTTTCTATAAAGATAAAAATCATCTATTTTGGTGTTTCCTAGCTCAAGATATGGTCTGTTAAAGTGGACTATTCTATAACGGGATTCTAAACTGAACATATCTGGTTTTTGGTGTACTGTATTTAATCCATGTGACTAAAAATTCTGAAACTTACCAGTACTAAACTATGATATATTACTAAACTATGATATATTATGGTTCAAACCCCACTAGTTTCATGTAAAAATCATATTCCTAGATCGAGTTATGCACACCCAAAATGGAATGTCTGGTAACAAAATTTAGAACTGTACCTATCTGGTTTTGGGAGCACTGCGATCAATCCTTTTAGCCAGAAATTGTGAACCTTAGCAGTATAATACCCTCATGTGTTGTATTTCAAACTCAATTGGTTTCACTCAAAAATAGTTTTTCTAGACCAAGTTATGCGCATTCAAAGTGGACTGATTTATATCAGATCAGAAAACAGGACAGCCAGCTTTAAGGAAGCACTAAATATTGTACAGATAAGATAAATTTCTGAAACTTTCCAGTCATAAACGACTATGAGTAAGCTTTCGAATGCAATTACTTTCATCAAAATCTCATTCCTATAACTAAAGTTATGGTCTGTCGAAGTGAACCAGTTTGCATCATAACCAACAATAAAGCAGCAATTTTCACGAAATTTACTTGTACCTATATGATTGGGGGAAACTTCTGAAACTTTCCAGCCTCATATCATTATAAGGAATCTTCCAAACAAAATTGGTTTCACTCGAAAAGGACTTCTATAGCTCAAGATACGCATATTTTTCTTTAGGTTTGATCCTAGTGGTCCTAATTCTAACTCTCTACCACTTCAATTTCACTATTTCTAATTCTAACACTTTGTCTACTTTCTCTTTTAAGTCTTAATTAGAATCTAAGAAGTCATTGGTTACTTAATCTCATCTATGAGTAGGATTAACTTAAAAATCGGAGCTTTGACTCCCTTTTCATTTTTGTATGGTGGCTGAAATTGAGAGTGACTAAAGAGTCCCATCTATTTCAATTTCCTCACACATTTTAGGTTTCAAACTCCAACTGTCCTTCCATAAGTTCATTGTCATCTTTCACCTCCATCAACATAATCATACTTTTAGGGTTCTAATCCTAGCCACGCCATCCAGAATTAACAAAAACTCTAAGGGACTAATATCCAACCCAAAAGAGGTACTAAATTAATCCAAAAATTTCAACAATGTAGATTTTACATCCACTTTCCAACCACAACAACTATGCATACAAAAATCACCAAAAATAAATCAAATCAACAAAAATCAACACCAAAACAACCATAAACTTTACAAGGAAAAGGGGATTGGGGTTTCCCCTAACACATAGAAACTTATAAAACTACTCAAACTGCCATAGATGAAGCCAATCTTCCTCCCCACCTTCTTGATGTGAAATTTGGCCAAGACCTTCTGCATCTTTAAGCTTCAAAAGTCACGAACAACACAACCAAAGAAGAAGAAAAGTGAGATTTTGGTCAAAAACCCATGAAATCCGAAAATGGAGATTAGAGGAGAAGGAGAAGAAAAAGGTGAGAGCTTTCTCAACTCCAATGGGCGAAAATGCCTTGAGCTACCAAGATGAGATGATGTTCTTTGATAAAAGTGAAAGAAAAATAATGAAGAGAGGTCTACTATGGTGGAGGAAAATGTAGAAAGGAAGAAGAAACTTTTGAATGTCCTATATGTCTATGTCTATGTGTGTGAACATGAAAGAGAGAAAAGGAGAGTGAGTGAATTGAAAAAAAAATTGAATGAGTGTGTGAATAGAGAGTTAACCGTGAGAGGGAGAGGAGAAGGTGAGAGAGAGAGAAAAAAATCTAAAGAAGAAGCTTCATCTAATGGACCAAATTAAAAATTATATGATGAGTTTGTCATATATCTAACGGTGGAGAGTAAAAGGTTGAGTGAATTAAAATAATATTATTTTATCAATGTGGGTTTCTTTGCATTTTTGGATTCCGGACACATTATCGAACACCTAAAGATATTTATTAACCTATATATCTAGTTAAGTTCAAATTTTTATCCTTCGGTAACTTTAATGATAGTACCCATTTATATTGTTAGCGGAACCCGAACTGAGCCAAAAATCGAACTTTTTGGCATCAAATTTTTTATTTAATTATATCCGATATATCCAACTAATTATTTTAAATTTTATATCAATTGTATAATTTTTAGGGTGTTACACCAAATACGAATGAACTCAATCAGAGACTGGACTATTCAGGATATGGTTATGACGTGGTACCCTGGAACAGTTGGAGTTCGGACCTGAATTGAGAGGCCGACTCATGAGAAAAATTGTGTTGCGGGTGTTATTGCGGCCTATCGCTCGATGAAGGGAAGTAGGAATCTCCGGAGTACATGAATTAGAAAGATGATATTGGAGTCTCATGCACTATTATAACTCATGATAGCGTTTGAGATATTGTTTCATATGAATAACTGTTATTATAACTGTATTTATGTGTGACTTTAACTGTTGTTTGTCGCTTGTGCGGCTATCGTGATAAACTTATAGATAAGTATCTCACCTTTGTCTGTACATGTTGGACACCCTGTTGTGTTTTTGGAACACGTACAGATGTTGATCATAGGTCCCCGCGGATACATGAGGACTCGGATGACGGAGCCTTTTGAAGAAGCCGACTTTGGGGTTGTTTTGATCATAGGTCCCCGCGGATACATGAGGACTCGGATGACGGATCCTTTTGAAGAAGCCGACTTTGGGGTTGTTCCCAATGGCTACTTTTAGCCCGACCAGCATAGGAGTCTTTTTTGAAGCAGTCTTATATTATTTGCTGCACGTATGTTAAACATATGTTTATATGTCTGTAATATGATATATTAGACCGACTTCATGTCATGACTATATTACTATGGATCTTAAATATTGATGTGTGTTAAGAAGTTTATTTCCTTGTCTTGAATTGGATCACCTATGCATGCAGAAATTTTTTTTTAGAACCGCGTTTTCGTACGTAGTTACTTAATTAAAGTATTTTCCGAAAGCAACCAGCGTTTTTATTTTATTATGTTTTCCGCATTTTGAGTTCGAGTACGTAGCACCTGAGGGGGGTGTTACAGTTGTCACTACTGCATAGGTTAGTAAAGAATCAATTGTACTTCCATGGTTCATGTTATCAACTGAATATCTTAAATTTATTATGTTTTGTTGGTGTTTTTTTGTCTACACCATCTTCAGAACATATCTTTTTATTTCATTCTCATGCTATAAAGGAAATGATCGAAGTAGTCTTAAGAGGGTTAACTGTCAGTATGAAGCCAAACCATAACGATGATTAGTAATTTTATGATAAAAATGATTATTTTGACTCACAATGTCACTCTTATTCAATTTGAGGAGAAAGGAATGTTGAATATGCTAAAATATTATTCAATAATTTAATAGAACAATTGCATAGGTACAAGGCAGCAACAACTTAATATGTGATGCTACTTGGGCCGTAAGTGGAAGAAAAAGTGTAAGAAGTTTTATTTCTCATTTTTTGTTATGCCAAAACTCAACTAAAACACATGGGAAATAGAAGATTACAGTTTCACTCTATCTTCTTTCAGGACGTACCAAACTTTTGTATACAACTAAAGTTTCACTCTATCTTTGTTGCTTCTAATAATTTTTTGAGATTAGTCCCTCATATTACTTGCCTGTGATTACTTTTTGAGTATGAAGTCTCTGTATCTAGCACTATGAATTTTATCAATTTGTAAACCTATCTGAACAGGGATATATTTTCCCAATATGCCCTAGTAGTGAACTTTTTAAAAAGCTGGGCAAGTTCAGTTTACTAATTGAGCCTAGCTTTAACATTTAATTTGCAGAAATGGGCTATCCAGTTTTCTTTTATCAGAGTAGTTAAGATTTTGTCTATGAAGAGAAACAAGTACTTTTATTTTATGTGAAAATGGTTGTGATTTCGTATGGGAGATGCTTAATGCCTTTAAGTATAGATAATTAATTGCCACCTGATCAAATACTAAACATGTATCAGAAAATAGACATGTTACCAATAGGCTATAAAGTTATTTTCATGCTTCATAAGCTCAATAAAAGCTACTGCCTTTCATAGGAGCTTTCCACGAGAGCCTTAGAAGGTGGCCTTAGGGAATCTTAAACCTGCGTTTATGGCTTCCCTATCAGTTCTATTTTTTTTCCATGAATCTTCTTGAAGGTATACATATTGAAGGTATAAATGTAGGTTTGCAACACTAATGCGAAAAGTTTTTTCCCCAAATGATTAAAGAAAGCACCGTGGAGAAGTTAGAAGTTTTAGCTTTTAGAAAAGAAGCTATAAAAAAGGCTATTTTCAGAAGAGAAGTGTATCAATTCGGAAGCCATTTTGTATAGTTGTATGTAGACTTTTATCAGGGGATCAGGTTCAAGAAGTAACCTCTTTCAACATCATGCTTTTGTTGATGCAGTTGATTTATATGGTGCTAAACATCCTTTAGTCTTGTGTACCAATGACTTTGGTGTGTTCTCTGCCAGTCTCTAACGAATACAAAATTGTTTGCCAAGTCCTTTGGTACGTTTCACTTTACTCTTGCTGCTGGTGAAATTTAAACTAACTGACTAGATTTTGTTGACTGCATATGTGTTTGGCTATTATCCACTTATCTGTTTATTGCATGTAGTTTGTATCTAGATGTTGCATAAGTTAAAAAAAATTGATATAAATTTGAAAACCTCATATATTAAGAGTGATTTTCCTTTTTAGTTATGGTCAAATGTAATGTTGTGCTCTGTGCTGAAACCAGTGTATCAGTTATATAGGCACTCAGTATGATTTATTTCATTCACGGGGAAAGAAAAATCCAGCCACAGACCGTCAATCCGTGGCATCATTCCTTAGTCAAGTAAAAGCTGCAAAGGAAATGAAAATAAACAAGTATTTCCTCCATTTTATCTGAATTTTCAAGTTCAGTGAAACCTCCCACACAGATGCACAAATGTAAACAAGATTCATTTATCATTGTTGAAGAGACTGCTATGTATGTTGCATCCAATTGTGTGAAATGTGTCGAGGACATATGAGGCACAAATGTGTCTGATATGGAGTATTTCATGTGTGTTTATATTCTAGAGTAACCTAGAATAGGATGTTGAAAAAATACGGGGAATATAGTTGAAACAGGGTTTCTCTAGACTCGGAATCATACTCCCTCCTGATCTTATTGTAAGCAAAAAAGTCCCAAA
Source organism: Ammopiptanthus mongolicus (assembly GCA_039655645.1). Taxonomy (NCBI): domain Eukaryota; kingdom Viridiplantae; phylum Streptophyta; class Magnoliopsida; order Fabales; family Fabaceae; genus Ammopiptanthus; species Ammopiptanthus mongolicus. The sequence continues at coordinate 16,743,298 of CM077344.1, read as the reverse complement.
ATTTTTGATCTAATATATAAGCAAATTTCAACCACTTTCATCCTATTTAATGACATTATTCCTAAAATACCCTTCATTTAATACCAATTTTGTTTTTTAATAACTCAATGTGGGATGCATTCAATAAAAATTGAAGTTTTCTATGAAGGTTACTTTAGGTAATATCCTTAATTTTTTAACAACATTAAATGATATTAACCAACTTCCTTAATATGTGTGTTCTATTTAAGTTTTACTTATAATAGAGACCGAAGTAGTACCTATTATGACATTATTGATTAAACTACACTTAATTAGTTGAAACAGGGTTTCTCTAGACTTAAAGTAACCTACACTTAATTACTTGCTTCAAAGTAAAATTTACTATAACAGTATTGATTAAAATAATGACATTTAAAGCGGTATATTAACTGCTCACTACTTGTCCACAATAAATGAATGAAATGTTACCATTTAGTGATGATATATTAGTGATGGTATATTAAGTGTTGTAACCTTTGAACTGCTGCATGTGTATATTATTTAAAATATAGTAACAACATGCTAATGAAATATCCTGGCCATTCACCTTAGCTCAACTCCAAACTGACCACCAAGCTTAGCAGTGTAGGAGACCAAGCTGAGCAGCATCAAGGACATTGAAGGGGACTTTCATAAAGGTGACAAGAGGTGTTGTACCATTATTCCTATCACCATTTCTTTAATTCATGAGATTATGTTGGATGATTCAAAAGATGTTCTTATTGAGGTAGAAATCTAACTAGATAATTCTAAACAATTTGGTCAATTTTCTGCCTTTAATTATAATACATCTTATATATCAGATTATTGTATCTGAATACTATAAAATGGCACAAATTTTTATAAATTTGGTTTTTCTAATCTTAAATTCTTTTAGCCAATTTCGGTCTATACATCTTCTCTCCAATTTCAAGCAAAAATAAATAAGTACATTTGTTAATGCTTTAGTGTTACTTATCACACAGGTGCTCAGGGGCAGCATCCATCATGCAACAGATTGAGTACCCTTTTCATTTTAATTATTATTATGTACCATGTTGTGGACACTGCTAGGCAATGGAGCCAAATAGCAAATGTCCTAAAAGCTGGCCATTTATCCAAGAGGAATTGATGTCCTTCTTTTACGAAACATAGGCTGTAAAAATAATTATAATTCATAATTTTCATTACTATTTGTAGTTCAGAATGCATTGCTTAATCATCTGAATCCTGCATTCATGGTGTGGACACTAACTTTGTATCATTTTCTAAAATGTAGCAAATATGAAATTTCATCAATTGTTTATATTCCTTTGCAGGGGGTTCCCCACACCTATTCTCTTCTCTCGTATTAGCAGATAGCAATCAATACAAGGTAATGAAGATCATAATATTATTTTCCCAATCTTATATTGCAAAACTAATGTTTAACTTGAATATTGCAAACTCTTATAATATTTCAAATTTCAGCAGAGTCACCATTATTAATAATCAGAGAGATTATAGTCTTGTTGCATCTTTTAATCTTTCTTTTTCAAGATATTTTAGACGATATCTTATTCTCCCACTAACTATACTTCACCTATTCTCTCTAATAAAACTCCATTTGCAATACAAAATTGATAAGCCCGTGAAAACATATTCAATTTCATTTAAAAGAACATGAACTTCGATAAAATATTTCTCCTTCTACGGTTGAATACAAAACAATAATAGCACTACAAAATCAAGCTATTTATCTTAGGCTTAATTGTACTTTTCGTCCCCCAATTATTTTAATTGTGCGATTTTGGTCCTCAAAAATTTTAATTGCACTTTTCGTCCCTCTATTTTTTTAATTGTGCGATTTTGATCCCTCAAGAAATTGAATTGCACTTTTCATCCCTCAACTTTGTGATATTGTACAATGAAAGCCTTTATTTTGGTCCCTAGAAGGATTAATTTTGCACAATTTCACAAAGTTGAGAGATGAAAAATGCAATTAAATTTATTGAGGAACCAAAATCGCACAATTGAAAAAGTTGAGGGACGAAAAGTGCAATTAAAATTTTTGAAGGATCAAAATCACACAATTAAAAAAGTTGGAGGACTAAAAGTGCAATAAAGCCTTTATTTTATTTTCTTTGCCAAAAAATTTACATTTTTTTTGGTTGGCTTGATTGGTGACAGTTGTTGTAGATCGCTATTGGAGTTGGTACCTGTGGAGCTTAGGGTGTTACAAGGATAGGTTTAGATTTTGCTCCAATGGAGATGCAAGTATTACAAGGGAAAATTCAAACCAAGACTTTTTGGAATACTCTTTGAAGTTTTGTACTTATCTTTCTACTGAAAAGATAGTTGAATGATTAGAAATAGAGAAATAAGGATACATCTTATCATTTTTGCTAATAGTTTTCTTTGTATAAAGAAGCAAACATGTCAATAACGATAGAAGAACGATTTAGCATCAGTGGGAGATAGAAGAATTTATATGTTATGGAGTGCAGACATGGAAAATTTCTTGCATATCTCTGAAATAACAAATTCATATATTTGAAGGATAACTTAATGAGCATTTAGGTGATTGACAATTTGTCATATCACTCATTACAATCTATAGTCCGATCTTAATTTAAACAACTATGAAGTATAGTCGACCAAGAGGTTACTTGTGGAATGCCTTCTAGTTCTCATGACAAATAGCATGTCTCAAATACATGGGAAGAAATATATCTTATATTCATGTACACCAAACCATAACGGCTCTTAAGAGTTGTCTATTACAATATATTTCCCCACAAATTTATCTTTCATATCTCCAACATACAAACCCCTCTCCCAAACCATTCAAATATAAAACAAATACGTATTCATTGATCTTTTAATGTGTACGTTTCTAAATTTTTAAAAAAAATTATTCAACCAAAAAAGAGAGAAAAATATGATATACTCGTGCATGCACGGGCATTGTTGTTAAACTCGCGAGTCAACTCGTTGACTCGTCCGAGTTTACGATTCTAGGTAGGCAAAACGGGTGGAATCGGTGGTAGAATCGGTGGGGGGTAGACTTGGGTTGACTCAGTCTGACTCGGGCTAACTCGCGAGTCCAGGTACCGAGTTTGCGAGTCCACCTGTTTTTCATTTTTGCCTCAGAAAGACCAAAACGCTGCGTTTTGGTCTTGAAATTTTGGTTTCCCTCTTCTCTTCACCATCCCGATTCCCTCCTCAGTTTGCCATTCTTCATCTTTGGTCGCCCCTAACCTAAAAACCCAACCTCCTCTCAGTCGCGCCTCTCTGCACCGCCTACCTCTCAATCGCGCCTCCCTCCCCTGCGTCGCCTCCCTCCCGGCCGCGCCTCCCTCTCAGTCGCGCCTCCCTACCCCGCGCACACATTCTCCTCCCTTCCCCTTCCCTGATCGCAACTCGCAGGTTCTTCAGTGGTTCCATCCAAACTCGAGTTTGGTACTGAACTTCTTCTCTTCCTCTTCACTGAATAACTGTTGTTCATCCTTGCAATGTCTGGTTCGGGTTCCCACACTGCTGCAGCAGGATCCGAAAGTTCCAGGGGCAGGGGAAGGGTTAATATCCCAGGAAATAGGACTGATCCCGGTTGGAAACATGGGACTGATGTACTGGGCAATGGAAAAAAGGTGAAATGCAGTTATTGTTCAAAGATTGTTAGTGGAGGAATTTATCGATTCAAGCATCACCTTGCCGGTAGTAGGGAAGATTCTGAATCATGTGCTTCGGTGCCGAACGAAGTGAAACAGTTGTTTATGAAAGTTGTTGCCGATGCTAAAGAGGCATCGAAGAAGAAAAGAAGATTGATCGATGTTGATGAAGATGTTGCAGATGATCAGCTTCCGGTTGCACCATCTGGCTCTAAAAGAAGTGGTTTTTCCTTTGCTAGAGGGGGAGTAAAAGTCGGTGGTGGAGTTCAAACAACGGTCAATCAGATATGGAGAAAGGACTTAAAAGAGGAAATTGATGACCAGGTAGCTCAATTTTTCTATACAAGTGCAATTGCTTTTAACTGTATAAAAAATCCGGAGTTTGCAAAGATGTGTGAGATGATTAGTCGATATGGAATTGGCTACAAACCTCCATCTTACCATGAGATTAGAGAACGACTTTTGAAAACAGCAGTGGTTCGAACCAATAAAGAGCTAGAAGAGTTTAAAGAGGAGTGGCAGAGAACTGGGTGCACAATCATGTCCGATGGGTGGACGGATAAGAAGAGACGCTCCATATGCAACTTTTTGGTGAATAGCCCCAAGGGGACGGTCTTTCTTTATTCATTGGATACTTCTGACATCTCAAAAACAACCGATAAAGTTTTTAAGATGTTAGATGATGCAATCAACCAAGTTGGAGTGGAGAATGTGGTTCAAGTGGTTACTGACAATGCTGCAAATTTCAAAGCAGCGGGTGAAATGTTGATACAAAAACATCCTCACTTATATTGGACTCCATGTGCTGCCCACTGCATTGACTTGATGTTGGAGGACCTTGAGAAACATCGGAAGGAGCACAAGGTTACTATAATGAAAGGTAGAAAGGTTTGTACCTACATTTATTGTAGGACTTTGTTAATTAGCTTGGTGAAGAAATTTACCAAAGGAAAAGACTTGATTAGGGCTGGCAAGACTAGATTTGCCACTGCCTATTTGACATTATCTTGCCTTAATGAGAACAAGGCTGCATTGATGAGCATGTTTAGCTCAGAGGACTGGACTGGGAGTAAGTTTGCCAAAACCCAAGAGGGGAAAAAAGTGGAAGATATCATTTGTGATAATCGTTTTGGAAGAACATAATAGTATGTTTGAAGGCAGCTGCTCCTCTCATTGTAGTCCTTCGCTTGGTAGATTCTGATGAAAAACCCGCCATGGGTTTTATATATGAAGGGATGGATTCAGCGAAGGAAAAGATAATGAGCAACTTCAATAGAGTTAAGAAATGGTAAATTTGTCTAACTTTATCTCATTTGAAAGTTATTTACCTTATTTGTGAGTGTTACTAACATAGGATATTTGGTATTTGTAGCTATGAACCCATCTAGAAAATTATTGATGAGCGGTGGAATAACCAACTCCATAGGCCCTTACATGCAGCTGCATATTACCTTAATCCAACATTACACTATGAGCCAGATTTCGATCATGAAGATGCTGAGGTTAAAATAGGGTTGTACACTTGCATTGCAAGGTTGGTAAAGGATGATGCGGAGAGGATCAAGGTTCAAACACAACTTGCCGACTATCGTTATGCTAGAGGGCTCTTCGCTATGGATGCTGCAAAGACTAGTAGGAAGGTTATGCTTCCAGCAGAATGGTGGGACTTCTATGGGGATGGAGTGGTAGAATTAAAGAGGTTTGCCATTCGTGTGCTGAACTTGACTTGTAGCTCTTCTGGATGTGAACGCAATTGGAGTTCATTTGAAATGGTAATTGTCTAATTGAAGTTTTAATTCTGTTTCTAGTTATTAATTGTCCTAGTTTAGAAATATTGAGTTTTGGTTTTTATGGTTTATTTTCTAGGTTCATAAAAGAGAAGAAATAGGTTGCATCAAAAAAAGATGAATGACTTGGTGTATGTGATGTACAACCTAAAGTTAAAGAGTAGAGAAAATAGAAAAAGTGTTGCTCTTCCATTTGAGGATATTCATTCTGATGATGAATGGATAACTGAAGATGGGGATGTTCCAATTGTTGAAGAGGATGAGGAGAATGATGAGCAACCTATGAATCTAGATGAGGAGAATGTTGAGGTTGAGCAAGAGCAAGAGCAACCTATTCATATCACTGATTTGACTGATCCACACTTTGATGACAATATTGAAGATGGAGATGGTGATAATGGGGAAGAACTTGATTATGATGATTCTGATGATGATGATGGAGATGATGTAGTTGGAGGATTAGATTTAGACATGTGAAGAAATTGATTATGTACTTGACTTATGTTTGTATTCCTAATTTACTACTATTTGGATTTGGATTATGAGTATGTCAGTATGACTACTTAAGTTTTAATGATTATGAATTTATGATAATGTTAATTGGCTTTATTACTATTTTGTTACTTTTGTGTTATGTATATATGTCATTTATAGGTATTTTTTATCATAGGTAGACTCTTACGAGTCTACGAGTCGAGTCTACGTGTCGAGTCTACCCCCTCTCCACTAGTCAACCTAGACTCGCGAGTCTGACAACCTTGTGCACGGGTACAAGATCTAGTGTTATACTATGGAAACTAGGTCACCATCAGATGCGTTCAGGCCTCTGTAGTTTCCAGTCGAGTTGGAGGTTGATGGGTGGGATCTAGTGTTAGTGTAACACTAATTGGGTAAAGTAGTCTTCTGTCCACTTTTTATGCAATATGTGATAGCAAAAGATGTAGCTCAGAATAATCTCTCTTGCAATATCCTTTTCTTTCGATGTAAGTGAAAAAGTAGATGTAGTCATTTACCAAAAACAAAAAATAAATAAAATACAAATATATTTTAGCTTTCAACATGATCAAACTAGGCTTTCGGCACATTTATGAGTTAGTTTTTAACCACCACTAATGTTGTTACCGTTGTCACCATCGCTATCGCCACTATCACTACTACCATCATTCTCACTGCCATTACTGCCTCTGCCACCTCCATCACCACTGCGGGAACGCTACCACCACCACCGCTGCAAATTCAAGGAAATTGACTTTAGTATTATAATTCTACGTCTTAATTCTTTGCTCATTACAAACATAGAATCTTGATTTTTTATCATTTCCAATTATGACATAATTGAAATTGGAATTAAAATTTTGAAATACAATTCCAATTCCATGCACCAAATGGACTCTTATATATGTTAACTCTTAGAGTCTTGTGATTCACTCAAAGATTTATGTTTGTCAGATACTAGACTAGTTTTGAACCAAAGTTACAAAAATTCAATTGGTTTAAGTGTGTGTTTGGATAGACGTTTGATAAAAGTGATTTCAATGAAATTGATTTTGTAAATTGATTTAATTACAATTGAATTTGTAACTTCTACTATAATCACATTTGAAAGCAAAATCAATTTTATCTGTCAATAACTAAACAACTCTATTTTTATTGGAATCATGTTTTACAGAGGCAAAAGCAATTCAATTCAGAGTATTTCCATCGAGAAATCAAACACAAACTAAATATTTTTTTTTATCTCCCTAAATATATCAGTTTTTGGTCTTTGTCCCTCAATAATGTGTTACGGTTTGTCACTGTAGTTTCAAAAGTGATTGAAGTTAATCCATCAACCTTGAACCCAAAAATGACTGAAGTTGACCCAATTTACCCCTTATATTAAATCTTCCTTAATTTAAGGGTTAAAAACAAAGTAATATGAGTGGGTTTATTTAAGCCAATTTCACTAACTTTTGAAGCGAGGGTAGAGTCTATTTCTCTCACTTTAAAAAATATATGAACACAAATCGTATCAAAAGTTATCTTTAGAGGGGCCAAAAAAAATTATATATTAACCTCTTCAATTTGTTAAGGGTCATTTGTTTTAGTCAGTCAACCACATTTTCGTGTAGATATATTCTTTTCTATACGTACTTATGTTCTCATTTGGTGCTTTTCCTCAAGTTTAAGCTTTAGATGTTCTCCACTACGTACACGTAAAACCTAGCTTCCGTTGGGTTTCATATAATTTCAGAAAGGTTATATGTGTTCTGTTTTTCATCTTATGGATGCTTTTATTTTACTATACTACAACATTATTGAGATCTAATAACATTTGAAAAATGTTACTAAATTATAAAAAATTATTACTATTTGCATTAGTAACATTTTGACAAGTGTTATATAGTGGCCATGTTACTAAAAGGTTTTAGCAACATTTTAACATATCGTTAGCGACAATTAAAAAATGTTAGTAGTTTACCCTTTTTATAACATTTCACAAATGTTACTAATTTATTTTTTTTGTAACATTTAAAAAATGTTATTAATTACTTTTTTGCAATATTTTAAAAAAGGTTGCTAATTAATTTTTTTTAACATTTTAAAAATGTTACTAATTACCTTTTTGTAACATTTTAAAGATGTATTTACTTTAAAGATGTCACTAATTTTGTAGCAACCAAGACAAACATAAAAAATAACCTAAAAATAGTCCATATATAATCAAATCAAATGAAAGTTATTGATCTCCATTCACATTTAAAGTAAAAGCAAGTTTTATAATAATGTCAACATTATAAAGAAACTAACCTAAATTTCCCTATCAAATCATTTCTGATTTCCTAAGATTCATTAGGACAATTTCTTAAATTTGCTTATCACATCAATTATTGCTTCCATCTTCGTCATATGTTCTTACAGTGATTTCTATCAAATCCACTTCAAAGGTAATTTCCCCTGACATCTATGCAGAAAATGAACATGGGAGAACCACCAAATGTACTGTTGCATTCCAAAAACTGTCTCATTAACTCCAAAAACCTCCAAAATCATATAAACATAAAACACGCCATCAATAATAATCAGTTCCATCATTCAGGAAATTATGTACTACTCCATAACCAGGACAGCAAGCTCCAGAAAACAATAACAGACATTTTAAAGTTAAGGTCCCCAACCCAAATTTAATTTAAGGATAATGTTATCGGAGAGACTCCAAACCAATCGCTAACATGACAAAAAAACACACTTCCAATTCTCTCTCACTCTAACTTTCTGGAGCAACGTGTACTAATACTATACTAGATATGAAAGAATATATATACCCTCTGACAATCCCGTGAGCTTGGTTGGGTTCCTAGTTCAACCCTTCATTGAGTAACCCCTTGGGTTTCTCTCCTTTTCTCTTTCACTATATAAAGTATCTTCCTTGATTCAAAAAAGAAAAAAAAAATGAGACTCTGAGTTAAGTTCTGCAGTTTTCAGAGACTTAAAAACTTTGATCCCATTGATCGTACGTTGCAGTTTCTTGTCCTAGCAACTATTAATATTATAAGGACAGATAATTAATATTAAAGTAACTTACTCTCTTTCATTCTCCTCCGAATTAAGGTTTGGAAGATCAGGTGGACGCGGAGCCTCCTCCTCAAGTTCCTATAAGGGTTATGCAATAGTAACCAAAAAATGTAAATATTATGATTTAATATTCAATATTTGCTAGAAAATTTCTAGAAACACACCCAAAAACTGTATGAGTTCCTAAATTATAAGAGAAATAACACAAAAATGTAAATGTCTAGTTGCTAGCAACAACAAACTTTTTTCATTTTAGTTGGATTCTTCTTTCTGCTTGACTCTCTCATATATGCCTGAATTTTTTTGATTTGCTATACAATTTACAAATTAGAATCAATATAATCAATATTAAATATTCATAAACAAATTGAAGACATAATTAAGTTGGGTGAATTTACCTTTCTATTGACTTGTTCACTTCAGCAAGCTTTGTCACATTTCGATATTCTAAAATATTTTAACAATATTAGTATAAAACCTTTACACTAAATGGAACTCATGAAGATCTAATTCATTTTATTTACCCTTTTCACGTCGCTTCTTATGAGCTTTTTCCTCTTTTCTTTTGTTGCTCCCAAACATGGTATTCTGGACAACAGCTTTTCCTTCATTTAAATTTGGAATTGATATGTTGGACAAGTCTGGAATCACCACTCCCGGGAAGCAATTCTGCAGTTGAGTCCAAATTATCATGCATATTAAATCGATTTTGTTCTCATTGTTGGCTTTTTTTGAAGATCCACCTTCCCCTTGAAAAATCCACTTATTATAACTTATATCAAATCCATCACAAACTAAATGCTCATACACTTAGGGATGGCAACGGGGCGGGGCGGGCACGGATAGTAGCTACCCGCTACCCGTCCCGCGAGAAGAAAATCCGCCCCGTGCCCGCCCGCTACCCGCGCGGATATCCGTTAAGGAGATATCCGCGGATTTTTGAAAAATCCGCGGATATCCATGGATATCCATGGATATTTACTAAAAAAATAAAAAACATATATTCCTATTGAAACACAATAAAATTCTAAAATTAATTACTACAACAAAAATCCAAATTCCAATCCAAGTTCAAAGTTACATTAAACAAGTTACAAAAATCCATGAATGAGAGAGTGAGAGTGAAATTAGGGTTATATTATTAGGGAGAAAATATTTATTTTAGTATATGCGGGTATCCGCGGGTACGGATAGTACTAAATCCGTACCCGCCCCGTTAACTAACGGATAGTGAAAAAATCCGTTAAGCCTTACCCGCGGATATCCGCTAAACTATCCAAATCCGATCCGCGACGGATTTTATCCGCGGATATCCGCGGGTACGGATTTTTTTGCCATCCCTACATACACTTCCTCCATATTACCCCAAATACAATTGTTACAATTCTTAAAAGGACATAAAATTTGATCTCCTTGTGCAGCGTTATGAAATGAGAAATCAAGAAATAGTTTCAACCCATCCAAGTACCTGCTAGAAGATCTTGGTTCAAGCATCCATCTCTTGTCCATAACTATTCTCTCATAAAAATGTCAAAATACCTAACAAAGAAAAAAGTTATAATAAGATGACTGCATTTCTTTTGCATTTCAGACTTTCATGACTAACAAGATGATGTAATGACAAGCATAAACTGTTTACTGTTAATAACAAGATGACTAACAAGAAGTTATCCAAGGAATGCTGGGTTCTCATTGTTAATAATAGCAAAGTTGTGTTCAAGAGAGATGGCTCACCAGCAACTCGTGCTGATATCCTATTCCTATATAATTACCGGATCTTAAAACTTTTTTGAGACATCAGATCTTTGTAGTTAGATCTTTATATATCACAAAAAGTCCATTTAATTCCATGCCCTTTTTTTATAAGCCAAAAGTATATTGATATGAGTACAAGGGGTACTCAAACTCATATACTAGAAAAAAGAGAGAAAAAGAATAAAATAAAAAAAGGAAAAAAAAAGCCACATGTAAATCCCATACTATCTCTAATAGCCTAAAGCTACATGTAAATTGTATATATGTATTCGTTGGTGTTGATAATTATGGTAAATATGTAAATAGTATATCCCGATTATAGGAAAATTAAGTAATTAGAATAGTACATTTATTCTGTATTAATTAGTCATTATTACCATGGTTGTACATTGATTTATTCAAAGTCTATATAACTCAATCTCCGTTGTGTAGTTCAGAGACACTGGTTATACCAAATAGCCTCTTATGTGTTTCTCATCTTGATAAGATATCTAGAGCCTAACAAGAGGCAACCTAATTCAAGCCTACCTGGTGGACCTACTGTCCATCAGCGAATTTTTTTCTTATCAAACTGTGTTATCCTTCCGATTTTCCAGCCTCTTTGTGGTTGTGTTCTCTTTTTCGGCCTCCCATCCCTATCCAGTCTGTTGTCTCCGGTCGTTGTCCACCGCTGTCCGACGACGTTTTCGACCGACAACGCCACCACCAGAATCATCGGACATCGATCTGTCCGATCATCCAGACCCTGCCGCTATCCGCTACCAGACGCGCCCTCCCTTCCCTCTAACCACAAACGCATGCGTGCCCCCTTCCAGCGGCACGTTCGACCGCCGCATCCTGCATTGAACTCGTCGGCACCTCCTCTTTCTGAATCTGCCCTCACCTCCCTCAATGGAACTCTGATTTGCAATGTCCTCTTTATGCCAAACTTTTCAAGTACCCATAATTTCAGTTATTTTCATTTGTGTTCTGACCAATGGCCGGTTCTGGCTCCCCAGATGTTCCCAAAGACTCCTCCAAGGCTGAACCTCTTGTTTTCACCAAATATGTTAGTGTCTCTCTTTGCGCTAACAAATTGGACGGAAGCAACTATGACACACGAGCATCTTACATTAAACTCTGGCTGAATGAACAAGATTATGTTGACCATTTGACCAAGAAAGCTGATGTCGTGCCTGCTGCTGAACGCTCTCGGTGGAACAAGATTGATGCTCAATAGTGTAGAATTATCAAATCAACTATTCATCCTTCTTTGAAGCAGATGTTTCGCGCCCATATCACTTGCGAGTTGAAGGCACCACAAATAAACACTAAGAAGGGGGTTAAATTGTGTTTATCTAAACTCAAGTGAAAACCACAAGTTTTAAAACAAGGTTTTGATATTTAAGAAATAACTTAAAAGATTTCAAAACGTAAAACACAAACTACTAAAATAAGCCGTCTAATTTTACCGAAGACTGGGAAAGCTGTTTGATTGAAAACTTCTTCTAAGAAGATGATATTTAGATATGTACACTTTTAAACCCCCACTGTTAGTTAAAGGAATATAAACATGAAATAAACATGAAATTATATTGCAGATAAAAAATTATAACTAACAGAGAGTGTGAGAGATAAAAAGAGAGACGAGATTTATCCTGGTTCATCCCAAACTTGGGTTACCTCCAGTCCTTGGTTTAACTAAGATTTTCACTATAACTGATCAGATTACAGACGAGTATTCTTTGCACACCTAGCCTCTTCAGGCTCAAGTATTGTTTGCACACCTAGCCTCTTCAGGCTCGATCATTGAGTATTGTTTACACATCTAGCCTCTTCAGGCTCAACAAGTACTTTTCAGCTAGCCTCTCTATGCCTTTCGCATATTACAGATTTGATTTGAAGCAGCAGCTTCAGATTACAGATTGCTAGTCAACTGAATAACACTCAAGGAGTGAATATGATATTTGTTTGTAGGTATGACAGCACTAAGAAAAACTTCTTCTAAGAATATTACAGAGAGTGTAGAAGAAAAGAGATTTGTAGCTGCCAGCTTTTGAATTCGATCTCTTTGCGTTTTTCTTGCTTGTTTCCTCTCAAATTGAGATGAGCCTTTTTGCTTTGTATATTTCTTTTGACTGTATGTATCTCTCCTGCTTAATCTTCAGCAGAGTTTCCTTTATATAGGCTTTTCACAATAAAAGACCTGTTGAAAGAAAAGACGGGAATCTTGTCTTCAATTTTCTTGAACACAGAAAAGGTTTGTTGTGATACGAGTCTTCTCCTGAGCCTTCAATTGAAGATGCCACGGTATTCAATGCGAAGTAAACGTTCTAATGAATATATTGGACCGTTGAAGACAAGCTTAGTGTAATAGTACACTTCTATTTAGAGCAGAAAAACTATTCGGAGCTGCTTTAGATTTTGCATCACGACTTTCTTCTTTCTTGCAACAAGTCAGAACAACAGTTCTTTTTAGATTGTTATTGCATGCAATAGGTAGTATTATCCATTCAAATAGTATTAATAAATATGCAAAGAACATATTTAATATTTCTTTTGATCAGCTTAATTTCTTTTTAAAACGCTTCTTTGTGATTCTTTTGTGAAAGGGTGTGAGACGCTTGAGCTTCTTGCATAATTCTTTTGAAGATCTACAACTGATGTTTTTTCAAGACTTCTTTACTTTAACAGAGACATCAGATGCTTCATAGACATTTGCTTTTTAAGCAATATTCTTTCGAGTTTCTTCAGACGCTTCAAAGCAGTGTTTGCTTCAGTACTTGCTTTTAGTCTTTATCTTCATCTTGTAGACGCTTGAGCTTGTATATCTGATACTTTTATCATATGGCTAGATGGTTTCTTGAGATTGATTAGATAAGATGCCTATAATCTGCGCGCTCAAGTAAATCATCAGCAATACTCACATGGTTCATTACAATCATTTAGTTGAAATGTTTGGATACATCAAAACATAGGGATCAGACGCTTGGGCGCATAGTCATTACAGACGTTTGGAGACTTAACACGAGTTAGTTTGGGGGAAAGCCAAAGTCCTTTACACCAACGACACACAACGTCTCTATGGAGTCTACCAGAATTTCATGAATGTCATTGCTCATCACCAGATTGATGGTCCTATTTCTGCTTATCTGGGTAAGGTTCATGGAGCCCTGCATGATTTCAATGAACTATTGCCCCCAGTTGACACTCTTGCCAAGGAACTTGAACAACGCAATAGCTTCTTCATGTTGTTGGCCATGTATGGTTTGCCTCGGGATTACTCTGCCATCCGTGATCATATCTTGGGGTGTCCTACTTTCCCATGTCTGACCACGACTTGGTCTACTTTACTTCGAGTCTTGGGGTGTCCTACTTTCCCATGTCTGACTACGACTTGGTCTACTTTACTTCGAGTCCTAACCAAACCGTCTGTTGACTCTGGGATGTCTCATACTCCAGTTGATTCCTCTGCTCTTGTATCCCAGGGCAGTGGTCGTGGTCGTACTCGGGGTGGTCAGTTTGGTAAACCTCTCCCGAAGTGTGATCACTGCCACTATTTGAGCCACACTATTGATAAGTGTTGGACGTTGCACGGTCGTCCTGCTCGCACTACCAATGTTGCACATGTTGATCCACCAGCCGTGTTTGATCCATCCATTCAGCCAACTACATTGCCCGTAGCCTATGCAGATTTTCTTAAGTGGTTTGAAGAACGTAAGGGTACAGGGTCCACTGCCTTTGTTGCTCAAACTGGTAATTGCTTTGCTTGCCTCTCTCAGTCGTCCCTAGGTCCTTGGGTTCTGGATTCTGGTGCCACCGATCACATCTCTATTAATAAATCTCTTTTTTCACACCTTCTACGTCTGGTTATTTACCTACGGTTACCTTGGGCTAATGGTTCTAAAACACAATCCCAACGGGTTGGCACTGTCCTTCCCTTCCCTCTCGGTTGATAATGTGATTTATGTCCCGGGTATTTGCTTTCCATTTGACGCTTGACAAGTTCTCTTGATTGCACAATTTCTTTCACTAAATTAAAGATTCTGTTTTTATGCAAGAATGGAGTTCGGGACGGATGATTGGCGCTAGATGTGAGTTCAATGGCTTGTCGAACTCTCACCTTCTTCTCGGGTTTGTGCTGTCAAGGATTCCCCTCTTCTCATTCAGGGTCAGTTGGGACATCCCAATCTTGCCAAGCTCCAGCTGTTGGTGGCGAGTCTGTCCAAGCTTACTTCTTTATCTTTCGAGTCGTGTTAACTAAGGAAACATACCCGTAGTCCATTCCCCAGACGTGTTTGTAGCCGATCAAAGTCTCTTTTTCTTATGTTCATTCTGATGTTTGGGGTCCCAAGTTGGACCGTGTCCGCTTTAGGGTCAGAGTATTTTGTTACTTTTATGAATGATTTCTCGCGTTGCACTTAGTTATTTTTAATGGAAAATTGTTCTCATTTGTATTCTATATTTCAACAGTTTTACACTGAAATTAAAACAGAATTTGGTATTCTTATTCGTACTTTGCATAGTGATAATGCCCGAGAATACCTATCCAAACCATTTCAATCTTTTATGGCATCTCAGGGTATTATTCATCAAACTTCTTGTGCTCACACCCCTCAACAAAATGGGGTTGTCGAACGCAAAATCAGTCATCTTAATGAAACTACTCACGCCCTCTTACTTCATGGGAACATTTCCCTTCCATTTTTGGGGTGATGTTGTTCTTATTGCTTGCTATCTCATTAATACGATGCCTTCCTCCATTCTTGATAACCAAGTACCTCACTCTATTTTATTCTCTCATCAATCCCTCCATTCATTGACTCCTTGCGTCTTAAGGTCTATCTATTTTGTTCACAATCTCCAATTAGGTATTGACAAAGTCTTTGCCTGATCCCTAAGGTGTCTTCCTTGGTTATACTCAGTCTCAAAAGTGTTATCAGTGTTATTCTCCTACTCTCTGTCGCTATCGAGTATCTCACTACTAGAAAATGTGTTTTTAGCGACCGAAATTAGCTATGGAAAGTTTTCCGTAGCTAATGGCGACCGTATTAGCTACCATATTTTAGTTTTCTAAACACTAATAAATATTGACATTTAGCTACGGGATTAGCTACCGATTTTTGGGGTCGCAAATATTCGGTCGCTAATACGGTCGCCAAAGCTGAGATTTTGAAAGTCAAATTTGTTGACTTTTTAGCTACCGAATCTGAGACTGAATCCTATTTCAACGGTCATATTTTTACATTAGCGACCGAATATGTATCGGTAGCTAAATATTTAATAGTTAGAGACGCATTTAGCGACCGAAATTTCGGTCGCTAAACTAAATCCCTAAATGTTCCCCTTCCCCCCATTTTCTTCTTTCTCTCGCACTCTGCCTCCCACGCTCACTCTCTCTCGCACTCTGCCTCTCACTCTCACTCTCTACGCCGCTGCCTCCGATCGACTCTCTCTCTCTCTTTCTCCATCACCGGTTGACTCTCTCTCTCTCCATCGCTGCCCCTCGCCTCGGTTCTGTCCACGCACAGGTATGCTCATCCCTCCCTCTCCCTTTTTCATTCATTATGTGAATGTGCCACAAACACCGTTGCTTCTAAGCTCCACCGTCCACGCACAGTTTCTCATTCCCTCTATAAGTCACACTCCAGCCTTGCTTCTAAGCTCCACCGTCCACATCCAAGAACTCTTAACAATGGTGAGCAGAGATTGAAGAGGGAGTTTTGGTGCCCTAGGGTTTCAGAAATTAGACAAAGAAACATAAGTTGTTGGTAGTCCAGGTATATTATATTGAGTTTGTAACACACGTACACACATCAACAGACACACATAGAGATAGGAATGGGGGAGGGGTCACCTTAACCTTTATTTTTTAATTGCTTCTTCAATTCCTTGGATGGACAAAGAACTGCACACAAAATTATGCCTAGCAACTTGGAATAGGGTGAAAAAGTAATTGTGAATGAGGAGTCTGTTGTTCGATATGTGAACTGCCTTGGGACACTGCTTCTTGGTAAACAAACCTTCACAAGGTTATAATTATAACTATGGGTCTTCAAACCGAAGCTGTCAACATATGTATTTTGAAATAAAGCACTCATCATGGTTAACCGGGTGCCTTCCATAATACAGCGGATTGAATGCCCATTTAGTTTCATGCAATTCTGGAACGAAATGTATTTCTCCTTCCCTTTCATGCTTCCTGCAAAAGTCTTCAAAGTGGATAATGTCACCAATGACCTACAGTTAGCAGCATTAAAAACTTTGATATATAGTGGAAGCGTTGGTAGACACCGAAGCTTCCTGCAATTATTTAAGGACAAAATTTCCAGATTGTTAAGATGCCTGATGCTTTCAGGCAACCTCTCCACACTACTTCCAGATTGTTAGCTCATATAAATGTGATAAGTTGCTGATGTTGTCTGGGAGTTCACACAATTTACAACAATCCTTCAAATATAGTATTCCTAGTTGCCTTAAGCCATCAAATAGGACATGTAGCTTCTGTTTATCCAATATTGCTCTGCAGTTTGAAATCCTAAGGTCCTTGAGATATGTTATAGAAGATAACTCATTTGGAAGATTCCTAAGTTTCAAACCCTCTAGATTAAGCGACACAAGTCTTGTTAGATTCCCAATTGACGAGTGAAGTTTTTCCACTCCTGTTTTGCTTAAATCCAACCTTAGTATCAAATCCGACAACATAGAGAATTCCTTGAGATTTGTGCAACCATTGACGCTAAAATCCCTTAGTGATCTCAAATGCTTTTCGCTTTTAAGAATCTTGAGTTTTTTACAGTTATCCAGTATCAAAGTTTCAAGTGTGTCAAGAGATAAAACAGATGGATGAATAGCCAACAAACTCTCACAACCAGTGAGATTCACCCATTTAAGTTTTGACGCCTTAGACAAATCTGGGAGATTCTTCAACTGCTTGCATTCACTTAGATCAATTCCCTCTAGATTCACAACATCCTGCAACAAGACAAAAGGAGACAATATCAGTATACAATTACAGAATCCTCAAATTTCACTTACATCCAATTACATAAGCATACATTTCATATATCTTTACCTGCAGTCCCGGCCAGAGTTCTATAACATGGCCGTGAGGCATGCGAATCTGAACAAGCTTCTTAGCGCAAAAATTTGACGGAAGATACTTCAATCGATAACAATCCCACTCAAGATACCTCAAATTATCAGAGATTTTATTAATGACTCTAGGATAGTCCACTTCACCTGATCTCTTATCCGATGGGATATATAATTTCAGAAATCTTAACTCAGTCATCATGTTTAATGTGTCAGCACTCAGTCATAATAAAAACAAGATTTGTTGAAGGAATATAGATAATGAGAATAGTAGTAGATATAGGCATATAGCGGACTGTCAGCATCTATTATTTTTCTGATTTATATAACAAGTTACAATGTTATTACTTTGGTACTAGAAATGTTTGCTTTGACATTGAAGTTCATCAGCTGACTTGCCTACCTGTGTTGATATGTTTGGCTGCTAGATTGGACACAGCTGTGGTTCATCTTTTATGAACGAGTCATCTTTTATGAAGCAAAGCATTCAGCACATATGCTTTTTATGCTTTATTTAGGAAAATACAAACTTTGTGCCATTCCTCTTATTTATTTATTTTGTTCGAATACCTGCAACTTAGTATCACATTCTATATTCTTCACCTATCCATTCACTTGTGAACCTCAGCATCCTCTCTGTTTCATTTAGTGGCATAAAGCAACGATTTCTGTTAAAAAGAAGATAGAATGGAATCTCAGAACAATCTTTCAACCCCCAACTATGAAAAGTTCTATATTCTTCCCCAAAATTCGTACACAAATTATTTCATATTAAACTTCCATTATATATGCTTCCAAATTATTTCATATAAACTCCTTTCATTAATTATATTAAGTGACCATTTAAAGTAAGTATTTTGCCAACCTCACGCTATTTTGGTTAGGCTTGATGATGTAATAGCATGACGCGTTGGATTTAGGAAACATAATTGGTACTTGATGATGATGATTGCATTTTTTTTTATGACGTTTTTTGAATATGCTACATCATACTTTCTTCATTTGGAACTTCGAATTCTTTTTAATCTGACATCAAATAACAATTTCTGCTGTTTCAAATAATTGGTTTTGGAGGATGATGATCTTTGTTGTTTGGAGGACCCGGGATTACATGCTAGTGTTACATTGGTTTTAGGAATTAAGAGTTGAACCAAAGTATACACAGGACTTTGGGAAGCAAAATGGTGTTTTTTCTATACAAATCATCAGTTATTGTTGGGGATTGGTTTGTTAGGACTTAAGGAATTGTGGGAAAGGATAGATGTATCAGTTTTTCTTTTTGTTTTCCCATGAGACCTATTGAAGTGGTGGATTAACTGGTTAGGCTGTTTTTAGCTGATATTTTTCTTGTATTCTCTTTTTGCTACTTGCTACTACAGTTTTGAGTTTTTACTAAGTTGTGCATCAAACTCCTCAAGTTTTCTTCCTTACGCAAACTTCTTCTGTCATATTGAAACTTTTGTTTAATTCATCCAACAAGTTTCTATACTGTAAATTGTCTTTCAGAGTTTAACTAATAATCTATCTGTCTATGACCAGAGATCATACGGTTTTGCCATTTGCTTTGCTGCTGGATTAACTTGTACACTATTGGTAAGTTTAACTGCATGATTTTTCTTACTAGGTTAGATAAATGAAGCTTTATATTCTAGTACTTCAGTTGAATGTGGAGGATTAAACTTAAGCTTGAAATTTTCCATAAATGTCGCCATACATGAGTACTTGCAAACTTTTGACTAATTGAATTGTTTGTAATTTTTTTTCTTAAGTTTTTTGATTGCTTGGTCTCACACTACATGTCATGCAAAATTTAATACAATTTCTTGCCTACATGAGCAATACTGAGTTACCAGCCAGCTACTGATCATTCTAGACCTTTTGAAAAGAAATATATTTTTTTGTTTATTTTTAGGAAGACTGACTCAATGTTTTTATTTGAGAAAAAAAGAAACTTATATGCTAAGGTTTTCTTTATTCTTCTATGTCCATGCAGTTAAGGTAGGTACCATGTTAGTTTTACTTTCTCCTTGTCAATATGACTGTGACAAACACAACTTGCAAAGCTTTTCACTCTGTAAAAGGTAGATGCAAAATATAATTTAATTTCCAATATATGATTAAGTTCATATTCAAAATTTATTTTCGGCATCTGACCAATACTAAAGGACGGGGTGCACGAGGCTCCTACTAGTGTGGGTTTTGGGGAGGGTCAAATGTATGTAGCCTTACCCCTGTGAGTGGAGAGGCTGGTTTTAAAGTGAATGTTACTATTATATTTGCTAACTACCATGATATGTAATGTTTCATTGTCATGGTCTCCTTGCTCCTTGTTAAGTTGAACATATGAAATTTAATTTCAAGTACTAAGGATTAAAGTTTTAAATTATTTTATTAAAGTCTTAGTTTTCCGTTTGAGATTCCATATTATGAGCACGTGTATTTTAATAAGGTGGAGAACTTGGACTAAGAATTCTTGTTCTAGTTAGCAGCGATGGAAGCACCTGAGCATCGGAGGTGGATGGATAGAAGGAAAGATTGTGGACATTTGACCCCCGAGTTTGTAGAGGGGGTGCTTGAGTTCGTTCAGTTTGCTAGCAATGAAGAGAGCTATCTAAATCAAGTGAATCCAAAAATGAGGTGTCCTTGTAAGAAATGTCAGTGTCGACGATACCATTATGGGGATGATGTGATGGTACATCTCTACAACAAGGGTTTCATGCCGAATTACTACTATTGGACCAGCCATGGTGAATCCGTGCCACAGATATCCCCGGTTATGGTGGACGATGCATATTACGGTCCTGGTGAACAGAGGGAACAATTTAATCCTTTCGAGCAGATGGTTATGGATCATGCTGGCCCTGAAGTTGGTCGGGTCATTCAACAGAATGTGGTACACATAGAGGAGGATCCAAATCCTAATGCACAAAGATTTTATGACATGCTGGCGGCTGCGCAAGCCCCGTTGTGGGATGGTTGTCAGGATTACTCGGAATTGTCGGCTTCTTTGGTTGCTCTTAGCCTCAAGTCTGACTATAATATGTCGGAGGGTTGTTTCGATCGTATGGTTCAGTTTATGGGCGAGGTTATGACAAGTGAAAATCGAATGCCTCAAAATTTTTATCAGGCTAAGAAGTCGGTGGCAAATTTGGGTTTGGGTGTTGAGAAAATTGAATGTTGCCCGAACGGATGCATGTTATATCGTAACAAATATGCGGTTGAGACGGTTACTGTTTGTAGATTTTGTGGCACTGATCGGTATAAGATCAAAACCAATCGAAAGGGAATTGAAAAAAGAACCCCCTTAAAAAGAATGTGGTACTTCCCGATTACTCCTAGACTCCAAAGAATGTACTCTTCAATGGCTACCGCACCTCACATGCGATGGCATGATAACAAACAAAGAGATCAAAGTGTATTATGTCATCCGTCAGATGGAGAAGCATGAAAGCATTTTGATAGGATGTACCCTGAGTTTTCTCAAGAGGCTCGAAACGTCAGATTGGGGTTATGTACGGATGGATTCAATCCTTTTGGCCAGTACGGTAAAGCTTACTCGTGTTGGCAGGTTATTATGACTCCATATAATCTTCCGCCTGGGATGTGCATGAAGAGGGAGGTTATGTTCCTGACAGTTCTAATTCCGGGTCTTTCGAATCCGAAAAGTAAGATTGATGTGTACATGCAGCCTTTGATAGAAGAGTTGACCAGTTTGTGGAGTCATGGTGCCGCAACATATGATGTATCATTGAGGCAGAATTTCATGATGAAGGCAGCTTTGATGTGGACGATCAATGACTTTTCGGCGTATGGGATGTTGTCGGGTTGGATGACCGCGGGGAGGCTTGGTTGCCCTTGTTGTATGGGGCAATCAAAGGCTTACACTCTTAACCATAGTCGCAAGACTTCTTATTTTGATTGTCACCGCCAATTCCTTCCACAAAACCATCCTCACAGAAAGAATAGAACTGCATTTAAGAAAGGGCGTGTCGAGACTGCTCGCCCTCCCACACGTTTAACTGGAGAAGAGATTTGGAAGATGATTGAGTCACTCCCGTTTATTCATGAGTCTGGAGGAGAACCGATACCTGGGTATGGCACTGAACATAATTGGACAAAAAAAAGTATATTTTGGAGTTTACCATATTGGAAAACGCACCTCCTCCCCCATAACATTGATGTCATGCACACTGAGCGAAATGTGTTTATGAATGTGTTTGACACGGTGATGGATATCAAGGGTCAGACGAAGGATACATATAAGGCTCGCTTAGATATAGCAAAAATATGTAAACGACAGGAGCTTGAGTTGATGGACATTGGAGGTGGCAAGTTTCGAAAACCAAAGGCAAAATATGTATTGAGTAAACCCCAAAGGGTAGCTATATGTGAATGGGTTAAACAACTCAAGTTGCCAGATGGATATGCATCCAACTTATCAAGATGTGTCAACTCTAAGGAAGGAAAGTTGCATGGTATGAAAAGTCATGACTGTCACGTATTCATGCAACGGTTGCTTCCCATTGCATTTGCCTCTTTACCGAATGATATTTGGAAGCCGCTTGTTGAGCTCAGTTTATTTTTCAGAGTGTTGACTTCCACAACATTAAATGTTGAACAATTGTTGGTTATGGAACGTGAGATCCCTGTCTTGTTATGTAAGTTGGAACAAATATTTCCTCTGAGCTTCTTTGATGCAATGGAACATCTTCCCATCCACTTACTATATGAAGCAAGAGTTGGTGGTCCAGTTCAATATCGTTGGATGTATCCCTTTGAGAGGTATACATCCCTTTTAATCATAAAACGTGTTTGTCTTTTATATATATATATATATATATATATATATATATATATATATATATATATATATATATATATATATATATATATATATATATATATATATTCATTAATCACAATATCTTCAAACAACCAACCAATATTCCAGGTTCTTGCGTTCGTTGAAAGAAAAAGTGAAAAACAAGGCTAGAATAGAAGGATCTATTTGTGAAGCATATTTAGTGGAGGAGGCATCTACTTTTGCTTCTTTTTACTATCCGTCTGACATAGAGACCAGGAGGACTAGAATACCACGTAATGTTGACGCAGGTGAAGGTTGTTCATCTAGTCCTCAGATATCAATTTTTAATTATCCGGGCCGTGCGTGTGGTTCATCAAAAACAGCTTGGTTGGACGTACGTGATGAGAAAGTTGCTGAGTTGTATGTGCTTCAAAATTGTGACGAGATGGAGCCATATTTAGGGTAGGTCTGTATTCATATAATTTCTTGTTGTTCCTACTATTATTTCTGATTCATTAATTTCTTCTTGGTTCTTCTTAGTAAATATGCCAATGAGCTAAAAGAGCTAGATGCCGACATTTCGGACTCCCAAATTCAACAGGAGATTGCCAACCATTTTCCTAATTGGTTCAAAAATTACGTAAGTTACTTTGTAATTCATTATGTACTATGTCCTCGTAACATGCTTTATATACTCCAACTTAATTTCATATTCATTATGTAGGTTCTAGATATTGAAAACCAAATTGAAGATCCGATCTTGAAAGCTTTGGCATGGGGCCCAAAAAGAAGGGTTGAAACATACGAAACTTATATTATAAATGGCTACAAGTTTCACACAAAGGGATGGGGTCAAGGCATGAAAACTTCTAATTCCGATGTTTGTGTACGAGGGACCAACGGACAATTAGAGGATGACTTTTTTGGGATATTGACTGATATTATTGAATTAGAGTATTATGGTTATCCTAGTAAAAACTTAGTCCTATTCAGGTGTGAATGGTTTGATACTACTCCCAACAGGGGCACAAAAGTAGACAATAGGTATGGAACTGTTGAAGTTAAGCAGTCACGAAGATATCAAGTATATGACCCGTTCATATTTGCACAACAAGCTGAGCAAGTTTATTACACACCGTATCCCGAGGGACATCAAGACTGGTTGGGTGTTATCAAGATAAAGGCACGCAGTGCAATCACGGATAATTTAGTTAGTCAACCGGAGACAGAGGCTCCATACCAAGATGTTCATGAAATTGACGAAATCCAAGTAGTGTTGCATATTGATCCGGACGATTACAATGATATTCTTGCGGATGCTCGGCCTGGGGATGAGATAATTGACACTGTATTACTGGATCAATATGACATGAACGAATCTAGCGAAGATACATACATAACATCCGATGGTGAGGAGAGTGAGGGTGAATTTAGTGATAGAGATTCTACATAGGTAATTTATATATAAACACATATCAACTGCTTTTGTTAAGTTTTGTTATTTGTTGTATATCCACTAGATTGATTATATTGTGAATTGAACAAGAAACAATAAACATGAGTGAGAAGATGACTCTAATGTTTTGGTGTAGAAAACCAAAGGTTAGGTTCCAACAAATGTTTGTCACTTATTGATATATATACATAGATATATGTGGATTACATTGTAATACTTGATTTTATTTTTTCTTCCAAACAGATGGCAGACGACGCTGGTCGTGGTCGTCGTGGCGGAAGTTATAGTCGTGGTCGTCGTGGTGGGAGACAGGGTTCCACCCATCCACCCTCAACATCCGACCAGCTCAGAGTGAGCACAGGTGACTCTGTCGCAGCACCCACACCGACCACACCAGCCACCCCCGCCACACCGGTCACACCAGCATCGTCCGTGCAGAATAACGAGACGGTGTCAGCTGAGCAGCCAGGGACGAGAGATCCCACGGATCGGAGGATCTGGCTTCGCCCATTTGGAACCAATGAGTAAGTTATTTATTAATTATGGTTGATTTTATGGTTTATAATTTTGGTTAATTATTACTAATGCTTAGTTGTGTATTATATATTATGTGTCAAAAGTTTTGATCCTCCAGAGGGGCCTAGTAAACAGATTTCTAGGTGTGTCAGGGGCCAATATAACGAGCCCTGGCCCACATGGAAGAAAATCCCGGATGCCGTTCGGAAAAACGGGTTCACTCACGATTTCGGTGTAAGTTTCATTTAAACTCCTAGACTTTATAATTAGTTTGATTATATTTAAGTTTCATCATTTATTTATTTTGATTTATTTCAATTTCTACATTTACTTAGTTTAATTTATTTCAATTTCTATATGTTCATTTTCTTTACTTGGTTTGATATTTCTTGTCTTCCAGGCACATTTCAAGTGGTTGCCTGAACATGAACGAGAGATCCGCCAAGCATTTGAGACCAGAGGGTCTTCAATAGTCAAGAATGCTATGAACAAGATCAGAGAGAACAAAGATAAGGGCGATTGGATCCGCCCCGATGTGCTCCAGCGCTTGAGGGATTACTGGGCCACCGATGAGGAGTTCGCCCATAGGAGCGCGGTCGGTAAGCAAAATAGGGCCGTGGACTCTGGAGCTCCTTTGTACACAGGTGGCTCTGTTTCTATTCCCGGCCATCATAAAAGATTGGTAAGTTAATTTAAATTTATGTTTATTTATATATTCATATATATTGTGCTCTTTATTATTAATTACAAATTTAATACCTACTTTATATATGCAGACAAAAGCGAATAAGAGACTCCCCACAGCATTTGAGGTCTTGGAGGAGACCAAGAAGACGAAGGATGGAGTTTGGGTCGGGAAGTCCAAGACGATTGCTGTAAGTTATTGTTACAACATAATTATTGTCAATTAAATAATAAAGGGTGTGAATAGTATAAAATGGAACAAACTATTATATATTATGGGCATGCCCTTGCAGCAGTACCTAGTTACATAACAAAATGAATACAATTACAGTGATCATCCAGCACAAGCACAAGATAGCAACTGAAAGACATTCACAAATCCCTTCCAATAGGGGGATGCTAAATAACAAGTCACATTTATTTTTATTCCAGCAGCCCAGCCTCCCAATAGAGGGAGATGATAAACAACAAACCAAATTTATTTTGATTCCAGGAGCCCAGCCTCCCTATAGCTCTCAACAGAATCAATGAGTGTTTCCTCCAATGGCCTGTATCTCCAACCCAACCTTTGCAGTTTCTCTGAGTTCAACCTTTTGTAATCATCCACCTCAATAAAGCTGCCAATAATGAAACTTAAGTTTAAGCATGTAACTATGAAATATATATCAACACCTGGAGCCATAGTCATAAATAAGATGGCTAGAGTGGTGCATCAAATCCAAAATACGAGTCAAGACATTAGGATGACACTTGGTTTATCACTACTACTATAAAATTTTCCTTTGATTTATAGACCATAGGGAATTGAAGCTTACTTTGTAGGGTAGTTGTAGTTGGGATATACTATTAACTGATTCTAACTCAGGCATGCCCTTGCAGCAGTACCTAGTGGCATTTGTTAACAGTAAATGGTACTGACTGATTCAAATTCCTGCTATATCTATCTTAAAGGTGTATCATTAGAGTTAATTTACTGAAAAATTCAGTGATATGTTTCATATGAAAAGTTGTACCCCAAAAAAATAAATAAATAAAGATATAGTTTCTAAAGGGACTTGATAATTCCACTTAAATAGTATCAGATCTGAAATTGAAACTATTGAATTAAATCTAAAAAATCCAAGCCATAATGTAAGATGTTTTAATTAAGAAGGTATATGTGTATAGAACTCACTGTTTTTGTCTTGCACACATTGATCATGCTTCATACAACAAGCATCAAGGCCATCACAAGGTCTCTCCCCAGGGCATCCACTATACAGAAGGCCACAGTACTTGCCATATCTCAATAAAGGAGGCACTGTCATATCAACTATTATACTACCGGAAATGTACTTTATTATTCATTTTTGCTTTTAATGTGTCAATGGGTGAATTTTTGGGTTTGATGGGCGGGTTGCCTTGCCATTTGTTTAGGAAATGCTTGTGACCAGTACATCAGTGCATGATGCCAGTACAGCTTTTAGAATATGATATGGTACTGTTTTGTTTTGCATATGAGCTAGAGGCCCTGGTTTTATGCTTTGTCTAATACTTTTGATTGTTGGATATGTGGAAAACAAAGGGTAAAATCAGCATCAGTTATGGTGAGAGCTGCTTTATTATATGTTTTATTATTTTTAATATTTAAAAATCCTAATGTGATTTATTATGCACGAAAAGTTTTATGAAAGACGGGGTGATGCCACCAGACAGGGACAAGAGCACTCTGCTGCATCCGACAACGCCATTTTCTTGGAGGTGGTGGGTGGTAAAAACAAGAAGGGTGTTGTGTATGGGTTGGGTCGGATGGAGGATGAGTACTTGACCTCATCGACGTCACATACTCAATCCGATCCTGGCCTTACCCCCGACGTACGAGAGGTTATCGCCAATCTCAATGCTGAGCTGGCAGCGAAGGACAACAGGATAAACCACTTGGAGAGGACGATGGATCAGACACAGAGAGAGATGCACGCATTGTTCCAGCACTTAGGATATAGGCCCGGTTCCTCTGGTGCCGTTCCACAAGATGATTCGCATGCTGATCCAGGTGCCGATGATGAGGACGATGGCGAGGACGATAATGGCTGGATCCCCCCACCCCCCCAGCACATTGATATTATATTTGTTACATTTAGTTACTACCACTATTGTACTACATGTGTTGTTTCTATTTGGATATTGGATATTGTATTAGATGTTTATATATATGGTGGATTTATATTGATGTTTGAGTTGAGTATAATTTTATGTAATTTATCTCTCTTTTGTATGATTAAGCAGGATGGTAATTTTGGTAAAAGTTTGGTATTATTGCAAAAAAAAAAAATGATATTTAGCTACCGAATCGGATTCAGTAGCTAAATATAATTTGCAAATTTAAAATTTAGCTACCGAATCCTATTCGGTAGCTAAATAAAATTTGCAAATTTAAAAGTTAGCTACCGAATAGGATTCGGTAGCTAAACCAAAATATATATTTAGCTACCGAATAAACCAAAATATATATTTAGCTACCGAATAAACCAAAATATATATTTAGCTACCGAATAGGATTCGGTAGCTAAACCAAAAATATATAGGTAGCGACCGAATTGTATTCGTCGCCAATTCGGTCGCTAAACTGGTAACATATATGGTATACGTGACCATTTCAGCGACCACAATGTTTATATTTAGCTACCGAAATATTCCGTAGCTATTGGCGACCGGAGTGAAATTCGGTAGCTAAATCGATTAGCTACCAGCACTTTAGTTACCAACTCCAGTCGGTCGCTAATTCGGTAGCTAAACAATTTAGCTACCGAATTTTGGATATTAGCTACCGAATTTTTCGGTAGCTAAACAACATTTTTCTTGTAGTGCTGCTGATGTCACATTCTTTAAGTCAATTCCTTACTTTAGGCCCTCTTCAACTCCTGAGTGTGTCACTGATATTTTTCCTCTTTATTCTCCTTCGGTCCCAGTCTCCTTTTTCCTACCACCAGTATCCCCTACTCCGCCTGCCCCCACTTGTCCCTGTCAGGTATATCACCGTCGTCAACCACTGCTTCCACTAGATGAACATGTTCCTTCTGATGACACTAGTGCCTCCATTGCTAACTCTCCTCCGACGCTAGCTCCTCAACTTGCTCCGGCCTTGACTCTTGAGCCTAATCTTCCCAATGCCCTCCCAAACGATATATGCTCTACTCGTAATCCCTCTCCTCACTATGTTACTTTGAGTTTTCACTACCTTTCTCCACCACATATTGTTTGCCTTTCTTCTCTTCTTTTGTGTATACACCTAAGATTGCAGGTGACGCCCTATCTCATCCTTGGTGGAGACAAGTTGTGATTGATGAAATGAGTGTCCTTAAGAGCAGTGGTACTTGGGACCTGAGACGACCCGCCGTCCCATTAAAGAACCTAAGGTATTTAACTAAGCCTTAATTGTTTTATAAACATTAACGCGCTTTATTAAGACGAAACGCAGCGGAAAGATTAAAAACACGAAAACGAATTTATATTAAGGTTGTGCCAAAATACGTGTATATTAGAGTAACATAGTTTAAATTTAAAGTACACATACATGCATCGGTTGCCCCATCAGTAGGGCTTCAGTAATAGTGTATAAATACAAAGTGCTTTTAATACAGACGGTAATCAAAATATGTAAAATGGGCCGAGAGATAATTCTCCGGCTAACCACGATCACTTCCCAACCCCTCGAGGCTAGGATCCTGGGCTCGTCCACCGGCATCGGGCTCATACGGAGTGCCATCCAGTTCCTCAGCACGTGGTTCCTCCATGGGGTCTTCCAATAAAATAAAATAACACATAGAGAAAATATCGAGAGATAAGAAACATGCATCATCAAATATGGGAGAGGGGCATCAGTATAGCAGATATATACATGCAATACACAACACATAGAAAAAATACAACACGACGACACTCATCTCTTAAGTCATACAGCACAACCATCTCAAAAGTCATTCTCTCAGATAAACCTATAAGAAGGATACTAGTCCCTATGTATATGCTGATTTCCCTATATGCATGTCGGCCGATACATCACGTCCCCAATTGGACATCCCCGTCGGGATAATATCACGTCCCCAATTGGACATCCTCGTAAGGATTAAAAAATACATCACGCCCCTCATTGGACATCCCGCCTCAGGATTAAAAACATCACCTCCCCAATTGGAAATCCCCCTTTGGGACAAATATGCTGTGGTACGAAATGCTATGATATGCAACAAACATCCATTGCAGGTTGATACTGAGACCTCACACCTAAAAACTCAGCCACGACCACGATGCACTGCATCCACATCAACATCAACATCATCATCAACATCAACATCAACATCAGCATCACGACGCCCTGCGTCTACGAGCCACAGCTCTATGGTCGAGACCACGACGATATCAACCTGAATAACATCAGCACTCACTATACTTTCATCAACACCCAACCAGCCAATCACAATAAAATATTGCAACAGAATTTATTCCAGTACAGATATCATCACAATGCCAGACAAACATTTAATCATACAAGTAGTTCAACAGAATAGATCACAGATAAGCAATTAAATAATTCAACACATCAACCTCAATCAATCAAATCACTTAAATTATCATCTTAGTGGTGATAGCCCAAAAGTACCTACACCTAGGGTCTAGGCAGTTTATCCAGGGCTCTACCTCTAGTAGGGTTTAAAGTTCCCCTACATACGTATATATTCTATACTAAGCTTGCCTTCCCGACGAAAGCAGTTCTTTCTCCCCACCTGAATAGCTACACATGCTCGCCTTCCCGCACAAGCTCCCAAACACGGCTCCGCAACTGTCAATTGTACATGCTCTCGAACGATCGAATGCCGTCTGATCCTTCATAACAGATCACAACCAGAAATCAATCAAAATCCAACAAATTTATCAAATTCCTACACACTAGGGTTCGGCCTCTAATTTTTAAAACAGGCTAGAGGTGTTGAAATTCCGCCAACTTTTGGATCAATGACCCTTAAGCATGCACAACACTAGAGTAAGTTCTATTACACAAAAACTTGAAGCAAAAGTCCTAGTTATCATACAAGCTAGGTTCGGCCACTTAGTGGTAAAATAGGTTAGGGATGTCTAAAAATCTCTATCTCTTGCATCAATGATCCTTGAGCATATATAGCACCAAACCAAGTCTCATTGTTCAAAAATTAAATCAAAAACTCATTTCCCCCAAAAAGCTAGGTTCGGCCCTTTTATACCCATATGAGCTAGAGAGCTTTTTTGGTTACAAGCTCTTGGATTATGAAAGATGGTAAAGAATCTAGCTCATAGAAATTGGTTTGGTATTAAAAGGATTTTTCTACAATTTTCTAGAGATTTTTGAAGTTTTGGATCATAAACTTGATCATAGCCAAAAACCACAAGATTTAAAGAAGAAAAATGAAGATTGAGAGATCAAAGATGAGTTCATACCACTTAGATGATGAAGGTGATCAAGAATAGCAACTTTGCTTCACAAATTTCTTGAAGGAAAACTTAAGAAAATGAGAGAAAGTAAGGAAGAAAGGAAGTAGAAGAAGAAAGAAATGGAGGAGGAAGAAGGAGGTGAGGGGGGGCGTGGGAACTAGATGAGGGAGGAGTAGGAATGTCCACAAAAAGTCACTTAAGGGCAATTATGTCATTTTACCATAGGTTGTATGGTAATTTCCATGAAAGTCAGGGGTATTTTGATCATTTCGCGTGTAGATATTTTCTGAAAACCATCATGACACTGGCACGCATTCCTAGGTGATTTGACTTGATGTGACATCAAGTTTATCCGTTAGCGGGTCCCGTTAAATCGCTATTCGGCTCCGTTCGTTACCCTATTAAGAATTTGTCCGAATAGTTTATTATTATTTTCACTTTTGAAGGTCAAAAACCAATTTTAACAAAAATATAGAAAACGTGATTCTAAGACTAACTGTCTCGTTCACGAGTCAAAATTAGGTCTTTATAGTAGTAAAATACTACTATCAATGAAAACGCAGACCGGGCTC
This sequence comes from Ammopiptanthus mongolicus, assembly GCA_039655645.1. NCBI lineage: Eukaryota > Viridiplantae > Streptophyta > Magnoliopsida > Fabales > Fabaceae > Ammopiptanthus > Ammopiptanthus mongolicus. The sequence goes on along the minus strand of CM077344.1, from coordinate 16,712,000 downwards.
CGTCCGAGTTTTCGACCCAAAATTTAATCATAGCTTTCTACAATAGCGTCGAGTATGAATATGGTCTTAGTTTATTTAAATTCATTTTCTAAACCTCAGATAAAAATACAAACACATTTATATAATTTACTGATCTGAAAACAGTTAAGAAAGAGATAAAAATCGGGGTGTTACAGGACCTCGTTCCTCTTCCATCTGAAAATTCTGTTATAGGTTGTCGGTGGATATTTACTGTTAAAGTGGATTGTCAGGTTGATTGCCTTTAAGCCTCATTGGTGGCGAAAGGATACACTCATATTTTTTGCTGAGACTATGGAGACACCTTCTCCCTAGTTGCTAAATGGCATCAGTTCTCTTGTGGTTGCTATTTGTCATTGGCCACTACATCAGCTGGATATCAAGAATGTATTTCTCCATGATGATCTCACTAAAAAGATGTATATGTAGCAACCTCCTAACTTTGTTGCTCAAAGGGAGTCTTCTGGTTTTGTTTGTCACCTCCGCAAATCTTTTTATAACCTCAAGCAATCCCCTCGAGCTTGGTATGGTAGGTTTGACACTGTTTTCAGCAATTCAACATGACACAGAGTAAGGCAAATCACTCAGTTTTCTATCGTCATTCAGCTCGTGAATGTGTCTACTTGATTGTATATGTCGACGATATTGTCATCACAGGGAGTGACCACCATGACATATCACAGGTAAAACAACATCTTTGTCATCACTTCTAGGCAAAAGATCTTGAAAAACTCCGATACTTGGAAAACTCAAATAGTTGCTTAAAGAACTATGATTTGGGGATGTTACGCAGATGACACTCATTTGTAATAACCTAGCTGCACTGCACATTGTCTCGAATCCAATATTTCACAAGAGGACGAAACACATCGAGATAAATTGCCACTTCAACAGTGAAAAGATCTTATCTAGAGACATCACCATTATCTTTGCCAATTCAAATCACCAACTATTTTCACTAAGTCTTTAAGAGGTCCTCGAATAAATTATACATGTAACAAGCTTAATGCATATGATTTATATGTTCCAACTTGAGGGGGAGTGTTGATAATTGTGGTAAATATGTAAATAGTATCTTCTAATTATTCTGTGTTAATTAGTCATTATTATCATAATTATATATTGATTTAATCAGATTCTATACAATACAATCTTCAGTTGTGTAGTTGAGAGTTGAGACACATAGGTTATACAAAATGGTCTCTTGTTTTCTCTCATCTTGATAGTTAGATTAAACAAGATACCGTAATTTTTTTTTTTTTTGAATGTCCAAATTTTATAGGAAACTCTATGGAATTGTATAATTGATGTATTATCTTCATTGATTATGTTAAGCTTACTACATAGATCATGGTCCTTATTTTGGATCATAACATTTTCGTTTTACTTCATATAACCTTTTTATCCAAATATTAACATAATAACAAATAATCTACCTACAATGAACCATTAGGCTGCAAAAAATTATCATTTTTCCCAAAGAGAAGTTTAAAATTAAAAGTCAAAAATGATATGGCTAAAAATATAATCGGTTTTGTGATTATATATAAGCAGATTTAGTTTCCAGATATATCTGGATAACTAAGCGTAAAAAAAATACAGAAAATCATGAACTAAGCGTAAAAAAGTGGATTCAGATGCAGTCCATGTCCTCAACATGGCTTTAGAGACCCACGAAATCTCCCACTTAATGGCAGCTAGGCATTGCTACATATATATACAACACAAGTTCTTGGTACTAAATATAACAATAGTACACTGACTTGAGTAGCTTCATCATGATTCCTTTTAATGGCATAGCCAATAGCTAAGTTTGAATTAAACTTCAGGACCAGATGCAAACATGCATACAAGGCCTCGAAACACTTGAGCTGAGAGTTTGTGTGCCTGAAAGATCTCGCCATCCAGATTCCATACACTCTCATTGCCGGAAGAAGTAAAAGTAAATGCAGGGGTCTGCGGATGCTAAATAAAATTAGAAGTTATCCATGAGAAAAGGTGGTATGGATTAGGGGGAAACTAACCTTATGATGTTCCACAAACTTAAAATTCAAGGGGCTTCCTCCTCTTCTTGTAAGTTGAGTCAAGTGCCTGTATTAATCACTCGGTAAGCAAACAAAGAAACTAAATGTGCAAGCTGTATTTGATTCTTTGAAAGTAATATGACAAATAAACATATAAAAACACAATGAATTAAACCATTTTAATAATAAGAGAGTGAGAGAAAAGGAAATTAATTATGAAAAAGTTCTACAGAAAAGATCATCAGAAGGATGATATTATTTACAAAAGCCAATCCCTCACTCTTCAACAACCTTCTTAGTGAGTGCAAGATAAGTAGACCTCACTTAACTTTTTAAGAATGATTTACAGTCTGCAGACTATTCACATGGTTGTGCAACAAATTATTACCCTATTTATTTTAAGGAAGATTGGTAGTGACGCGGACATTAAGAGGATATTTGAAGAAATGGTATGTTTTTCCAAGGACGGATATCTAACACAGCCACAGGCAAGACCTTATATCTAACTGGGAATCCAAGTTAGTAAATACTTAGGGTTTGCTTGGTTAAGTAGGTGAAAAATAGAGAACAGGCTGAAAAAGGAGATTGGAGAAGTTTCAGTTTTCACTTTTAGTTGTTTGGTTGAGCAATGAAAGCATAGAAGATGGAAGATTATTTTCTTCCCTCTTGCCTGGTACAAATGAAAGTACAAAAGCTGGAAATAAAATGACCACTTTACCCTTGCATATGCAACCAGGGACTGTAGAAAGAAAAGTTATTTCAGATCATAGAAAAAGTAGGGGTCCTATAGTAATTTCAATTAAAAGAGCCTTCATCTAATTTCATCTCACTTTCATGGTTGGCTCAAAGTTACTTCCTAGAATGAAAATGAGTTGCATGTTATTTTCCACCTTATACTGTTGTCATACCAAGCAAAACTGTAAGGTGATTTTCATTTCAAAGTTTCCATCAACTCAACCAAGCAGACCCTAAATATGTACAAGTCCAAGCGCCCAACAGATTGATATGATATTGCATAGCCATGTCACGTAGCATAGGACAGTAATTTACTTTCCAACATAAGCTAGATAAAGATACCATGCTTGATACAAGAAGATATATGCAAGATTTTCTAGAGGCTTTGATAACATCACAAGGGCAAAGTGGAAAGAAACAGTACCATAAATAAGAAGCATGGGGACAGTCTCTAATCAATATAAGGTGAAGGAAACCATCTGAAAGGTGCGCATCAGCCACCAAACCATCAGGTGCTTTTTCATTTCTGCAAGAGTTAACAGCAGCTCCTACACTAAGAAAACGTCCTTTGGATCTCACCCATCTTTTTTCTGAATACAAATGAGGTGTCAAGCTGGAAACTCCAGTGGTTGCCAGATTTGGCTTTTCGTTACAAACTTTGCAATTGATACGGCAGATATATCTTTCTGATTTATGTGGAGCTCTCAAAGCCCGTAACAGACTACCCTGACAATTCCTTTTGGAAGTCAAATTGGTTTCATCTGATTCAACATCAAGGTATGCTATTTCTGCCTCGTATGACCTGAATGGTAATTCACCCGAAAGAAAGGCAAAGGAAAATAAACATGATGTCAAGTGTCAATAGTTGAAATAAGTAAGGCACGACTCTTTACCAATACTACTCATGGATACAAAAATGACTTCTGTGCATAGAGACAAACATCAGCATGTGAAGCAAGATATCAAATAAAATCAGACTAGTTAAATTGTATGCAGGGGCACAAGACATTTAAATCTGAACAAAAAGAAGAGGATCTAATAAATGCTTTGAAGCTTAACATAACTATCGTTTCAAACCACCTGTTGGGTCCAAGAATCAGGCATAGGAGGTACCTTACTTCAGGCCAAAGGTGTTTGGTGATCCTAGAACAGCGGCATATGCTGCCGGGCAGTACCCATAGAAGGTTCATGGACCGTCATTAATAGCTTAGGAAATTGCTATTGTAATTATTTAGATTAATGTATTCTCTAGTTCGTGAACTTAGGAAATCTATAGGTGTCTCATTTATTAGTCTTGTAATTATCGGTTGTATTGAATTATTCTACTATATAAATAGAAGACATCTATGTTGTGTGTAAATTTATCACAAGCAATTTAGAAAATACTTGTTCCTTCTTTCAATTTGGTATCAGAGCTCCCGACCCTGGGAGTCTCTGTTTCTCTTTTTCCCGCTGCCTCAACCTTCATTGCTGAGTTTCCTTAGGTGCCTTGCCTTCATTGCAGGACCTATGCTCTTGTGTGCCTTCATTGCACATTTAGCACCTTCATTGTGCTTCATCTTACTAAGGTTGACAGTGCTTTCATTGCTTCATTGTGTGGTTCATTGCACATCCCTGTACACTCCAAAACCTCAACCCTTTAACGTAGTTTTTTTCCCCCCTAACACTGAAAACACCAACCCAAATCGTCCAAACACTAACTGAGTCCTTTAAACCAGTCTTTCCATCAAATACCATACACCAACCCTCTCAGAAAGCTCCGGCCGGCCAAACCCAAAAAGACCCATCACCGGAAACCTCACCACGCGCCGCCACGTGCCACCACACACGCCTGTCCTTGTCGGCGCGTGAGCTCCACGCGCCACCGTCCCAGCCTCTATTCGCCACCGCACTCGCCCAGATCTATTCGTCGGCTCTTCCTTGTCCTTCTCCACCTACCAGAAACCAAAAACAACCACCTTCATAATACACCTCCTTCCAAGTTCATCCACCTTCCTGCCATAACCATGTCTAAATCTTATTCCCAGAACCCCATCCTGAACCCAAATGACCTTATTGTCCTTCAGCCTAGTTTCCGTATCAACGGAAAAAATAATCTCCAATAGGCCCAGCTCATTTGGACTACCCTAAAAGGAAGGCGGAAGTTGAACCACATTGAAGGGAAGGCTCCTGATAAAAAGGATCCACAATTTGAGACATGAGACAATGAGGATTCTCTCATTATGACTTGGCTTTGGAACTCCATGTCGCCTGAAATTAGCCGGAGCCGTACGTTCTTGCCACCATCTAGGGAAATTTGGGATAATCTCATTAAAACCTTTTCCATGAAAAAGGGCATCTCTGCTTGTTATGAGTTGAATACAAAAATCTTCAACACTAAACAAGGATCTCTCTCGATGACTGATTATTATGGCACTCTGAATGGTCTATGGATTGAATTAGATCAATATCAACATTTGAAGATGGCGTGCAGTAAGGATACAACCACCTTGACTGAATTTGTTGAGAGGGAAAGGATCTTTGAGTTCCTTTCAGGACTAAATCCAGAGTTTGACCCTATTCGGGTTCAAATTTTGGGAAAAGAGAAGTTACCTTCTTTATCAGAAGTGTTATATACAATCCGTGGGGAAGAAAGCCGAGGAGCAGTCATGCTTGATGAAAAGCCAATTAATGGGTCAGCATTAAGATCTGTCAAAACAGGATCTAGTTCTTCATCCTCCTCCAAATCTAATCGTTGGTGCGCCTATTGTAAGATGTCTGGTCATACCAAGGAGAATTGCTTTAGACTCCATGGGAAAGATCAGGTTCTTAGCCGCACAGGCGGATTTAAAAATGTTGCCTAAGAATAGGCTCACTTGACTTCCATAGATTCTGAATTAGAGGTGGAAACCAGACAGGTGAAAGACGATATCCCTACTCTTAGCAAGGAGGAACTAGAACACTTAAGGTCTCTTATGGCTTCTCTTAGTAAACCTTCTAGATCTTGCTCTCTTGTCATGAATGGTAAGAATTTTTGTTCTTTATTCTCCCATGCTTCTGGTATTGTTCCGGATGATTCTTGGATTATTGATTCTGGTGCTACTGATCACATGACCTTCTATTCTTCCCATTTTTCCTCATATAAAACTACCACTGGTAATCATCACATAACTGTAGTTGATGGCTCTCATACATCAGTTGCGGGTCTTGGTAATGTTGCACTTAGTCCATTGCTAAATTTGAAAAATGTGCTTCATGTTCCTAAACTTTCATCTAACCTTCTTTCAATACATAAACTGACCAAAGAACTTAATTATGTTGTAACCTTTTCTCACTCTCATTGTGTATTTCAGGATCTTATCACGGGGAGGACGATTGGGGTTGCTAAGGAACAGGGAGAGTTGTACTACCTTGAGATGGAAGCATCAAGTGACTCTAGTCCAAAGTTGCAACATTCCTGTCATCAAACTGGTTCCAAGTCTTATGCTTCCCAAATTTGGCTCCACTATAAGCATCTTGGGCACCCCTCATTTACTTTACTTAAATCTATGTTTCCTGCTTTGTTTTTAAATGAGTCAGTTGAGTCCTTTAGTTGTGATATTTGTGAGTTTTCTAAGCACCATCGAGTGAGTTTTCCAACAAATGGTAATAGAAGCAATGAACATTTTTCTCTTATCCATACTGGTGTTTGGGGTCCTGCATCCAGTCCTAATATTTCTGGTGCAAAATGGTTTTTGCCATTTATTGATGATTGCACCCGTGTTACTTGGATTTTTATAATGAAAGACAAAGCAAACATGTGCCAATTATTCATCCAATTTTATCATATGATTAAAAATCAATTTGATAAAACAATTAAACGTCTGAGGCCTGATAATGGTAGAGAATATGTGAATCAAAATTTCTCCACCTTTCTTAAACAGCATGGCATTATTCATGAACTTACATGTGTTGATACCCCCCAACAAAACGGGATTGCTGAAAGGAAAAATCGACACTTGCTTGAAATTACTAGAGCTTTATTGTTTCAGATGTCTGTTCCAAACTCATACTGGGGGGAAGCTGTTTTGACTGCTGCATATTTAATAAATCAGTTACCCTCTAGAATCCTTGGTGGAAAGAGTCATGTTCATGTTATGAAAACATTTTTTTCCATCTGCTCCTATTATGAAAAGTCTTTAATCTGTGTTTTTGACTGTATTGCTTTTGTTCATGTCCATCGTCAGCATCGGGACAAACTTGACCCCCGTGCTATCAAATGCATTTTCATTGGTTATACCCCTGACAAGAAGGGATACAAATGTTATCACCCTTCCTCTCGTCGAGTGTATGTCTCCATGGATGCCACCTTCCAAGAAAATCAATCATTCTTCAATTCCTCTCAGCTTCAGGGGGACAATAATACTACTAATTTGGAAGCTGAGATATTTCCAGACAGCAACATTCCCTTGTTCCAATCGTCTAATATGCCTTCTGATACACAGGAATTAGCTCCTCGGAGTAGAGGAAGCTTGCCAAAAGTGGTGTATCAAAAGAGAAAACAACCCGAACTGGTCCAGCCTCAACCCCAAGTATCTGAACCCATGGTGAGTACTGAAAACACTAGTCTCATTTATTTTGAACCTATTCCTTTAGATAATTGTGATCCTAACATTGATGATCCCTTACTCATTGCATTAAGAAAAGGGAAAAAATCTTGTGTTAAGTACCCTATTTCCAAATTTGGTTCCTCCACAAACCTTTCTTTGCAGCACCAGAGTTTTATTGCAGCCATTGACTCTATCAGAATCCCTAGAACAGTACAAGAAGCATTGAAGGATAAGAATTGGGTTCAAGCCATGAATGAGGAGATTCAAGCTCTAGAAAGAAATGGAACATAGGAAATTGTTGAGAAACCAAAAGAAAAGAGACCAGTGAGGTGTAGATGGATTTACACTGTAAAGTATCGGTCAGATGGTACACTAGACAGGTATAAAGCAAGACTAGTGGCAAAGGGACACACTCAAACCTATGGCATCGATTATGAGGAGACATTTGCTCTGGTGGCAAAGATGAACACTGTTCTCTCTTGCTGCCCACTTTGGGTGGGAACTACACTAGTTTGATGTCGAAAATGTTTTCGGAGGAGGTGTACATGGAGATTTCCCCAGGGTTTGGTCCCACAAGCGGAACAAACGAAGTGTGCAGATTGAGGAAGGCTTTATATGGGCTAAAACAGTCTCTCGGAGCATGGTTTGGAAGATTTACAAAAGCAATGGTGTGCCTGGGTTACAAGCAAAGCCAATGAGATCATACACTTTTCTTCAAACATTCATAAGGAGGAAAACTGACCGTACTTGTTTATGTTGATGATATAATTATTACAGGAGATGATTCAATTGAGAGGCAACTGCTCAAGGAAAAATTATTCGCAGAATTTGAGATGAAGGACCTTGAGAAACTGAAGTATTTCTTGGGGATTGAAGTGGCCTACTCAAAACAAGGTATTTTTATCTTTCAAAGGAAGTATGTGCTTGACCTTCTGAAGGAAACAGACAAACTTGGATGTAAACCTACAAGTGTTCCCATCGAGCAAAACCACAGAATGAGCACTGAAGAGAAGAGTGTCAAGGTTGACAAGGTCCAATATTAGAGACTAGTGGGGAAGTTGATTTACTTGGCATATGTGGTTAGTGTTCCGAGTTAGTTCATGCATGATCCAAGGGAGAGACACTTAGAGGCTGTAGAACGTATTCTGCAGTATCTCAAAGCCACTGCAGGAAGAGGACTCTTGTTCAAAAGAGGTGGAAGCTTGACTATGGAAGCTTATACTAATGCAGACTATGCAGGTTCAATGAGTGATAGAAGGTCCACATCAGGCTATTGTACATTCTTGTGTGGGAACCTTGTTACTTGGAGAAGTAAGAAGCAAAGTGTAGTGGCTCGATCAAGTGTAGAGGCAGAATTTAGAGCTATGGCACAAGGAATCTGTGAGCTATTATGGATGAAAATTATGCTTGATGACTTGAAGATAAAATGTGAAGGCCCTATGAAGTTGTTTCGGGACAATAAATCGGCTATCAGTATTGCTCATAATCCTGTTCAGCATGACAGGACAAAACACATTGAAATAGACCGACACTTCATCAAAGAAAAGTTGGATAGTGGATTGATAACAACAACCTACATTCCCTCTAGGCAGCAGCTAGCAGATGTGTTAACAAAGGGTTTGCCAACGGAACGATTCAACCAACTTTACTTGCAAGTTGGGAATGATAGATATCCATTCTCCAGCTTGAGGGGAAATGATAGATATCTATTCTTCAGCTTGAGGGGGAATGTTGGAATCCACCGTCCAAAAGGTTCATGGACTGTTATTAATAGCTTAGGAAATTGCTATTGTAATTATTTAGATTCATGTGTTCTCTAGTTTATGAACTTAGGAAATGCCTATACACTTAGGGAATAGGTGCCTTATTTATTAGTCTTGTAATTATTAGTTGTATTTAATTCTTCTAGTGTATAAATAGAAGACCTCTATGCTATGTGTAAATTTAACACAAGCAATTCAGAAAATACTTGCTGTTGGAAAATAAATAAGTCCCACATTGGTTGGAAATATGAGCAAAGAGCCATTTATAATCCTTGAACAAACCTCCCTCTATGAGCTAGCTTTTAGAGTGGAGTTAGGCCCAATTATTCTAATATGGTATCAGAGAACATAGGCCCACTGACTTCATAAAAAAAATTTAAAAAAAATAATAAAGAAAAAAAAGGCCTAAAAAAAATGTTATCAAACCTGTGGCCTAAGACTCATGAAAAAAACAACACAAGCCCAGACAATAAAAATGAACAAGGACCCGAGGCCTCTGAGGCTAAAAAAAAACTTGAATACAAGCCCAGGCTGAAGAAAAAAAAAGTAAAGACAAAATAGGTTGATTGGTCCTATACGTTTATTTAATTTTTCACATCGGTCCCATAAGTTTTTTTTTTCTCTTTCAAATTGGTCCTACACGTTATATTTCGTTTCAACGTTAATCCTTTCCGTCAATTTTGACCTTAAGGCGTCAGATCAAGAGCCACGTCAGCTCAAACTAACGCCGTTAGGTCGAAATTGACGGAAAGGACTAACGTGAAAACGGAATATAACGTGTAGGACCAATTTAAAAAAAAAAAAAAACTTATGGGGCTGATGTGAAAAATTAAATAATAGTATAGGACCAATCAATCTATTTTGCCAAAAAGTAAACAAGTCACAATTGGGCCAAGCCAATTGGACTTGAAGGGGCGTGTTGGAGAATAAAGAAGTCCCACATTGGTTGGAAATATGAGCAAAGAACCGCATATAATACTGGGACAAACCTTCCTCTATGAGCTAGCTTTTAAAGTGGAGTTAGGCCCAATTATTCTAATAATATAAAGCAAGACTAGTGGCAAAGGGATACACTCCGACCTATAAAATCAATTATGAGGAGACCGGAGCCAGTGGCAAAGATGAACATTGTTCGTATTTTACTTTCTCTTGCTGCCCACTCTGGGTGGGAACTACACCAGTTTGATGTCAAAAATGCTTTCTTACATGGAGACTTAGAGGAGGTGTACATGGAGAATCCCCCAAGGTTTGGTCCCACCAATGGAACAAAGTGTGCAGATTGAGGAAGGCTTTATATGGGCTAAAACAATCTCCCCGAGCATGGTTTGGAAGATTTACAAAAGCAATGGCGTGCCTGGGTTACAAGCAAGGTGTGCATGGGTTTGGTGATCCTAGAACAGCGGCATATACTGCCGGGCAGTACCCATAGAAGATACTGTGACACTTACGTTAAAGGTGATACTTAGAGGTAGGAGTGTGTGGGAGAAGATCCCTTACCTGAGGGATTGGCCTCCTTTATATAGTGGGCAGGTGCTTGCTAAGGAAGTAAACCCCAGGAGTGGCAATTACTACGATTTTGGGATTGAGGAGGATTTTAGTCCTTGATAACGGATTTGGGATGATATGATCTCCTACAACTACCTTCTAGAAGATAAGGTGGTTACCTGATGTGGCCGTGGTAACAACCACCAAATTTGGGATTGTGGGACTGGGCAGAAGTCCCAGTAAGAAACACCACCAATCAGTTTTCTCAAAATAAAGGTAGTTTTAATTCAATTCAAAGAAGTAGGCGGCAGAATACTTAGTTATTGTCTTGATCATTTGCCAAGGAGAGCAGAGAGTTTAATGTTTTGTCAGGTGCATTTCAAAGGAGCATTTTTCAGGAAGTCCAATATTCTCTTATTATTACATATCTTCAAGAGTTGTGATAGGACCATATCGCAAGATTATCCTAGGAGAAAGAGGAATAGTTGGCTGAATGAAAATGAGCCAAGTAGGAAGGAGCTACAGGTTTAGGAAAGGAGAAATAAGGAGAATCTGGAAAACTGTTCATTTAATTATCCTTGAAATAAAAAATAGTATGTGTTGGAAATCACAAATTGTATTGGGACTCCTCTCTTAGGAACTAGCTCGTCTCTTAGGAAATAGACAGAGTTATTGTTGCATAGGAATTAGCTAAATTAGTTATTGTAAATAAGTATTCATTTATTATCCAATTGTATATATAACCCATTGATGTATCATCTTTGTTTAAAAGTCTGGATGTTGAAAGTTTTCATTGTGTTGAGTGTCAACATGCCAAACACAAGCGGGTAAGCTTTCCAATTAGTAAGAAAATAAGTTTTGTTCTCTTTTATCTCATCCACAGTGATGTTTAGGGTCCTTATATTCCTAATGTCTTTGGTGCAAGATGGTTTGTGCCTTTCAGTGATGATTGTACTCTTGTTACTTGGATTTTTCTGCTCAAACATAAATTTGATACTAATACTGTTCTCACAAATTTCTGTTCAATGATTAAAATCAATTTGGGGTCAATATCAATAGATTTAGGTCAGATAATGCCAGGGACTAATTCAATCAAACTCTTATGCCATTTTTTCAGAAAGGGGGAATAATACATGAGTCATCTTGTGTCAACGCCCCACAACAAAATCGGATAGCAGAGAAGGAAAAATGGACACCTTGAAAATACAAGAGTCAGCAAAATGTACCTATGTCTTTTGGGAGGGGGGGATTATTCTCGTCCTGTTATAAATTGTTTGCCTACGAGAGTTTTGGGATTCAAGAGTTCAATGGACATTCTTTCCTCTTTTTACCCTGATATACACACCACAAACAACCTTGTCCCAAGAAATTTTGGGTGTGCCCTTTGTCCATGCTCACAGTCACAACAGGGGGAAACTATATCTGAGGGCGCTAAAATATGTTTTTGTGGGTTATTCTTACATCCAGAAAGGGTAAAAATGTTATCACCCTCCATATGAAAAATTGTCTCCATGGATGTCACTTTCACCAAAGAGTGGTCTTACTTCACAAATCCTTATCTTCAGGGGGAGCATTCAATCAAGGAAGATAAGGAAGACTACCTTCTTGATTTGTCCTTACTTCCTATGTCTAAAAGTCCTCCTGAGAGTACTCCTGATGGTTCACCTGTAAACTCCTTTCTTGGTTTGTCCTTAATTCCTAATCCTATGCCTAAAAGTTCTCCTGCGAGTCCTCCTGATGGTTCACTTAAAAATGAAAAAATCAATTTAGAAACAACCTTTGAACCTGCACCTAAAACAACTCAAGGAACAACAGATTCTGCTCTTGAGAATGTAAGATTTGGTAAAGGCAAGGTGTTCACAAGGAGGAAGATGGTTGATCCTGAACCTGTGCAGGTCCAAGAATCCAACCTGGAACCTTCGAATGAGGTCATAATGTCTAACTCTTCATTGCAAGGTGAAACTGAATTTTAGGTTAAATTATACTTTTGGTCCCTATACATGACGTTCGTTTTTAACTTGATCCCTATACGTAAAAAAAAATCAGTTCCGTCCCTATATATACAATTATTTTCAATTTGGTCCTCACCGTTTATTTTTGTTAGAATACCCTTTGTTGGAGTTAAAACATAAGGACAAAATTAAAAATGATTATCATGTATAAGGATCAAAGTGAAAATAATTATCATGTACAGGGACCAAAAAAGTATATGTTTGGTCCCTAGATGTGACGATTATTTTCAATTTGATCCCTATTCTTTAACTCCAACAAACGGTGTTATGACAACAATAAACAGCAATGACCAAATTGAAAGTACATTGTACATATAAGGACTGAATTGGAATTTTTTTACGTATAGGGACCAAGTTGAAAATGAGCGTCACGTATAGGGACTAAAAGTATACTTTAACCTTGAATTTTATTTGAACGGTGAAGATCAGAATCTGCCCATAGCCATTAGAAAAGGAACTAAGGAATGCACAAAAAGGCCATTATACCCCCTTGCACACTTCCTATCGTATAATAAATTCTCACCATTTCAGAGAGCCTTCCTTGTAAGCCTAAACAATATTACCATCCCTACCACTTTATCTAAGGCTTTATCCAATGAAAAATGGAAACAAGCTATGAATGTGGAGATGGAGGCATTCGAAAAGACAAAAAACCTTTGGAGTTGGTGCAGTCACCAGTAGAAAAGAAGGTTGTGAGCGGCAAATGGGTGTATACCATGAAATATAGAACATATGGGTCTGTAGAAAGGTACAAAGCACGGTTGGTGGCCAATGGGCTTACCCAAACCTAGGATTTGATTACCAAGAGACTTGTTTACCATTTGCAAAGATGAACACAGTCGGAATTTTGTTGGTATTAGCAGAAAACTATGGTCGAGATTTACAGGAATCTAAATGTCTTCTTGCATGGAGATCTTGAGGATGAAATGTATATGGAGGTTCCACCAGGTTATGAAAAGGACTTGCATGCTAATACTTTGTGTAAGTTGAAGGCCTTGTATGGCCTCAAACAATCACCACGGGCCTAGTTTGCAAAATTTGCAAGAGTTATGCTGGCTATAGGATACAAGCGAAGCCAAGAAGATCAAACACTGTTTGTTAAGCATTCTCCTTTAGGGGGAGTCGCAACACTTTTGGTATACGTTGACAACATAATTGTGACTGGAAATGCAACTAAGGAGAAACAATTTTTTAGTCAATGTTTGGCTAAGGAATTTGAGATCAAAGCCCTAGAGAGGTTGAAGTACTTTCTTGGGATTGAAGTTGCTCATTCTAGGCAAGGCATTTTTATCTCCCAACAAAAGTATGTTACGGATTTCCTCACAGAAACTGAGAAAACAGCATGCAAACCAGAGAGTACCCTTATTGATCCTAATTTGAGACTTGGACCAACAAAGGAAGAAGCTGCAGTAGACACAGGAATGTGCTATCGGTTAGTGGGAAGACTTATTTATCTATCCCACACAAGATCGGGCATAGCTAATGCACTAAGCATGATTAGTGAATTCATGCATAGCCCAAGGGAAGTCCACTTGCAAGCAGTGCATCAAGTACTGCATTACCTAAAGGGACACCATGAAAAGGTATTTTATTTAATAGAAATGTAGGGGTAGTGCTCGAGGTATACACCGATGCAGATTATACGGGATCATCAAGTGATAGACAATCAAACACTAGGTATTGCACCTTTATCGGGGGAAATATAGTGACTTGAAGGAGTAAAAAAACAGAATTTGGTGGCACAATCGAATGCAGACGAAGAATTTAGAGCAATGGCTCAAGGTGTGCGTGAACTAGTTTGGTTAAAGATCATTCTTGAAGATTTGAAAATCAAGTGGGAAGGACCAATGTGACTCTACTGCCATCACAAGTCTACAATTAGCATAGCCCACAATCCGGTACAACATGACCAAACAAAGCATATTGAGATTGACATACACTTAGCAAAGAAAAACCGGAGTGGATTAATTTGCACACCCTAGTATCCAGATGTATATATAACCTGTAGAAAAGTGAATATTGTTTTCACTTGATAATCTTGAATGGTACAATGATGGGAATAAATAGAAGGGCTGATCCTGTACATTAATTCTAGACCTAAGGATCAGGAGGAAATATTGTCCTCATAAATACTATGACTAAGAAAGGAAAGAAACTATTACATCTCTCCTAATGCTAGCTGTACAAATCAAATAATAATTACAAAACAGAATCACATCAGGATCGCATGATTCTGGTTGATTTCCATAATTATCTACATAACCCATTGATGTATAATAGAAGATGAACTAGGGAAAAAGAGAGAGAGAGAAGAGAGAGAAAATAGATCTTTCATTGATTATCAAAACTCAAATGATTACAAGTGTATGCTGGCGTTTATATACCAAGTCCAGCTACACAAAACAGTTTGAAAAGGGGTGGGAACACTTAACTAAAAGTGCTGACTCAGCAGCTGCTGGTTAAGTTAGTTACAAGGGAGAAACTAACTACAAGTGTACTGTAGAGTACACAGAAGCCATGTAAGCGTATACTCTATTAATGTATTATCCGATTTTTAATGAATAATATTCCGTTTTCTACAAAATTTGAGAGAGAATAAAGGGCGAGGTGTAGGAAACACACTAAATTGGGAGAGATTGACAAAAGAGGAGTTTGTTACTTAGTGGGACAGTTGGCACAATGCCAATGGAGAAGGAAATTCTGGTATCACACTAGAATGTGAGGGACTTGAATAGAAAAATGGGAAGGAGGGGAGAGAAGAGAACAAGATGAATTTTGGTCTTGTGGTCTAGGTTAGGGAGTGGAAGCTGGGACATTTCTTATCAGGGGTTTATCTCTGTCATTTCCTTTAATTTTTTTTACTTTTCTGCATTTTCCTCTTAGTTTGTGCAGAGGGTTACCTCTAAAATCAAGGAGCTTGTCTCCATTTTTTGTATAGTGAAGTTTCAGTCCCTATATAGTTGCAATGCGCCTATGCTACCTAAGTTTTTTACTTAGGAAGCGGTATCTTGATTAGGTATTAAAACTTTATTGGTTGGTGAGTCTCACAGTAAATGTTTGGAGTCCACCAAGTATAACCAGCAAAAACTAAATGTTTGACACCTCATCAAGGTAACTCAATCCAGTATAAAAATGGCGTATATGTTATGAAAACGGCATCTCCAAGAGTGGTCCAAGACTGTGAAAGCATACACATAGCATAGTTCAACATGCAAAGGAAGAAGAGAGGTGTAAAAAAAGATCAGTCTGGAATTCAGGAAATAATGACATTTAAAGCAGACATAATTCAAGAATACCTGTGCCTTAAAAACACCATTGTTCCTGCATAATCATAACGTTTGGGACCCATCCAGCGATACTTCTCACTCTCTGTGATGACATCACCATAAAATCCATACCTGAGATCATTAATATAGAATTTAAGATTACTGAAGAAATATTTATAATTATTAAGGATCATTATGTAGTATTGCTAGAGGACAATGCAAGTACATGCCTCAAGGTGTATAAACTGTAGTGTAGCCAGGGTTGGTTGATAGGTCACAAAATCTCCAAGTACTATAGGCTTATAATTATCGTGCTAAAAAGCAGCAACAGCAGTACATCTTCATTAGCAACATGGAATGAACCTTAATTGTTGGTATGTGAGTAGGCAAATGATTCGCATTTAAAGGTGAAAATGGACTGTTAGAAAATCTGAAAAATATCTGATAATATATTTTTTATATCTTAGAATATTTTAGAGTATCCTAGATGATCTCTTAGAATTTATTTCTTATTTATATGTTATGATTTGTTTCCCTATTTGATTGGGATTAGGATTCTATGTTTAGTATAAATAGGACTATTAGGTTGTCTTTTGTAAATCACATCATCACCATATCAAATCAATATCACTCTTAATATTTGTCACTATATTTATCTCCTTTTCACCTTCTCTGCCTAAAACCTTCCAATTCAACATGGTATCAGAGGTATCATCATCCGTGACCTATTCCATTACTATTCCGCTGTCGAATTCCGTTAAGTATGAAGGAACTCTAATCATCTTCTCAGGCATACAAAAAAAAAATTAAAAAATACTGCCATTTTTCTCTGCTCTGCTGTGTCATTTTTCCGACCTCTTTCTCCACTGTCCGCCACCGTCCGCCGCCATTTCCGGCCGACAACCACACCATCTAAGTCGTCGGCCGCCGATCTATTCGGTCATCCCGGAATCTCCCCAAGCCGACCACTGATGCGCCGTCGGCATCTCTGCCTAAAAGTCGCACGCACATAACTTCCAGCAGTGCATGGTGGCGTGCCCCGCCACCTCTCCGGCTGTCGTCTCCTTCGTCAAGACCACCTGCCAGCCCTCTTTCCAAATTTGTCCTCACCTCCCTCAACAGACTACTTTTCAGTAACCACCTTAATGTAGTTGTTTGGCTCTCTTGGACTTTGTTTTGCTATGTTCGAAGCTCAAATATTTGGCTCTGTTCTAGTGTCTGCTTCCCCAGTGTTTGTCATGCAATTCTTTTCCACTAATGAATCATACCAATGGCTTCTCTTCCCACCGAGGATCATTCCGGTGGTGACTCCTTTCCCACGGATGAATCATATTAGTGGTGACTTCTATTTCCTTTGATGATTGACTTATGTTGGTTATGACTCACACTAGCCCAACTCTTTGCCCCAGATGCTTTGGCCTCAACTCTTTTTCCTAGATGCACTGGCCCGTCTTTGTCCTAGATGCACCCCTTGTTCCAGATGCACTGGCCTCGTCTCAGTTCCAGAAGCAGTTGTCTGCCTTAATTTAATTTAAATTTTAAATAATTTGGGTCTCTGATAAAGATCTTTAAAGCTTCCAAATGCGGTTTTAAGAAGTTCGGACCTTGCTTTGCTAGATTGCTTGCCAAGAAATTTCTGTTAGGCTGATGATCATTCCAGCTATCTTGCTAAGTTATCTTTCTAGCAACTCTCTTTGGCCTATTCAGCATCCCTGAGTCGCCTTCCAACCATTATCTCTGTGGAGCTCAATTTTTATTATTTTTATTTGAAGGGGAATGCATTGTTTTTGTATAACAAGCTTAAAGCTTAGTAAGCTTTAGCTTGAGGGGCAGTGTTAGAAAATCTAAGAAATATCTTATAATATCTTTTTTATATCTTAGAATATTTTAGAGTATCCTAGATGATCTCTTAGGATTTATTTCTTATTTATATGTTATGATTTGTTTCCCTATTTGATTAGGATTAGGATTCTACGTTTAGTATAAATAGGACTATTAGGTTGTCTTTTGTAAATCACATCATCACCATATCAAATCAATATCACTCTTAATATTTGTCACTTTATTTATCTCCTTTTCTCCTCTACCTAAAACCTTCCAATTCAACATGGACAAACTTTTGATTAGTAATTAAAGAAAATGTTATTTAAGATGGAACAACGCAATGAGGCAAGCAGATTAAACATGCTTTTATTATAAATTTTCTGCACCCTATTGTCACCCCTGCTTGTCATGCTTAAATGAATCCAAGGCCCAAAGAATGATTAGCACGCAGCATTGCTGAAAATTCTCATGGATCAGACTAAGAAAAGCATATCTGTTTCATTTCCTCAACTGCCATACATGGCCAAGTTGCGAGAACTTAATTTAAAGCCTGCACTATTGAACATATTTGCTTTCCCTAGTTGTCCCGAGCATGTCATCCAGTCTGAGAGAGAGAGGGCAGGAGGGAGGGCATGGGACAAGTTTCCAGCTAGCAACTTTTTAGTTAACAGAAATAAATATTGACAAAAAAAACAAGTATAAAGGCAAATCCTTTGATAAATAAGAGCTTATGACATTTGAGAAATGTCTCATCAAACTAATGACAAATTCAATGTCAAGTTCTTCAAGACTAAATAAGCTAGAATCCTTCAATTTCCAGAAGTGAAGCCAAAACAAGATGCTTAAAATACAAACAATTGAAACTAAAGTAAGCATAAAAAAGCTATAGTTTGGATTGAATTCTATTAATAATTGTTACATAACTGAATCTCTTAGGTTCTAGGTGTTTCTTTTTGTTATCTTGTGCAGATGTCTTGTCATCTTTCTTTGTAATCTTCTTTTCTTCCTTAAATCTTGAGGGGCAGTGTTAGAAAATCTGAGAAATATCTTATAATATCTTTTTTATATCTTAGAATATCTTGTAATCTTCTTTTCTTCCTTAAACTTCTTTTCTTAAAAAAAAAAATTCTATCAATAAATAAAGCATACATAATTTCTTTTCATCAGGAAACAATAATTATAACAGATAGAAATTACCCTGAAAAGGAGGCTGCATAACGCACAAAAGGTTCAACCTCAGACCTAGGCGTTGTTTTCCACCGTACCACTTGAGCTATGTCAAGGTGCACCCTTTTACCAAGGACAATATGCAATGCAGATGTTATAGGATCACGAGTTCCAGTTGTACTACAAAAGACAATGTTGTATTCAAAATTACAGATAACCCACAATAACTGTATCAGAAAACTATAAGAATACATTGCAAATAATGGCTACACAAAGAAAAATATCATGTAATTTGTAAAAGTATTCAACTTTATACGCAGATCATCACATAATCACAACATCTTTACATGCAAATGTGCAATCTGTGCACCACCATGGAACAATTGGTGGGCCCCGTCATGGGCCTTCCATGAGAGTGTAACAGTGGAGTGAAGTCTGTTACTGGTGGGGGCGAACTCTGTTATGCTGGATCCTAACAAACAGGACACGAGGCAGCAGTAGGTTGGAGAGGGGGTGCTGGAGTGAGAGAAAGGGACTGTATATGAAGGGAATGAGGGATGGGGTATCGGATCATTTTAAGTCGTTTTGGGGGTGGCTATGCCATAGGACAGAGATAGCTTTGCTTCTCTGATATATTTCTTTCACTTTCTTTTCTGCAATTTCCCATTGTAATCAGAGCTGTGTTCTCTGAATTTTCCTACTATTTCTATAATAATTTCAGTTCCTATCAAGTTGGTATCAGAGTGGGAGCCTGAACCTGTAAACTGGGAAAAAAATGGAGGGAAGAGTAAATGCTTTGGAGAGGGGAGTGGAAGAGATGGGAAAGACGGTGACGGGAATCTCACGAAACTCAATGGAGATTCCAGTGTTTGACGAAGAAGAAGACGCTTATTGGTGGTTGATTTGCATCGAGAAATACTTTATGTGATGGGAACCCCGGAGGCGGAGAAGCTGCCGGAGGCTGTGAAGGCACTGAGAGATCGTGCTCTCAAATGGTGGCACTGGTGGGGTCAACGCCATCCACAGGCGAGTTGGCGGACGTTCCCGTTTGCACTGCTCTGGTGTTTTAAGCAGGAGTATAGGGACATTCTATTGATATCAGATGGGGATGAGAAAGTAGAACCAAAACCTTCAAAGCTCGAAACAATCCTACAAAGCAATTAGGTGATGGGGAAGTTGGATTTCACAGAAGAGAGGGAAGAACCTGAGGAAGAGGATGAAGGTAAAGGAAGTGAAGATTTGCTGGTATAGGTTGGGGACCGAAATTGGAATTTGAGTCGTTGGTAACTCAAAGTTGGCTAACACGTGGTGAGTTAAGAAACTGGCTAACAACACTAACAACAAATGATATATCCGGCCTTGTCATTGTGAGATAATTTAATTTTCCCACTAATCTCCAATATCTGCCCGGATCTGGATAAGGCTCACTCTGATCTAGTAATAGCTTAAGATTTGGATCCGTAGGAGTATCAACTAGTTTATAGTCTAGCATCCCAATTTCTTCCAAAATGTCAAAAGCATATTTTCTTTGAGAGATAACAATACCAATCTTTGATCGTGCCACTTCAATTCCAAGAAAATATCGCAACTTGCCCAAGTCCTTAGTCTCAAACTGCCTGAACAAGTGTTGTTTCAGACCCTGAATACCTTCATGATCATTGGCAGTGATAACAACATCATCCAATAGATTAGTAGACGAATGTTTATAAAACACCGACTGATCTACCTCACTGCCAATCATGCCAATCTGTTGTATAATTTTACTGAATCTGTCGAACCACCACCAAAGAGAATGTTTAAAACCATACAAGAACTTATGCAACCTACAAACTAAACCTGACTCCCCCTGAGCAATAAATCCAAGTGGTTGCTCCATGTAAACTTCCTCAGCCAAGTCACCATAAAGGAAAGCATTACTGATATCCAGTTGATATAAAGGCCAATGGTGCATAGCAGCCATTGAGATGAAAAGTCGAACAGAGGCCATTTTAGCAACAGAAGAGAATGTGTCAACATAATAAAGGCCAAAAATCTGAGTGAAGCCTTTGGCTACAAGGCGAACGTTCGAGTGATCCGCTCTACCATCAGGGCCTATTTTGACAGTAAAAAGCAAAAACCCATCAACAACCAACCGTAGATTTTCCAATAGGGCAAGAAACAAGGGACCATGTATGGTTAGTTTTAAGGTTGTCATCTCAACAATCACAACTTGTCGCAAACCTGGATGAGAAAGTGCTTCCTGGACAGTTTTAGGAATGAAAATAGACGATAAGGAAGAAATAAAAGCATAATGGTGTGATGATAAACGGTGGTAACTTTAAAAATTATAAATGGGATGGGGATTACAAGTAGAACGGATACCTTTGCGAAGTGCAATGGGTAAATTAGCAGGTGACTCAGGTGGGTCCAAAGGAGGTAAAGATGTTAGAGCAAGAGGTGAATCATCGGACTCAGGAACATGGTTAGCCTTTGGCATCACAAAATAAGGTCGTGGAGAAGGTTGTTGTGGAGGATGTGGGACCTGAGCATGTGGAAATGGAGAGGCAGATACAAGAGTCTCTAGATAAGAAAATGGTAAGACCTGAGAGCTGGAAGAAGGTTGAACCTGTTCAGTAAGGTGTGCCCTCGAAAAAAGTAACATCAGCAAAGATATAGAAACGATAATTAGGTGGAGAATAACACTTGTACCCCTTAAGAACACGAGAATGCCAATGGAAGAGACATTTGATAGCTCGAGCAAACAACTTGCCCAATCCTAGAGAAAGATCATGGACAAAGCATGTAGAACCAAAGACACGAAGAGGAACCTTATAAAGTGGTTCTTTAGGAAACGAGAGAATAAGGAACTTTATTATTTAAAGCAGAAGATGCCATCTTATTTATCAACTAACCAGCAGTAAGAATGGCATCCCTCAAAATTTTAATGGTGCATTTGGATGTATCAAAAGAGTGTCAGCATTTTCAACAAAATGTCAATGTTTTCTTTCTGTAATGTGCCACTTTGTTGTGGAGTATGAAGGCAACTAGATTGATGAATCACGCCATTACATGCCATAAAAGAATTAAAGGGTGCAGAAAAGTACTTTTTTGCATTATCACTTCGTAAAATATGAACAATATGCCCAAATTGAGTACGAATTTCATTACAAAAATTCTTAAAATTGTCAAACAATTAACGATCTTCCGTTAGATAAATCCAAGTACATCTTGAGAAGTCATTAATAAAAGTGACAAAATATCTATATGCATAAACAGAAACGAAACGACTTGGACCCCAAACATCAAAGTGGACAACGGAAAAAGGAGACTTAGCTCGATTATTAACCTTACTTGGAAATGTAGAGCGGACATGTTTTCCAAGTTGACATGACTCACACTTAATGGACAACACATGAGAGATGAGGAACCATCCTCTTGAGCTTATTTAAACTTGGACTGAGAGTTATCAATCCCGCATAGCGGCTTGTAGTAGCCGATCTTAAAAACGCTATAGCGGTATAGCACATAGCGGGATGGCCTCTGTTTTAGGCTTTTTTATACAGGTTAAAAAATTTACAGTTTTATACTAATATACATATACATGCTTAAACAGTTAAACATACTCAAAATTCATGATATATTCATATTCATAATTCATAATAAATAGTCATAGGTCCTAAGCAAACCATACAAGTTAATAACAACAAAAGTCAAAGGAAGATGCCATATCAGAAAGGAGGAAGGATAACAGAGAACTGAGAAAGAAGGAAGGAAGAACCGAAAACTGATGCCGAAGCTTGCTGACTGTTGTTGACCGGAAAGTGCAGAGAACTCAGAGTTGAGAACAGAGAGGGAGAACTTGCCGGAAAACACCCACTTTGGCCGGAAAGTCGTTGGAAATGACAGAGAGAACTGAAAGTTAAAGTTCAGAGGGAGACAGCAGAGTCGCGAGAGAACAGAGTGAAAAGGGACTACGTATACGAAAGTGAAAGAAAAGGGTTTTCAAAACCCTATAAAAAATGTGGTGGAAAACCCGAAAGTGCCCCTAAAAAATACCCCCCAACGGAAATATTTGAGGGGTAAAATGGCCATTTTGGCCCACCTAAAATAGAGGACGCATAGCGCCCGCGACAGCCGCGATTTTCCGCAATTTTGGCTGCTATAGCGGTCGTGACAACCACTACCAGAAAACGCTACGCTACGCCGCTGTCAATGCCGCTATAGCGCACTATTTATAACCCTGCTTGGATTACCCAAACGATAATGAAGAAAAGATAGGGATTACAAGCTATGTGGTCAAACACACCAGAATCCCAAGTCCAAGATCCAACAGAGTGACAGAGACAAGCCATAGAATTACCATTATGGGCAACAGAGGCTGAAGAAGAAAATTCTTGAGCTGCCTTGAGCAAAAAGTATTCCTTATACTCACTATCTAACAAAATTTGTTGATATATATTTTTCGTACCATTTAACTTCTCAGACGTTATGGTGGGACTGCCTGAGAATGCAAAGGAGATAAGAACCTTTTGAGAGGAGCCATTTGAAGGATCTGAATAGATGAGAACGACTAGACGGGCTAAGGAGAGGCCAGTGACAAGTTCTAGGCGGTCGGCGATTTGTGGGACAGTTGTGTGCGACAGTATACAGTGGTTCGACAATTTGGGCTCAGGGTATTTGAAATTTCAGCCAGACTAGATGGCTGATCTTTGACTATGAGCAGAAAAGCGGGACCGAACCCGCTCTAATACCAACCTAAGAGACTTGGATATAATTTAGAAAAAAAGATTTGTGAAATGCTTGAGTGGAATCGCACTCAGCTTCATGCATATACATACATACATATACATATATATATACACATACAATTCATGATACAATTTACAAGGAAGTGGGATCTACTTCCTAGACACTAATTCCTATGAGGCTAGATACATTTAACATGTGATACATTGCCTGTGGACCTATGCTATTTTCAACACTCTTTGACTTTGATATTTCCAACATATACTTTATAGACAAGATGATCTGAACATTGACTTCCTCAAAAAAAATGATCAGCAAACAGAAAAAGCATTCATAACATGTGCCGAACATAATACCTTGCGAATTGTTTATTTTAAAAAGATAATCCTAATTATCAAAAGTAATTTATGCAGCGCAAGGCTTAGAAATATATTTTTGACAGAAGATATTGCAGAAATGGTTAGATATTTAACCCATGAAAATCAAAACAAATTATAGGGCACGGATACAGTTCGTTCAAAATGGTTTTGGATATGAAACATAAATCATTTCTTTTGCAGAATGAAAAGTAAAAGATATTAGGAAGGGAAAAAAATTACCAGATTACAATGGCATCAGTTGAACCTGCAGGAATGATCCCAAATCTAAACCATTCATTGGGAACAGGAAACTCAGATTCCATATTTTCTGAACCTTCAAAAGCCAGATAATAATCAGCATTAATTCGTTATTGCTTTTTTCCATTTTTTTCTTTTTGATTGTGGCTGTGTGTTTCTGTAAAGTAAACAAGAGAATGTAAAGAGGGGAAAGAGGTGGTGGTTGAAAAAACCAACATTTCACATTGGTTATGGAAAAACACATTTATGACAATCATGTTCAGTTATTGTAAATTCAAGAGACATCCAGTAGCCAAGAAAATATGTAAATGGATGAATCAGCTAGCAATCACAAGTAGAAAGCATTTGTTGTTCGAAATGTAATGAAGTATAGATAAACTGTAGTTACAAGAATATGCGATTCTAGATCCAGATTGTTCTGGAGTCGAAATAAGAGGAAACTGGTCTTCACTTTGATTCGAAGTCTCTTCAACTGTTTCATTTTCATCAAGAACCAACGAATCACCATCATCTTTAACCAAATGAACAAAATCTGATGGAGTTGGTGGGTTGGGAGCTTTAAGCCTGGGAGAAAGAAACCCATTAAGGATTTCATTGAAAAATCCATCACCACCCTGGAACCACCTCAATTAGAACAATAATCGAAAAGAACAGAAGAAAATCACTTGAAAGCAACAAGGGAACTTAAGAGATTAAATGGATGCATCTTCTAAAATACGAAGGTTTAAAACTTTATTAACATAAAGCCTATAAACATATGAAAACCATGACGAGAAATTTAGATTCATAACATGAATGTGTCTAATGTTCATGTAAATTGCAATCTTGTACAAATACTTTATAATAATATCAAATCCAAATTTCGATCTCAATGTTGCACAGGCTCAGCATATTAGAGAAGAAATCTTTTGATTACTGCATCATTTTGTTAGAGTATGTTAGATTAGAAAGCTAGGTTTTTCCTATTCATCTAAGTTAACAAAAGAAAGAGGATGTTCAAAGAATGGACTTCTTTTCAAATGTAGAGGGAAGGTGAACACGGAAAACTGCTTCACACATTAAAAGTTCATTGGCAGCATAAAACAACTAACAGCATGGTATGTCAACATGAATGATGAAATTAGGCAGGAACGCAGCTCACAGTGCTCTCAGAGAAGCATCCCATTTCACTATCACTAAACATTGTTTTACAACTTCATCCCTTAGAATAGGCTTACATTAATTACTTATCAGAGTAAGAATGTCAAAGAATGGAGGTAAGTTCTTACAACAGCCACAACACCATCATACGAATTAAGCTCCTTATTTGTTATAGATGACATCAAATCAAATGCCTGTCCTGCTCTCTCTGTCACAATCACCTGGTGAAGAAAAGCAAGATCGATGACTAGGACACCGAACAAAAATCGTATTTGGTTATCAATTAGCACTTTATATTATCATAAAGCTCAAATTTACTTGCTCTAATTTGCAATATTGGAGTAACAAAAACTTCAGCTTGATGTGCATATATTTATGTTAAACACAAATACATGCAGATCCATATGTAGGGCTGTAACTAAACTGAGCCAAGCCAAATACTAACCTGCTAAAGCTAATTCAATTAAAATATAGCGATCTTGAACTCAAGCACAAACATAAGTCAAGCTATCATTCTTTCTCATGCTTAAAAAAATAGAGCTCAAGTCAGTCAAGCTCATCCGCAAAAACAAATACAGACAAAATTGCTTTTACTTCATGTCTCCTCTCCTCTAAAATATTATGTTTTCATCTAATAAACTTCTTTTTGTTAATCATCAACAAAATCATGTCAATTTTGTCGTTTATATTCTTAATTCTTAAATATGCACAACAAATCAGCCTCAGTTTGTCACGCATCTCATGACTAATGAATTATGCATGTTCTGAGTTAACATCTACCATGATATATACATATACATACATACTTATATACATACATGCATACATACACACACACACTTGTTTTCATAATTGTTCATAAAAAGCAAGTATAACACAACCTTTAACAAGACAAGCTCAAATAACTCACGAGTGGTTGCATTTGTTTATAGCCCTAGTCATAAGCAGTAGGATTGACTAGCCAATACAGGTACAATAAAATAAATCAAGATATTATTTTAAAATTGAACAGAGGATCTGATAGATCACTAAATGTTGGGCCTGAAGGGGAAATAGGAAGAGATCATTTAGTGGACCTGCATCAGGAAAAGTCCAAGGTTTGGAAGGTGTATAGGCGTAAGAAAAAAGAATAGAGGAGAGGATGAGAGTAAGAATGCTGACATGGCTGGTTAGTTACAGCATGCACGTAGTTATAAGGAGGGGAGTGATGGAAAAAGGGTATCATGATTGCATTTGCTGTTATTTTGTTAGGCAGAGAGAGAATATACTCTTCTCTGAGGAGCTTCTGCTCTGGGTTTTGTTTGTAAGAACCTTGGTTCTTTTACTATCCTTAATACATTCTATTGCAGTTCTCAGTCAATTTTATGCTCTGTTCCTATTAATTGGTCTGACCTGCCGGATAATTCATGCCACCTAAAATGGGGGACAGAGTCGAAGCGTTGGAAGCAAGGGTCACTGCGTTAGAGGATTCCGTCAAATCGGCGTTGGTGGAATTTCGTCAATCTCTGTTGTTAGAGATGACCAAGCTACTGGGCCGCCGTACTGCTGATGAGGGACATAGTGATGGCGGAGGTGCCTCCTTCTCCAATGGCGATTCTTTGGACGAGTATCAGATGGCAGCTAGGAAGGTAGAGCTGCCCCTGTTTGATGGAAACGATCCAGTAGGTCGGATTACACGAGCCGAGACGTACTTTGAGGTGCAAGGTACGTCGGAGAAGGTGAAGGTGAAATTGGCGACGTTGAGCATGGAGGGAGCGACTATTCACTGGTTTAACCTCTTGAATGAAACGGAGGATCGACTCACCTGGCTTAAGCTGAAACAAGCCTTGATTGAGAGATATGGAGGGCGACAATATGACAACCCTTTTGAGGAGCTTTCTGACCTGAAACAGAGAGGAAGCATCGATGAGTACATTGCAGAGTTTGAGTACATTTCTTCCCAAGTTGGTCGTCTTTCGGAAGAGCAATATCTGGGTTATTTTATGGGTGGCCTTCGCCCGGAGCTGCGTTTCCGGGTTCGCACTTTCAACCCGCATCACCGATCACAGGCTATGAAGCTAGCTCGGGATGTGGAGTCAGAGATGTTGGGTATGTCCGATAATCGACCCACGGCGGTGCCTCGGTCCTGGGGCGGTGCCGGAAACTTCACGAAGGGATTTAAAGGAGGGTCAGGGATGAGAGACACCGAACAGGCTTTCCATGGGTCTCAGTCGCACAGGACCCATAGTGGGCCGACCCAACACTCGGGCCCAAACCGTGGTAACAATGGACCTGGACTTTCAACAGCGACACAACCCAGGGGAGTTTCCTCTGTTTCCACCGCACAATCCCATCGGGAAGATAGAAGAGGGCCGACCGAGAGGAATAGGGGACTCAAACACTTGCCTTATTCAGAATTAATGGATCGTAAAGCTCGTGGGTTGTGTTTTGGGTGTGGGGAACGGTATCACCCACTCCATCAATGTACTGAGAGACAACTAAGGCTTGTGATTTTGGGAGATGACGAACGAGTAGATGAAGCAGGGGAGGTCATTGCCATTGAACAAGTTGAGGTTGAGGAAGAAGAAGCTCTGGAATGTAAAACAATGGAGTTATGGGGAATGTCAAGGGAGGTCTTGACTGTAGCAAAGACGATGAGATTGGAGGGGAAGTTAAAAGGGGTGCCAATCTTGGTTTTGGTAGATGGCGGAGCTACACATAATTTCATATCTCCTCAAATCGCTGCTGCGTTGGATTTACCCATTGATTCTACCTGTGAGATGGGAATCCGGCTAGGTGATGGTCACAGAGTCACAACGAGAGGTAAATGTAGCAATTTAAGCATTCAAGTTGATGATATAGACCTGCATATTGATACCTATGTCCTGGAGTTGGGCAGTCTGGACTTAATTCTTGGGGTGGCTTGGCTTAAAGAGTTGGGAAGGGTGACCATGGATTGGGGAGAGATGACCATGAACTTTTTATTCAAGGAGAAACCTGTACAGTTTAAGGGATTACCCTGCGACGCAGTAAAATCAGTCGTGGAAAGGCAACGTGAATGGCACTCGGCATCTTTTAATAGTTTGTTAAAAGGGGTAATAGAGGAGTTTAGTGAATCGTGCTTGAGGGAAATGGTAGCTGCAAACAGAGAAGAATGCCTATTGTCTTCGGTTCAGCAGAGGGAACGTGCGAAGTTGCTTGAGACTTTTGTTGAGGTGTTTAGAGAAGTGGTGGGGTTACCCCCAAGGTGGATGATAGAGCATGCTATTGTGTTGCAGCCTGGAGCTGGACCAGTCAGTGTGAGACCCTACAGGTATCCTCACGCGCATAAGAATGACATTGAGAAGCAAACTCAAGAATTGCTGCAACAAGGACTGATACGAAATAGTTCTAGTTCTTTTTCAAGCCCCGTAATACTGGTCAAGAAGAAAGATTCTACATGGCGCATGAGTGTCGACTAGAGGGCTTTGAACAAGGTAACAGTTCTAGATAAGTACCCGATACCGGTGGTGGATGAGTTGTTGGCTGAGCTGCAGGGTGCGTTCTATTTTTCAAAGATTGATCTCAAGTCAGGGTACCATCCAATCCGAGTTCGGGAAGATGACATTCACAAGACCGGTTTTAGGACTCACGACGGTCACTACGAGTACCTTGTCATGCCATTTGGTTTGATGAATGCACTAGCCACTTTCCAAGTGACTATGAATCAGATTTTTAAGCCATATCTGAGGAAGTTCGTGTTGGTCTTCTTTGATGATATCTTAGTGTACAGCAAGGATTGGAAAGCCCAAATTCAGCATTTAAAACAGGTACTTGGGGTATTGGAAGAACATCAATTTGTAGCTAATCAAAAGAAATGTTCCTTTGGAAGACACCAGGTGGAATACTTGGGTCATGTCATTTCAAGGCAGGGTGTTACTATGGATTGCTCAAAGGTGAAGAGTGTGGTGGAGTGGCCTACACCTCATAATGTTAAAGGCGTGAGAGGTTTCTTGGGCTTAAAAGGATAGTATAGAAAATTCATTAAGGACTATGGGAAAATAGCAAAGCCCTTGATAGATCTAACAAAAAAAGAGGGATTTAAGTGGGGACCTGCAGCTGCTGCAGTGTTCGAAATGCTGAAAATAGCACTGACTTCTACTCCTATTTTGGCACTTCCGAATTTTTCGCAGTCTTTCCAAATTGAGTGTGATGCTTCCAGTAGAGGAATAGGAGCTGTGTTGATGCAAGGAGGTAGACCTATTACTTATTTCAGCAAGGCTCTTGCTAACAATAACTTGTCCAAATCTGTTTATGAGAAAGAACTTATGGCTCGTCTTGGCTGTACAACATTGGAGGCATTACCTCATTGGTAGGGATTTCACGGTGTTTATTGACCAAAGGAGCTTGAAACATATACTACAGCAACGAGTAGTCAGTTGTGATCAACAACGTTGGGTGTCTAAGCTCCTTGGCTACCGTTTTGATGTGGTTTATAAGCCGGGCCCAGATAACAAGGCAGCTGATTCATTGTCCCGAATTCATGAGCAAGGGGAGTTATAGGTGTTGGTTTCATACCCAATTTGGGATCAAGGGAAAGAGATCACTCAAGAAGTACAAGAGGACCCAATTTTGCAGAACATCATTGAAGAATTGCAAAAAAATCCTGATTCTAAACCTGGGTTTAGTATTCAAAATGGCACTTTATTACACAAGGGCAGGTTAGTGATACCCTCATCTTCTCCTTTTATTCCCCCATTATTAGAGGAGTTCCACTCTTCATCTTTGGGAGGCCACTCGGGGTTTCTAAGAACATATAGAAGACTGGCAAGCAATGTGTATTGGATTGGAATGAGGAGAACGGTTCAAGAATTTGTGCAGGCGTGTGATGTGTGTCAACGCCATAAATACTTAGCCACTTCCCCATATGGTTTTTTACAACCATTACCCATTCCAGCTCAAGTATGGGAGGAAGTCTCTCTTGATTTTATAACTGAGTTGCCTAAGGTTAAAGGTATGGAGGCGATTTTGGTTGTTGTTGACCGTCTGTCAAAGTATGCGCATTTTATTCTGTTGAAACATCCGTATACAGCGCGTACTGTGGCTGCTGTTTTTGCAAAAGAAATAGTTCGACTTCATGGGATTCCGCAATCTCTCCTTAGTGACCGAGATCCCTTGTTTGTGAGCAATTTCTGACGAGTTGTTTCGACTGCAAGGGACTGTTTTGAAGATGTCCTCCGCATATCATCCGGAGACCGATGGCCGAACGGAAGTGGTTAATAGGTGTCTGGAGGCATATTTGAGGTGCTTTGTGTCGGAGCAACCCAAGAGCTGGCCTGAGTTGTTGCCTTGGGCTGAATTGTGGTATAATACCACATTTCACATCTCTACAGGAACCACTCCTTTTGAAGTGGTGTATGGCAGAAAACCACCTCCTGTAATTCGCTTCTCTCAAGGGGAGACCAAGGTGGAGGCAGTGGCTCGTGAGTTGCAAGAAAGAGATGAGGCCTTAAGACAATTGAAGTATAATTTAGTCAAGGCTCAAGAGCAGATGAAGAAGTATGCAGACAGGCATAGGAAGAGGATGGAATTTGAGGTTGGAGAGTGGGTGTTTGTAAAATTAAGGCCACATAGGCAGCAATCAGTTGCTCGAAGGATCAATCAGAAGTTGGCTCCTAGACACTATGGTCCCTTCCAAGTAGTGGAGAGGTATGGCAGTGTTGCTTACAAGCTCAAACTGCCTCCTACTTCAAGAGTTCACCCTGTTTTCCACGTCTCACAGCTCAAGAAAGCTATTGGTAACTATGCAGCAGAGGCGGACCTGCCTGTGGGTTTGGAGGTTGAACTAGAGAGTATTGAGGAACCAGAAACGGTGCTGGCCAGCAGAGAAATTGTGAAGGATGGGATCCTAGGGAAGCAATATTTAATACAGTGGAAAGGATCATCACGGGAGGATGCTAGATGGGAAGATGCAGTGCAATTGGGCAGCCAATTCCCCTCATTCAGCCTTGGGGACAAGGCTGTTCTTTCAGAGGGAGGCAGTGATAGATCACTAAATGTTGGGCCTGAAGGGGAAATAGGAAGAGATCATTTAGTGGACCTGCATCAGGAAAAGCCCAAGGTTTGGAAGGTGTATAGGCGTAAGAAAAAAGAATAGAGGCGAGGATGAGAGTAAGAATGCTGACGTGGCTGGTTAGTTACAGCATGCACGTAGTTATAGGGAGGGGAGTGATGGAAAAAGGGTATCATGATTGCATTTGCTGTTATTTTGTTAGGCAGAGAGAGAATATACTCTTCTCTGAGGAGCTTCTGCTCTGGGTTTTGTTTGTAGGAACCTTGGTTCTTTTACTATCCTTAATACATTCTATTGCAGTCCTCAGTCAATTTTATGCTCTGTTCCTATTAGGATCAGACACAATATTCATCCTCATGAACCTCAGAGATGTAGGAAAAGGAATGATTTATTGAACTCTATAGTTAGCAAAACTAAATTAATGGAAACAAAATTATTTCTACTCCAACCACTACCCACAATCCAAAAGTAATATTTCACAAAGTTATTCAGCATGGAGTTGATGGCCTATTCTGAGAATCGATATCAGCTTCTTAAGTAATATACAGCGGATCGGACATGATCATTATTAACATGACATTATTTTTTTAACAGGAGCAACCGATTTAGGAAACCACTACAGATGGTACAAAAAGTTTCACCTTTGTTTCTACTTTAGCACGTGAGAATATAGGAGCCACAGCTTCCCAGGTTCTACGGCCAGTACCTTTCCCACTCCTTGGATGAACAAAAACCTAATGAATCAGAAATAATATCTGGGAAAAGTTCATTCCAATTAATCAATGAAATTAAAAAACAATATTATAAAGCAGGTGTTTGACCAATAGCAGAGCATACCAGAAGATTCCTTGGTCTTCCAACTTCTAGATTCAAAGAAGAATTAAGTTGATTTACCCACATCTGACATGTTTGCAAATTTTTATGACCAAAAGTATATTCAGCCAGTATCCACTGAGAAGTTTGATTCTTGCTCCTTGTAAAACCATGCACTGTAAAGCGGTACATCTGCAATATTGTAAGAAAGATACTATGAAACCTGATAAACCTATAAGGAACAGAATCACATAACCAATAATGAGAACAAAAACAAACCTTTATCTCATGTTCTAAAAGTAGGCGCTCAGTAGCATGAGAGAGATTTGATACATGAATCAAACCGTGATCGGTTAACTCAACAGCATATATGTCAGAAAGTTTGATCTCAGTAGCAACCTTAGAAACACATTTAATGCCTAAACAAGTTGAATCATCCTGTTCCATTGAACATTTAGGATAAATAGTATGAGATGAAACCCAAACTAGATGTTCATTTTGGAAATTAACAGTTGAAGAAATATGTCATATAAGGTTACATTAAGGCATCTTATTTTTTATCAAAATGAACATAACCAAATAAGCCAATCAAACCGTGATCGGTTAACTCAACAGCATATATGTCAGAAGGTTTGATCTCAGTAGCAACCTTAGAAACACATTTAATGCCTAAACAAGTTGAATCATCCTGTTCCATTGAACATTTAGGATAAATAGTATGAGATGAAACCCAAACTTGATGTTCATTTTGGAAATTAACAGTTTAAGAAATATGCCATATAAGGTTACATTAAGGCATCTTATTTTATATCAAAATGAACATGATCAAACAAGCCATGAAGACCAAATCAAGCCATACAGAAATCTTCACGACCATTCGTGGAGGACGCTGCAATGAAATGGTGAGACAAATTGAAAGATGAATGGATTTACCACCAATTTTATTTGGATAGACAAATGATTGGGAAAACATTTTTTACGGAAAAATCCAAAACTCGTCTTAAGAAAACAAGATTAAGTGATCATGATTATACATAGGAAAGGACGAAGTGTTAATCCCATTGCACCCCTAATACAGACGTCCTAAGATATTACACACATAAAAAATATTTATTTTACCCCAAAAACCAAATAAGTGGAAAAATAATGAAATAGAAAAAACGAAAAATTGTTATACTTAGATGCACGGTGCAAAATAAAGAGGGGAATCAAAGCCCAGTAATTCATCTAGTTTAGAAGATATATGCAAATTCAATTGATTTTAACTACGAGTTATAAAAAAAAATTCATCTTATTATTAATTTTAGAAATAGTGAAAATTTGTTAAAAATTGATGACTAAGTTAATGGTTCCATAAGAAGACCAAACATGGCAAAAAGCACATAGAATCAACTTCATTGGCCATTACATGAAAAGTTATTGACCCTATTGGCCTAAACCTGTTTGAATGGAGTCAGACATGGCACAAAGGACATTGAATCGGCTCTGTCGGCTCAAGGGAGTGCAAACCCTTAAAACCACATGCATTAGATCATTAAAATACAAGCTTAGGTTTAACTTTATGAATTATTCACAGATAGATCAAATAGGAAAAAATTGCACAAAAATAAAAACACAAATGAAATGAGAACAGTTTTCTTACAGCTTGCCCCCACACAAATCAACATATGGTGTTTGTGACAATCTTGTAGAAAAAATTTATGCACAAAAATGTATTAGGCTGCCCAAAATATGTTCTGTTCAGGGCAATGTCCATCTCATGCAAGGTTGAATGCTTCTAAACTGGATTTCCACAAAAGGGAAGT
This sequence comes from Ammopiptanthus mongolicus, assembly GCA_039655645.1. Taxonomy (NCBI): domain Eukaryota; kingdom Viridiplantae; phylum Streptophyta; class Magnoliopsida; order Fabales; family Fabaceae; genus Ammopiptanthus; species Ammopiptanthus mongolicus. The sequence continues at coordinate 16,678,007 of CM077344.1, read as the reverse complement.
TAGCTCGTAAAATTTGAACAGCATGAATGCATCTTTCATCTTTCAAATAAGCAAAGGGTTCCCAAATACAAAGTTCCTAGGTCAAGCTACAGCCACAAAATACCTATTGTTAACAGAGAAATTATCCAGAAAAAGGAGCTGATTTCAAATGCCAACTTGTATTTCAAAATACCTAAATTTGTTAGCTTTCAAATGTGACTGTGAGTGTATAATTGTGATTTCCACAGCCAGGTTATGCCCAAAATGTACAAGCTGCCAAGAGTATGATAAAATTCAAACTTTGCAGAAACAGCCCTGACTTTCAATGCAAATAGCTATTGAATGACAAAGAGAAACAATTCTAGAATTTTTACAGCCGAAAGCCTTGTGTTTTGTCTTTACATATTGAGGAAATTGGACGTGTGTGACCTGACTTATGCACAAAACAAGGAATGCTGCCCAAAACAAGAATAATTTAGAACAGAGCAGACATTTAATAAAATCAAAATTTAATGGGAATAGAGTTCATGGTAGCCTTACATCACCACGTCATCTTTCAAATGCACAAAACAGTATGCAAAAATGGTTTTAGTAGCTCAAGTTATCACCAAAACAGTGGGACTGCCAAAAACAGGAAATATACATAAATGGAGCTGACTTTGAACAAAATCTTGTGCTGATCTGTCAATTATAAAAATTAGAAAATTTTTCCAGCTGTAGTCTCATGTTTTAGTTTTCTCACCCAAGAGGAAGTGTGGAATAGTGAGTTTTTTAGCTCCTGAACTAAATCTCATTCTAGACCTAAGGACGACAAAATAACCCCACATTTGCTTTTAAAAGACTGGCATGGTAGCCTTACATCACCACGTCATCTTTCAAATGCACAAAACAGTATGCAAAAATGATTTTAGTAGCTCAAGTTATCATCAAAACAGTGGGACTGCCAAAAACAGGAAATATACATAAATGGAGCTGACTTTGAACAAAATCTTGTGCTGATCTGTCAATTATAAAAATTAGAAAATTTTTCCAGCTGTAGTCTCATGTTTTAGTTTTCTCAACCAAGAGGAAGTGTGGAATAGTGAGTTTTTTAGCTCCTGAACTAAATCTCATTCGAGACCTAAGGACGACAAAATAACCCAACATTTGCTTTTAAAAGACTGGCATGGTAGCCTTACATCACCACGTCATCTTTCAAATGCACAAAACAGTATGCAAAAATGATTTTAGTAGCTCAAGTTATCACCAAAACAGTGGGACTGCCAAAAACAGGAAATATACATAAATGGAGCTGACTTTGAACAAAATCTTGTGCTGATCTGTCAATTATAAAAATTAGAAAATTTTTCCAGCTTTAGTCTCATGTTTTAGTTTTCTCACCCAAGAGGAAGTGTGGAATAGTGAGTTTTTTAGCTCCGGAACTAAATCGCATTCTAGACCTAAGGATGACAAAATAACCCCACATTTGCTTTTAAAAGACTGGCATGGCACAAGCTACACTCCCTCAGTGGCTCCTACATGGTAGCTTAAACTCACAATTTATGTTCCAGGAAGACTGCCCACAAACAGCCCTTACCATGGATTTGTCTCCACACCCAAAGTCTAGCTTCAAAGCACACACCTCATCCCTAAATGCATTTTATCCAACATGAACAGGATGCTCATAAGGAATAGAAAGATTAAGTGACAACTACAACACAGTCACAGAAAATTTCAGAGGGAAAAGCAATATTGATTTTAAATACAACTTCCATAATCCAAACTCCTCATCAAATAAATCATCTGTAAGCATCGAAGATCATGTGAAACATATAATAAACTTCAGTTGAAACAGCCAAGTAAGCAGGTTTCAAGACAAGCTCCTCTACCCCAAGAATAAGTTTGAACAAAATAACACAAAAAGCTACCCAAAGCAATATCATTCTCAATTATGATGAGCACTTGAACCGCCTAGGAAAGAATGGCCTTTAATCCTAGTCAGAATATAAGCTTGCAACACACAGCAACATTGCATGTGAACGAGCATAGATTCTTCGACTTAAAAAACTCCCACATGAATACGCAAGCTTTAAACCCACTCAAATAATCCGATCTGAGAACACATCCATGCATACAAGAATGCACAACACGGGTGGCAAACCAGCATGCATTAAGACATGAAAAGCCATGACACACGAGCAATAGAGCAACCACGTTCTAACCAGAAGTGATAACTTCCCTTGAAAAAAAAATAAAATTCAAACCCGACATAAGCATCAAAACAAACTTTTCCAGCAGAGTAATATTTTCGAAATGCAGGCTCCCAATTTAAGAAGAATATTTCATGAACGATGTGTATGAAACACAAATTCAAATTCAATCATAAAGATGTCTAAGCTATAGCAAAAGCAGACCATTTTCTGAAAATTAGGCTTCAAAATCCATTCATATAATTGCCATGCAATCTCTACAATAAAGTCTGATCAAAGCACGGTAGGTTTCAGACTTTCAGCATAAAAGTACATACCAACAGAATCATATGAACAAAAAAAAAACAAAATGGGATAAAAAGAGAAAAGCCACAACGAAAATTATCAACACTTGAAGCCCACGCATGGAAGTTAACAAGAGAATCAATACAACAAACAAAAACCAGACACCAAAATTATCAGACAGCAGATAATATCATATCAATCCATAATATATAAGGGTAAATAGTGACAAGACCCATTACCAATTTCACAACTATGTAAAAAGCAATCAAATGGGACTTACATTACCCAATGGTTCCACCAATTTCCAAGATAACCCATCTGGGTTGAAGGTGAGGATGACCTCACCAACACGATCCAACCAAAGGGTCGAACTCAAAATGGGTGCTTCATCATCAAGAGGTGCACCCACAACACAATCGTTTCCTTCTCTCTCCATTCACAATGGAAGAGTCAAGGAAACGAAATTAATATTTTTACCCGAAAATTTTCAAGTTCTGGTAAGATTGAAAGTTACCTCAACCAGGTGAAAGGTTGAAGTTTTCAGCAAATACCCAGTTTTGGAAAGTGAAAGGAAAATTCGGGAAAAGTCGTTGTGTCTTGTCTCTATTGGTTTGTTTTGGTTCAAAAGTTCAAACAGCACTTGTGTCTCGATTTAGAATAAACCAGCTATCCAAGCCAGTCATGGGCCGGAAAATTTTGTGGCCTAATTTTAAGTTCATTTTCTTTTACCAAACATTGCTATGGAAATGTGGATGGTCATTCTTTCTTGCAAATCTTTTTTTGAGATTAAAAGGTGTATGGTAATTCTTCTTTATATAGTAAGGTAAAAAAAATGAATAAATTTTATTTTTCTCAAAAATGTAAAATAAAGTTTGAGTAAAAATAGAAGTGAATATTCTTTTACCAAAGATTGTTATGGAAATGTGTCAGGTAATTAATTCTTTCCCACAGAAAGTTAAAAAAAAATTGCATTGCTACAAACCATTCAATTTAGAATAGTGGCATAACTTTAAGATACTGTAACGCTTAAGTTAGGATTTACACAAGAAATCTAGTATGTAAAAGATTATACACATAGGTGACAGAGGGAGCTAAGTCCTCCTTTCATATTATGGTGTTGCTTACTTGGAAATCAATCCTCTAGAGATTAGAAATTTAGATAATTAACGGACAAGAGCCAGCATGGTTGGTAGATAGTTGGATTCCTTAAGCATATTTTTAGGAGTTCGATTCCTGCCATGTGTATGGGAAAGGCTTTGAAAGAGACAAAACCTACTTCGATAATCTCTATGCCTCTAAAGGAAAATAGTCTTCGGCTATCGTCTAGGGATACAAAGATACATATCAAAAAAAGAGGAATCTAGGTAATTTTATAAGAAATGTATCTCTTTATTTCTTGAGTCCATCTATAACACCCTGAAATTCTCTACATGTTATCTTTATCTGTCTACTGTGAATAAATTGACTGAAAACTCAAATCGGCTAATTAAAATTAATAATTGGAGGTTAATACCTAGAATCCATCATGGAATTTGAATATTAACCCTAATTTTCATAAAATGGTTGTTTGAGTTTTATCGGTTGTTTTGGAGTGGAGCCGGTAAAAATATTATCGGGTCCGCTAAGTTTCGGGATTTGGACCCGGAGTCGGGAGTGATCCATGACCATCTAGATCCATCCACATGTCATTATCTCCTTTATGCAAAAATATCTTCACTTTTTTCCTCATTTGGAGGGGAGACAACTTTGCTTTCAAAAAAGTGTCTTTTTGTCCTTAACCAAATCAAGTAAAACCCATCACATGTTGCCACCTCTCCTACTTTTTCATCACCACCTTTTATCTCATCACAATTTGAATTTCATGAAGCAAAATTCCCTCTCACTCTCATATACCACACGTCCAAGGCTAGCAAAGGAGACAACATTTTTACTCTCACTTTTCTCTCACTTCTCACGTCATCTTCTTGAAGCAAAAACCCTAAAATTTCTCTCCTCTACTTTCCCCTTGGACACCCTCCCTTCTTTAATCATTTCTTTTTCTTTTCCAAAACTAAAACCATATCCCTAATCCTCTCACCTTGCTCTACAACTTTGGTGAAGAAGATTTCTTCATCAAAGGACTTTGGAATTTCAAGTTCAAGAGCAATGCCTCTTCTTTTCATGCTAAATCTTCTTAGGAGTTCACCTCTTGAGTTATGGAATCACCACCTTCTTCAAGGAGTTTTCGTGGTCATCTTTGAGGTAATGCGGAGTGAACCTCCATCACACCTTATTGGTGAGTGAAAATGGTTTCTAAGTGTTGGAAACTCTGTGTGAAAAGGGGTTCTCCATTTTGTTGGTTGGTTTTTTCATGATGTTGGACTGTAATAATCTAGTCTATATGATTTGTGTGTTTGCTATTCTATTTACATGACGAAAATGGTTTGTTGAATGGTGGAAACCCTAGCTTTGACTTTGGTCAAAGTAGAAACTTTTTATGGTAATTCTTGAATATGTTTGTTATATTATTGTTCTCTATACTTTGTTTTATATCATACTTGATTTTGAGAGGATTTGGTGAAGTGAAACTTCACCATTTCTTTGATGGTGCATTCGACCATGAAAGAGTTAGAGAGTGACAAAACTTCAACTTTTGAAACAAATATGTTTTAGTGATCCTTGAGAGTTAGAGAGTGAGAATACCTCAATCCTTTTTGACCTAAAATGAACTCAAGGCATTTGGCCATACTATGTTTTTAGACTTAGAAATATTTTGATCCGCAATCAAAGTTTTAAAGTGACTCAATGATGTTTTAAAAGTCAAAGGAATCAAGTTTTCAAGAAAACAAAACTCATTCCAAAGAACGAAGGGAATTTGGTTTTTCCATGTAGTTAAGGAATGAAAAATGATTTCAAAACTTGATTTGTTACCTAGTGTTTACAAATAAGTTATCAATTAGTTGAATCAAAAGGATTGGAAGAAAGAAACCTTATTTCAAAACTTAGAGGCTTTCGGCTAAAGTTTAGGTTTTTGAAAGACAATGAGTATCCAATCTTAACTTAGTGTTTTACAATCCTAAGTGAGTTTATAAATTTAGTAGGACATAAGTTTTGATCCAAAGAAATCACATTTTGAACTTATAGGGATTTTGAACCAAAGTTGTGAATGTAAAGGAGTCATGTTTGAACTCTTCCTCTAAGAGTTTTCAAGAAGACCCTTGCGGTATTGGTACCAATGTACCTAATTAGAATACTTCTAACAAAAAAGGATTTCATTTTGTCTTTAGAAGACCAAAGATGTTTTGATTTCAAAAACTAAGTCTTTGACTAAATTAAGAAACCTAAGTCAAGGAATGAGTTACAATTTAAGACAAGGATAATTGATCAAGTATGTCAAATGGCGGAACAAGACTATGTAACATACCCTTGGTGACTCAATCACCAAATGATTCATAAGACTTAATTAAACAAAGAGTATTTTTCATTACTTGTAATACAAGCAACCTTAACTTAGAGAAAGGCTAAAGAGTTAAGTAATTGGATTTCTCAATCCTACTTCATAAGACACTTAGGGCTTAAGAACAATGAATAATACATGAACACAAACTTGAAACATTTGGTTAATGGCAATAGTTCATTGAGGGGACGAAGAGTCGGAACTGGGGACTTGAACTATTTTGCAAGGTCTAGAGATGGCTAGATTCCGAGGGAATCATGAAGTTTGTACGATGAATGAACCTTGATCGCATTCGCATTTGTAGCCTGACCATACTGCATTTGGTAGTCATTGAAGGCGGGTGCGAAAGGCGTGGCGACGATCGGTTTGACCTAGGGGAAGTTGGGGTGTGAAATCTCACATGTGGCCAGTTGGTAGCTCTTATGTGTCGTGGTAAATCAAGATCCCACACCAATTCTCTCGACTAGAGACTACCTTATTCATGATTGGTGTAGAGTGTCTTTTGCGAAAAGCCAGAGTTCACGCGTGGTTACGAATGTTGTAGCACATTTGCCGAATGGTTGGCGCATGCGAGACATGTACTCCCGATCACTCTCTTCAAACGTTGTATTAGCCCATGGAGTAGGTGTCCGAGTCACATCTGTTGCATTATTGAACTTGCATCATGACATCATACTGCATGACTTGGACCTTTTAAACTGTTGATCTATGAATAAGGTTTGCATGACAATTGTGTTGTGGATTTTCTTGATAACATGATATATGTATATGCTTCTGCAGGTTGTGCTATGTTTTCCGAGTCATACCATTTTTATCTATCATAAGTTGTGTTGATCTATGAGAATCTCACCCTACTGCTATTATTGTTCCATGTTTGTTTTCCTGTTGATAAGTTGACGTCATCGTTCGAGGAGCGAGTGATGACGGTGTATATCTACGTTAAGTTTCACGATGGTGATGACACTTAGATCGGGCATACGGACACTTGGCACATGGAATATCTCGGATGTACAACCATTACAGTTATTGATAGTAGGGTTGGTTGCCTTTAATTCGCTATCCGTCTTGTAACACCCCATTTTTCGCTTGCTTGTTATAAAGTATTGTTATATATGTTAGCCATGTTGTTATATATATGTTATGTGTTGTTATGCTTGCCTTAGATGTTTAATGACGTGTTTTAGGGTAGTTAACCTTAGAAACGAGCCTATTAGTGATCCCGACAAGACAGCACGCCCGTGCTAGTCGATCAGTGTAACACCCTGCTTTTCGCTAAGTATTTTTATTTAAGTTTGTTTGATTAAATTGTAATTGTTGGTTAAGGGCTAAGTGGGATTTTTGGCTTAAAAGTCCCTTTCTGGAACATGGACACGCCCGTGCTGATTTTCAGCATGCCCGTGCTGATTTCGCATGTCTTGTGATAGCTAAGTCACAAGCACGGGTATGCCGTTGTGCGAACCACGTCTCGCTGACGCTAAGTTCGGCACGCCCGTGCCGACATAGAGCACGGTCGTGCCATGTGCGCAGCTTATATAATCGCACAGAAACCGAGGGTTAGCGATTTTAACCCTTATTTGGCAGCTGCTACTACCCTAGTGCGGCCAGACCTATCCCGTTTCCTATCTCCATCAATCTTGGTGCATTCTTGGAGTTTTGGAGACCTTTGGTAAGCCTTTGGTACGCCTGTGCCAGTTGTGTAGGTAACGTTCTCCTCTTTTCTTAGTTTCTTTTCATGTTTTTGGATTAGAAACTGATTTGGCTCAGTCCCCTTGGATTCGGACTGAGCCGCTTGGGAGGACGTGACCAGCTGTTGTTTAGGGCTACCGTTGCTGCAACCTTCAAACCAGGTATGGGAAGAAGGATAGTATAATCACTAGGCAGTGGGGGTAGTGTAAGATGAGGTTAATTGTATGTTGTTGTTTAACATGCCTGTTGTTATACTTGTCTGTTGCTACATGCCAATATTATATGCATTGTTGTTATGTTGATAGTTGATGGTATGTTCATAGCATAATTGTTGGTTGAATTGTTTTATACGATAATTGATGGTTGAATAGTTGTGTTGTGGTGAACCTGCTGCTATATCCCTAAAATTGGTTAATTAGGATTTTAATTGGTTAAATAATAAAGGGACTATTGTTCCCCAAAAATATTCATAAAACATGAATCAATAAAGGGTGAGGTTTTTATGCTAATGGTTTAGTCATGAACATAGGGATGATTTTTGAGAGTGTTAGGATCTTTTTGGTTAAACAATTAGTTAATTAATCGCTACCCAGAACAGTACTGCCGCGCGATCAGCACGGCCGTGCTGAATAGGGAGCATGCCCGTGCTCCCAGTTGAATTCTGGGAATGGCCGCGCAGCATAGGAGCACGCCCGTGCAGATGTGCACAGCCGTGCCTAATAGGGAGCACGCCCGTGCTCTCGTGCAGCACGCTCGTGCCATATATGTAGCACGCCCGTGCTACACGTAAGTGGCAGCACGTCCGTGCCTGGGTTAAGTACGCCCGTGCCACCCCTCTGGTCAGAATCTGGGGCTTATGGTTAATAGGGGTTTAACCCCAATGTTTCCAATAATGATAGAATAATACACCAAACAAATGATGAAGATAAATAACTTAATTATATAATAATTAAGACGTTGAGGAACGATGAGTTGGTTAAGTCGGTGCCCTCGGGGTTACTGCACGATGATGTAATTGGATGCCTTTAGTGGTCCGATGTTAATGATGTAATTGGATGCCTTTAGTGGTCCAATGTTATGATGTTATATTGGGTGCCTTTAGTGGCCCAATGATGAAGATGATATTCCTGGGTGCCTTTAGTGGCCCAAGCGGAGGTGGCGGTTGCCCGTTGTTTGTTGTTGTGTTCATGCATCGCATTGGAGATGTTAGTCGGGGGAAGTTTAACATAGGGGAGGTCGTCCTAGAGTACGGCGATCTGGTCATCCACGGTTGATTCACCCAAGGTTTGGTGAACCGTGACCCCCCGTGATGAGGCATCCACGGTTTGATGCGTTGGCTATCCAAGGGGTTCACTCATAGTTTGGTGGACTGCCGGCGTTGGTGCCTTTAGTGGCCAATGTGGATATGTAACTCCAAAGTTGTTATTCCTGAGTTAGTTGGATCCACATGCATTGATGGAATAGTGGAGTAGTGTTGCATTGCATCATATAGCATACTGGTTGATTTATGATGTTGAGATGATGTTTATGTATATAAGTATATGCTTATGACTGTTGCTATACCATGATGTATAACCATCTTATTTCTATCTCCATGCCATTGTGTTTACATGTTTCCTTACTCCCCGTTCTTTGTTTTCTTGTTTGGCATGAATGGTTTTTGCAGAGGATGACGAGCAGCCCGGAGAGGAGTGACTCTGAGGAGCCACCACTCATAGTTAGTGTTCTTAGTTTAGTTGTTTATTTACTTTCGTTTTCAGTTGTATTTCGAGGATAATCCCTGAACGGTTGTACCAGCTCAGAATTGTGACATGGGGTTGAGTTTATTCTTATGTTGATGTTTTCTTTATTGTTTAAAGTATTGATTTAATCTTTTCCGCGTTTTGAGAACTAGTTCACGTGGTACCTTTTCTACCCGTGAACCTTTTTAATAAAAGGTGGCATGTTTTAATTTTTAATTGTATATCGTTATTATTATTATTATTTATATTTAATGTTTATATAACATGCGGGGTAGAAGGATGTCACAGTCAGCACGCCCGTACTCATGGTCAGCACGATCATGCTCTTCGTACGCACCAGAAACGCGTTTTGGGCTTTAGGTCGACCCGTTTCGTCCCAATCCTTTTTATACCTTTTTTGATCGACCTAAACCTTATAGCTATCATTCCCAGAGTTAGAAACAGCTATCATCAACCTTTCTCTTGCGTTCCCATTGAATCCTTTGAGCGTTCTTCAATCCCCAATCCATGTTTGGGTGTTCTTCATCAAGAACACATCCCTGTAGTGCTCACTGTTGCGTTTGGGGATAAGCTTCTAGCTTAGTGTTACTCTGAGGTAAGTTAATCAACCTTGTTCATCCTTTTCCTTGAATCCTTTGAGTTAGTGTTGAACTGTTTTCTCCCTGTCAAACCAGACTTCGTTGTTCGTGTTCCGGTGCTGTGTACGGCAACTAGCAAATTAGTTTCCCAAGGATCTAATCGATGTATGTTTATAACCCTTATGTTAATTCCCTTTTCTTTTCTTTGTTTGGGGAATTAACTTATCCTTTTTTGGCGTTTTTGGTCAAAGCTTGTTGAACCTGTTCGAGGAGTCAAGCGTGGACTTCGCTCTTGTTGGCTCGTAGGCTGGAATCGTCACGCCAGGTATGGGAGAAGGAATTAGTATAATATATAGGTTCTAGGGTAGCGTAAGATGAAGGTTAACTCATGACCTTATTTGTGTGCTATATGCCTTAGTTGCTATATGAAGTTGTCATGGTTATTTATACATGACGTGTATTGTTAAATTGATTTGTATGACCTTGGCATGACGTTTATGATGTTGTTTATGATGATGTTGATATGCCATGATTGTATGAATTGGTATGATGGAAACTGCAGTTAAAACTATGTTAATAAAAGACATAGGGATGTTAGCGCTAAGCGTAAAACTAGGATTAGTTCAATTGATGTGCATAAAACATAAAAGATGTTGAAGAGGGGTGAGATTAATGCCAATGGATTAATGAAGAACTTTAAGATTGATTAGGAGTGTTGAAATCTAGAAAAAATGACTAAGTTCCCAGAGCTAAAACGTTGTAACAGCGTTTAGCACGCCCATGCCCAATATCAGCAAGCCTGTGCTCTCGCGCAAAACGCCCGTGCCAGTTTAATAACCTTTTGAAGTAAAAATATTACATAAGAGATTATAAAAACACAACCTTGAGGATAGTTAATGAACTAGGAGACTTAATAAAGAGATTAATTAATGAGAAGATGATGTTAACGGTAACGATGTACTGTTATCGATGTTGTTGGTTAAATTCTTCTTGATGCTTAATGGTCAAGATTGATGTTGATAAATCATTTTGATGCTTATTGGTCAAAGTTGATAGTCTGTGTTAATGGTGTTGATGGAGGTGGTTGCCATGTTGTTTGTATGTTAGCATTGCATGCATCATGACATGGTGTTGTTAGTTTGGGGGAGTTACGATGACTGGGGAGTCCGTCCGAGAGTATGATGAACTGGCTGTCCGCGGTGATTCTTCCGGGAGTTAGGTGAATCAAGCGCATCCGTGGTGGTCCATCCGAGAGTAAGGTGGATCGACTATCCAAGGGGTTCACCCGTGAGTTTGGTGAATTGCCGCTGTTACTCCGAAATCGTCTTTCTGAGTTAGTTATTGGATCCACATTGCATATGGAGTAGCAGAGTAGTTTTGCATTGCATAGCATGTTATAATGTGATATGCGGAAGTATGATTGTGTTATATGTTATATTATGATGTTTTACATGTTGTGTGATCGTCTTGCTAACTGCTCTATTGCTGTTTATGTTTATACATATAGTTTCTTACTCCCTATTGCGGTTGTTGTTGTTGTTTTGCATATACCTTTGGTTATGCAGAGGATGATGAACAGCCAGTTGAGGAGTGATCCCGAGGAGATCGCTTTCTCTTAGTTTAGTTTATGTTTAGTTTGTTTTTCCGATGTATTATCGGTAGTGGTTACCAGCTCTCATATTTGACATCGAGATTTGGTTTTATTTTTCTTTAAAATTTCGCAGTTGTTATTTATATTTAAACGTTTTGGATCTTGTGGTACTTGTTGTCCCTTTGGTTTTAATTTATGGATTTTACCTTATATGATTTATTTTACATTTATCGTATGTGGGGTAGCGGGTGTCACACGCCTTCCTCTCCATGTTGAGTGGTACGGGAGGAGGAACGACGTGTGGGTCGTGTCTAGAGTTTGTGTAACATCTCAGTTTTCGTTTGCTTGTTATAAAGATTTTTTATGTATAATATATGCTTGTTTATGTTTGTTTTTTATGCCTTAGCACATAGTTAGGGTAGAATAGCCTCTAGGAAGGTAGTTAATGCCTTACGAGGAAGAAGAAACTCTTTTTCAAAAAAGGGGGAGACCCATAATCGATTATCCTTGGAGGCATAATCGATTATGGTGGCACTGTCAATCTGGTGTTTTGAACAGAGGCTTCATAATTGATTATATGTCATTCCATAATCGATTAATCTCTGGACAGAAACTTCATAATCGTTTATCCATCGGGGAATAATCGATTATTGTGCGTTTTCTGCAGAATGCGTTTTGGACCCTTAATACGGCCCGTTACATTTTAACTCCTTTTTAAACACTTTGAACACGAAGCAACCCTCGTGTTACTATTTTCTAAGCCTCTGGAAAACACATTTCCCAATCTCTTAGGATTCTCTCTTAATCCTTTTGACATTCATCAAGAACGTGAACATGTTTTACTCGTTTTCTTTGGAAATCACCACAGCTGATGCGGGATCCTTGCTTAGCCGCGCTTCCTTGTTCTTGCTAACCCTAATAATTTAGAACTAAGGTAAATTCGTGTACCCTTGTCTATCATTCAATTCTCTTCGAGCTTTCTTGGATTGAAGACTGTTTTTGAATGCTTATGGGTTCCATTTATCACCATCATGCAACGAGTGTTGGCCTTCTCTTCCTTGCTATAGAATTGCGTCATCATACCAGGTATAGAGAAAGGGACCAATATGAATATATAGGTTTTGGGGTTGCGTAAGATGAAAGGTTAACACATGACCCTAGTTGTATGTTATTTATATACTTGATGTTTGAATCCTAATTGTGTATTCATGTATGCTTATGATCATTTATGAGTGTGGTATGTATTCTTCTTATTATGAAATCACTGGATGAGGAATGATTCGATGTCATAACATGTGTATATGTTCGGAGTTCATGATTTACGATATTATTGATGAGTTGTTGATGATGAGTTATTGTTTATGCCATGAATATGATGTGATGATAACCTTATGCTATAAGAACATAGTTATAGGTTGAGGAAAACCTCATAATAAATGAGTTTAGCATGAAAGGTGAGGTTGATAACCTAAGGATTATAGTTCAAATACATAGGTTTGATTCATGAGTGTTTAAGACGTTTAAGGTTAGATAATACCCTAAAAACAACAACACAGAACTGCTGCCAGGAAGAATAATCGATTAATATGTTATAAATAATCGATTATCAGGTTGGTGATAATCGATTATTAGGCGTGGTCTAATTATAGAAATTTCAATGGAATATAGTTGAGTGTTAGGGATTCCTTTGTATATAGTTGAATAGGAATGAAAATTACGATATCTTATGGTGTTAAATAGAGAAAGTTAGTGAAGAATATGATATAACCATCTAAAATTGGAAAGGATATGTTTTGAGGATAGTTAATGAAACTGAGTAGGAATATTAATAAAGACGTTGATACACAAATATGTTTCGTAAAATCAAGGTTTAAATTAGAAATGCATGCACGCAATTATGGCACATGTATTCCGTGTCCACACTTTTATATTCACCATATTATGCATTGCCTGAATCTGTGATAGTAAAAATTTTTGTAGATAGGTGATAACAGATCATATGTCACTTTATCATTTCACAGTTAACAACTGTATTATGTTGAATAAGCTGGAAGCCTATTACTATATAGCATCATATTTTCAGCATTGATCAAACAAAATGAGATTTTCAAGTGCATAATGTTGTCCTTAGGGGAACATCTTTGGCATAAAGAGCCTTTTATATATTGTTTTATTTTCTCCTGCATGCTTCTGTTCTCAGATTAATTAGTATTTGCTACATTTTTTAACTCCTTCTTGTTCTTTGTCAAGAATCAACTCCTTCCCAAATTATACTTTTTTTTTTGAAGTTGCCTGCTCCATTACATTAATTTCTAAGTAACTGTGATGATTGTGTTGATATTTAAATGATATTCTAGTGATCCTCTTTAAATGCTTCCACAGAAAATGGAATGGAAAAATCTCTAGCAGTCTAGCATGCATATAACAAATACAATGATAAGATATTCTTCAAGGCCATTGAATCCAGTTCCATAAACTCAATTGTTTTTTCTTAACCTAGAAACCACAAAGGGATAGTTGAGGAATGAGATTTTCTTGAAGTGGATTAATATGAGTTACATTTATGTTCATGCTAGATTTACATTACATGACATGAAGTATGGTCAGAAGCTTATAACGACTAAATGAAGCATGGTAATGTCTTCAACACAAAGCTGCAAGATAGAACTCTTATATGTGAACAGCATCTCAGCTGCAACTCCTTTGGTTTCTTCAGTTTCACTATTATCTAAGGTAAGAACGGGAGCCAACAACAAACCTGCAATATTCAAACAATTTATAAACCCATATGTTACAAAGGAGGAGAGTTCATAAAAGATCAGAGTCCAGTAAGTGTTCGAGACATTAACAATACCTGTTGGTTTGCGCTTTAATTTCGGCTGATGCAAAAGTTAAAAAAAAAATTGGGAAAATTAGGAAACTAACTATTATTTAAAAGAAAAATCAAACTGTGAGTTAAGTTCTGCAACTGAAAGATTCACAAAAAGATGGTGTAGTACCTAGGAGGATGTATTCTTTCAATTGAAGTTACAAAGAGGCCTTGATTTGTTCCACTAACCAAACAACTGTCATTTAGCATTTCAGAAAAAAAGGATTATGGATGAGATAAATAAAATAAACATTATTAAATACCAAGAAGATCATATACATATACTGCCACCTCATATTGACAATTAAATACCAGATTAATGTGTTCAAAAGTAGAAAGGTTGTATTTTGTCTTAGTAAAATAACTGTCTCTTTCCCACAATAATGCAGCTTCTGTCATCGGACCATAACCTTTTGGCTTCGTAGTTGGATCCCCAAGGACATAGTACATTGCTTGTGCCACTTCCCAATTAACATTGCTACCTTCTCTACAGTTCTATTGTCTTGAACAACACGTGGACCTGATATATACGATTAAAAGTTTCTTCAATCAAAACTCATAACAAAAAAGCAGATTGATCTATCCAAGCTACTCATTTGCGTTGTTAAGTTTCTAACATTTGAGAAGAGACAGAAACTACGAATATATTCATGATCTAATGCAATAAAAGGAATACGAATTCTGACCAAGAAAATCTAACTGAATTGGAAAGTGAAGCAGGTAAGAAAATTTTGCTAGACTTGTGTTCTTTAGAGTGATAACTTCTATGGCTCTCCTTTATTGGACACTTATATTAAAAAAAGAATTTCAATTGTGAATTTAGCCTAAAGAAAAAGTTGGAGAAAGAAAAGAAAAAGGATAAAGAAGACATGTTCTATCAAGATAGTACATACTAGAAGGGTTGCAAGTGAAAACATCCTTGTATCTCTCACTATACCTCATCCTTAAGCCCTGGTCATATCTCCCTCTCACTGAGACCTCACACCCATATTGCCCTTGTATGCCGAATCTTGGCGAGATCGCCCCCCCACCATGCGCGATGGTCGCGATAAAACTGTATCAATGGAGCAAGAAAACTGTTGTGACCTTTCAAGTTTGCTTGACCTTTTCTTGTGCTTCTTTTTCAAAATATATGTGCAAGGCTTTAAATGCACTTTTCCAAGTCCACCATATTAATTTTTTTATTTTATTTTGATGAATCAACGTAATTAGGACTTTTGGCTTCCCAATGACAACACAGGATATTCTCACAAGCTTCGACTCTTTGGACCGACTATGAGACTAATCCTCGATCGGTTGCTTACAGTAGGGAATTAACCCTTGATTTTCGTAACCTCCCAACTAGAATGTCACCACCAGGATTCGAACTTACATCCTCCTCCTTATCAGGTCGAAAGTCCACCATATTACTACTATCATAAATATTATATATTATAAATTATAAATATTATAATAGTTATAATTGATAGTTGAAATTTGAATTTCAAAGTAATTGAATAAGAGCTGGAAGTGGAAGGACACGGGCAGCGGAAAAGTTCAACGGAGAAGTATTGGAAACAGTGTTGTATTTAAAGTGGTTAATTACTTAGCTGTTTCGAATTCATCTTTTAAACACCACTTACCTCGATAAATTAAATTAATTTATCTATTTAAAAATATATTAAATTAAATCCTTAAGTAAAATTATCAAAATGGATTGCTTTTTGGAGAGGAAAATGGCCACAAGCTACTTTTATATATATAAAGATAAATTCTCCAAAAATAATAAAAATAATGTCAATTAAATTATTCTTATATGTGAATTAAAAATATTAATAAAATAAAGAATATTACTGTACGAAACAATTGATCACAATAACTAATAACTAATACAAATAAGACAAACATAAAGGGATATGATTTATTTCACTTGTAAAAGAGATAATATTACTATAAGAAACAATTGATCACAATATATTAATATTAAAAAAGAAGTCAAGTGTAATCTAAATGGGGTTGGCCTACTGAAAGCATATTAGATCCGCAAGATAAGATAAATATGTACAGGAATACTCTCCAGTGAGAGGTCTCTGGTTCGATCCCAGCCTTGTACATAATAAATCCCTTAGGAAGGGGCCCCTACCCATGTTGCTCCAGGTCCCAGAATGGTAGCTCACTTCTTACCATTTTTCTCACCAAAAAAAAAAAAGAAGTCAGGGGTAGGAACACTGTATAGGAAGAATTCTATTTTATCGTACATTATTTATTTTATTTTATTTTGACTAAAAAAGATATTTATTCATTCAAATTGGTAAAATACATCGAAAATAACACAAATTCAACATCGCAAAAAACCGAAGATGATGAATCTGCGAACAAAATCAAAGCATCCAGGTTAATAGCTTAAAACGGCAAAATGCCTAAAAATGTGACAAAATCAAAGTGATCGGAATAACCATACATCCGGATCTGTAACGTTGACGCCCAAGTCTTGATTGAATCTTTAATGGATCAAAGCTGATCTGTCAATCTGAATCAAACAAATAGCGCAATAAGACGAGAAACCAAATAACGCCGCACCAAGATGAAGAACAAAACAACGCCGCACTCAGACAACGAAATCATGGAAAAACACGAAAGAAAAAGCAGATTTATGTGAAAAAATCACTTATTTAGATAAAAGAAGAGAAAAATGATGTAGAGGGGTGATTTCAGGCCAAAAAATGGTCCAAAATCATCCCCTTCGCTAGATGAGGAAGAAGGAAGAGAGGAGTAAAGGAAAGATTGAGAGAGAGAGGCGGCTCAAAACCTAACTGCTCATTAGTTATTTAATTGAAATTTAATAATTACAACATATTAATAATATCAAAATAATAAATCTAGCGGAATACTGTGCAGGAAGTATCAAATTTTTATGATAATATAGATAAAAATATAGATGACTTTAATCCATTAATAAGATATGAGTAAATATCCAATTTGGTCTCTGAAATTGTACGGTCATATCAACTTAGTCCTTCATATTATCAATATTACAAAATAATTCCTGAAATTACATAAAGTTAATCAGATTCGTCCCTCCGTTGATATTTGTATGGACTATTATGACATTAAGTTGGTAATGTCAGGGATGCATTTGAAACTAAGTGAATAATGTAGGGGATACATTTGCTACATTTTGAAATTTCAAGGATCATTTTGAAATATTGATAATATAAGAAACTAAATTGATACGATTCTATAATTTTAAAAACCAAATTGGATATTTACTCCATAAAATATTAATCTTTCAAGACATACATATTAATCTTTCAAGACTTAGTATGTAAGTAAATGTGATATTAGTTTGTTAATTCATTGACGGTAGCATGAAGGTCTTGGTATGGGGGAACTAGGAACATAGGAAAGTAGGAAAAGATAATGTGTTGGAGCTTTTTTTTGCATAACGTGCAAGCGGGAAGGAATTAGTAAAGAACGTGATTCGATAGAAATAAAACCGAGTGAGAGGCAGGAACACTGTAACTTATCAATATTATATTAAATATAGATTACATCAGGTAATGACGCGTGGATATGTATAATGAAAAGTTATTTAGATTTAATATATAAATTATTATTATTATATGTACTAATATAAATATATATACGAATGCGGGATGAGATAGATATTAGATAACTCGTACTCTCATTTATATCCATTTAAATTTGTGGATGATTATTCAGATCCTGACTCATATCCATAAAGTGAATATTTATTCTATTCATCATGAATATTTTTTGTTGATATCCAACCGATACCGATAGAATAAAACATTCTCATGTACTTAAAACTAATTTTAGAAAAAAATAAATACAACAATCGAATAAATTAAAGTATAATTCTACTATGAAATTATTGCGAGGTTGTGTGCATATGATGCTTGCATAAGATAAAATAATAAAAAGAGCTTATTGGTGATTGTGTGCTATGTGTACGTGAAAGTGTGAGGTGGTGAAATGGTAAAGTGCCCTGTGAGTGTGAGTGAGAAAAACGAAATAATAATAATAAATCAAAATAAATCAATCAAGTCTATTGTCTGTAACCTGATAGCATAGCAATCATGCCTACAAGTCCTACTTGATAGGCCTATGTTATACCTGTAAGAAAATACTCTTAATATAAAAAAAAAAAAAAAAAAAAAGAGACAAATTTTAGTAAGAAAACAAGATTCAGCTTTCTCGATCATGACACCAAAGAATCTAAATAGACTAGTATGACATCAAATCAAAGTAGCATAAAAGAAGAAAAGAAAATTTTTTTTTTTTTCTTTTCTTAAACCACTCGTTCCCTTTCCTTTTTTTTATAAAATCCCATTCTTTTCTCCAACCTTTTCAACTGCCCATCCTTTTCACTCTCTCATCCTTCCTACTTTTCTTTTTCTTTTATTATTTATTCTTTCTTATATCTATTCTCTTTCCATAAGACACCCCTTCTTTTGAAACTCAAAAATCTTCTGCTTTTGTCTTCTTATTTTACGGATATCTTTCCCTCTCCTGTAATTTTTTTTTTCTATCTCAATCTCTATTATAAATCTAACAAATCCTTATCTTCTTATGTTTCATTGAAAAGGAAGAACCAGACCAATGAATGAAACAACTTCTAAACTTGTGTCTTTGCAACCGTGACAACATTCCAAGTAAGGGAGGAAGAGGGTCTTTACTTTAGAAACTTGGAAATGGACTGCATGACCATAATAAAAGAAACAGCTTGGGACTTTGGGACTCCCTCACCCAAAACCTTAAGGCAACTTTAAATATGTTTTTCTTCGTCTACTCTTTTCTTTTTTTTTTTTATGTTGTTTTCACACTAGATAAATGGGTTGTAATAATTTCGTTTCTCTGTTTGGACTGTAGTATCAAGAAAATAATATCCCCATCCCCATGTTGCTTGCTTGCTGTATTGATGTGGCTTTGATGAAGGAATACCCTCATATGTTTGATAGATGGTTGCATGCATGAGATATGATGTTAGATTTAACATGCATGTGAGTTTTAAATTTTGAAAGTCATGAATGCTTGCTGTTTTACTTGATGCATGTTGATATTACAACTGGATTATACTTGGAGTGATGCTTGTAGTTTTAAACGAACATGCATGATAGTTTTAAGACCATAAGGGTACCAAAGTACATATAGAATGACAATGCAGGAAGGTATTGAAGTAGAACTAAATATTTTAGTTTTCTTCTATAGCAAATATGATTATTGATTCTTCAATATTTAATTTTTGGCAAATTATGATATTTACTCTTCCAAATTTGAAACATCCTTTTACCTGTAAATAACAGCGTCATCGACTTACTGTATTTAGGATATATAGTAGTTCGCCTACAATTGTGACGTCCCCAAGTTCCACTCGAGGAAATCCCATTATATTAGAACTCACTTATACTGTTAGCTATAACTTAGCGATTTCGCGCTTATTAAAACAACGCTAATGTGTATCATAAATAAAAGCGCATGACATCAGAGTAAACATAGCAGGATAAACGAAAACACACACACACACAGTGCAGATATATACATGGTGGCCCCATCAGTAGGGCTAAGTACATATACAAATGGAAGTACATAAGGAAGTGAAAATACAACATAACATCAAAAGGAACTCAAACTCGAACTCACTGGCTCTCCCCATCCCCTCTCAAAATACATCAAAATAGTCTCACTTCACATCCTACGACAGACGCACTGGCGACGTCACATCCTCCACGACGTGAAAGTCAAGAGCTACCCTGTCCTTCCCCATACGTGCGCCTATAAACTCGTAAGGGCACATAATCTGAGGAAGAACTAGACATAACAATCCGCCTACGCCTGGCAGTTCTCAAATACCGCTCTGACCTCCGACGCTGTCCTCTCAGCACGAAGCCTCTGCGACTCGTCAATTGAGATGTTGCCGGGGCAGCCCACATAAAATCCCGCTCTCGCGGCCTAAGTGGGTGCCACATCTGGGGAAACAGAAGAAACAAGACCACTCTGTATGGTCCCATGATGTCCGCTCGTGGTGGAGTACCGCCTCGAAACAGCAAGCTCATTGGTCCGGTGTACACGGTCAAGAATGTAGAGGGGTCCACTTGCTACCCCTGCTTGTCATGGTAGACGATCTCAAGCTCGCCCAGCATCGGGATCCCCGGTGCTGCTTAGAGGAAGGGATACATCCACGGGTGCATAGTCTCCTTCAGCCAACTCATCGTCTGTTCAAAGATCGAAGGCATAACATACAAGAAGATAAAGGAAGATAAGATATACAACACATCTGTGACAGGGATGATGCAATGCAGAACATATAGCAGACACAATCATCTCTCAATATCACTACACTATGGTCGTTCCCTAGCTAGATGTACACATGCTCTTTCTATGCATGCCGGCCGGTACTAAACACCCTAGTAAGGGCAACATCACGTCCGCATATCGGACAACAAGTTGGTTCGTTCCAGTAATCAATTCCGGTAATCCGTTCAGCTCGCCGTGACCTATAAGAGTGCATCACCGCTCAACTGTCCCAGACAAAGAGGGTTAACTGGGCCTCCTCGGAAGATCCACCGGCAACTGGAAAGACTCAGGGTCTAGTCGGAATAGTAGGACGTGCCCAGGACCGCCACGACATGATAGACGCTACCATAACGGTCTCATGTGGGTACACCTGTGTCCAGTATATCCCCAAGATCACACAGATCTAAGCTTCCGCTTTTCGCACCCGCACTCGGTGCACCAACCTAGTATACCTCACAGCATACAGCTCGCCACTTGGCATCATATGCACATGCTATGCATGTCATTCATCTCTCTTGAGCAGATATAGCAACACATGCAAACTTGCTCTTAGCAACATGAGCTCCAGACTCCAAAGGTAACCATACGAGCTCCAAGTTCCACTGTATTTATACGAGCTCCAAGCTCCACTTGTACACATATGAGCTCCAAGCTCCCATCGTGACGTTATGAGCTCCAAGCTCCACTATACCTCAAATCTCAATTATCAGCTCAAACATCCACCACGGAGTCAAAGCCCTAATCATGCTAAACCTCCGAATCTCTTACATACACATATTTCCAGATATAATGCAACAGTTCAGCAATTATCAACATGTTCCATAAAGAAATAAACATCATATCATGCCAATATATCATTATCACCAACAACACATCATGTATCTCTTGCAAATATCAGACATCATAAATAACAGGTACGCATATATCAACACATAGCACATATTATCATACACCACAATTCTGCTAACCTAGGTTATCAAATAGAACGGTGCTAGCCCAAAGTAGACTAAACCTAGGGTTTAGGGTTCCCCCCCACACATAAAACATACAATACAACTATATGGACTACTCTTGCCTCCCCGACATGTGTAACTCCAAGGGATAGTGCCCTACTACATCTGATGAGAGGGAACGCATGAATAAGGTTCCATATGCTTCGGCAATTGGATCTATCATGTATGCTATGATATGTACTGGACCAGATGTCTCGTATGTCTTGAGCATGATGAGCAGGTACCAATCTGATCCCGGTGAGAGTCACTGGAAAGCAGTCAAGAATATCCTCAAGTACGTGAGAAGAACTAAGGATACATTCTTAGTCTATGGAGGTGAGGAAGAGCTCATTGTAAAAGGTTACACTGATGCTAGCTTCCAAACCGATAAGGATGATTCCAGATCGCAGTCAGGATTCGTGTTTTGCCTTAATGGAGGCCCTGTGAGCTGGAAGAGCTCAAAGCAGCAGACAGTTGCCAATTCTACAACAAAGGTCAAGTATATTGCTGAATCCAATGCAACAAAGGAGGCTGTTTGGATCAAGAAATTCATTTCTGAACTTGGTATTGTTCCTAGCATTGCGGACCCGATTGACCTTTATTGCGATAACAATGGAGCAATCGCGCAAGCCAAGGAACCCAGATCTCACCAGAGATCCAAACACATACTCAAGCATTTCCATCTCATTCGAGAGATTATCGATAGAAGAGATGTGAAGATATGCAGAGTTGATACACTAGACAATGTTGCTAACCCGCTTACCAAACCTCTTGCTCAGCAGAAGCACAACGCTCATTGTATCATGACTTTATTCTATATTTTATATATGAGGCATTTATTTATTATGTTGTATTTGATGATCATATTTATAGCATAATAAAGTCCTTAGAATAGATAGTTCATTTAATGGAACGTCAAGAATGACTTGACCGTGATATGCCATTGAATTATAGAACACTATTATTAAATATCCATAGTCAAGTATTATTATTAACAAGGACAATAATAATACATTGAGACTATTATGTGAGTGCACTGATGACCACATTTCACGAGTCATAGATATAAGATATCAAATCTTCACATAGGTATAAATATTAGTGGAATATTTATACTGGAGTGACCCCCTATGAGAACTCTGCAAAATGGTTATGTAAGTGTCATAAATGATTCTTATGGTGACCATAGTGAAGTAGTCCTTCGACTTTAAGTCACTACGATTCCTAACATATGTAGTTGTAGGCTTTAATACTATTAAATGTTGTTTGTAACAGGACAGCTATAATGATAGTTATTGGACTTGCAATTAAATATGTTGAGGAATGTGA
The DNA here is from genome assembly GCA_039655645.1 of Ammopiptanthus mongolicus. Taxonomy (NCBI): domain Eukaryota; kingdom Viridiplantae; phylum Streptophyta; class Magnoliopsida; order Fabales; family Fabaceae; genus Ammopiptanthus; species Ammopiptanthus mongolicus. Next base: position 16,655,034 of record CM077344.1, on the reverse strand, counting down.
GTGATGTAGATAGGATTCGTCCGTCCTACATAACAGGTGTAATGTCTACAAGCCTCTTGATGGTATGCGACGTAGAAATGCATAACCATGCTAAGGTGGACAATATGAGATATTGGGCCCACATGATCGTACGTCAACTACTAGATCAAGAAATAAATAATTGAACTTAACAAGGATGACACATCTATGCCTTGTGTTCAATTAAGACATTGAGACGAAAGGACATTGACTGCACATTATATATGGTTGTGAGGCAGCCCCTTCCTAGGAGGTCCCATTAGTGACCCCACTTATAATTATTAGAGTTATAGCGTAGCGTAGTAGTATAAAATTTGCGAAAATATTAAAATATACAATACATACTGATACCATAATATAAAATACTTTAGAGTACGAAATAAATAAAAAGTAAAAACATAACATCAGAACAAAATGCATTCCGACTTCATCTCTTGGCGCTCAAGGTCCCCCAGCATTGGGATCCGAGGCTCTCCCGTGGGCATCAGGCTCGATAGGTATGTCGTCAATCTCCTCTAGAAACTCCTCATCAGGGTCTTCTCGTACCGTCGAGAACAAAGAAGTACAACATAGAAAAGTATAGGGGATAAGAAACAATAATATGCCATACATGGGAAAAACAGCGATATAAATAATCTATATAGATAGCACACTCACAAACACGACAGGTACAACCAAACGACTTCAGAATAATTTTTCCCTTAACTACTGTCCCTCACACTCAAGCAACTAACGACTATATGGACGCGATCACGACGCGACATCCCCAACGGATCAAGGTGTCCCAATCATCACTATGTCATCCCCATGAAGGTAGGGTTCGGTCTAAAGCCCGCAGGCCCAAATCGTCTCATGGATACGTCATATTCCCCCGCCCGCAGGCCAGTCGGAATATTCGCCCGTCAACAACACAACTTACGGTAACGACATGTGTTGGGGTAAGCCCTAGTGACCAATCTATTTTGAATAGATAATCATTTGTATCATGACTTTGATCATATATTTGATATATGTATAAGGCATTTATTTATTATGTTATATTTAATGATCATATTTATAGCATAATAAAATCCTTAGAATAGGTAGTTCATTTAATGGAACGTCAAGTATCACTTGACCGTGAGATGCCATTAAATTATAGAACACTATTCTTAAATATCCATAGTCAAGTATTATTATTAATAAGGATAATAATAATACATTGAGACTATTATGTGAGTGTACTGATAACCACATCTCACGGGTCATAGATATAAGATATCAAGTCTTCACATAGGTATAAATATTAGTGGAATATTATACTGGAGTGACCTTCTATGAGAATGCTGCATAATAGTTATGTAAGTGTCATAAGCGATTCTCATGGTGACCATAGTGAAGTAGTCCTTCGACTTGAAGTCACTACGATTCCTAACATATGTAGTTGTAGGCTTTAATACTATTAAACGTTGTCTGTAAGAGGACAACTATAAAGATAGTTATTGGGTCTGCAATGAAACATGTTGAGAAATGCGAGTGATGTAGATAGGATTCGTCCCTCCTACATAACAGGAGTAATGACTATAGGCCTCTTGATGGTATGCGACATAGAAATGCATGGCCATGCTAAGGTGGGACAATATGAGATATTGGGCCCACATGATCATACGTCAATTACTAGATCAAGAAATAAATAATTGGACTTAACAAGGATGACACATTTATGCCTTGTGTTTAATTAAGACATTGAGACGAAAGGACGTTGACTTCACATTATATATGGTTACAACAAGGTTTTAATTGTATCACCAATATTCTAATTAATTGGGTGGCAATGATGTATTGCTAGATGCCACTCATTGTTTATAATATTAATTGATTATTAATATGATTAATAATAATTAATATTATTGCCAATTAATTGAGAACCTATAGGGTCACACGCATAGAGCAAATGTTAATAGAATTAATTTAATTAATTAATTAAATATGATTTAATTAATAATTAAATGGGATTGATTTAATTGATTGATTAAATATGATTTGATTGATAATTAAATGAGGATAAGTTTAATTGATTAATTAAATATGATTTAATTAATAATTAAACATTGGGCCTGTAGCGTACAGTGGCCCAAGTGTGTTAGGTTAAGTGAGTGACAGCTATTAGTAAGCTGTGCACGTCACTTAAGCAACACACAACACAGAACACTCATAATGGCCGCTGTACACCCTTGAAAGCGCGCCCTCTTTTCTCTCTCTGTGTATCGTTCCTCTCCCAATCCTGATAGCTAGCACTATGCTATCTCTGACGTTGGTTTGCTTGCGTGGACTGAGTAGAGGTATTGCTATTTTGCAATACTGGTGATAGAGAAGCCTTTTTTTATGGTGGTTATGGCTGGACAGTTATCGTTATCTCGCGATCTGAGATTCGTTAACCGTTGGATCGGGCTGATTTTTGGATAGCAGGTTCGTGACATGTGGCTCTACATCTTCACCGTTCAGTTTTGCGATACGAGGTCTGGAGCGAAAGTTATGAGTATCTCAAGTATCAGTGTTTTTTTTTTTGGCTAACCAGTGTTGTTGGCGCGCTCACAGTGTTCGCGGTAAAGCTACGCTTCAAGAGGTAAACACAATATCCTTGTGATTCATGTGCAATACGTGGTCTTTTAGTAAAGGGGTTTTTTCCACTCAAGAGGTTTTTGAAAATTGTTTTTGAAAATTATCCCTTTTGAAACCCCAACAACATGTTCCCCCGCCCGCAGGCTAGGTCGGAGCATTCACCCGTTCGTTAACAACTCAACTTTCGGTAACGACATATCCCCCCGCCTGCAGGCTAGGTCGAGATATGCGCCCATCCGTCTACAATTCGATTAACGGGTACGACCACCTCCCCTCAGGTAAGATCGAAATCGCCCCTACGTCAAACTAATCGGTACGACCATCTCCCCGCAGGTAAGATCGAAATCGCCCGTATGCCAACACTGTGATGAATAACAACTATGAACATGAATCTCACTGACTCATCTCAGGATTAACACTTAGTGCCTCAACCACGACTTATATGCAACCACGACCAACTTTGATCCGGTTCAACCGGGCAACAACTCACATCACAACAACAACAGATCAACTACATCACCCGATTTATCAGAAATCAATGCCTAGTTCTACTCAGACATCAGCAGTCACAGCAGACATCAACAGTGAGAATATATATTCAGCAATAAAATCAACTTCCAAATAAATAACAATTAATCAACTACAGCATATAATAGACATCATACACATATCACATATAATATAGCAAATATCCAATCACAGCACAAACAACCTCAATATGCAGTAAAATCAACCTAACGGTCAGACGACCTCTAGTAGGGTTTGGATCGCCCTACGCATATCAATATATATTAGGCTTAATTGCACTTTTGGTCCTCCAGATATCACGATTGTGCAATTTTGGTCCCCCGGGTTTTAATTGCGCCAATTGGGTCCTCCAAGTATCACGATTGTGCAATTTTGGTCCCCCAAATTTCAATTGCGCCAATTGGGTCCCTCACATATCATGATTGTGCAATTTTGGTCCTTCAATTATCACGATTGTGCAATTTTTAACCTCAGTAGCCTACATAGGACACGTGAGACTGATTTGACACTTAGTAAAGTCAACTTGACAGTGTACGAGACATTCTTATAAGACATCATTGACATCTCACACAATTTAATGATCAAATGTACATCATTAAGTGTCACATAAGAATGACACATAAGCTGTTAAACTAGTCTCATTAAGTGTCAAATCAGTCGCACATGTGCTTCGTAGGCTATTGATGTTAAAAGTTGCACAATCGTGATACTTGGAGGACCAAAATTGCATAATCGTGATACTTCGGGGATCAAAATTGCACAATCATGATATGTGGGGGACCCAATTGGCGCAATTAAAACTTGAGGGACCAAAATTGCACAATCATGATACTTGGGGGACCCAATTGGCGCAATTAAAACCCGGGGGACCAAAATTGCACAATCATGATACCTGAGGGACCAAAAGTGCAATTACGCGTATATATTATTTAAAGCTTGCCTCCCCGACGATATTGTGGTTCTTTCCCCCCACCTTAGTGATTTTCCCGAGAGATTCCGAATGCGGCTCCGCAGCTGCCAATCGAGTGCGCGATCGAGCGTTTGAGTCCTATCGGATTCTATATAGTAAAACACAACCAGAAATTAAAATAATGAAATCATAAACTACCTAATCTCTAGAATTAGCTACTGCCCTTAATTAATTAAGTAGGCTAGGGATATTGAAATTCTACCAACTCTTGGATCAATGATCCTTAAGCATACCTAATGCATAATCAATGATCAATTATCAAAGATTTGAACCAAAACCCCTTAAACCAACAAAGTAGGGTTTCGGCCATCACCATGAAAAATAGGTGAGAGTTTGATTTGGTCTCCTAATCACTTGGATTACATGATTAAGGTTTGAAATAGGTGAAAGCAAGAATAAAGAACAAAAACCCATTTTTCCCCAAAAAATAACCCATTCAGCCTTCCCTAGAAAAATATGCTAGAGATTTTATTTCATTACAAGCTCTTGGATTGTGATAGTAGGGGATGATACTAGCTCATAGGGATTGGTTTGGTCTCAAAATGATTTTTCTACAATTTTCTAGAGATTTTTGAAGTTTAGATCTAGAAATTGCAATTCATGAAAATAAATGGAGAAAATAAAGATTGAGAGCTCAAGGATGAAATCTATACCTTCTAGGTGGTAGAGGAGGATGAGAGGAGCAACTTTGCTTCACAAACCTTCTTGAAAAAGCTTGAGGAAGCTTGAGAAAAATGAAGTTGAAAATGGAGGAAGAAAAGAGAAATGGAGGAGAAGAAGAAAGAAGGAAGAAGAAGAATAAGTGAGAGAGGAGAGACGGAGCTCGAAATTATGGAGAGAGAGTGAGGTGAGTCCTGCAAATTTAGATATTTTCATTTGAGGTAACTTAAGAGTTAAGAAAAGGGTAAAAAGGTAATTTAGTAAAAAGACCAAGGGCAATTTGGTCATTTCGCGTCCCGATATTTTGAAAATCCTCAAGACACTTGTAGGAGTCCCCAAATGATTTATCATAGCTCTGGTATGAAAATCATTGGCTCAAGGTTCTCGAAAAACCCTAAGACCACTCGAATCGTCTAACCGATCGATTTTCTGTCCGAATAGAAAAATATTATTTTCATTTTCGAACGTCAGGACGAACTTTTTCGAAAATATAGGAAACATGATTCTAAGACTAACTGTCTCGTTCATGGGTCCAAATTAGGTCTCGATAGTAGTAAAGCACTACTGTCAAGGAAAAACGCAGACCGAGCTCCGTTTAAGTTTTCGACCCAAAACTTAACCATAGCTTCCTACGATAGCGTAGAGCGTGACTATGACCTCGGAATAATTTATTTAATTTTCTAGACCCTCTAATAAAATAAAATTACTTAAATACTAGTTAAATAAAAAGATTAAGAAAATCGGGGTGTTACAGGTTGCAATATGGTTTTATTGTATCACCAATATTCTAATTAATTGGGTAGTAATGATGTATTGCTAGATGACGCTCATTGTTTATAATATTAATTGATTATTAATATGATTAATAATAATTAATATTATTGCCAATTAATTGAGAACTATAGGGTCACACGCATAGAGCAAATGTTCAGAGAATTAATTTAATTGATTAATTAAATATAATTTAATTAATAATTAAAATGGGATCAATTTAATTGATTAATTAAGTATGATTTAATTAATAATTAAACATTGGGCCTGTAGCATACAGTAGCCCAACTGAATTAGGTTAAGTGAGTGACAACTATTAGTAAGCTGTACACGTCACATAAGATACAGACAAGATAGAGCACTCATAAAGGTCGTTGTACACCCTTGACAGGTGCGCCCTCTTTTCTCTCTCTGTGTCATGCCTCTCCTAATCCTGATAGCTAGCACTACGCTATATCTGACGTTGGTTTTCTCGCGTGGACTGAGTAGAGGTATTGCTACTTTGCAATACTGGTGATAGAGAAGAACATCTCCTTTTGTGGTGATAGCAGTAGTGTTCCTCGGATCTGCTGCTCTGTAGCGGTGTAGATCAAGTTGTCATTCACATCGTAGCAGTGTTCGTGATTTACCAGTGCTGCTGACGTGCTTATAGTGTTCGTGGTATAGCTACGCTTCAAGAGGTAAACACAATATCCTTGTGATTCATGTGCGATACGTGGTCTTTTAGTAAAGGAGTTTTTCCACTCAAGAGGTTTTTATAAATTGTTTTTTTCAAAAATTATCCCTATTGAAACTCTAACAATATCCCCTTTCAAACTACCTCTCATCTAAAAAATTCTCACCTACCCACAGAGCCTTCCTTAAAAACCTAAACACTACTTCCATACCCACTACTGTTTGTGTGGCATTGTCGGATGAAAAATGGAAGCAAGCCATGAATGCAGAGATGGAGGCTTTGAAGAAGAATAGAGCCTAGGAGTTAGTGACTTTACCAGAAGGGAAGAGACCGGTTGGATGCAAATGGGTTTATATAGTAAAATATAAGGCTGATGGATCGATTGAAAGATACAAAGCCAGGTTGGTTGCCAAAGGGTTCACACAAAACTATGGAATTGACTATTCAGAGACATTTGCTCGTATTACAAAGATGAATACAGTCATGGTAATTTTGTCACTTGCTGCCAATTATGGTTGGGAATTACAACAATTCGACGTGAAGAATGCCTTCTTACATGGAGAACTTGAGGAGGAAATCTATATGCAGGTACCGCCGGGGTATGATAAAAATGTAGTTGCCAATACAGTTTACAAGTTGAAAAAGGCATTATATGGCCTGAAACAATCACCCCGGGCATGGTTTGGAAGATTCAGTAAGGTTATGACAACTTTGGGGTATAAGCAAAGTCAAGGAGATCATACCTTGTTCATCAAGCACTCAACATCAGGGGAGTAACGGCATTGTTAGTATATGTGGATGACATCGTCATGACCAGAGATGATTGGAAGGAGCAACAAGTCTTGAGTTAGTGTTTGGCTAAAGAGTTTGAAATAAAAACTCTTGGAAAGCTGGAGTACTTTCTGGGAATTGAGGTGGCACACTCCAGGAAAGGCATTTTTATATCTTAGCAAAAATATATTATAGATTTACTCAAGAAGACAGGGAAAACAACATGTAAACCTGCGAGTACTCCTATGGATCCTAATCTAAAATTAGGAAATGCAGAAGAAGATGCTACAGTTGACAAAGAAATGTATCAACGCTTGGTAGGGAGATTAATTTACTTGTGTCACGCCAGGCCATATATTGCGTATGCTGTAAGTTTGGTTAGCCAATTCATGCATAGTCCGAGGGAAGTTCATTTACAGGCAGCTCATAGGATCTTGCAATATCTGAAAGGAACTCCAGGAAGAGGGATTTTGTTCAAAAGAAATAGGAATACAACACTTGAGGCCTACATTGATGCTGATTATGCAGGATCAATTGTTGATAGGAGATCCACTACAGGATATTGTACCTTTCTTGGAGGAAATCTTATGTCTTGGAGAAGTAAAAAGCAAAGTGTAGTAGAGCGTACTAGTGCCGAAGATGAATTTCGAGCTATGGCACAAGGCATTTGTGAATTACTTTGGCTAAAAATTATTTTAGAAGACTTGAAGATTAAATGGGAAGGACCTATGAAGCTCTACCGTGATAATAAGTCAGCAATCAGTATAGCACATAATCTAGTTCAACATGATTGAACTAAGCATATTGAGGTTGATAGGCATTTCATTAAGGAGAAGCTCGATAGTGGTTTGATTTGTACCCCATATGTGCCCTCACAAGTACAACTTACAGATATTCTCACCAAAGGATTAAGTAGCTCGATTTTTGAACGAATTGTATCCAAGCTGGGAATGGAGAATACTTATTCACCAGCTTGAGGGGGAGTGTTGGAAATAATATCATTTAAGGCTTAGCTTCATGTATCTTTATATGCATGTACACTGGTTTAATTCATTCATGTACTTAAGATGCTTAGGGGGCTGCACTAGCATTTAATTCCCTTGTAATCATAACATGTAAATTGATTATAGAGTGTATATAAATACCAAGTCTGCTGAGTGCTAAACACTCAAGCTATTCAGAAATACTTGTGTCTTTTAATATTTCACAGTTGTGATGGTTACCGTGTTGATCGATATGATGAAACAGATTTGGGAGAAACAAGAAAGTGACGAGTATCTGCTGAAGGAGCGAGAGTTTAAGAGGCAAGGAGCGGCGTCAGAGTTCGTTGAAGGATCTGATGGAATATTGATACTGGGAGATAGAGTTTACTTGCCAAACAATCTAGAGTTGAGGAGGTTAATTCTGGAAGACGCTCATAGAAGCAAGTTGAGTATGCACCCGGGGTCGACAAAGATGTTTCAGGATCTGAGAAAAATGTTTTGGTGGCATGGTATGAAAAGGGATGTGGTTGAGTTTGTCACATAACGCTTAGTTTATTAGAAGGCCAAAGTAGAACATCAGAGACCGGCAGGAATGCTACAACCGTTGGACATTTCAAAATGGAGAAGGGATGGTATTGCGATGGATTCGTGACATGTTTGCCGACGACTCTAAAGGGTTATGACTCCATATGGGTGATTGTTGACCGACTTACGAAGTCAACTCACTTCTTACCTATAAACATTAAGTATTCTATGGAGAAGTTGACTCAGTTATATATCGGAGAGATTGTCAAACTACACGGTGTTCCTTCTAGTATAATCTCTGATCGAGATCGAAGGTTTACCTCTCGGTTTTGGCAAAGTTTGTATGAAGTGTTGGGAACAAAGCTCGAATTGAATCCTGCCTATATTCGCAAACAAATGGCCAGCCGCAGCGAACAAGTCAGTCGTTGGAAGATCTGTTAAGGGCTTATGTGTTAGAGCACTCTAGAAGTTGGGAAGGATTCATACCTCTGATAGAGTTCACCTACAATAACAGTTTCCACTCCAGTATAGGAATGGTGCACCCTACGAGGCTCTGCATGGACGACGATGTCGAACGCCGTTATGTTGGTACCAAGAGGGAGAAAGTCTCACGTGGGACCTGATTTAGTACAACAGACAACTGATACGGTAAAGTTTATTCAGGAGAAGATGAGGATGACTCAAACCCGACAGAATAGTTACTCAAACAAAAGGCATAGACCCCTTGAATATCTGGAAGGCAGTCATGTATTCTTGAGAGTCACACCCACGACTAGGGTTGGCAGAGTTATAAAGTCAAGATAACTCACTTCTAAATTCATTGGACCATATCAAATTCTTGGTCGGATAGGTCCATTGGCTTACCAAATAACTCTACCAGCTTTCCTTTCAAACCTTTATAGTGTCTTCCATGTTTCACAATTGCGAAAGTATATACCTGATCTCACCCATGTCATAGAGCCAGATACAGTACAATTAAAGTATAACCTAACTTACGAGACCCTACCTGTCAAGATTGAGGATAAAAAAGTGAAACAGCTACGAGGGAAAGAGATCTCGTTGGTAAAGGAAATTTGGAACGAAGTATCTGGATGGGAGCTAGAGGACAAGATGAATGAACCATATTCGCATATTTTCTAAGGTAATTTCGAGGACAAAATTTTTTTTATATGGATAGTGTTGTAACACCCCAAAAATCTCTACCCCTTATCTTTATCTGTCTACTATGAATAAATTGACTGAAAACGCAATCAAGCTAATTAAATTTAATAATTGGAGGTTAATACCTAGAATCCATCATGGAATTCGAATATTAACCCGAATTTCCGTAAAATGGTTGTCTGAGTTTTTTCTATTATTTTGGAGCAAATCCGGTAAAAATATTATCGGGCCCACTAATTTCCGTGTTTTGGGCTCAGGGTCGGGAATGTTCGGGCCCAGAGCTGGGAGTGATCCATGATCATCTAGCTCCATCCGCATGTCACAATCCTCTTTATGCAAAAATATCTTCCCATTTTTCCTCATTTGGTGGGGAGTCAACTTTGCTTTTACAAAAGTGCTTTTTGTCCCTTGCCAAATCAAGTAAAACTCATCACCTATTGCCTCCTATCCTACTTTTTCATCACCACCTTTCATCTCATCACACTTTGAATTTCATTAAGCAAAATTCCCTTCCACTCTCATATACCACACGACCAAGGCTAGCAAAGGAGACAACATTTTTGCTCTCACTTTTCACTTCATCTTCTTCAAGGGAAAACCCTAAACTTTCTTTCTTCTCCTTCCCCCTTGAGTATTCGGCCACCCCCTCCTTTCTTTACTTATTTATTTTGCTTTTCCAAAACTAAAACATATCCCTAAGCCTTCGTCCAACGTTTGGTGTTTGACTCAGTTTGAGTCGAAAGTTTCACTTTAGCTTGTGCACCTTGCTTACGTATTTGTTTTGCGAAAAGAATTTCGAAAAAGTTAAGAAACACAATTCAACCCCCTTCTTTTGTTTCAAACAGATTTCTTCAACAGTGAAGCGTCCACCATTGACATGTCCAACAATGATGGTGCACACTTGATTGTTTGACACATAGGGAGCTCTCCAGAACTCCCTGACTAAGGAGGGATGCAACAGTTCTCTCATTGAAAAGAAGTTGGTCCACCCAACAACGTTTAGTTCCTCAAAAACATCCGTACCACCATCCTTAATCTTCTCAAAGTCAACATATCTTCCAGAAATGACTTTGTTTAGCTCACTCGCTGATAAACCAGTAGAAAAGCAGCAACTACTAAAGCTTTTCTTGGTGTCATTGTAGAAAATTGGGTGATTTGAGAGTGAAAGAGGGGTTAGGGTTTGGAGAACTCAGAGAACAAGAGAGCAGAAAGGGAAAAAGAGTTTAGAGAGAGAGATGACTCAGAATGCTGAGAGCTTTTCAGAAAATAGATGTTACTTTTAAAGAGAAAAACTTAATTATGATGTACGACAAGAGCTTTTAGGGACGTGAACAATTTTTTATTTGCATTACTCCCCATTAAAGACAAAAACAATTTGAAAGTGAACTGCAATTTGAAAATTGCACGTGTTTCAGTATATTAACAAATAACAATTATCAAACGTATCAGATGATACTTAGCCTTATCATCAAACGCTTTGTTGGAACCAAAGTGGTTATGGTCCAAATAATCCCTTAAGTTTTGATGTTAACAAAGAGTTAATTTAAGATGAACAAAGATTTGTTATGGACTAACGTTTTATATTAAGTGTGCAGGATAAGAATTAATTGAGTCCAAAGACTATCCATAGTCCAAAGACTTTATCTCGTCCAACATGTCCAAAGACTTTATCTCGTCCAACATTTAGTCTTGGTTTACGACTAGACGGTAATTTATAGAACCTTGAGTCCAAAGACTCTTTCGGTTACCTTTTGTAATAGCTAGTCCAAAAAATGCTTTTATATTTCAAGCGCGAATATCTTGTAAAAGCATTTGAATTTATTATTCCCTGTAAAAGGCTTATACCCTTGGGACAAAACATTCTTTGTAATATTCGCACAAATGTAAAGAGTAAGCCAGAATGTCTTTATCACTTTAAGAAGTTGACCTCCCTCATTTGGAAAGACAAAAGGCAACTTTCGTTCTACTCAGAGGATATGTCAGCACCACTTTGAGCTATCATCGGGACAGTCTATCCTGCTGATTAGAAATTTCAGAAGCCATCAGACTCAACGGATCAAATGCATTCAATGCTCATTAGAACGGATCCTTTTCTATCCGTTGAAGACTGGAGACTGCTCAAAGAAAAGAGACTATATATACCTCCATCTTTTGAAAGTGCAAGTGACCGAAAAAAAGAACAACAAGACTGAACTTGAGCAAAAATACAAGTGAATCAACACTTAGCATTTCAAAATCCTTCAAGAGATACAAGCAAATATTAGCTCAAGAGATAAAAGAGAAAATCTCAAGCTTGCGAAGCTAGAAAAGCTACTCTGATCCTCACTTTCATATTACTCTCTGTGTAGAGTTATTTTCAAGAGTCTAAGCTTTAGTTTCGAATTCTCACATTTAGTGAGTTAGTAGAACAAACTTTTTTCAAAACCATAGTTTGATTGAGCCTGAAGAGGCTTGTCTGTAAAAGAATACTTAGAGAATCTGAAGAGGTTGAGAATACTGCCTGAAGAGGTGTTGAATACTTTGTAACAAAAGGTTTTTGTTATAGTGGATAAAGCTCTCAAGTAGAGAGGACTGGACGTAGCTCTTTGGTGAAGAGTGAACCAGGATAACATCTTTGTGTTCTTTTCTCTCCCTTACTCTTACTTTAGTTTATTATCCAACTAACTAACTGGGATTGAATTGCCTTTTATTACGCTGTCTTCTTATCTTAGTCAAACTTAGTTAGCGTCCAACTTGGTGTTTGGAAGAGCTCTCTTTGCTTTTAATCGTTTTAGCGTCCAATCTTGCGAAAATCATTATCTGCTTACGAAAAGAATTTAAAATCGCCGAAAACACAATTCAACCCCCCTTCTTGTGTTTCAAACAGGTTCCTTCAATTGGTATCAGAGCTCAGCCTCTGGGTTGAGCACTTTGCCGTGTAGAGGAAAAAGATCCTACTGCAGATATGTCTGGACCAGGTATGCCAAGCGGGAGTCAACTTGTTATGGAAGGTACTTCCATGACCAGACCGCCGTTCTTCAACGGTACTCACTACCTTTACTGGAAGGAAAGATTCAAAGGTTTCATCCTCAGTACAAACTCAGTTCTTTGGACCAGAATCACAAAAGGTCCTAACGTTTGTCTCAACTCTGACGGGACAGAAAAGGCAGAGGACGACTGGACTGATGCTGAAAGGGCTAGAATGGAACTGAATCATAAAGCAAGATATGCGTTAATGTGTGCTCTCAGTCCTGACGAATTTCAGAAGATTCACGCATGTGAATCAGCCAAACAAATATGGGACACCTTGTCTAATCTCCATGAAGGGACAACCAAGGTGAAGGACTCTAAAATCATCATGTTGGTTGGCCAGTATGAAATGTTCACCATGGCTGAAGGAGAGTCCATCCTTGACATGATGGGTCGCTTTCAGACGGTATCAACAATCTGAAATCCCTTGGAAAGGTCTACACTACTAAGGAGAATGTCACCAAGATTCTTAGGAGTCTGCCTAAGAAATGGAGACCTCTTGTCACTGCAATCACCCAGGCCAAAGATCTCTCCACTTTGACTCTGGATGATCTTGTCGGGACGCTTCAAGTTCATGAGCAGGAGCTTGATCTTGACAATCCTGGAAAGAAGAACAAAAGGATTGCCCTGAAAGCTCATATGTCCAACAACTCAAAGCCTTAAAAGCTGATGAGTCCAGTGATGAAGCTGATCAGTCTGATGATGATGTATCAGACGATGATGAGCTATCCTTTATCTCCAGAAAGATTCAGAATATGTGGAGAAATAAAAATGGAATGAAGAGAAGGCCATTTCAAAAGAAAAGCTTCAAGGATCATGCTGAACCCAAGGATAAAAGTCAGCTGGTCTGTTTTGAATGTAACAAACCAGGACACTTCAAAGCTGATTGCCCTACGCTAAAGGACACGAAGAAGTTCTTCAAAAAGAAGAAAAAGAACTTCATGGCAACTTGGGAGGACTTGAACTCTTCTGAAGAAGAAGAAGAAGAAACAAATGAAGAGGCTAATCTATGCCTCTGGTCCAACAAGCAAGATGAAGGCTCTTCGGACGATGAACAATTTGTTGTTCCCGGAGAAAGAAGTCAGGAGTCTACCTCTGGAAGAGGATGGAATGTGAATGTTCCACCCATCTTCAAGGGAACAGACTATACTTATTGGAAATCAATTTTCCAACTATACGTCCAAGCTCAAAACTATGAGTTATGGGACATCTTCACTAACGGAGATTATCGTCCAACGATTACCCTTGAGGACGGATCAACGTCGTCCAACCATAAAACAGACTGGACGAGTGATGATATCAGACGATGTTCTCAAAATGCTTATGCTAACTGGTGTCTTGTCAACGCCCTTGATCGTCCAATACTGGACATGGTCTCGCAATTCCAAACAGCTAAGGAGAAGCTGGACGCTATGGAACATCTGTTCAGACTAAGGAGCCAGTCTACCTCAAATCTCTGCCTGATGGTCAAAAGCTCTTCGGACGCAGAATCAAAAGATGACGAGGTATCCGTTTCTGACTCTCTTCAAGAAGCATATAATGAACTGCTAAATGATTCTTCTATATTGCATCATCAATACATCGTGCTTAAGAGAAAATTGTCAAAAGTAAATAAGGAGTTGGAAGAGTCCAACAAACTAAATAAGCAGCTTGTTGAAGAGAATAATAAGCTTAAAGCTGAGAATGTCAGTCTAACTGACAAACTCACCTCTGAGTCCAGTGAACCTCATGAGGTAACTAAACTAAAACAAGAGGTATCTGATCTCACCAAAAGCGTAACTAAGCTTGTTGGAGGATCAGAGAAGCTAGACCTGATATTGAGGTACACTAGATCACCTCATGATAAGTCTGGCCTAGGCTATGACTCTAAGAAACAAAATGCGTCTCAGAAAATATCTGGGTCCAACAAAAATCACAAGGCTTTTCATTCCTATGGAAAGCAAAAGGAAAATAAATTGTATGCATCCAGAACTTACTGTAAGATTTGTGGAAAGAGTGGTCACACCTCTTCAAAATGCATTTACAAAAACAAAAACAAAATGCATGGTCGAAGACCACCAACTAACCCAAAAGGACCCTAGTCTATCTGGGTACCTAAGAGTATGATAATACCTGTTGCAGATCAGCTTAGCAACACAAAAAAGACCCCAGTCCTGGTACTTGGACAGTGGTTGCTCACGTCACATGACGAGAGAAAGGTGTATGTTCCAAGAAATCCGTGAGAAGTCTAGTGGATGGGTCACCTTTGGAGGCAACCAGAAGGGAAAGATAGTCGGAATAGGTAAGATTGGTAAGCATCCTCTTCCCTCTATTGATAATGTTCTTCTGGTTGAAGGATTAAAACACAACTTGCTTAGCATAAGTCAATTATGTGACAGTGGGTCTGTTGTTTCCTTCAATAAAGGGGAATGTATGGTCAAGAACCCTGAAGGGTCCATCTTATTCACTGCCAAAAGGCAAAATAATCTGTACAAGATTAATTTGGGGGAACTTTCAACTCAAAGTGTATCATGTCTAGTGTCTGTCGAAGATGAGCGATGGATCTGGCACAAAATACTTGGTCATGCTAGTATGAGATTAATCTCTAAACTAAACAAGCATAACCCTGTAAGAGGTTTACCAAAGATTGTGTTTAGATCAGACGTTCTCTGTGACGCATGTCAAAAAGGAAAAAAAGTTAAGAACTCATTTGAGTCCAAGAACATTGTTAGTACTTCTAGACCACTGGAATTGTTGCATATTGATTTGTTTGGTCCAACAAGGACGGCCTCTGTCAGTGGTAAGAAATATGGACTTGTCATAGTAGATGACTATACTAGATGGACATGGGTTAAGTTCCTTGCTCATAAGGATGAGTCTATCAAGGTCTTTTCTATATTCTGTAAGCAAGCTCAGAATGAAAAAGGCATATTCATTAGCTCGATCAGAAGTGATCATGGAGCCGAATTTGAAAATGAGCTTTTTCAAAGGTTTTGTGATGAAAGTGGTATTCATCACAATTTCTCTGCCCCTAGAACTCCACAACAAAACGGTGTTGTTGAGAGGAAGAACCGATCTCTTCAAGAGATGGCTAGGGCAATGCTCAGTGATAATTTTGTCCCTAAGCACTTCTGGGCTGAAGCTGTAAATACTGCCTGCTATATTCAAAACAGAATATACATAAGACCAATCTTGAATAAGACTCCTTATGAATTGTGGAAAGAACGCAAACCCAACGTTTCTTACTTCCACCCCTTTGGATGTCCATGTTTTATTTTAAATACTAAGGATCAACTAGGAAAGTTTGATGCCAAAGTAGATAATGGAATATTGTTAGGATTCTCTGAAACGTCCAAAGCTTTTAGAGTCTATAACTCTAGAACTTTGATTGTTGAAGAATCCATCCATGTTAAATTTGATGACAAACAGCCTGATAAGAGATTATCAGAGCTAGATGATTCTTTTGCAGATATGAATCTGAATGATTCAGATGCTCGTCCAACAACCAACAAAGACGGGGCGTCAGACGCTACGCAGGACGCATCATCGTCTCAGCAAGTTGTAAACACCCCTCGTTCGTGGCAATTCAGAACTTATCATCCTGAGGATCAAATCATTGGCAAACCTAATGATAGCGTCCGGACAAGGTCAACTTTCAGAGAGCAAGCTGACTCAGCCTTCATCTCTGAGATGGAACCAAAGTCTGTGGACGAAACCTTATTGGACGATTGCTGGATCCTCGCTATGCAAGAAGAGCTCAACCAGTTTCAACGAAGTGACGTTTGGACGTTGGTCTCCTTACCTAAGGATAAGTCTGTCATTGGAACCAAGTGGGTCTATCGCAACAAGCTGGACGAGGATGGCAAGGTTGTAAGGAATAAAGCAAGGCTAGTTGCCCAAGGCTACTCACAAGAGGAAGGTATTGA
The DNA here is from genome assembly GCA_039655645.1 of Ammopiptanthus mongolicus. Classification (NCBI taxonomy): domain Eukaryota; kingdom Viridiplantae; phylum Streptophyta; class Magnoliopsida; order Fabales; family Fabaceae; genus Ammopiptanthus; species Ammopiptanthus mongolicus. The sequence continues at coordinate 16,638,456 of CM077344.1, read as the reverse complement.
TTATACTGAAACCTTTGCTCCAGTAGCTAGATTAGAAGCTATACACATCTTACTCTCATATGCTACACATTATAACATCATGCTTTATCAAATGGATGTAAAAAGTGCATTCCTAAATGGTGTAATTAATGAAGAAGTATATGTTCTTCAACCACCCGGCTTTGAAGATCAGAACTGTCCTGAGCATGTATATAAGCTTAAGAAAGCTTTATATGGACTCAAACAAGCTCCTAGAGCTTGGTATGAGAGACTCAGCTCTTTCCTAATGGAGAATGGCTTCTCAAGAGGAAAAGTGGACACAACTCTATTTAGAAAAGTAAATAAAAAGGAATTTATTGTTGCTCAAATTTACGTTGATGATATAATATTTGGTGCAACTGATGAATCTCTTTGCCAAGAGTTTTCTGAATTAATGCAAAGGGAATTTGAAATGAGCATGATGGGAGAACTAAAATTTTTACTCGGACTTCAAGTAAAGCAAACTTCAGGCGGAGTGTACATTCATCAGACGAAGTACACAAAGGAGCTTCTAAAACGCTTCAAGTTGGACGATTGTAAACATGTGAATACACCAATGCATCCAACGTCCGTGCTAAACAAAGATGATAAAGATAAAAAGGTAGACCAAAAGATATATAGAGGTATGATTGGTTCCCTATTATATCTAATTGCGTCCAGACCTGATATCATGTTTAGTGTTTGCTTATGTGCTCGTTTTCAATCTGATCCAAGAGAGTCTCATCTCTCAGCAGTAAAAAGAATCTTTAGATACCTAAAAGGTTCTACTAATCTGGGTCTCTTGTATAAGAAATTTGATGAATATAGATTAGTTGGATTCTGTGATGCTGACTATGCTGGAGATAGAATAGAAAGGAAAAGCACAAGTGGAAGGTGTCACTTCATTGGTGCTAATCTCGTCTCATGGTCAAGCAAAAGGCAAAGCACAATTGCTCTATCAACTGCTGAAGCTGAGTACATTGCTGCAGCCAGTTGCTACTCACAACTGCTATGGATCAAACATCAGTTGGAAGACTACAACGTGTTTGTAAGCAACATCCCTATCATGTGTGATAACACTGCTGCTATTGATTTGTCAAAGAACCCCATACTGCATTCTAGAGCAAAGCATATAGAAATAAAACATCATTTTATCAGGGACTATGTGCAAAAAGGAACAATAGATATTCAATTTGTTGATACTGACCATCAATGGGCAGATATCTTCACTAAACCATTAGCCGAAGATAGGTTCATATTTATAAGAAAATATCTGAACATGCATTTCATTGATTGACTGAGAGTCCAATGCATGCGTCCAATATATGCTCGTCCATTGTACTTTCTGAATGCTCGTCTAATGCATTAATGGAACTCAATCTTTGTCAAATGAACTATTATCTTTCATTCCCTTAACTGAGTCAGTTTTTGTTTTCTTTATTTGCCAAAAATGCTTTTTACGGTTTCAAAGTCTGAACGTGTGTCAGGCATTTAATGCACGTCGTTTCGCTCTCTCTCTCTCTTTTTGAAAATACGAAAAGTTTCGTTCTTTCTTCTCCTTTCTTTAAAACCTAAGTGTTGTGAAAAATCAAACCTTTACAAAAAGCTTTAACCTTTCTCCTTGCAAAAGAAAACCTCTTCTGAAAAACTCTTTCTTTTCCTAAACATCCTCTCTGAAACTATGGCAACCTCTTCTGCTGTTGGCTCTAAAGGTAAAGGAAAAACCTTTAACGCTCAAACTGTTGATGTCATGGTCGAGTTCAAGTTTAACCTACAATTCTTGGCTGATAACGGGATTGACATTTTCTCTAACATCCATGCTGCTGGATGGTCAAGCTTCTTTGAAGGTTCTCCGGTAATCTACCCTGCTCTAGTTAGGGAGTTCTGGACAAACCCCATTGTCTCTGCAAGGGAGATTCGCAACAAAGTGCTTGATACTGAAGTAATAGTATCTGAAGCAACCATCTCTAATGCGACTGGGTGCGCTCAATCAGGTATAACTGTTGAAGATAACTGGGAAGAAGAGATTGGTGATGCTTCCACCATCAGAGATTGTTTGTTGAAAAACTCGGGTGACAAACTCATAGCCTCAAAAATGACTGACAAGGCTAGGGTTCTTCACCAAATCTTGAACAAGGCTATCCTTCATAAGGCTGGGTCGAAGGATAATGTTTCAAAGGCTCATCAATTTTGCCTGGTTCATTTGATTCTTGAAAGGCAAATAAACCTTCCCCACCTACTCTTTTCCTTCTTCAAATATGCCATTGAAGGCTCTGGGAAGAATACTGCAATCATCTATGGTGCTCTTCTCTCAAAAATATTCGAGAAGCATATGGTCTACGATGACCTAAAGAACTTGGCTCCAGAAAGAAAGTTCAAATACTACGGAGTTCATGGCATTGAACGTGTGCATCAGCTTGAGTTTAGCAGGCAGAGTTTGGTGATGATGCAGTTGGACTGCCTCAAAAAGTCCAAACTTGAAGGAAAACAAAAAGGAGCTCAGACGTAAGGCTCAGAAGAAGCGTCTGAACAATGTGTCACTGCTGGACGCTCTGCTGAACGAGCTCGTCCAATAGCTAAGACTCCTTCTTCTCGTCCAAAGCTCACCGTCCAACCATCCAAAAAAAGGAAGCTGGTTCTAGCTCCCACTGATGAGGATGAAGAGGACAATCTACCCATCTCCAGGGTAGTTAGAGGGCCAAGATTGGAAACCTCGTCTGCTGCACCTCTGCCTAAACCTTTGTCAACAAGGGCAAGGTCAACTCGAGCAAAGGCGAAAGGTAATACTGAACCTATCTCCAGTTCAGTTATTACTTCTCCTATCGTCCAATCGTCTGAGATAGAAGTGTTAACCTTTGAACCTTCCCTACCACTCTCACCCACTAACCTACCACAAACTCAAACTCTAACCTCACCAAATGAACCCGAAGACTGGTTCACACCCTGGGGAGATCACCCCTTCCAACCTTATGGTGCTCCCTACCCCAGACGGAGCTTTCCCAAAAGCAAATATAGACGCCTCCCTGGAGTAGGCTACAGAAACAAATGTTCAATTTGGGCTGAGGTCAAACGCAAATTTCCTGTTCTATTCTTTAAACACACACCCCCCATTACTGAACCTCACCCCAAAAGCCTTCTTCCATTACCTGAGTATGAATTTGAACAACCCCCCACATCATACACCTTACCCCCTAAACTTGGCTATACCCCATCCCATACACTTCAACTAAACCTCTGCCCTCTGAAACATACACTGCCCATGGACCCTTGGTTACCTGCCTTGAGAAGAAGACGTTTCCTCCAAGGAAAGTCTATCCCAACCTCATCAAGGACAAGGCATTCCAATGGTGCCACTACAATGTAAAGAGGCATGTTGTTCTTCGTCATGAAGACAAGAGAGGTTACAAAACGGAGTATGAAAGAAGGGCAAGGACGTTTGGCTTAAGCAACTTCATCCTTGATCCCGACCTCTCTTTCATTCCAAGCTATCCATCAACTTGGAAGGAGTATTCTGATGTCCGAGACTTTCTTCCTTACTATGCTGTGCGGAAGGAGTGTGACATGACTCGAGAAGCTAAGATTCATCACAACCTTCCAAAGAAATTTTGGTTAAAGTCATCCAACACAAGAGTAGGAGTTGTTCCTCCTCGAGCTTGTCCAAGGCTCCCTATTTTAGATCCCAACACGAATAAGGACCTTCGCAAAAGGCTTGAGTCATGGACGCTGCCTTACAAGAATGCTTTTGATCCCTTGTTTTGGAAGAAACATCGAGATGACTCTGAGGCTTTAGCAAACATTTGGAAGAACGATCCCCGATTCAGATTTGACCCAGATGCTAAGGTCTACTGGGAAAACCACATCTGGAGATGCTCCCAAGAAGCATCATCATCTGGACTATCTTTTGAAGAGAAAGCAGAGATTCGCGTCTACCCAAGATAATATCGAATCCGTCAAGCAGACTACATGATCATAGACGATATCTTTGGGATACCTCTTTATCCTAGAGATGTTTTGCCTATGCCTGCTATCAGATGGAGAGAAGACAAGTATGATGATGTTGAGATCATACTTGAAGTGCTGCCTCCTCCACCCAAACCTGTCGTTGATCCTAATGTTCCTCCTCCTCTTCCTCCCAAGTCGGTTATTCCTGAAGAGACTGGGGACACCGAAATCGTCTATGCGGACCCTTCGTCTGAAACTCAAACTGAGGCAATGGAACAAGTTGCATACTCAGCTCAGTCCAAGTCTCAACCGATCCCTCTCTCAATGGTCCATCCTGTTGATCCATCTCCTTCTCAAGCTTTGAGTGTAATTCCTGATCAAAGAGGTGTGGACGCAACCGGGGCCACAGTTGAGAGTTCCGGCTCGGTTATTCCTCCTGAGTTTCAAGAGTTCGTCCAATGAACCATCGAAGCCAATAATGCGGTGCTCCTTCAGCAAATTGCGGCTACGTTCCAAAATTTTACCCCAAAACCTCCTCCCCCTTCTTAAAATTTTTGTTTTCTTTGTTTTCAAATATACTGACTATGATGTGTTTCTCACTCTTTTGTCTGATGACAAAAAGGGGGAGAAAATGGATTGATTGAATATTTAATATTTAAGGTTGATTGAATATTTAAAGTTAAATGGGGTTAAATAGGTTGATTGAATCTTTAAATGATACATGTGCTTATATCTGTCTTATATGCCTTAAATGTTTAGATGCTTTAAATGATTAGAATGTGTGTCTTAGGGGGAGCCCTTCAGCTCTCTAGGACTCTTTGTTCAATCAAATTAGTATGTTTTGTCATCATCAAAAAGGGGGAGATTATTGGAACCAAAGTGGTTATGGTCCAAATAATCCCTTAAGTTTTGATGTTAACAAAGAGCTAATTTAAGATGAACAAAGATTTGTTATGGACTAACGTTTTATATTAAGTGTGCAGGATAAGAATTAATTGAGTCCAAAGACTGTCCATAGTCCAAAGACTTTATCTCGTCCAACATGTCCAAAGACTTTATCTCATCCAACATTTAGTCTTGGTTTACGACTGGACGGTAATTTATAGAACCTTGAGTCCAAAGACTCTTTCGGTTACCTTTTGTAATAGGTAGTCCAATAAATACTTTTATATTTCAAGCGCGAATATCTTGTAAAAGCATTTGAATTTATTATTCCCTGTAAAAGGCTTATACCCTTGGGACAAAACATTCTTTGTAATATTCGTACAAATGTAAAGAGTAAGCCAGAATGTCTTTATCACTTTAAGAAGTTGACCTCCCTCATTTGGAAAAACAAAAGGCAACTTTCGTTCTACTCAGAGGATATGTCAGCACCACTTTGAGCTATCATCGTGACAGTCTATCCTGCTGATCAGAAACTTTAGAAGCCATCAGACTCAACGGATCAAATGCATTCAATGCTCATCAGAACGGATCCTTTTCCATCCGTTGAAGACTGAAGACTGCTCAAAGAAAAGAGGCTATATATACCTCCATCTTTTGAAAGTGCAAGTGACCGAAAAAAAGAACAACAAGACTGAACTTAAGCAAAAATACAAGTGAAGCAATACTTAGCATTTCAAAATCCTTCAAGAGATACAAGCAAATATTAGCTCAAGAGATAAAAGAGAAAAGCTCAAGCTTGCAAAGCTAGAAAAGCTACTCTGATCCTCACTTTCATATTACTCTCTGTGTAGAGTTGTTTTCAAGAGTCTAAGCTTTAGTTTCGAATTCTCACATTTAGTGAGTTAGTAGAACAAACTCTTTTCAAAACCATAGTTTGGTTGAGCCTGAAGAGGCTTGTCTGTAAAAGAATACTTAGAGAACCTGAAGAGGTTGAGAATACTGCCTGAAGAGGTGTTGAATACTTTGTAACAAAAGGTTTTTGTTATAATGGATAAAACTCTCAAGTAGAGAGGACTGGACGTAGCTCTTTGGTGAAGAGTGAACCAGGATAAAATCTTTGTGTTCTTTTCTCTCCCTTACTCTTACTTTAGTTTATTATCCAACTAACTAACTGGAATTGAATTGCCTTTTATTACACTGTCTTCTTATCTTAGTCAAACTTAGTTAGCGTCCAACTTGGTGTTTGGAAGAGCTCTCTTTGCTTTTAATCGTTTTAGCGTCCAATCTTGCGAAAACCATTATCTGCTTACGAAAAGAATTTAAAATCGCCTAAAACACAATTCAACCCCCCTTCTTGTGTTTCAAATAGGTTCCTTCACGCTTGACTCATTGGACTCAAAAATCAAATAGTACATATACACATTACAAGATTATTAGACACATGCAACAAACGATTCATTCAACAATGTTATGCATGTTCTGATTAGCTCTAATGAACTTAAATCTATCTTTTGGTAAAAGTGTTGTAAATATGGCAGCCCATTGATTATTAGAATGAACAAATTTGATAACAAAACACCTTTTTTAAACATAATCTCTAATAAAACGATGTTTGATTTCTATACGTTTTGCTTTAAAATTTTGTATGGGGTTCTTAGACATATTAATTTTGATACATTACTAGTGTAAAAGTTTTTGACTAAAGGACTATTTAAGTCCCCCGACAATTTTTGAGGTACCACTTTTCATCCCAGAGAAAAAACTAACCGAATAATTCCTGACAATGACAAAAGAGCGATATTTTAGTCCCTCCATTTGTTTCCATTCTGAACACACCATTAGAGTGCTGATGTTTATCGTTAGTATGTCAAGTGCCCAGACAATAGTCCCTACATGCATAATAGATCATGAGAATAATTATGCATTGATCCAATAAAGTCCCCGACTATTATTTAAGTAACCTAATTTAGTCTTTGACAATTTCTATCATGCGACACATTAGTCTATACATTTTACTAGCAACACATCACATGCACAACACCAGATGCACCAACACAAGTTATATGGACGGGTTTAATAAATACCTGGGCACACTGACGATATACATCAGCACTCTAATACTATGTTTAAGATGGAGACAAACGGAGTGACTGGCGTATCCCTCTTTTGTTATTGTTAAGGACTATTTGGTGAATTGTTTTTTCTCAGGGACGAAAAATGGTATTTCAAACATTGTTAGAGACTAAAATGAGCCTTTAGTCAAAGTTTTTTATATTGTTAACGAATCAAATCATTTTATGTACGACTTTAAAGATAATTATTATAAAAATTAAACAATTTTAATAATATGTCAACTCATAATAATCGAACGTATAAAAAATATTTACATTATCTTTACTTGACATTTAATTTGTGAGCAATTTTGGCAGAAACTATCATTTCTGAAAAAAGAAAAAAAAAATGCATGACCTCTTTTCCAAGCCAGGGGGAAGGGAGAGTTAAAAAGTATTTGTGACCGGAACCAGAAATCCAAGTAAAATCTTCTCTCGCCTTCCTTTGGCCTTAAACCCTAAACCCTTTCTCTGTCTGTTTCTCCTCTCCTCCTCAAATGGGAAGCAACCAAGCAGCAGTCTCTTTCCTCTCCAACATCGCCCGTGCCGCATTCGGCCTCGGCGCAGCCGCCACCGCCATCAATTCCTCCCTCTACACCGTAGACGGCGGCCAACGCGCCGTCCTCTTCGACCGTTTCCGCGGCATCCTCGACGACACCGTCGGCGAGGGCACCCACTTCCTCATCCCCTGGGTTCAAAAGCCTTACATCTTCGACATCCGCACCCGCCCCCATACCTTCTCTTCAATCTCCGGCACCAAGGACCTCCAGATGGTTAACCTAACCCTCCGCCTTCTCTCCCGACCCGACACCGACCGCCTCCCAACCATCGTCCAAAACCTCGGTCTCGAGTACGACGAAAAAGTCCTCCCTTCCATCGGAAACGAGGTTCTCAAAGCCGTCGTGGCTCAATTCAACGCCGACCAGCTCCTCACGGAGCGTCCTCAAGTCTCGGCCCTCGTTCGTGAGAGCCTTGTCCGAAGAGCCAAGGATTTCAACATAGTCCTCGACGACGTTGCGATTACGCATTTATCTTACGGGTTTGAGTTTTCAAGGGCAGTTGAGCAGAAACAGGTGGCGCAGCAGGAAGCTGAGAGGTCTAAGTTCGTTGTGATGAAAGCGGAGCAGGAGAGGAGAGCTGCCATTATACGTGCTGAGGGTGAGAGTGATGCTGCGAAGCTGATTTCCGATGCTACCGCGACTGCTGGTATGGGTTTGATTGAGCTGAGGAGGATTGAGGCTTCGAGGGAAGTGGCGGCCACGTTGGCGAAGTCCCCTAATGTGTCTTACCTTCCTGGTGGACAGAACTTGCTTATGGCGCTTAATCCTTCGCGTTGATGATGGTAATTAGGTTATTTCGTTTTCTCATTGTTACATTTGAGGACAGAACTTGATTTTGTGTTTCTTTTGGTTACTACATTCTTGAGCTTGCTTTAATGTTAAATATATTTGTTTGTCTTACTTGTTTCAAGGGCTGATACCATGATTTTAAATTGTGATCTGCAACCACAAATGTGGCTTTGATGTTGCGGTTTTGGTAGTCTTTGCAACCACAATTGTGACCGCAATTGTGCACACATGGACTGCATTTTCCTGCAATTCTTGGCAATTGCGCGGTGCGTTTGGTTTAGAAAACGATTTCTATTTTCATTTTCTTTTTTCATTAATAATAGCAAAAATGTCACTTTGTTTTCGGTCTATTTAACAATTTTGTTGTTTCAACTTCCTGTATAATTCTTTGAAAACAGGAAACTAAATGAAAACAAGGTGGTATTTTTGCAATTATTAATAAGAAAAGAAAACGTTTTCTAAACCAAAGGCTTGCTGTATAAATCTTTGAAAACATGAAATAAAATCATGGCCGATACTGTATCACAATATAAATGGATAGAAAATGCTTGAATAGGAAAACCTTATGTTGAGAATTGTCGATTGGTGTTCTAATGGAATTAAGGATTTTATGTTAGTTGTTAGTGGATACAATTACAAATGCTTGGTTCGTTTGATGGTAGTCATGTACATCAATAGATTATATTCGAAGCTGTTGCACAAAAGTGTGGCTGGACGCTTTGAGGCTCGGGTTGGCTGATAAGTTGTGAATGGCTTACCAATAATGTATTAGTTCAGACATTTACAAGTAAAGGTAGGAGAAAAGCAGTCCTGTTACAAGAAAAGTTATGGAAATGGAATGAATTTAGGGCTATTATTGTTGGCGATTTTTGAGGCAGGCTAAACAGATTAGCTTAATTTTCCATTACCTGTAATATCTTCACTGCTCTTGTAAGAGCTGGGCTGGTAGTGTAAGCATTGCAGTTATGCAGTTATGCTAGTTAAATTGTATTCCAATTCCAGTCTTCTGGCTCAACTTTATGCTTTCTACTTCCTAGTTGAGCTTAAAATGAGGAATATGCCTTGCAATTAGGCCAGAATATTGATTTTCTTTTAATGTTACATAGTTGGGATAATTAAATCTTATGCTTCTGGTAGCTAATTTTTTTTAAAGACGTTTTAGCATTTTTATGGCACGTTTTTAGCTTTCCCATATAGGGCCAGGAAATTTACTTCTCTGTTGTTCATGTGTCCAATAGAGGTAGGTTGGATAGGTTGGTGGTAATAGAGGGGAATTTCTTATAAATATGTGCTGCTTTATGCATTGGAGGTAATACCTTTGATCGATTTAAATTAGTAGGAAGAGCTTGCTTAGTTGTCCTTTGAATTTTTTTTTTTTGGTTTGATTGATAGAGAATTCAGTAAGAGAGAAGACAGGTACAAAGATTTGTGATCAGAAATCCTCCTAAAGCAGGGGGGGATCAAAAGAGAAGGGCATCAGCTATAAGAACCAAACATGACCCTTTGCACCAAACTGAACTGAAGCCTCCCGAGAATAAGGAAACAAGTCTGGCTCATAAGAGTGTCACTGCGCTCTAAATGTGAATCAAACACCCGCTAAAAGAGCACACTTCCAATTGACCTTATTCTTGCTTTTACTCCCCAAAACCTTGGAAGAAGGTGATTAGAGGAAAAAGGCCTTCAAATTTAGTGGACATATCCAATAGTCCAAACAATTCACTTCACTTCACTTCACTTCTTCAAAGCTACTACACTGTGCAAGAAGAGATAACTATTTGTTTCTGCGCACTTGGGGACATAAAAAATGTCATGGGGAAGGGCTTTACAAGGCCTATGCACCTGCAACATATCATTAGTGTAAATCCTATGAAGTATCACAGGGCAAACAAAAACCTTGACGTTAGCGGGAACTTTAGCCTTTCAAAACATAGCTATGACAGCTGAATTGTGCATAAACATTGGCACACTCGTGCATACACTGCCACACCTGCACCCACTTGCACACTCGGTTACCCACACACATCTGAACCCCAGCCTGTGTCTATTTTCACTTTTTTAATTTATAGTATCTTTGCGAGTTTGGTTAAAGTAGCTGTCATGTGAAGTCAAGTCTAGGAGTTAAGACTAGCACACCATTTTTCTTATGATATAATACATAGATGATTATAAAAAATATACTAGATGCATGGGCTAATTCTGTTTACTCGTTGGTATTAAGTTATTTTGGTGTTATATGTTAGGGGATAAACTTCCTGCGCTGTGTGCCATTTCCACTTTAAATTATTGGCATTAATTAGCTGCTACTTTTGGGACTAATCCTTCCCTCTTCTGCCCTCTCTAGAATAAAAGAAAAAAGGAAAAAGAAAAAACTGTAAAATTTAGAAGCTGTTGTTTTTAGATTTTGATAAACATGTTCCTCTAGCACCTCATCAGGACGCAAAATATTAAGGCCCGTTGAGGTCTTTTAATGTTCACCAGTCTTGACCTTAAAGTATTTTACCTTTGCCAAAACTCCTAACACACTTCTTTCTTCATTTCAGGTCTCAATGATATGGTGTCATGGCTTGCTTGGATCATTGTCTTGAGGTTCTCCTTTGCTGAAAAGAAGTTTTTTATTTTTAAATATTTTTTCTAATTTTTTTCAACCTTTGTAGACCCTACATCATCTGAGCACAATTTCGTAATGCTTTTGAAGAGAAAAAAAGTTACAAATGAATTTGGACCTTCATGTTGATGATAAATGGGTACTTTTAGTTTCAGAATAATAACCATATGCGAAGTATGTAAGGTAGGATGAAATTCAAAACTTGATTGTATGCTTAATGCAGGTAGGATGAAATTCAAAAACTTGATTGTATGCTTAATGCAGGTGGTTTATCATCAATTTACCCCAATTGTGTCAATGTATATGTAGTATTATTGCATATACAGCGCTTTTGGTTCAGTTTTGTATATCAGTTCGGTTATATGAATTAAATGACACTACTTAATAAGCCCCGTTATTTGCAAAAGGCAAGATAATCACTATGCCACCAATGCACCAGCGGGGGATCAATCAGATGATTTTTTTTTTACAGAAATACGATTATCAGACGAGTTAGTAGTAATGTTGGTGGGGTGGAAAGCATAGGTGGAGCTAGCTGGAAGTAAGTGTGGAAACTAAAAATTCCTGAAAAGATCAAGGTTCTAGTGTGGCTTTTGCCCCATAATGTGGTTCCAACCAACTCTCTTACAAGGAATAGACACCTGATTTTGCTGGCAACGTGTTCACGGTGCAGGGGGGCTGATGAAGATATCCTTCACTGCTTTAGAGACTGTGTGCAGCCTAGGCAGATTTGGATGCAGTTTGGTTTTGACAGTGGGGGAGTTTTCTGGCAGCAGGGAATTCTTGGCTCTTGAGTAATCTCAATTCTGGAAACTCGGGTGGCAACAATCCAGTTTTGTTCGCGTGCATATTATGGTGGATTTGGCGTGCAAGAAATGAGGAGGTGATGAATAATAACAAAATCCCACTTTTGAGTTTTATTCATTGCATCCAATCCTTAGTTCATATCTGTCATAGTGTTCTATTTTCCTTTCACGAGGTTCAGGAGAAGGAGCAAAGATGGATTCATTGAGTTGCTCCAGAAGTGGGTTTTTAAAAGCTCAATGTGGACGACAGTAGCCTGGGCAATCCAGGTGCTTATGGTTTTGGAGGTGCTATTCGCGATCACCTTGGTCAATGGAGTGTGGGTTTATCTGGCTCCCTGGTAATATGTACTAACTTGATAGCTGAGCTTCAAGCCATAAAGCATGGTTTGAAGCTGTGTTGGAAAAAAGAGGAATTAGACAGTTGATCTGCGAATCGAATTCGTTGGAGATCATTGAGTTGATTAGAACAGCAGAGCTCGAATTCCATTCTTATGCTTGGATCTTAAATGACATTAGACATATGGTGAGGCAAGATTGGCAAGTAGAGGTTGCTCATGTCCTTAGAGAAGGAAACCAAGTGGCAGATTTCTTGGCTAAGATTAGGGGTGGCAAAAGGATCCATTTGTTCACCATCCATCCAATCCATTCAAAGCTAAACTTATCACATCCATTCATTATTTAAAAAAAAAAAAATTAATGGACCGCATCCAATCCATCCATTTATTTTAAGAATGAGTAAACCCCCAATTTGGTTCCTGAATTTATAAGGTCATATCAACTTAGTCCTTGATATTTTGGAAATTCGAAAAACATCCCTAAAATTGTCAAAAGTTAATTAATCCAGTCCCTCCGGCAGGGACCAACTTTATACAAACCTTACAATTTCATGGACTAAATTGCCACAAGGATCAAATTGATACGACCTAAAAAGATATTATCAGAATTTGAAACATCCAAATGCATCATTCAATGCTTCTTAATGCTAAAAAAATCCAGTCATAAATGAAACATATTTCTCTAATAAAATAACACACACACACACACATATGAGGCGACTCAAGTGAGAAGAATGTGTTATGGTGAGAGATGTGAGGAGTAAATCTAAACCTTTGGATCATATATGAATTGTCAATATTAGAACATAAAGTCATGTGACATTTTTAAGTGGACACATGACCACCAACTCACTTCTAATCCTCACCAGCCATATATAGTTTAATGGCCCAAATTTGTTCCTCTCATCTCACAACAACATATTTCTTTCACTTGAGTCGCTCACACACACACACATACACACACACACACACACGCTTCTCTCACTTGAGTCGCTCACACGCTCACACACACGCGCGCGCATCCAAAGTGTCCCTCTTGCCTTCACCTCTGATTATCATTGTAACAATTCTTTATACTATCAACCAATTAAGAATTGTCACATCATTAAAATAGTTAACTCTTATAATAACCACTTTAAAAGTCACATATAAGATGTTTTCTAATTGATTGATAGTATAAAATTTTTATACCAACAATGTATCACTCTAAGTTTAATGTGTTACATTATTGCGATTATGATGGTTTACACTCACGTATGTTAATGTGCTTTGGGTTTACTTTTCCGTTTGGAATCTTCCTAACGGCAAATCAAACACACTACTCTCTATTAGCGTTAATAGGCCATCTACAAGGGCAACCAAAACTCTATTTGGGAGTAAGGTAAAGTTGGAGTTGTAGCCTCCACAAAACAATGATATTACTATGAAATATAACGTAAGTTGGAAAGCAGTAAATGCTAGGGTTGGACATGGGCCTGGCTCAAACCGACCGACCCAAATCAAAAAATCCGGGTTAGTTCGGGTCAATGGTTCAATGTAGGTTTTATACTGCAAAATCTGATCAGTTCCCTTCAGCTACCGAGTTAGAGAAAATGACACCTGTGTAGCCAGATCCGACCCGAACCTATGAAGCAATTGGAAAGTCATCTTGTTCACCTTAGTCTAACATATTCCCTGGTTCAGTCTGTATTATTATTTGGAAACAAATAAAATAGAAAGAAAGAGCGTTACGTGTGTGTACTGGTTGCCATTGAACTCGAAGGAGTGGAAATGCTTCTTCCTGCCTCTTCCTTTTCCGAAACCCTAACGGGATCGACAATGGACTTGGCATCCTCCACTGCATGTAGTGCTTCCTCTTTTTCTTCATCTTCTTCTTCGTCTTATAGAAAGTTAATCCACATCCTCTTGCGCAATTGCATGGATTGGGGACAAGGTTGCATCACTTCGTCATCTTCATCGTCGTTGGTGGCCACCTGAGTGAACCGACGATTCATCTTTTCCTTCGATCAATGCTACAAACGCAACACAACACACCAACTTACTCTCAGTTTTTCCCCTAAGATCGTGGCTTGTTGTTTCCTATGTTAGGGGTGTTCATTGGTTCGGATTGACCCGATGAACCCGAAGATCCAAACCGAACCAATTAAATTGGTTCATTTTTTTTTTTTGGTGTTCGGATCCGATCCGATCCGAATCGAACCGAACCAAACCAAACCCGATGATAATCAGTTCGGATCTTAGGTTCAAGGATTTTGGAATCGAACCGATTACTATACTCTAATATTTTAATATTTAAGTATTTTGATATTTACTATATCTCGATATATATATATTTTAATTTTTTAATATTTAGTATATCTTAATGGGAGGGGATCAAGTTACTCCAAGAGTAACTTGATAATGTTACTCCCCATCTGAACCCATTATTTTATCATAATCCAACGATTTAGATTAATTCATTAACACTCTCATGTGACATTCTTCCAACATTGTCAGTGCCTTCTTCTCCCTTCTCTCCTTCGCGTTTCTTCCATTCTTTCTAATTTTCTCCATTGCGTTCCTTCTAGGGGTGGCGAAAGGATTCATTTGTCCACCATCCATTTGGTCAATCCAAAGCTAAATCCATCCATTACAAAAAAAAAAAAAAAAAAATTAAGGACTGGATCCAGTCCTTCTATTTATTTAAAGGATGGTTAGTAATTAATCCTCTATTTTTCTAAATCCATTGGATCAACAAGAAAAAAAATTGGTGGATTCTTTTTAATTTTTTCATAAACACAAACAGTCGGCCCTGCCGTCAAACACCTCATTGCCAATCGGCTACCCCGACTGCCTGACTGGCCGTCGATTGACAGTCCAATTGCACGTCGGCTGCCCGCCCCGCCCGATCGACGAAAATTCGACAGTCTGGTGGGTGGTCGGTAGACGTTTGGGCGGGTGAGCGACTTGGGATGGCAATGGATAGGGCATGGGTAGGGTACTATAATAGTCATCCCCATACTTGCGTTTTAAAAAAGTACCCGTACCCGTCCCCATACCTACGTGGGTAGCAAACTTGATATCCGTACCCTCATCCGCTGGGTACATAAGTACCCGTACCCTCACCCATTACCCGCACTTTAGTATAAGAAATTTGTGGATTTTGAAAATAAGAAATATGGTATACCCAAATTTTTTGATTGATATAATTTTCATATTATTCACTTTAAACAATAAAATGACTTATTTTTGTATTACATTCCACATAGTAAATGTCCTGCATACCAAACTAAAAATGCAATCCGTAGATTTAATAATCAATTTGTGAACATGAAATGTATGAAATGCAAAGGTTCAAATACAAAACGTCAAATAATCAATCTCCAAAACATTAATTAAATATTACAATAAAAAATGACACATTAAATTAAAAGTGTTAGTAAAAAAACAAGGAGTGCTATTGAATTGCAAAAAAAAAAAAAACAATATTAATGCCTCCTTTTTATTTCATTTGCCAACGCTTGATGATTATTATTATTATTAGATTTGTTCACAAGACAGAGAAAAACACGACGAGATTATTATAAATATTAAGATACTAAATAGAGAAGGAAAACATAGCAACCCAGGCATTTCCATAAGAGATGATTTGATCATATTAATCAAGAAGTAACATACAAAGTATAGGTGACAATGAAGCTAGCTAAGTGGAACTGACGATGAAGCTCTAGTTTTTTTTTTTAATTTTTTTAATGTAATATATTATAATTAAGGCATGATGAAGTAACATACAAAGTATAGACGACGATGAAGCTAGCTAAGTGGAATTGACGAGAAGCTTTTGAATTGGCAATGAAGCTCAAGTTTTTTTTTAAATTTTTTTTAATGTAATATAATATAATTATGTATATAGAAAGTAAATATATATAGTGCGGGTATAGGGTGGGGTGGGGTACTAGAGTACCCGTACCCGTACCCGCACCCATCCCCATTAATTTTTGCGGGTAATTACCCGCATCCATACCCATTAAGCGGTTAATTACCCTACCCATCATGGGTTATTTTTGTGGGTACCCATTGTTATCCCTACGGGCGGCGTGTGATAGGGCGGCCGGTCGACCGGTCAACCCATCACTCAACCAATCAACCTAAAAAATCAATTTTAAAAGAACATTGTTATAAAAAAAACAGAAAAGATATTATCAAATATTGAAACATCCAAATGCGTCATTCATTCTTCTTAATGCTAAAAAAATTCAGTCATAAATGAAATATATTTCTCTAATAAAATAACACTCACTCACACACACACACACACACACATATATATGGCGACTCAAGTAAGAAAAATGTGTTATTGTGAAAGACGAGAGGAATAAATCCGAACCTTTGGATCATATATGAATGGTCAATATTAGAACATAAAGTAGAGTCATGTGACTTTTTTAAATGATCACATGACTACCAACCAACTTCTAATCCTGACCATCCATATATATTTTAATGACCCAGATTTGTTCATCTCATCTCACAATAACACACTTCTCTCACTTGAGTCATCCCCTATATATATATATATATATATATATATATATATATATATATATATATATATATACCATTGGGGGACGAGTAAATACCCAATTTGGTCCCTGAAATTATAGGGTCGTATCAACTTAGTCCCCCACATTATCAATATTCCAAAATAATCCTTGGAATTTCAAAATGTAGCAAATGCATCCCCGACATTATTCACTTAGTTTCAAATGCATCCCTGACATTACCAACTTAATGTCATTATAGTCCATGCAAATATCAACGGAGGGACGAATCTGATTAACTTTCTGCAATTTCAAGGATCATTTTGGAATATTGATAATGTGAGGGACTAAGTTGATACGATCCTACAATTTCAGGGACCAAATTGGATATTTACTCATTGGGGGACCGTGGCATCCAAAGGGTCCCCCTTGCCTCAGCCTCTGACTGTCAGTTTAAAGATTCTGTATACTATCAACCAATTAAGAATTTTCACATCATTAAAAATGGTTAACTCTTATAATAACCACCTTAAAAGTCACATATAAGATGTTTTGTGATTGATTGATAGTATAAAAATTTAATACTGACGGTGTATCGAAATTAAACTCTAAGTCAAATGTGTTACATCATTGCGATTATGATGGTTTACACTAGTACATGTTAGTGTGTATTTGGTTTCCCGTTCTGTTTGGAACCTTCCCAACGGCAAATCAAACACACTATTTTCTATTAGCGTTAACATTTGCAAGTGCAACCAAAACTCTATTTGGGAGTAAGGTAAAAGTTGGAGTTGTATCCTCCACAAAACAATGATATTATTACAGAATATAATGCAAGTTGGAAAGTAGTAAATGCTGGGGTTGGACAGGGGCCCGAGTCAACCCGATGACCTGACCGACTCGAAATGAAAAATTCGTGTTGGTTCTGGTCATCGGTTCGATTTAGGTTTTATACTGCAAAATTTGATCAATTCGGTTCAGCTACCGGGTTAGAGAAAATGAAACCGTGTCACCTGATCCGTCCCGAACCCATGAAGCAATTGGAAAGTCATCTTGTTCACCTTGGTCTATCATATTCCCTGGTTCACTTTGTATTATTATTTGGAAACAAATAAAATAGAAAGAAAGAGCGTTACGTGTCTGTATTGGTTGCCATCGAACTCGAAGGAGTGGAAATACTTCTTCCTGCCTCTTCCTTTTTCGGCACCCTAACGGAATCGACAATGGGCTTGGCATCCTCCACTGCAAGTAGTGCTTCCTTTTTTTCTTCATCTTCTTCGTCTTCTAGAAACTTCATCCACACCCTCTTGCGCAATTGCATGGATCGGGGACGAGGTTGCATCGCTCTATCGTCTTCATTATCGTTGGTGGCCACCTGAGTGAACCGACGATTCACCGTTTCCTTCGGTCAATGCTACAAACGCAACACAACACAACAACTTACTCTCAGTTTCTTTCCTAAGACCGTGGTTTGCTGCTTCCTGTGATTAGGGGTGTTCATTGGTTCGGATCGATTCGATGAACCCGAAGATCCGAATCGAACCAATTAAATTGGTCCATATTTTTTTAGTGTTCAGATCCAATCCGAATTGAATCGAACCAAACTCGATGATAATTGGTTCGGTTCTCAGGTTCAAGGATTTTGGAACCGAACCGATTACTATATTCTAATAATTTTAATAATATTTTAATATTTAAGTATTTTGATATTTACTATATCTTGAGATATATATATATATATATATATGTATATTTTTAATTTTTAATATATTTTAATGGGAGGGGATCAAGTTACTCCAAGAGTAACTTGATAATGTTACTCCCCATCTGAACCCTTTATTTTATCATAATCCAACGATTTAGATTAATTCATTAACACTCTCACATGACATTCTTCCAACATTGTTAATGCCTTCTTCTCCCTATTTTTTCCCTCTGCGTTTCTTCCTTTCTTTTTCCTAATTTTCTCCATTGCGTTCCTTCTAGGGGTGGAAAAAGAATCCATTTGTCCACCATCCATTCAGTCCAAGCAAAGCTAAATCCATCCATTACAAAAAAAATATATTAATGGACTGGATGCAATCCATCCATTCATTTTAAGGATGGTTAGTAATCCATCCACTATTTTTCTAATCCATTGGTTCAACAAAAAAAAAATTAGCTGATTTTTGAATCCACTGCAAAATCTTTTTTTTTTTTTAAAATATTTTTTCACAAGCAAAAACAGTCGGCCCTGTCGTTGAACACCTACCGCCGATCGGCCGCCGACCGACAATCGACCGGCCCTCGATTGCACGTCATCCGACCAGCCTTTCGTGCGACCGGTCGACCGACCGATCGACGACTGGTCGACGGTTGGATGGGCGAGCGATCGACGTGCGATCGGGCGGCCGGTTGGACGGTCGGTCGACGGGTGGTCCGGCGGCCGGTCAACCCATCACTCAGCCAATCAACCTAAAAAATAAATTTTGAAAGAACATTGTTATAAAAAAAAACTAAAAAGATATTGTCAAATATTGATACATCCAAATGCATCATCCAATTCTTCTTAATGCTAAAAAAATCCAGGGATAAATGAAACATATTTCTCTAATAATATAACACACACACGCATATATATATGGGGTGGCTCAAGTGAGAAGAATGTGTTATTGTGAGAGATGAAAGGAGTAAATCTGAACCTTTGGATTATATATAAATGGTCAATATTAGAACATAAAGTCATATGACATTTTTAAGTGATCACATGACCACCAACCAACTTCTAATCCTGACCGTCCATATATAGTTTAATAGCCCAGATTTGTTTCTCTCATCTCACAATAACACACTTCTCTCACTTGATTCGCCCCATATATATATATATATATATGAGCAGGGGTTGGGGGACCGTGGCATTTAAAGGGTACCCCTTGCATCCACCTTTGACTGTCTGCGTAAAGATTCTTTATACTATCAACCAATTATGAATTGTCACATCATTAAAAATAATTAACTCCTATAATAACCACCTTAAAAGTCACACAGAGTGATTAATTGATAGTATAAAATTTTTATACTGACAGTGTATCAAAGTTAAACTAAATCTAATGTATTACATTATTGCGATTATGATGGTTTACACTAACGCATGTTGGTGTGCGTTTGGTTTCCCGTTCCGTTTGGAACCTTCCTAATGGCAAATCAAACAAACTATTTTCTATTAGCGTTAATAGGCCATTTGCAAGTGCAACCAAAACTCTATTTGGGAGTAAGATAAAGTTGGAGTTGTAGCCTCCACACAACAATGATATTACTACAAAAATATAATGTAAGTTGGAAAATAGTAAAGGATAGGGTTGGACATGGGCCCGGGTCAACCCAACGATCCGAACTGAAAAATATGGGTTGGTTCGGGTCATCGGTTCAATTTAGGTTTTATTCTGCAAAATCTCATCACTTCGGTTCAGCTACCTGGTTAGATAAAATGAAACCTGTGTAAACTGATCCGACCCGAACCCATGAAGCAACTGGATCTTGTTTACCTTGGTCTAACATATTCCCTCGTATAGTCTGTATTATTATTTGGAAACAAATAAAATAGAAAGAAAGAGCGTTACATGTGTGTATTAGTTGACATTGAACTCGAAGGAGTGGAAATGCTTCTTCCTGCCTCTTCCTTTTCCGGAACCCTAACGGAATCGATAACGGGCTTGGCGTCCTCCACTGCAAGTACTGCTTCCTTTTTTTCTTCATCTTCTTCTTCGTCTTCTAGAAGCTTCATCCACATCCTCTTGCGCAATTGCATGGATTGGGGACGAGGTTGCATCACTTTGTCATCTTTATCATCGTTGGTGGCCACCTGAGTGAACCGACGATTCACCATTTCCTTCGATCAATCCTACAAACTTTTTTGCTAGTCATGCGTTTTCGCTGAAGCTATTATTAATAGCTTTTACGTCTCAAAATCGTTTCGAAGGCAAACAGACTATTACTCTTAGTTTCTTTCCTAAGATCGTGGTTTGCTGCTTCCTGTGATTAGGGGTGTTCATTGATTCGGATCGACTCGAGGAACTCGAAGATCCGAATCTAACCAATTAAATTGGTTCATATTTTTTTGATGTTTGGATCCGATCCGATCCGAATCGAACCAAACCAAACCCGATGATAATCGGTTCGATTCTCGGGTTCAAGGATTTTGGAACCGAACCGATTACTATATTCTAATATTTTTAATAATATTTTAATATTTAAGTATTCTGATATTCACTATATCTCGATATATATATATATATATATATATATATATATATATATATATATATATATATATATATATATATATATGTACGTATATTTTAATTTTTTAATATTTAATATATTTTAATGGGAGGGGACCAAGAGTAACTTGATAATGTTACTCCCCATCTGAACCCTCTATTTTATCATAATCCAACGATTTAGATTAATTGGTTAACAATCTCACATGACATTCTTCCAACATAGTCAGTGCCTTCTTCTCTCTATTTTTCTCCTCTGTGTTTCTTCCCTTTTTTCCCCTAATTTTCTCCACAGTGTTCCTTAAGATGGGGTCAAAGGGCCAACGTGAGTTATTCATTTGGGAGAACCCTCCTCCTTGTCTCTCCCATTTTCTTTTTGCTTTTCTTTTCTGTTTCTGATGCTCTCAAACCTTAACCTTCTCTTTATGATACCATAAAAGCACAACAAGAAAAGATTCATTTTAAACTTAAACACGTGAGCAATTATAGCAACTCAAAACACCACATCAGAGTTCCGCCTGGAAGCCATGGCGCAGAATACTATACTCATATTCAAACGCCCCACTGGCCGTGATACAAACACTATAGAAGACTCAACGACACCTCTAAGGTCGCTCTCTACTCGAGAAGCACCAACGTCATCCATTTTGCGGAAGATGGATCCCACCTCGATTCAGTATCATCTGCTTCAACGCTCTCGTCAGCCAACCAGCACCTCCGTCTTCGGATCACAACCCAAACAAAACATATGGAAAACACAGGAAAAACATGCACAAGAGGTAAAAAGCTCTACAACTATCATGCTTAGGAAACACATAGAACACAACATATTAACACGCACAACCACCAAATACAACCATCTCTCGAGATCACCACAACAGCCAACCTCAGAACCACACCAACTAGGGATCGCCAATTACTTTACATGCACAACTGAGTCTACATGATTGACCAATTCTAAAACATGCATTTTTAGCGATGGGAATTCAACGGTCAACCTCCAATTGTGAGGAATGACAAACCAGTCTCCAACTGTGAGAGTGGCCATTCGCCAAAGTAAGAATGTCGCCTCCAACTATGAGGACTTCGAGTCGATCGTTCTAGTAACCGCTTCCTGAGTTCCCAAGATAGTGCGACAGTGGTTTATCCAACTGCGAGGAGCACTACATCCCCGAGCCCCTCCAACTGTGAGAAGACCCGAGCAGTTCTCCAATTGTGAGAAAGCACTTGCGTCCCTCCAACTGTGAGTTCAGCTATCTTGGCCACTCCGGATTCAACCATCATCCGCAAATTCAACAAAGATCAGAACGTTCACAATCACATCAAAAGATCATAACAGACAACATGTCTTCATTACAGGCATATCAGAACATCAAGTAGCCATGTTATCACAACAGGCATACTAGGCCTTCTCACTTAGCATGTTATCAATTACAGAATGTAGGCATATATCCTCGATCAACAAATATCATAGATTATCCTATCGACGATAAACTTATAATGCCTAATCCTTAGATTGGTACCACTCCTCGGTAGTCACCAATGTAAGTTAGGTGTTGTCGGTTACTCAACCGCTAGTAGGGTTTGAGGAGCCCTACACATGTTAACAGTTATATCCTATGCCCATTTCCCCAAGAATTAAGGTTCCTTCCTCCTCACCTGGTGATTCGTCCCACTACGCTCCTATACCAATGAACAACCTTGACTCTCGATCTCACAAACGCGATGAACACAACAACGATCACTACGAGCTCACCCCCACCACCACTTTCTCTCAGCTCTCCTTCCCTCTCAACCACCTTCACAACCGCGGTTCTCTCTGCAAAGACGAGAACCACCACATCCACGAACTTTGCCCTAACCACGGGAACAACATGCAAGCATTATTGTTAACCCTAGGGCAATTTAAAACCAAGAAAGATTCGAGGGAAAGCTCAAAGAACACGGAGAATGTAAAGGTCGATGTGTTATAGATTTGAGATTACCTTCTAGGAATTGAGAAAATGATCGGTAGAACTTGAAGATATCGAAGTCCCGATCATAACGGTGTGGTTGGAATCGGAATCCCATGCCTCGATCTTTCTCTACCTTCACTTCCTTTCTCTAGAACTCTTGAGCCTCTCTGTCTAGCTCTCTGGATAGCAGAGGAACTTATGGACAACACTGAAGAAGAATGCATGAGGTCAATACTTGAGAGGAAAATGCAATAACAACCCACTAGGCGCAGACGTACAAGAACATTAATATATCAGAATCGTGAAGAAGGACATAATTGATTGTTCAATGACTACTTCTTTGAAAATCCGATATACAGGAGGCTCAATTCTAGCGAAGGTTCTGAATGCGAAGGCACATGTTCCTTCGAATTGTAGCTGCGCTTAGAAATCATGATGAGCATTTCCAAATGAGGGCTAATGCAACTGGTAGAATGAGTCTTTCACCGTTGCAGAAATGCACCATTGTTATCCGTATTTTGGCATATGGATCACCTGCTGATAATGTTGATGACTATGTGCTAATTGCCGAGAGCACTGCAGTGGAATGCTTAAAGAGATTTGTAAGGGGTGTGAATGAGGTTTTTGGGGTTGAGTACTTGAGAAGGCCAAACAACAATGATTGCATGCATTGGGAATGGGAGCATTGTCCAGTAGCGTGGAAAGACCAGTTTTCTCGAGGCAATCATGTCAACCCAACAATCATGCTTGAAGCAGTGGCATCACAAGACTTATGGATTTGACATGCATTTTTTGGCATTGTCGGTTCGAACAGTGACATTAATGTGTTAAACTAATCTAATGTGTTTAATGATGTTTTGGAAGGACAAGCTTTGGTGGTGCAATATACAGTGAATAGAACCCAATATAACTTGGGGGGTACTATATAGCAGATGGTATTTATACCAAGTGGGCTACATTTGTCAAGACCATCCCAATGCCGCAAGGAGAAAAGAGAAAGTTATTCGCCCAATGATAAGAATAAGCAAGAAAGGATGTGGAGTGAGCGTTTAGAGTGCTACAATCTCGATTTGCGATTATACGTGGCCCGTCGCGTGTCTGGCACATGGATACAGTCAAACGTATAATATATGCATGCATCATATTGCATAACATGATCGTTAAAGACGAATGACACACATATGATAGTAATTTTGATTATTCTTATGATCACATAGACAAAGACATTGCAACAACTGAAGTATCTAGTGGTGCTCATACCGATTTTGCAACATACCTACAAAGGAAAACACTTCTTCGTCAAAAAGAAAGTCCATCGACAACTTCAAACAAACTTGGTGGAACATATTTGGGAACGTTTCGGACGTGAGAGTAATGAAAATAAAATTTTATGCTTAATTATATTATGTTATGTATTTCTCGTCACTTTTAACTTATTGTGATAAAAATAATAATAGTTTGAATAAATTTTCTATATTTTTTATTCATCTTTATTTTTTTATGTATTTATTGTTTAAAAAAATTGAATTAATATTGTACATTAAAATAAAAATAAATGTAAATATAAAAAATGGGTCAATTGTGGGACCTATTTCAAGTTTTCAAGGGTTGCACCATTTGAAATGGGTTACACTGATTTGAAATGTGGGTGAGTTGCTTAAATGTGATGTGGCATACTGGGGTCCACTTAAGAACCCAAAGTGAGGAGCATGAATGAAGATGCTCTAAGGAATCGGGACAAGAGTTAACAAGTAAGTAGTCATTCCATGCGCGCAAGATGAACGATCCAGATTGCTTAATCTTTAAGGTGCATGGGTGCACCACTTTTAGCAAGCTGCACCATAGAAGCCACTTAGTGGCACCATATAAGTCATATTAACTCAAAGTTTTTTTTTATCATTTTATTTAAATTTATCTATAAAATATATTACTAAATAATAAGACTACATTAAAAAAAAAAGTGTACAAAATTATGAAGTTAAATCTCCAATTTGGTCCCCGAAATTGTAAGGTTATATCAATTTGGTCTCCGTGCGAATTTGGTCCCTGAAAATTGTAAGGTTGTATCAACTTAGTCCCTGACGGAGGGACTAGATTGATTAACTTTTGACAACTTCAGAGATATTTTTGGAATTTCGAAAATCTCAGGGATCAAGTTGATACAACCTTACAATTTCAGGAACCAAATTGGGGATTTACTCAAGTTTAAAGGTTTATGTCAACTAATCATAAATTTTTATATCATTAAAAATGTTTGACTCTTATCATAACTACTTTAAAAGCCATACATATGTGAATTTGCGATTGATTGAAAATATAGAAAACTTTACTTATCAAAATTAAGGATAAAGCTCCTCTAAAGTGAGCTTGGGTGTAAAGTGAGAAAATAAGGATATTGTTGTCATTGTGTGAAATTTGGTGCTTAGCCATTTGCTCAGCTAACTAGCCGATGGGTCAGCTAATCAGTCGATTCCTCATCTATCTCGCACAATTGATTCCCCTTTTGTGTTCAAGCGATACGCTGAGAAAGGGACTCTATCTCTCAGCTACGGCTTCCTAGACTACTCCAAAGAGCGTCGAGTGTAGGAGGTGGAACTAGAAAGCTAAGGTTGCATGAAAGCGATAAAGGAAAACGATAAATAAAGTAGAAATAAATGTGTTTGATTGAGTGTGTCTACATATGAATAATACAACAAATATTTATAGGCCTAACACTACCCCTATCAACCACTTTGTCACAATTGATAATGGCTAATAACAGTAACTACCCACTAACTTCATGGTTGTAGTCATGAATAACTACCCATTAATTCAAAAGTCTAACACTGCTATTATCATCCACTTTTTCACAATCGATAATGGCCAACAACAGTAACTACCCACTAACTCCATGGTTGTAGTCATGAATAACTACCCATGAATTCAACAAAAAATTTCCCACGTTCCTATTACAAGAATTTTTTGGGGTTAACACTTTGCCCCTACATCTTTTAGATGATGATGATAAGCGGAAGGTGAGAGACGCATTATGCTAGCTGAATCAAATTGTGACTTTTGATGCTGTATTAATATCTATATATAATAGCTTGAATCTCTTGAAACTACTAGGTTTATAGATTGTAGACTCATGATGTTTGAATGACACTGCTAAATGCCCCCAACTTTAGCTTATTCAGTTGATCCAGAAAATTTTGACCTTCTAAAGACATCGAATTTTCATATAATATACTCGCCTTGGCTGTCTGGCACATCTAAATGGCCCCTCATCCTATCTTGTCTGGTTAATCTTGGAAACTTTAACCTCGTAAAGACATCAGATTCACAGATAGCAGTCTATGTTGCCGAATTGGCATAGCCAAATGTCCTCCATTTTGTCTTTGTTCAGCTGTTGTTCCCTTGACTTTCCATTGCTTGCGTATCAGGTCTTTCCATTTACCCTTTGATATAGGAAATGGTAATCCGAACACCAAAATCATGTTAGTGATGTATCAGTTGTCATCTCAAGTACACCCTTATCAGCTAATTTGGACTCTCCACCCTTCAAATAATTTTGGACATCATTCCCCTCAAGATCTCGGCTGCCATGACATTAGCTGCCTAATCACCATGATAATCGACTGCTTCTTCAAATTCATCATAGTCTTGAACGAAGATTAAGTGATGCATCTCTAGAATGAATTGTTCGATCATGGAAGCTTTGGTAGCCAGATGGCTCAAGTTTGAACATTCTCAGGCTAACAACTTTTCTCTCAGTTGAGGGTGCATGTTACCCACAACTATGGTAGCGTATTCTGCCTCTGGAAACTGTACTGCGCATCTGCTACTCAGTGTTCTGAATGTTTCTATGAAGTCAGTAGACGTCTCATCCTCTTGTTATTTCAAATTCATCAAGTCGGCTGCTGTAACTTCAGGTCGAGGGTTATACAACCTATCATGGAAGCACCTTTTCATGTCTTCCCAGTTTTGCACAGTATTATGAGGCAAAGAAGAATACCAAATGAAGGTTATTCATGTCACTGACAAAGGAAATAGTTGTAACTTATGGTACTCATTCTGATTAGACTCTCCACACTGGGTAGTAAATCTTCCAACATGTTCCATGGTAGACATGTCATCTTCTCCTGAGAAAGTTGTGAAATTTGGAGTCTTAAACCCTTTTGGCAATGACATCATTTTGTACATAACCCTATCTAAAGGCCTTAGTTGCACACCAACATATCTTCTTATAGTCTCAGCTATCACATTGGGATCAATCAACTGAGGGACAACCAGCCTACTCTTAACCATTATTAGCTAGGTAAAATTTGGTATTGGGGTTGGAGATGGACCTGATTGTCTTTCTGGCATTTAGTACATTGACTCTGATGAACTTGGAATCGTTGTTTGATTAGCCGTAGTAGGTGGAATTGGAATCATTGCTGCTCTGCTGCATAATCACCAGGATTCCTATGTTGAATCCCATGGACAACTAATTGATTAGCCGAGGCAGGTGGAATTGTATTCCATTGCTGCTCCCCAACGTAATTATCAGGTGCCCGATACATAATTCCTCGAGGAGGAAGTGAACCAATCTGAACATAAGGCGGCTGTTCTGGGGTCAGATGATAAACTAACCTATTAGTCGAGGTAGGTGGAATCATGTTCCATGGCTGCTCACTAGCATAATCTCCAGGTAACTTTATATGAATTGCCCCATAACCTGTGGTAGGATACTTCATAACCCCATGCATAGTCACGTGTGAGTTTGCACCAATAATCGAAGCGTTTGATACGAAATACGGCATACCAAGCTGGCCTGACATATTTGTGTAAGCCCTAGTGGCCATTCTATTTTGAATAGATAATTATTTGTATCATGACTTTGATCATATATTTGATATATGTATAAGACATTTATTTATTATGTTGTATTTGATGATCATATTTATAGAATAATAAAGTCCTTAGAACAGGTAGTTCATTTAATAGAACGTCAAGTATGACTTGACTGTGAGATGCCTTTAAATTATAGAATACTATTCTTAAATATCCATAGTGAAGTATTATTATTAATAAGAAAAATAATAATACATTGAGGCTATTATGTGAGTGTACTGATAGCCACATCTCACGGGTTGTAGATATAAGATATCAAATCTTCACATAGGTTTAAATATTAGTGGAATATTTATACTGGAGTGACCCGCTATGAAAATGCTGTATAATAAGTGTCATTAGCGATTCTCATGGTGACCATAGTGAAGTAGTCCTTCGACTTGAAGTCACTACGATTCCTAACATATGTAACTATTAAACGTTATCTGTAACAGGACAACTATAAAGATAGTTATTGGGCATGCAATAAAACATGTTTAGGAATGTGAGTGATGTAGACAGGATTTGTCCTTCTTACATAACAGGAGTAATGTCTATAGGCCTCTTAATGGTATACGACGTAGAAATGCATGACTATGCGAAGGTGGAACAATATGAGATATTGGGCCCACATGATCGTACGTCGATTACTAGATCAAGAAATAAATAATTAGACTTAACAAGGATGACACATTTATGCCTTATGTTCAATTAAGACATTGAGACGAAAGAACGTTGACTTCACATTATATATGGTTACAATATGGTTTTAATTGTATCACCAATATTCTAATTAATTGGGTAGCAATGATGTATTGCTAGATGCCGCTCATTGTTTATAATATTAATTAATTATTAATATGATTAATAATAATTAATATTATTGCCAATTAATTGAAAACCTATAGGGTCACATGCATAGAGAAAATGTTCAGATAATTAATTTAATTGACTAATTAAATATTATTGAATTAATATTTAAATGGGATTAGTTTAATTGAGTAATTAAATATGATTTAATTAATAATTAAACATTGGGTCTATAGTGTACAGTAGCCCGAACAGGGTTAGGTTAAGTTGGTGACAACTATTAGTAAGCTGTGCATGTCCGTTAAGCATGACACAACACAGAGCACTCATAACAACCGCTGTAAACTCTAGACAGCCGCACCCTCTTTTCTCTCTTTATGTGCCATGCCTCTCCCAATCTTGATAGCTAACACTACGCTATCTCTGACGGTGGTTTGTTTGCGTGGACTGAGTAGAGGTATTACTACCTTACAATGCTGGTGATTGAAGAACCTCTCCTTAGTGATGATAGCAGCAGTGTTCCTCGGATCTGCTGCGCTGTAGCTATGTAGATCAAGTTGTCATTCACTACGTAGCAGTGTTCGTAGTTCATCAGTGCTGATGACGTGCTCATAGTGTTCGTGGTAAAGCTACGCTTGAAGAGGTAAACACAATATCCTTGTGATTCATGTGCGATATGTGGTCCTTAGTAAATGAGTTTTTCTGCTCAAGAGGTTTTTGAAATTTGTTTTAAAAAAGTATCCCTTTTGAAACTCCAACAATTTGGTGCCCTTTTGGCCAATTGAACCTGTTTATACTGTAATACCGGTTGAGATACAATATCATTCACAACCATTTGCCTCTCAAGTTTAGTAGTACTAAGATCAGTAAGTGCATGTGAGACAGGACTAGGTTGAGGGATCTTTTGAATCATGTTCGGCTAGCCCAGCTGAGATGGTCCTGCCTGAACATGTTGGGTTGGACTCGACTATATTTGTTCGGTAACATCATTTGAGATTTGTTGCATAGGATTCAGCAGTCCTAGTTGCCCAATAACAGAAAAAGTAGTCGAGTTCTCTCCACAATTCAACTTTTGTTTTTCTTGCTCCCTCACTTGATGCACTTCATTATGCACCATTGATTTGACAATGTCTTCCAGCTGCTTAGACACATGGTACAAAATGTATCCCCATATTTATTTGCTGGCGGATAAACAAAGTGGTCATCAAAATTGACTGATTTTGATCAGTCGTATCAGCTGCTACTGTTGAATGTCCACCGGAAGTTAACATCGATGCAGTAGACATTGATGCTTGGACCTGTTGAGTTGGCGTAGTTGTCACTAATGGTTGAGATGATGGCATGCCTAAGGCAATTGAAGTTGAAGGTTCAACTGCTCTACGAATGCCAAACTTCTTGGTAGTAAATTGAGACGGTTCCATGCTAAAACAATGTAATCATGACCAGAGAGGTAAACTTCCCAGTGTGTTCACATTCTTGGTCCCACCGGGAGTGCCAATTTTTGTCAACGTGAGAAATTTGGTGCTTAGCCGTTTGCTTAGCTAATTAGCCGATGGGTCAGCTAATCAGTCGATTCCTCAGCTAACTCGCACAGTTGATTTCCCTTTTGTGTTCAGGCGATAAGCTGAGAAAGAGATTATGTCTTTCAGCTGCGGATTCCTAGACTACTCCAAAGAGCATCTAGTGTAGAAGATGGAACTAGAAAACTAAGGTTGCATGAAAGCGATAAAGGAAAACGATAAAGAGAAAACGATAAATAAAGTAAAAATGAATGTGTTTGATTGAGTGTGTCTACATATGAATAATACAATAAGTATTTATTGGCCTAACACTACCCCTATTAGCCACTTTGTCAGAATTGATAATGGCTACCAACAATAACTACCCACCATCTTCATGGTTGTTGTCATGAATAACTATCCACTATCAGTCACTTTGTTACAATTGATATTGGCCAACAACAATAACTACCCACTAACTCCATGGTTGTAGTCATGAATAGTTCCCACTAATTCAACTAAAAATTTCCCACGTTCCTATTACATGATTTTTTCGTGGTTAACATATGTATTTACCCTTGATTAGTTAAAGTGAGTTGAGATCTCAATGTACTTTAATTAATCAAGATAGATACACCCTTACTTTCTCACTTTATGCTTAATCTCACTTTAAAGAACCTAATCCCAAAATTAAACTCTAAAATAATAATGTAAATTTAATAGATTATATGTTATTAATCTTACCCTTTGTCAAAAAAATATTAGGCAAAATAGGTTGATTGATGTTATACGTTTATTTAATTTTTCATATCGGTCACATAAGTTTTGTTTTTTCAAATTGGTCCTACACGTTATATTTCATTTTCACGTTAGTCCTTTCCGTCAATTTCGACCTAACGCCGTTAGTTTAAGCTGATGTGGCCATGATATTAGTGCGACACGTGGTTCTTGATCTGACGCCGTAAGATCGAAATTGATGGAAATGACTAACGTTAAAACGAAACATAACGTGTAGGATCAATTTAAAAAGAAAAAAAAATTTAAGGGACTGATACGAAAAATTAAATAAACTAATAGGAATAATTTACGGATTGTCAAAATATTATTAATCTTACCCAGACACGCATGCCTTTAACTAAATTTTATGTTCCTCCATTGAGAGGCCTTCAAGAACAGTGGGAGAAGCTCCATCTCTATGGCTACAAAGAACTTGATTCCACCTTCACAGCCACCCAACGCCACTCCACTCTTCAACTTTATCTTGCTCCTCTCTTTACTCTCTCTGGTACTCAACAAAGCTTAACATACTCTTTCTGTTTGGAAGCTGAGCAAGTCAGTGGAAAATGAACAATTTTAAATTTCCCATCACCCAAATCCAGTGAACCCCTCTGTTGTTTTCTTTTTTAACTTTGGGTAAAATTTCATGTGATGGGTCTTGTTTCACCTGTTTGTCATCAGGTGCTGGGGCATGAAACTGTGGAATTGGAGCAGTACCCATTGGTTGTGAGTACCTGGCCGTTTCTTGAGGCTGTCAGGGCTGCATGGAGGGCTGTTGATGCTGGGTCTTCAGCTGTGGATTCCGTAGTTGAAGGTTGTTCGGCTTGTGAGGAACTTAGGTGTGATGGAACAGGTAGGATCTTGAATCTTCGAAAGATAACATGAAGTTTTCAATATGAATTTTGTCATTTATTTGGCCTCTTGTTGAATGGAAGCTTTAAATTGTGTATCTTTTTTTCTTCCGGTTTTCTGTTTTTGGTTGAGTGAGGATGAGCCTTGACGCTACAGTAAGGTTGTTGTCTTATGACATGGAAGTCACGGGTTCAAATCTTAAAAATAGTCTCTATGCTTGCAGGGGTAAGGCTGTGTATATACCCTTCCTAGACCCCACCAGGTGGGAGTCTCGTGTAATGGGCAGTCCTTTTTTTCTTTATTTCTGCTTTTGGTTAAGTGCTTGATTGTGCTAATGCTAGTTCTAGAATGTAAGGATGTGTTAGAACTTAGAAACAATTATGAATTAATATCTCCATATAGTGTTTTTGAAATATTAGATAATTGATTACCTACAGCTTGTTCCATTCTTGCTTAGTGCTTGATTGGGATAATACTAACACTAGATTTCGCGTAAGAATGAGTTGAAAGCACCAAATTTGCTTCTCTTTTTATTTTTGTTCTCAAGATATTATTTAGATGACTTTATAATCAGGAGCTTGTTATATTGAAATGCTGTATTAGAGGCAATTTATATATGCTTTGCTAGTTGCAACTCAACAAAATTATTTCTCAAGTGTGATCTGTTGTGTTCAGGCTTTTGGAAATAACTTGCTTGTATGGCTCAGACAGAATTTTCCGTGCTGTTTTATATTCTCCAAATGTATAGCCCTTAACTATCTTGAGATTTGGTCCTTCCCGGGTTGTTCATGATAAGTACACTATGCATGCCTTCTGATTATTTTAAACAGTTGGACCGGGTGGAAGTCCAGATGAGAATGGAGAAACTACAATTGATGCTCTGGTCATGGATGGGGTAACTATCAATTGCCACGTTGCGTCTGTTTTTTTTTTTTTGCATTATACTTTTTCATGCATTGGCATGGTTTTTATTCCCATCTTTTGCTAAGGAGATACATAGGTGACTATGGAAGTAGGAGCAGTTGCTGCAATGAGATATGTAAAGGATGGAATCAAGGCCGCTAGGTTAGTGATGCAGTATACTGAGCACACTTTGCTGGTAGGAGAGAAAGCGTCAGCATTTGCAATTTCAATGGGTCTTCCAGGACCCACAAACCTTAGTTCATCAGAATCTATGGAGAAGTGGGCCAAGTGGAAAGATAATCGCTGCCAACCAAATTTTAGGAAAAATGTCTTTCCTATAAATAGTTGTGGTCCTTATCATCCATCAAATTATCTGGAGCATCCTGATGAAACATGCCCTAATGCTGGTCAGATGCAAACTATTAATTCAAGATTACCTAGTGTTGGTCTTCACAGCCATGATACTATATCAATGGCTGTTATTGATAGAGTAAGATTATCAGAATAACGTAAAAGTTGATTTCAATAGATCATATTGTCAATGCAAATGACAATTTTTATTTGGCATAGATGGGACACATTGCTGTTGGCACGTCAACTAATGGGGCAACATTCAAGATTCCTGGCAGGTACCCTTGTGGATTCTAATATAAGAAGTGACATCTTTTAATTTCTTGGATAGCCAAAATTTTCTTTCTTTCTAAGCTACATTTTTTCTTTATCTTATAACAGACACTTGCAAGTTAATTTTATCTTTTCTGCTGTAACAAATGCACATTAAGCCTCATGTCTGCTAAAACTTAGCTTGAGATGGGATGGTTTTAGCAATTAGAAAGTTCTGTCTTTATATCTCACTGGCAGGAGTGGTTCCATTTCGGCCATGGCAAATTGCTTCTGTCAATTCCCAAATACACATGCTCACTCATAGATACATACAGCACACTTTGTTCCTGCAGCAGATACCAATCACCCATAATTTGTTCTCTAGATTCTTTTTATAATTAAGTTGTCTTTAAATATTTTTTCTTCAATTACAGGGTAGGTGATGGTCCCATAGCTGGTTCCTCAGCATATGCGATTGATGAAGTTGGTGCATGTTGTGCAACTGGGGATGGTGACATCATGATGCGCTTCCTTCCATGGTAGCATAGAAATTCCGTAGTTTCTCTAGTTTAGATTCTGAGTTGCTTGATTGTTTGGACCTTCCAACATTAACATCGTAGAGCAATATTGTTCCTGACAAAAATGTGGCCAACAACTATAGAAAGCAGCATCTGATCTTTTCAATGTAAACTTGGGGAGGGGAATAAGGGGATACATAATCAACATCAGTGTTATCAAAAAACCGCCATGGCGGATTGCGGTGGCGGATTTTTGGCCAACCGCTATGGCCAATTTATGAAGGATGGCGGGCGCCATGGCTGCAATGGTGTTTTGAGGAGGCTTAAAATGGCGGATTTTTGGCCTTCCGCTATGGTCCGCCATCCGCAATTGATAACTTTGATTAACATTCATAAAGGAGCTAATATTTTGATGTTTCAAATTGCCTTGATTCCAAATGATGTAGCAATTTAATGGCATTCACATAAATCATATGACTTGATAATTATGTCTTGCTTGTTAAACTAACGAAAGAGAGAAAAGAAAAAATGAACGCAGAATCTAGGGTAGATGGAATTTAATGAAGCCTAGTCTTTGGTGGACTCTTTCATAGCACACTTTCCTGGACTCACTTAATAATTGCTTCAAATGCAGTCTAAATTGGAGTTGTCTGTACCTGATCTTATAATTTGAATCTCAGCAGAAGTATATAAACTGAATAATGAAAAAAAGGAGGCAATGACACTTCCAGCCACCAATGACTTTAATGGCCACTGACATGAAAGGAACAAGAGGAAGAAAGTCATTATGCATAGTTGCTTATATGCATAGACGTTCTTGTTGTAAATGTCTGATCATTCAATACTACTATGATTTGATTGTATATATTATTCTTGTTAAACCTTGTTAATCTTGATGAGGGACTGCTGTTTCTGGTAAACATACTTGATCCATCATGTAATGTTGCAATCCTTTTGCAAGCATAATGTGTGGAAACTTAATTTTTTTTCCCGGCAGCATTGATCCGAAAAGAAACATTCTTTACCGTGTTAGTAGTTTCAAGCAGTGTTGTTCTTGTATGATTACAGCTTTAATTACTATGTTTCTTCTTTTCTGAATATAAATATTAAAGCTTATATTTATTTTCAGCTATCAAGTTGTGGAAAGTATGAGGTTGGGAATGGAACCCAAACTTGCTGCCAAGGATGCAATAGCACGAATAGCAAGAAAATTTCCAGGTTTTGTGGGAGCTGTTGTTGCCCTTAATAAAAAGGGGGAACATGCTGGTGCCTGCCATGGATGGACATTTAAATACTCAGTAAGGAGCCCTGCAATGAAAGATGTGGAAGTCTTTACTGTGCTACCATGAAAGAGAGACTATCCAAGAAATTAATATATTCCAACATTAAATTTAAGTCAGTAATGCTAATCGTGTTGGTCGAGGAAAGTTGATGGCATACAAATGTGCTTATAATGTAGTAGGATCCTCATTTCTGGTATGAACTGAGCAATTGACATAGATTGTGCAAGATTCATCTACCATAATTTTTAAAATTATCAATGCTTGCATGAAGAATTCAGAGTAGAGGATTTCAATATTGTCAGCCTAAGAAGTAAGAAGAGCAAGTGTTATTCTTCTAACTCACCAGCATAGCTGTTTGAGCTAACATCTCTGTTGCATGATATGCTTGTAGAAGTAAGAAAAGGAGAGAAAAAAGTGAAAAGGGAAAGAATGTCTTGATACTAGTTCCATTTACCTACGTTGGTGCATAAAATTTATTTAATCTAGTCTTTATCAAGGCTTCTTTGCTCCATATTTCCTTCTGCTACTTTTAGAAACAAAGGAACTATATTGGCGGATCCAGTTAAAATTTGAGAAATTTCAGTTATAACCTGTATCTATATCTCTCCTCTATGTGATCACATAAGAGCAAAAATGATATGAAAGGTTTCATTTCTAATTTTTGCTAAATTTCAGTTAGTCATTGTCAAAGCCGAAAATCAATTACAATATAGTTATAGTACGTTTTTTTTTGTCTGAGATTCTTGGTATTTGGAAATCATATTGGATCCCGACTAATTTGAGTTGAGCTGAAAACATCCATTTAAGGGGCCAAAGCTCTTTTAACATCTATTTTTTTCATTCACAAGATTCGAACTCGAGATCTTACTTATGGGGAATCGATCTCCTTGCCACTCGGACCGACCAGCATTGGTAGTTATAGTATGTATTTGGATTAGTTTATTTTGTATTCAAAATAACTTATAATAAAAAACTCCAGAGTGAATTTTCAAAAAATAAGCAATTATTTTTATAAAAATAATATTTGCCAAACATACTTATACACGTACATAAATTTATAAAACTTAAAATTGTATGAGAATTTTCAGTACAAATTAATGAATAGAAATCAAGTAAATTGTTGTGGTTTATCAAACAGTGTCAATCACTGCTATGGAGCATCTCTCACAAAATCGTGCATATAAGAAATCAAGTCTCTGGTTCTGGTGTTTTTTTTTGTGAGTTCTGGTGTTTGACTGAAGGGTAGTGGGGAGACATGAAACAACTGATAGTGTATCAAAAGGTGGATATGCATAGTTAGATCGAATGAGAGGTTGAAATTTAGAAAGAAGAGAAGTTAAAATGGACACTTGTCATTTTTATAAGGAGAATAGAATAAGAAATTAAGCTAATGTGAAGTAAAATGGGGTGGATATGGCTATTTGGTTTCGTGCATATTTTGCTTTTGAACTCCGTACAAAAGATGCATTTGAGTTCTGGGGTACTAATTTGTTCATGTGGACGTCTTCCTCTTTAACTGCTTGTTCATCAACTCTTTGGTTTTCGGATGGACAAATCTCTCTCTCTCTCTCTGACTCTCCCATCTCTCTCTCCCCCCTTTATATACTGCATAAAGAAGAAAATTTAGGTACAATTCCACATATACTTTAGGTGCCGTTTTTCATTGGGAATATAACATATGTAACAGCTATTACACGTGTTATATTTCCATTGGAAAACGACACCTAAAACATCAAGGAATTGTATCTAAGTTTTCTCCATTTTTAAATCCTGGTTTTTTAAAGAGAGCAATTCCATTGACTGTATGGTGAGACAATGATATTTAGACAAATGTTTGTGATAACATCCATATAACATTGGGATTATATCTTCCATGAAGCATCATACTCCACCTTTATCCCCATTATCACTCATTTCACCCACTATATTCTTCCAAAACCAATGTTCCTGCCACACTTTCTCCATCTGTTCAAGTGGCACATTTTTTGTCTCTGGCAGGAAATAGTACACAAACATAGTCATCACCACCACCCAACCTCCAAAGAAGAAGAAAATCCCAGACTTGAAGTGGCAAAGCATGGATAGAAATGTCTGAGCAACAATGAAAGTGAAGAGAAAGCTCACTGCTACTGTGATGCTTTGCCCAGCTGATCGAATTTCTAAAGGGAAAATCTCACTTGGTACTAACCAACCTAGAGGCCCCCATGACCATCCAAACCCAGCAACATATATGCATATAAGGACCAAAACCATATAAGCATACCCTCTACTTAATCCACTGTGATCTTTGAGATGAGCTGCCATTATACCTCCAAGTATACACTGTGATACAAACATTTGAATGCCCCCAATTATAAACAAAGTTCTCCTTCCAAGTTTATCCACTATAAGCATTGATATGAAGGTTGAGCCAGTTCCTACAACGCCTGTCATTACAGCTGACAACAACGATGCACTTTCTCCTAAGCCAATTGTTCTAAAAAGTAAAGGGGCATAGAAGGCAATGACATTGATCCCTGTCACTTGCTGGAAAAATGGTATTGCTATTGACATTACAAGTTGAGGCCTATATCTACCTTTCAAAATAATCTTAAATGGTTGTTTAGTGGTTTTTGAAGCAGAACTTGCTTTAGTAAGGTCATCAAGTTCTTCTTGCACATCTTCTATTCCTCGAATACGTTGAAGCATTAGCTTCGCCTTTTGATGGTCGTGGCAGCGTTGGATTAAGCTATTCGGAGTTTCAGGGAGGAAAAGTGCACCTAGTGTTAGGACTGAAGCTGGAACTGCTGCCATGGCTAGGGACAAACGCCAGCCCCAACCACCTTCAATCTTTTCTGTTCCATAGTTGATTAGATTAGCAGACAAAGCACCAATACCAATGCTTAATTGGAAGCCGTTATTAATTGCCCCTCTAAGTTGTGGTGGTGCCATTTCAGATAGATATAAAGGAACTGCCTGCAAAGCCAGCAAACAATTTGAAAAGCAAATATAATGTAACTAAGATGATTGGAAAAAAATAATAGACATTGCACAAGGTACGCTTATTCTAGAAAGCATAAGAACTACAACCCTTTGTTTTTGTTTGTGTATTTATATATTCACTTCTTGTAGTCCCATGTTGTACCTAATGGATCAAACGTTTACCACCATGCCAAAAGCTATAGTTGTTGACAATAGTACAACTTTATTTTCTCAAAGCTTCTCAAAACCGTATCTAGTTTGAGGGGTGCATCTATTATAGATACCATGAGCTAGGATATTAAGCTCATCGAATCCTAATGGAGACGCTGACCAACTAAAACAATTACAAACAACATCATGCTATGGTTCTATAAGCTATACCAGCATGTGAATAGGTTAATAAAAATTTAATAAATTGTTTTTCTTTTTGGCTTCAATGGTATAAATGCACATTGCAATGTGCATCCTACACTTCTAAAGAAGCTATATCCACAAAATCGAGAGTTTTTTTTTTTTGTTTGATAGATAGGCATTTTCTTGTTTCCAATTTAATCTTAAGTTCTAAAAGATATGCGATACGTTTGTTATGCTATAGAAGTTAAAGGGATGACAGAGAGAGAAAAGCTACCTGGTTCACAAAACCAACCCCAACACCAAGCAAAAGTCGACCAACTATGAGCATGTAAACGTTTAAAGCTGCACCTCCAAAGGCTGTGCCAACAAGGAATGCAGCCCCTCCAGCAATAATGGATGGCTTGCGTCCAAAGGCTCTGGTGATATAAGAAGCAAAGAATGAAGTAACAAGACCAGCAACATAAAGAGAGGATGTAAAAGAGGTCAATAGTTGGCTGTCAAATTTGCAGTAATTGCTAATTTTGGTATCCTTTTTCATCTTAAGGTATACGTTGTGGAAAAACTTCTTCAGAAAGGGATCCATTGAGGTCACCCCACCTGATATACCAATATCATAGCCAAAGATGACACCTCCCATGGCAGCCATCATACAAGATAGGACAACAAACAGGGTTATCCTGCCATTGTTTTTAAAACTTTTACTTGTTATAGCCAACCCAACTGCCATTACCTTTTTCTTTTATGTTTACACAGGTAGAAGCTTAGAAAGATATAGAGTTTGAGGTTGCAGATTCAGAACAAGATAAGCAAGCAGTGTCTCTTGACTTGCACAGACAAGTTGGAGCACTCATCATGAAGTCAGCGTGGGTTATGTACAAAATTCAAAACAGTATGTTGGGTTGAATTTTCCCAAGTTGGAGCACTCTTTTAAGTGAGACACGTTTCTTTCAAATCGAAGTGGGACAAACTTGCTACCAAGTAAATTCAAACTTGCCTACATGCATTGCCTATATAATTGGAGAAAAATCATTTTATATGCACTGTGACAGAGATGTGCCTCTAACCATGTGATTAAGAACAAAATTGACAACCTGCATACATGTTAGGTTGGTTTATTATATGGATAAAAGTCTTAGCAGGTCCCAGATCTGAATAAAAGATGGGGTTGTGTTAGGTAGTTGATAGCCAACAAAACTTTTTCAAATCTCAATGACATGGATAACACTAGCAAGAAGGAAAAAGAGTTTACATCCGTCCATGAAATTCAGTGACTTATATATAGTTTAACGGTTTTAGCCTTGTACAAGTGGGTTTTTTGACCAACTAACACTTCGAGAAATAGAAGATTTAATAAATATTTCGAGATATAGAACATTTAAGACTAAATTATATTTTTGGCCTCTTAATTTTATTTTAGGTTTCGATTTATTCCCTCTTTTAATTTTTGTTCCGAAATGGTCTCTTATCTTGCGAACACTATACTATTTTGATCTTTTTCTTCAAATTAACCTTAACGGTGTTAGATTTCTCATTGGAATATGGGTTCTCTCACCAGAATCTGGGTTCTCTCGTTGAAATCTTACTTTTAGAGAGAAAAACACAAATTTAGAGAGAGAAAGAGATCCCAGAGAACACAAATTTAGAGAGAGAAAGAGATCCCAGAATCTGGGCTCTCCATTACTTTACCAAATGTTACCAGGACATTGAATTCTCAAGTCTATAATCCCTTCGCTGTCAAAATTAATTTGGGGCTAGGGTTTTGTTTGGAGATTTGTTGTTTTGAATGTGTTGAAGGTAGATTTGAAGGGAAAGAATGAATAAGAAAGAAGGAAGGAGGAAGAGGGAAAGAGGAACGAGTAAGAAGAAAGGATGAAGAGAGAGAAAGAGGAAAGGAGAGAGAGACCTTTTTTCGACGAATATCCCAAGTTTTCAATGAGTATACCTAGATTCCGATAAGTTGTCGGAATCTACCATCGTTACAATGGTATTGACGAAAAAGACCAACTTGAAACGATTTTAAAACTTAAAGACCAAATCGAAACAAAATAAAAGAGAAATCAAATCGAAACCCAAAATAAAAATAAGAAACCAAAAGTATATTTTAGCCAACATTTAATAAATACTTTCTTTGAAAGCTGGCTTGTCAATAAAGTTGCATGAGATATTCTTCCGTAAGTATGGATTAGTATATGATCATTTAGTTATAAAAACATCATTTGATAGGCGTCAATGTGTGTGTATATTTTAACATTTTTTTATAACTTTTAACATGTATTAAATCGTGTCTAACTAATTAACTATAATATTAATTTGAGAATGGAAGCTTCTATAATGCGCTTAGTAGTCATGCATGCACCTTGAAAATGACTTATAATAATGGAAATAACCCTTCAAAAATAAGTTTATTTTTTAAAGTGAGCAAGTATATATATATATATATATATATATTCTCACTTTAGTAAAGTGCATCATAATCTTAATTTATTAAAAATGATTCAAAAGTATATAAACGAACTCATTTTTTATGAACTTCCCCCTATAATAACAGGTCAATGTGGGTTTCATAATTATTACATTGGACTGATTGGAGCTTAGAATTTGTGTCATATTCCATTTTAGTCATACTTATTATTGCACGGTAAGTCCCTGTTTGACCAAAGCACCGGCCACCACCAACTAGACTCATTGTCGTCATCCCCCATCGCAAACTAACAACTGTGTCGCCTCCCACAGCAAACCATTGTGAATCGTCCCCCTCCATCTTTTTCTCATGATGATGGTAATGATGAATACGGTCCAATAAGAGATCCTGTTGGACTTAAAGATCAAATCTTTCATTGTAACTTGATGGTGTTGGGTTGTCTGTCTCCTAGTTCTTCGGTTTCATCCACAAGTTTTTTCCATTTCAGAGTCCAAACGTAGTAGATTAGAATTCCCAACACCTCTCATACAACCACATAATCACCTGAAAGCAAACACGCAACAAAGGAACAAAGAAAAGAATTAGAAATAAGAGTAAAATAAGGACTAGAGTAAAAATATCATAGCTTGTCGCGTGGTGAAGTTCGGGTATGCTATGTTTCCAGCATGTACCAATTGGCAGATGTCTTTACCAAGGCTTTATCTTTTGCTAAGTTTGCTCACCCTAAACATCTACTAAGGGCACATCATCTCCTTTTAATGCACCTATTACAAATTCTTCCACGTATGTGACAACTCTAACGAATAAGAGTTCTTACTATCCTTTTAGATTAATCATTGTTCTTGTTGTGATTAATTCTGGAAAAGAAATTCAAGATTTGTTTGATTGAGTAAATATTTGTGTGAATATGATTAAATACGAAAAAGCTGTAAATAATGATCTGTTATTATTGAAGGTTAGATTTAGTTGTGATCAGATTTTAAAGGTGTAATTGGTGAAGGAATTGCTCTGGGATGTTTTGGAATGCTGCAGCTTTTGAGGAGCAAGTCACTACAAGATAAAATCATTTCCAGCTCAGCTAATACCCACTAGAAGATAAAATACCTGTTGCGTTATGCAAAAAGGAAGAGAGAGAATACAATGCAGCAGTTGTGTGTACTTGGGAATTGGCCCAAGGAATATTTTAGTATTTGAATTTTATAAAAGCTCAAAGAGTGAGGCATGAGAGCGAGTTTAACCCTATTTTAGGAGCTAGTACAAATAGTGAGTGTGACCTTGCTTTGAGGGTCAGCCTTGTACTATGCAGCAGCCGTCAGCTCCCTTTTTCCTCTCAGTAATTTCGTTTACGCTTTACGTCTTTATTTTCCATTCCTTTTGCTTGTTTTGTCTTTAAGCTAATTATGAGCTAATTTCTCTTAGTTAGGATTCTATGAATTTGGAATTATACTGAAGGGTAATTCAATGTTATGGATGTTATTCGTTTTCTTTTGTTCTGATTTAATGTTTAATTTCGGTTTAGCTTGATCAACTGATCTGAAATATTAGCTGGCTAAGTTTGGAAAAACCAAGTTAGTGGACTTGACTAGAAGATAAAGATAGAGCAATTAATAGGAAAATTAATTGTGTTGAATGAGCTAGGAATAGCCTTCAAGTCTTTAAGTAGCTGGATGTATTTATCTGTCAACTGAGGGAAATTAAGTTGAACTTAGGAATAAGAAGCTTTTAATGAACTCAGTTTTACTACTGGAAAACAATACTCATTTCCTGAACTAAATGCTGTAGCATCCTGAAGCATAAGTTACCCTGAAGTTAAGATTACAAAGGATTAGAATCCTAGCTGTTTATATCTCTGTTTTAAAACACCCATCTGTTGCTATTATTAATCCCTTGCATTTATTACTTACTGTTCTGATACCCAATTACTCCATTTACTTTACATGCTTAAATTTACTCTTTATTTTATTAAACTAAGGAGAAAAGGTTAAACTAGAATTTGTATTCAAATCATTTAAACCCTCGTGGGAACGATCTTTATTCACATTTTATTACTTGTTGACTGTGTACACTTGCACATTCCTTTTAAATTTTATTACCAACAGTATGCTACTAACCTTAGGTGTCTCTCACTTGCAAATTCTTACCTTTTTTGTAGCATCGAATGAACCAAACCCACACTCTGCAAATTCTTATCCCGTCCTTTTGGATTCAATGAAGTTACCAAACTCATGTTTGCGGAGGGAGAGAGTCTTAAACTCCAGGGGTGACACAAATCCTATTTGACGGGACCAGGTACCCAGAAGCCCAAAGGGTTGCCATCATTTGCGATCATCGGAGTTGTGCGCTCAAACCATAACGATTTCGATGGAAAACGGTGTTCGCCGGCAAATGGAACTGGACCAGCGAACGGTTGTGGGGCGTGCAGAGGGAGAGAGGCGGTGGAATCCTTGTACGTTCACGACGGAACAATTCCACCGTTGGACTTTAAATCACTCAAGAACAAGGTCCTTTCCATTCTTCACCTCCTTCATCAAACTCTCACTTTTAGTTTCCCATCATAATTTTTCACTACTAAGCTGCTATTCTTTCAATATAATTTTTCAACAAAAGCAGATTCAAAAAGCTACAACCTTTTCCCAATAATGGAAATGAAGAGCGTTTCTCCTGGCCAACAATGCATCTGCAAGCAAACAAAGCCATACTAAGAACTTCACTTCACTTGGATCCTAAAGATTTTAACTTTTAATAAAACCCACTTGCCATTGTCTGTGGCAAAAGCATTAGAGATCCGAGGAGAAGGGAATTTTGATAAGGAGAGGTTAGAATGCCAATGAATGTTTTGCTTATAATTACCTGTTTGATTACTTAAAGCATTGCCTAGAAAATATAAACTATACCTATAGTACATGAACTTGCAGCAAAGATGAGTTGCAGTATTTCTGTATCCCCTTTTGCTCTTATTTTTCCTTCCTATTCT
Organism: Ammopiptanthus mongolicus; assembly: GCA_039655645.1. Taxonomy (NCBI): domain Eukaryota; kingdom Viridiplantae; phylum Streptophyta; class Magnoliopsida; order Fabales; family Fabaceae; genus Ammopiptanthus; species Ammopiptanthus mongolicus. Next base: position 16,594,882 of record CM077344.1, on the reverse strand, counting down.
TTTTTTTTTGTATGGATGTTAATCAGTAATGTAAGTACTCTAAATTTTTTTTGGTTGATGGATATTTAACATATGATTTGAATATTCAGTTTGCATTCATACCTTCTTTGTACATTGTCTACCATATCTTTGAAAAAAATAATTGAATGGGAAGTTGTTATTAAAATTCTGGTTGAAACATTGATATAAGTATATATTAATTCTTGAAGGCTAATGAATTTTTAGGCTTGCTGGGTTAATGTGTTGTGTATAAATGCATTCTATATTATTTGTGAAAGGTTTGGATGGTCTTCTGTTGATGAAAAATTGAAATCAAATAATATATTCATAGTTTGAAATTGGCTTCCTTCTTGAATCATGAACAAACAAGTTACTGTGATTTGCTCTTAACATATTTGTTGAACTTCATGAGTCGAATTCGTATCTCTAATGTGATTTGTTTTCATAGCTGGTTGATGTCCTCTAAACTGTATGGTCACTCAAGCTTGACCCACATCCTTAGTTGTTAATTTATATGACTGATGTTGAATGTTGTAATGCGGGTTGTTTATTGCATACTTGAGTTTTAAGTGTGATTGATTATGTTGAGGATGCATGAAAGGTCCCGACTCAATGTTAACATGCCTGTTTCCTACCTTCTTATTTTATTCCTTTTTTCTTTATTTTTTTTTTTGAAAAACCAAAAGAACATATATTAATAGATTGAGTATAAGATGTACACAACCAAGGCAAAATGAGTTATTCATTTCTAAATAACACATTTGTACTCATCTATTAATTTTTAAAAAATGCAACCGCGCAACGCGCGGGTCAGGATCTAATTGATATTAATAATTCAATCCCCGATAACGATGTCAAAACTTTGTTGTAGATTTAACACATGCAAGTTTACATATCATTAACAAGTAATATAGAGATGAGCAGAGTATCATTCCAACACTGATTGAGTATAATTACCAAAACTAGGTTAAGGTACCATTCTCAAGGCAACCAAACTGAATGATAAATCGAGAAAGTAAATTTAAATATAAATGAAAGTAATAGTATGAAGTCGGACATGCAATGCGAGAAAGCTCTATGGAACCAATTTCACCGTCGTTACTCCGATTTGGTTCAACTATTACTAACCTTCCAATGTTCTATTAACCCCTCTTGCCAACCAAGAACCCTAATTTATTCAATAGTCTCTTCCGAGTACCAAAGAAAATATTTTCTAATTACTATTCCACTATATTTCTATGTCAATTAACTAATTTAAAATTCATTAAGATTTATGGTTCTTTCTCAAAGGTTACACAGAGCATATGGTATATTCCTATCTGTATAAACCCTATGGTTTTATCTCCGCATTCTATACACATAAATCACCTCTCGATCTCATTATGATTATCCGATTATCTAATTAATGACCAGTTAATTAGAAGCATTAAGATTCGAGAATAAAACACAAAAAGTATAAATAAAGAAAATTAGGAAACTGATATAAAATCATCAAACCATTATAATTAGGTAACATAACCACCCTAGAAAAAGGATTTTAGTTCATCAGGATGGAAATAACAAGAATAAAAGTCGAATTAACATCCATAGTTGAAGAACAAAAAGAAAAGTAACAACTCAGAAAATAGGATTCTATATACTTTGGTCTCTTGCGTGCAACCCTCAGTCTGTACAAAACGTGAAAATTTATATGTTTAGGTCTTGCAATCTGCACCCAACACTACTTAACTAGCGTCGAACTCTAGCCATACAGATGCCATGGTCTTATGGAAACATCAATGACCAACGTTGGCCTTCCAGAGGCAAATCTTCATTTAGCTCTCCTACGTTGGGCGTTGATGAATGCCTAGCACAAGCCTTCCAGAGGGAGTCTACTTTGTGCATCCTTGACTTTTCCTCTAAATCATCGTGAGCCACACTCCATTATTGTCCTTGCTACAGCCTGTAATGAACCAGCCAATTAATAGTACACATGTGTAGAGTGAAGCAGTGAATACAAGTGGTAGTGGACAAATAGGACAAAAGTTTGTTACAAAAGAATCAGGTCAGGGTGCAAGGAAAGGGAGTAGGATTCGAGTAGCTAATTCTAGGCTCCAAGACTTGTATGGAAATGATATATGGGAGAAAAGTAAGAAAGAGAAGGTATCAAATATGTGTGATGTATTTTCTCCTTCTCTGATTCCCTCTTCTCTTCCTCATTATTATACTTCCTTTCTCTCCTCTATTTCCTTAGCCATCTTGTACTTCCTTCCAGTTGTACGTTGGAAGTTGAACTATCTTAGTGAATTTCAATAATACATCCATATTCAATACATTTTATACTTAGACTCATTACATTGGTGCCTTCATCTCACCATGGCTGAAAATACACGAATGAAGGAGCTGCAAGCTGATGTTAAACGCATTTTGGAAACAATGGAGCTGAGATACATTGAGTATGAGGATCGATTCCAGAAAGTGGAAATAACCAACACTTCTCGGCTAGATAGAATTGAAGCTGGCTTGGAGATGTTGGTCACCAAATCCAGCCCCTATGGTGCATCGAACTCATTGAAACAACCATTTCAAGTAAGAAATGTGAAACTTGAATTTCCTAGATTTGATGGGAAAAATGTGATGGAATGGATTTTTAAAGAACAATTCTTTGAATATTATGATACACCTGATTTGGATCGATTGACTATAGCCGTTATGCATTTAGACCAAGAAGTTATGCCTTGGTTCCAGATGATGCAACGAAATCACCTATTTCAAACATGGCAAGCCTTTACCAAAGCTCTAGAGCTTGATTTTGGACCTTCCCTTTATGATTGCCCAAGAGCAACCCTCTTTAAACTAACCCAAACTGGTACTGTGGGTGAATACTACTTGAAATTCACCTCACTAGCTAATCGGGTTTATGGGTTAAGTGCTGATGCTTTGATGGATTGCTTTTTGAGTGGTTTGCATGCAGATATTCACAGGGAGGTTATGGCTCAATGTCCTATTACCCTGATCAAAGCAGTGGCACTCCACCCTACTCACCCAAATTCCATCCCACTACTTCAACCTACCAGAACAAATACCACACCGAAACAAAAAACAACACATGCCCAACGAAAAACAACCTACCACCTCTACTCCAAACCCCACCCACTAGACCAATGTTTCAGAACCGGAAAAATACCACCATCAAACGCATGAGCCCTGTAGAAATGCAACTAAGGAGAGAAAAAGGGTTGTGTTACACATGTGATGAGAAATGGTGCTTCACTTCTAAGTGCCCAAACAAGCACTTAATGATACTGCAAGTTGATGAGGATAGTGTCCAAGAACCTGAACCTGGCTCGCCTGATCATAAAGCCAACAATAGAGAAATGCCTCAGGGTGAACACCACTTACCCTTGAATGCCATGAAAGGATTTGCTGGTGTTGGGACTCTAAGGTTTACAGGCAAAATTGGTGCTATTTAGGTGCAAATCTTGGTTGATGGTGGTAGTTCAGGCAATTTTTTACAACCTAGAATTGCACAATTCCTCAAACTACCAATTGAGCCGACACCACTATTCATGGTATTGGTAGGGAATGGCCAATCTATGACTGTAGAGGGTCGTATACAGCAGCTAACAGTTACTATTTAGGGCAATGATTTGATGCTACCTGTATATCTATTTCCTATTTCTGGAGCTGACTTAATTCTAGGTACTGCTTGGTTGGCCACTTTGGGGCCACATGTGGCTGATTATGTTGCCTTATCTCTTAAATTCTATCACCAGGGTAGATTTATCACCTTTCAAGGTAAGCAATCAATAGGGCCTGGTATTGCACAACTGCATCAGCTGAGAAGAATGCAACAAACCAATGCTATCTCTGAACTTTTTACCATTCAGTTAGTAAAGCATGTGAGGTCTGAAGATAACCTGCTCGAATTGCTTATGGACATAGAACCAGAATTGGCTATATTGTTACACACTTATGGGGTTGTATTTCAAACACCCTCGGGTCTGCAACCTCAGAGAACAAAATCACGCTATTCCTCTAAAAGAAGGTTCCAAACCTGTCAAAGTGAGGCCCTACAGATATCAACATAGCCAGAAGGAGCAAATTGAAAAAAATGGTCCAAGAGATGCTTGAGCAAGGTATAATCCAACCCAGTATTAGTCCATTTTATTCTCCCATTGTATTAGTCAAAAAGAAAGATGGAAATTGGGGATTCTGTACTGATTATAGAGCATTAAATGCTATTACTATTAAAGATAGTTTTCCTATGCCTACTGTGGATGAATTACTGGATGAATTGCATGGAGCTAATTACTTTTCTAAATTAGATCTTAGGTCTGGCTATCACTAAATTTTAGTACAACCAGAGGATAGGTACAAGACAGCTTTCAGGACTCACCATGGTCATTATGAATGGCTAGTAATGCCATTTGGACTTACTAATGCCCCTTCCACATTCCAATGCTTAATGAACCAGGTTTTTCAGCATGCTTTGAGGAAATATGTTGTGGTGTTTTTTGATGATATCTTATTCTACAACCCCTCATGGATTACTCATTTGCAACATTTGGAAATTGTGCTTTAAACCCTGCAGCAACCCATATTGTTTGCTAGATTGTCTAAATGCTCTTTTGGACTTCTAGAAGTAGATTATTTGGGACACTCACTCTTAGGTGCAGGAGTTGCTATGGGTAGAAATAAAGTGCAATCAGTCCTGGAATGGCCTAGACCTAACAATGTCAAACAGCTAAGGGCATTCCTCAGGTTGACTGGCTACTATAGGAGAATTATTAAAGCCTATGCTAGTGTAGTTGCTCCATTCACAGATCTTCTTAAGAAAGATGCTTATGGTTGGAATACTGATGCAGAAGAGGCTTTTACAAAGCTTAAACAAGCTATTACTTCTGCTCCATTTTTGGCTCTACCTAACTTTGCCTAACCATTTACTCTTGAAACTGATGTTTCAGGGACGGGTGTAGGTGTTGTCCTTAGTCAGAATGGAAATCCTATTGCTTACTTCTCCAAGGAAACTGGCTCCTAGAATGCAAAACCATTCTGCATACACTAGATAACTGTTGTCAATTACTGCAGCTTTGGCTAAGTTTAGACATTACTTGTTGAGCCACAAATTTGTGATTCGAACTGATCAACAGAGTTTGAGAAGCCTCCTGGATCAGTCCCTACAAACACCTGAACAACAAGCTTGGTTGCATAAATTTATTAGGTATGACTTTACAATAGAATATAAGTTGGGAAAGGAAAACTTAGCTGCAGATGCTCTATCTAGAGTCTTCATGGCTATGTGGTCTGAACCCTAAACTCAGTTTCTCCAAGAACTGAGGCAAGAAATATAAAATGATCCACACTTAAAGGAAACAATGAGACTATGCCAAGATAATGCTCAACCGGATTCAAATTATCATGTTAAGGATGGGTTACTGTTTTGGAAGGAGAGACTAGTACTGCTTGCTAAAAGCCCATTGATTCATAAAGTGCTATTGGAATACCATAGTTCACCCATTGGTGGACATTCTGGCATTGCAAGAACAATGGCCCGAATACTATCACAATTTTAGTGGCCAAAGATGAAACAAGATGTTAAGAGCTTTGTGAAGCAATGTTCTATTTGCCTACAAGCTAAGCATAATCACTCACTACCCACAGGTTTGGTACAATCGTTACCAATACCTCAGCAAATGTGGGAAGATGTAGCAAAGGATTTCATAACAGGTTTGCCCAACTCTTTTGGTTTCAAAGTAATCATGGTGGTTTTGATAGACTATCTAAATATAGTCATTTTGTGGCATTAAAAGCTGATTACACCAGCAAGATTGTGGCAGAAGCTTTCACGAGCAACATAGTGAAATTACATGGCATACCAAAGTCAATTGTGTCAGATAGAGACAAGGTATTCACTAGCAATTTTTGGTAGCATCTCTTTTAATTGCAAGGTACAACCTTGGCTATGAGCTTGGCATACCACCCTTAATCTGATGGGCAATCCGAGGCTTTAAATAAATGTCTTGAAATGTATCTAAGGTGCTTCACTTTTAACAATCCTAAATCCTGGTACAAGGTATTGGCTTGGGCAGAGTATTGGTATAATACATCTTTTCAGATGAGTATAAGTATGACACCATTCAAAGCATTGTATGGTAGGGAGCCTCCTACTCTGACTCGATACAACCTCAGCTCACTGGACCCTCCAACAGTGCAAGAGCAATTGACAAATAGAGATATGATACTATCTTAGAAAATCAATTTGAGCAGGGCACAACAAATGATGAAACATCAGGCAGACAAGAAGAGGCAAGATCCCAATCTTCAAGTGGGAGAACTGGTTTTGGTCAAATTACAACCATACAAACAACATTCAACTACTTTAAGAAAGAATTAGAAATTGGGAATGAGGTATTTTGGACCATTTCCAATAGTGGCAAAGATAGGTGTGGTTGCTTACAAACTACAGCTACCTGAGACAGCTAGAATCCACCCAGTATTTCACATCTCACAACTCAAACCATTCAAGGGAGTAGCTAGTGAACCTTACCTGCCACTACCTTTTACAACTACTAAATTGGGGCCCATTATGCAACCAGTGGCAGTTTTACAAACTCGAATAATCCTTAAGGGTAACACTCAGATTCCTCAAATACTCATCCAATGGGAAAACTGTGAAAAGTCAGAAGCCACTTGGGAGAATGTTCATGACATTACAACCAATTATCCTAATTTCAACCTTGAGGACAAGGTTGTTTTTAATGGGAAAGGTAATGTAATGAACCAGCCAATTAATAGTACACACGTGGAGAGTGAAGCATCGAATACAAGTGGTAGTAGACAGCAAGAAAGGCAAATAGGACAAAAGTTTGTTACAACAGAATCAGGTCAGGGTGCAAGGAAAGGGAGTAGGATTCGGATAGCTAATTCTTGGCTCCAAGACTTTGTATGGAAATGATATAAGGTAGAAAAGTAAGAAAGAGAAGACATCAAATATGTGTGATGTATTTTATCCTTCTCTGATTCCCTCTTCTCTTCCTCACTACTGTACTTCCTTTCTCTCCTCTATATCCTTAGCCATCTTGTACTTCCTTCTAGCTGCTACGCTGGAAGTTGAACTATCTTAGTGAATTTCAATAATACATCCATATTCAGTACATTTTATACTTACACTCATTACACAACCCTACAACAAAAAATGAATAAAATGAGAATAATAAACTAAAATTATAATAATTGCAAAGAAATCAATTGAAACAACGAAAGTGAGGAACAAACCTCTCATTGGGCCAAACAAGATTGAAAACTTGACTTTATAGGTGAAATCCACTAAAAAACAGTCCAGAAAACCATATAATTTAACATATTATCACCTATTCCATGTTCACACTTTGAGATGGCAAGTGGAGGTTTGATGTTCGTTTTGAGATGGCTGACAAGATTGATTTTAAAGTCTATGTTGAGATGAGTTAGGTGCTAGTTGAGATGGTCAAGGGGATTAAGGTACAAGTTGAGATGGTTGGGAAGAACTAGAAGACTCACCCTTGCATGTTGATTTGTGTCCTATTCTGCTACATTGCAACACTTTACGTTGAAGCATTTTTTACTCATTTTATTTGTGTCCTTAGGCTGTTTATCTATACTTCACATTGAATACCTTCATATTCAGAGGACTTAGTTCTTGCTGTTTTTTTTAGAATTAATGAAATTTGGGATTACCCTTTAATACTTGTACTTGTATGTCAAATTAGGATTACCTTTACAACATAGCAATGCTATTTAGACAAAAAGGGTATTTTGCTCCCTTAATTTTTAGGTTAAAATATACTTTTGGTTTCTTATCTTTATTTTAGGTTTTATTTTGGTTCCTCTTTTATTTTTTGTTCCACAATGATCCTTTATTTTGTAAAGTTATACTAATGTGGTCCCGCTTTTATTTTTTGTTTCGAAATGGTCCCTTATTTTGCAAAGTTATATCAATGTGATCTTTTTTTTTGTTCCGACATGGTCCCTTTTTTATTTTATTTTTTTGTTCCGAAATGATTCCTTGTTTTACAAAAGTTATATCAATGTGATCCTCTTCGTACTACAATTTAAACGAAAAAGACCACATTGAAACCTAAAATAAAGATAAGGGACCAATTCGGAACAAAAAATAAAAAAGGAACCAAAATAAAACCTAAAATAAAGATAAGTGGACCAAAAGTATAGTTTAGCCTAATTTTTATTTATTTTTAATTTGGTCCCTAGTGACCACATCAACACTTTTGTAAGCCAAATAAGAGAGATATCATAGTATAACAAAATGGTTAACTCAGATAAAAAAATGCTAAAATAGATACATGAAGGGAAGTTAACCATACATCTAGGAATAAACAAGATGTAATAGTAGATGGAAATAAAAATAATGGATGTTATATTAACGAAGGTGTATATATATATATATGCTCAAATTTTAATTTATGTTGTAATTTTGTTATATAATTTATTTTTTTTTAGAAAATCACCTTGCTTGAATATTTCAGATTGTTTCTTAAGGGACCAAACATTATTTTCAATTAATATACCCCTTGGACTTATTATCCGTATAGATTAATGACATGTTTAATCTTAACAAACTTATATGTCTTATTAAAGACCGAAAAGAAAAAGAATGTTATTTCTTATTTGTATTAGCTTACTCAAAAATCAAAATGAAATTGATTTCTTAGTTCTACTATGGTATTTATTGCTGAAAATTGTTTTGAAAGTCGTAAATGGTCAATGACTGTACAGTTTAATTTCAAGTTAACTAAATCTTATTTTGTTCTTGTACCAAATTTTGTTCTAGTAATACCATCTCTTAATAGAAAATGAAACTATTTCTTTCCTTATGCAATTATCAAATTGGACTATATAAAACTTAGTATGTGGAAGTCTCTACCGTTTCTTCTTTCTTTCTTTGTTTCATTTCAGTTGTTTATCTATTTATAAAAATTCCTCTGTGCTGTAAACAATATAATAGTTTTGGTGTAGGTGTAGAATATATGGGACTATAAGATCTACGTATTAATGGTATAAAACTTTAATTTAATTTCTTTTGTGAATTATTTGTCATGAATCTTTTATGAGAATGCTTATAATGATGGAATGCAGATGAAGATATTATGATTTTAGTATGATCGACAGAAACAAACGTTTAAGTGCATGATTTTAGTCTGTAAATGTTATCATTGATTTTCTTGAAAATTATGTTTATAGTTAATGTGCCTTGAGTTGTACACTTAATATGTGGTGAAATAGTTACTGACTATACGTATATTGATGGTATGATTAGGATATGTAGGTTCTCCTTATGTTAGTATACAGTAGGTGAGGAGATCTTGTTAGGATCGGATTTAATCCAGGAGACCACATTTAGAATTCAGAGGGGGAAAGATGCGCACTGCGCAGAATAGTTAAAGATTGTTATGCTGACAAGGAAAAGTAGCCTTTAGAATTTTAGGAAGGGGAACATATATTCTTGATAGTCATTCCTAAGATTGGGATGTGAGGGTCAATGTCAGTCAGAAAACTAATTCCTTGTTTTTATGGGTCCTTTCCACATCCTCAAGAGAGTCGGGCCTGTTGCTTACCAATTGGCTCTTCCAACATGGTTTACATACCATCATGATGTATTTCTTATTTCTCAACTTCGAAAATTGTGTCAGATATGTCTCATGTAATAGCTCCTGAGTCAATACAATTGAGGGTAACTTAATATTTAAGTCAGGCCTAGTCAGATCATCGATAAGAACATGAAGACTCTGCAGAACAAGACAATCCCCTTGGTGAAGGTGGTTGGGAAGAATTTAACTCTAGAAGAGGCTACTTGAGACGTAGAAGAAGACTTGGCTCGCCAATGCCCAGACTCTTTATTTGCTTCGTACGTGAGAGTGGAGTTAATTTCGGGGACGAAATTCTTAAAGGAGGGGAGAAAATGTAACATCCTAAAATTAAAAATAATTGGAGATAATAACATTAGAGAAATTAGATAATTTTTGGGAGGCTTAGACTGCATGTTTTGGGTCTTTGAATTAATTAGAAAGGATAAAAGATAATTAAAATCTTCAACAATAACAGAACTCTATCTAGACTTTATCTAAAACTTATTTAATAACAAACTCTAACTACACTCTATCTAAAACTTATTCAAAGGCTCTATCTAAAACTTAATTCAAAAATCAGTCTCTATGTCAGGATGCGTTAAAAATAGGTTTAAAAATAGGGAATCAGTGCAACACTATATATATACCTTCTTATAACACCATAGTGCGGCTAGGAACCTTTTTTGCACCCTAAAACATCTTAGTAACGGCTGTAGAGCATCTTCATGCTTGGGAGATGGGGTTGCAACAAGCAATGAGTTTGGAAGGAGAACAACAACAACAACAATAGGAAGAAGAAGAAGAAGAAGAAGAAGGAGAAGGAGAACGGGATTCAAGACTGAGGAAGGCGACATCTAGGATTCGCCATAGGGTACGCTTGGAGATTCTTGGAGGTCTTCAAGAGGTGAGTAGAAATATTATTTCTCACCCTTTTCATGGTGCAAATTGATTTGGGGTTTGGGTTATGTTTTCAAAATGCGTTTTTGGAAAATAATCATGCGTTTGGTCAAATCCTGATTTTACAAATTTGGGGGTTTTCCTTCTAAGGTGTTCCTGCTGTTAATTAAATGATTATTATTGAAATTGATGCTATGATATATATGATACATACGTGATTTGGTTGAATTGATATGTTATATATGCACTATTTGATGATATTTGTGATATTGGCATGATTCAATAACTGTTAATATGTTGGATGTTGTTTGCTGCAATACCGCCTATGATAGGGGTATCGAAAGTAATACTGCCAATGATTTGGGGTGTCGAAATATGAAATACCGCCATGATGGGGTATCGATAGTAACATCGCCACACGTTGGGATGTCGAAATGAGTAATACCACCAGTGTACAATGGTTGGTATCGAAATGAGTAATGTCACTGAAGAGAAGGTGACATCGAAATACCTTCATGAGTAAGGTAGGCAATGGGACGCCATTGTTATGTGCAGTTTGAAAGTCATATGACATATGAGAATATTTGAGATTGTTTGATATATGAGATTTTGTCATATTTGATTTATGATGTATTAATGATGATTGTTACTGTCAATAATAATTTATATTATTATTATTATTTTACTATACATTATTTTGAAAATAGCGGGTACCATGGATAGTTTTTCCGGTTACCGCACCGGCTGAGAACAATGCTTTTGTGAAAACCCTTTAAACTGTATTTCTGTTCACTGGGATTTTATATCTCATTAGTAGTATTGTTTTCAGAGCCTGAGGATGTCCCTGTTGAGCAGCCAGACGTTTTGAAGACTATCTCTTTAGCTTTAGAGCTTGGTTAGTATTGTATGGCATATGCCAGGAGGACCTTTATTATCTTTTAGTTATTTTCTTATGCGAGATGTTATAGACGTCCTGTTTTGAAGTTTTGAAACTGATTATGTTATTCGGTTTTTGAATTAATGTAAACAATTATTTTGGACTAATATTATATTAAGTATTTATTCAGTGTTTATTTAAGAAAAAATTTTATTTTTCCTGATTTTATTTAAATTATTAATTTGGGTTACTAATGTAACGAAGGGCGTTACATTTTTGGTATCAGAGCAGTTCAATCCTAAATTGGACTGTGGTTATTGGGTTTTTCAAAAAATCAAAACTTGGGCGCATAGGATGCTTGTTAAAGTTGTAGATGTTGCATACTATGCTTTGGATATTGAGCCTGGCCAACTCAATGCTTCATTGGTAGTGAGCAGATTTATGACGACTAATAGGCGAGGGACGAATGATGCGCTTGTGACAGCTATGGACTGTGTGACCATAGATGTGCAAGAGCAGACGGAGACTCTCCGTCATATGAGGGGATATGGGGTGGTAGCACCCCAAGAACCTCAGTATGTGGGGTTATCATTTTTCAGAGAACGATCTGCCACCTTTCCGAGACAGCTTAGATGCTGCAGCAGTGAGAGGAGCCGAAGAGAAATTGTGCTTATAACAAGAGGTTATCATATTGTTTGATTCAGGAGCAATCCATTCTTCCATAACTCTTAGTTGTGTCAAAATCCAGAGTTGCCTATTTCTAAATTATCTTTCCACTTGTGTGTTTCTACCCCTGTCAAAGATAAATTGGTTACATCTTTTACCTATTTGAAAAGTTCTTCGATACACCAAAATTTATCTTATGATTTGATATGTTTTCAAATGTTGTGTTGGATGTCACTCTTGGTATGGTTTCGCTATCGTCTAATAATGTTGTCCAAATAGAAATATGTATATACTTCACAACCTATGTTTGATGAATCTTTTATGTATCTTTTATGTTAAACCTTGTCGTATTCGTTTCCAGGTCATAAGTTCTTATTTGAGATAGTTTAATGATCCATATTGTTGTTTCTGTTAAGAAAGAGACCGAAAGTGATGTAGCGGCGCTACCTGTTGTCTGTTTGTTTCTAGATGTGTTCCATAAAGAGATCTCTACCTTACATCAAATATAGAGGTTAAGTTTAACATAGGACTAGTGCTTAGAATTGGATTAGAGTCAGTAGCACCTTATAGACTGACACCAGAGTTAAATGAGCCTAACAAACAATTAGAGGAATTGCTAGAAAATGAGTTTTTATACGTGGATTTGTTTATTATTAATTAAAAAAAAAGTTGGAAATTCAAGATTGTTAATTCTTAACATTATATTCTTAAAATATATTTTTATGTCGTTTGATGAATTTGTTTGATAGATTATATTATTTGTATTTTAATGAAATAAAATAAATAGTTTTACTTTTCATTTATCGTTTGTGATATTCTCCCTTGATAGTAAAATTGTCAGAGAGTCTCGCTTATTTTGAATTCACGTTTTTAACTTTCTTTTGTTTCTATGAGTTTTCAATTCATATGTGGAAATATATTTGTGCATCAATGTTTTTTTTTAGTCAAACCAAATTGATTGTGAATTAAAACTTTCTTACCTTGATTCGTTGTTTCATCATCTATTTAGAGTTGTTGTTTGTTATTATTTGAAATTTAATTCATTATTATTTGATTATAGTTTGCATCAAATCCTACTTTAATTATTGTTAAGAAATATGTTTGATTTTGTGATAAGTTTTGAGTGTTTTTAGTGAAAAGAAATGATGAGAATATGAGGTTATGTCTCGACAATAGACAATTGAACAAAGTAGCCATTAAGGAGAAATATCTTTTGCCTACGATAGATAACCTTAGATCAGTTGCAAAGAGGGACGGTTGATTCTATTAAAGTAGATACAGTGATAGGATGAGCGCAACATAAGACAGTGACTGGTGTGAGAAGTTTCCTAGAATTGGAAGAGTATTATACGAAGTTATAAATGGGTTCCCTAGGCTAGCCTTACTTCTGAGCGAGTTAACTAGGAAAGGAAAATATCTTCTATGGAATAAAATTGAAGTTTTTAATAATCATAAGAGCCTTAAATTATTGTTAGAAAAATATATAGAATTAAAAATAAGGCAAGGAAGGTGGATGAAATTTCTTAAGGACCATGAATTTGAGTTGAAGTACAGTTTAGGAAAAGTCAATATAGTGGTAGAGGCTCTAAATAGAAAATCCTTGCATATTAGTGCTAGAGATGAATATCTTAGAAGAGTTTATGGACCTGAATTTCAATGTAACCTTAAATGCTTTAAGCTTGAAATTGTATAAGTTGAAATTTGAAGTGACCTTAGAAAATAGATTATGCGAGTGCAGTTTTTAGACAAGGAATTGCAATCTCTTTTAGATCAAGAGAATAATGTGTTGTTTGATAATAGTCTAGTGTTGTTTAAGAATGGGATCGTTGTTCCTAAGGAGGGGAGCACTAGAAAAAAAAATGCTAAAATAGATACATGAAGGGAAGTTAACCATACATCTAGGAATAAACAAGATGTAATAGTAGATGGAAATAAAAATAATGGATGTTATATTAACGAAGGTGTATATATATATATATGCTCAAATTTTAATTTATGTTGTAATTTTGTTATATAATTTATTTTTTTTTAGAAAATCACCTTGCTTGAATATTTCAGATTGTTTCTTAAGGGACCAAACATTATTTTCAATTAATATACCCCTTGGACTTATTATCCGTATAGATTAATGACATGTTTAATCTTAACAAACTTATATGTCTTATTAAAGACCGAAAAGAAAAAGAATGTTATTTCTTATTTGTATTAGCTTACTCAAAAATCAAAATGAAATTGATTTCTTAGTTCTACTATGGTATTTATTGCTGAAAATTGTTTTGAAAGTCGTAAATGGTCAATGACTGTACAGTTTAATTTCAAGTTAACTAAATCTTATTTTGTTCTTGTACCAAATTTTGTTCTAGTAATACCATCTCTTAATAGAAAATGAAACTATTTCTTTCCTTATGCAATTATCAAATTGGACTATATAAAACTTAGTATGTGGAAGTCTCTACCGTTTCTTCTTTCTTTCTTTGTTTCATTTCAGTTGTTTATCTATTTATAAAAATTCCTCTGTGCTGTAAACAATATAATAGTTTTGGTGTAGGTGTAGAATATAAGGGACTATAAGATCTACGTATTAATGGTATAAAACTTTAATTTAATTTCTTTTGTGAATTATTTGTCATGAATCTTTTATGAGAATGCTTATAATGATGGAATGCAGATGAAGATATTATGATTTTAGTATGATCGACAGAAACAAACGTTTAAGTGCATGATTTTAGTCTGTAAATGTTATCATTGATTTTCTTGAAAATTATGTTTATAGTTAATGTGCCTTGAGTTGTACACTTAATATGTGGTGAAATAGTTACTGACTATACGTATATTGATGGTATGATTAGGATATGTAGGTTCTCCTTATGTTAGTATACAGTAGGTGAGGAGATCTTGTTAGGATCGGATTTAATCCAGGAGACCACATTTAGAATTCAGAGGGGGAAAGATGCGCACTGCGCAGAATAGTTAAAGATTGTTATGCTGACAAGGAAAAGTAGCCTTTAGAATTTTAGGAAGGGGAACATATATTCTTGATAGTCATTCCTAAGATTGGGATGTGAGGGTCAATGTCAGTCAGAAAACTAATTCCTTGTTTTTATGGGTCCTTTCCACATCCTCAAGAGAGTCGGGCCTGTTGCTTACCAATTGGCTCTTCCAACATGGTTTACATACCATCATGATGTATTTCTTATTTCTCAACTTCGAAAATTGTGTCAGATATGTCTCATGTAATAGCTCCTGAGTCAATACAATTGAGGGTAACTTAATATTTAAGTCAGGCCTAGTCAGATCATCGATAAGAACATGAAGACTCTGCAGAACAAGACAATCCCCTTGGTGAAGGTGGTTGGGAAGAATTTAACTCTAGAAGAGGCTACTTGAGACGTAGAAGAAGACTTGGCTCGCCAATGCCCAGACTCTTTATTTGCTTCGTACGTGAGAGTGGAGTTAATTTCGGGGACGAAATTCTTAAAGGAGGGGAGAAAATGTAACATCCTAAAATTAAAAATAATTGGAGATAATAACATTAGAGAAATTAGATAATTTTTGGGAGGCTTAGACTGCATGTTTTGGGTCTTTGAATTAATTAGAAAGGATAAAAGATAATTAAAATCTTCAACAATAACAGAACTCTATCTAGACTTTATCTAAAACTTATTTAATAACAAACTCTAACTACACTCTATCTAAAACTTATTCAAAGGCTCTATCTAAAACTTAATTCAAAAATCAGTCTCTATGTCAGGATGCGTTAAAAATAGGTTTAAAAATAGGGAATCAGTGCAACACTATATATATACCTTCTTATAACACCATAGTGCGGCTAGGAACCTTTTTTGCACCCTAAAACATCTTAGTAACGGCTGTAGAGCATCTTCATGCTTGGGAGATGGGGTTGCAACAAGCAATGAGTTTGGAAGGAGAACAACAACAACAACAATAGGAAGAAGAAGAAGAAGAAGAAGAAGAAGAAGGAGAACGGGATTCAAGACTGAGGAAGGCGACATCTAGGATTCGCCATAGGGTACGCTTGGAGATTCTTGGAGGTCTTCAAGAGGTGAGTAGAAATATTATTTCTCACCCTTTTCATGGTGCAAATTGATTTGGGGTTTGGGTTATGTTTTCAAAATGCGTTTTTGGAAAATAATCATGCGTTTGGTCAAATCCTGATTTTACAAATTTGGGGGTTTTCCTTCTAAGGTGTTCCTGCTGTTAATTAAATGATTATTATTGAAATTGATGCTATGATATATATGATACATACGTGATTTGGTTGAATTGATATGTTATATATGCACTATTTGATGATATTTGTGATATTGGCATGATTCAATAACTGTTAATATGTTGGATGTTGTTTGCTGCAATACCGCCTATGATAGGGGTATCGAAAGTAATACTGCCAATGATTTGGGGTGTCGAAATATGAAATACCGCCATGATGGGGTATCGATAGTAACATCGCCACACGTTGGGATGTCGAAATGAGTAATACCACCAGTGTACAATGGTTGGTATCGAAATGAGTAATGTCACTGAAGAGAAGGTGACATCGAAATACCTTCATGAGTAAGGTAGGCAATGGGACGCCATTGTTATGTGCAGTTTGAAAGTCATATGACATATGAGAATATTTGAGATTGTTTGATATATGAGATTTTGTCATATTTGATTTATGATGTATTAATGATGATTGTTACTGTCAATAATAATTTATATTATTATTATTATTTTACTATACATTATTTTGAAAATAGCGGGTACCATGGATAGTTTTTCCGGTTACCGCACCGGCTGAGAACAATGCTTTTGTGAAAACCCTTTAAACTGTATTTCTGTTCACTGGGATTTTATATCTCATTAGTAGTATTGTTTTCAGAGCCTGAGGATGTCCCTGTTGAGCAGCCAGACGTTTTGAAGACTATCTCTTTAGCTTTAGAGCTTGGTTAGTATTGTATGGCATATGCCAGGAGGACCTTTATTATCTTTTAGTTATTTTCTTATGCGAGATGTTATAGACGTCCTGTTTTGAAGTTTTGAAACTGATTATGTTATTCGGTTTTTGAATTAATGTAAACAATTATTTTGGACTAATATTATATTAAGTATTTATTCAGTGTTTATTTAAGAAAAAATTTTATTTTTCCTGATTTTATTTAAATTATTAATTTGGGTTACTAATGTAATGAAGGGCGTTACAAATCTTACATAACAAAAAAAAGTGACATAATTGTTTACCAAAAGATTTTTTTTGACATAATTGGCAAAATTTTGTCACAATTTTAGAAGGGTTGTTCAATAAGTCAAAATGGTAAAGACGATTTAATTGCTATGTATTGATAATGTAAAGTATTTTTACATTATCAACTAATCAAAAATTATTATATCAGTAAAAAAATTGACACTTATCCTAACTACCTTAAAAGTCATTCAAACCATGATTTTTGTTTGGTTGATAGTGTAAAAAACTTTACACTGACAATGCATAATTAATTAAACCAAAGAAAACAACAGATGTAAACATGGAAACAATAAACAATTAAAGTGGAAAATGAGTTTCAACTTCCAACACCGAGAATGAGCTCAATTTAACTATCAGATAGTAATTCAAGTAAATATAGGACATAAACCTGCATGAGTTAGGTGGCACAGTTGGTGGTCTGATAGCAGTCACATGGAAGCCAGATTGCAACAAATGCCTGTTCCAGAATGACTAAAAATGCTTAGTTCATTGAGCACCAAGATGTGATGTGAGAGAATGAGGGGAGGAAACTTACCGGCTTGCTTGCAATGCTTTGTCTTCACTGCCTACGATTAGAGATATAATGGGACTTGTAACAGCGATTCCTGTAAGCAAACGAAAGTCTTTCACCCGGTTCCAAATAGCCTTTCTACGCCATGTCTCCAGTTTTGCCACTTTAACAGCAGCTACAAAATTGCATCAAGTTTTTAACAGATAATTCCCACATGACATTGGGAGCTAAAGAGTAGCAAAGTAAATGATAATACATTAATTTCTAATATCTGGACAAATATTCCAAGAAAGGTAGAAGACAATCAATTTAACCGTGGGTATACCAAGCAGTTCTTCCTTTGCATCAGATTAACATTACTAACTCAATCTAAATGACTTTTTTGTATTCACAAATATGCACCGTATAGAATGCTCAATCTGAATTCAGGTGATCCCAATTTAACCTTTTCCTGTTAAACTTGAATGATCCACAGTTGAGCAATATTGGGAATGCAAGGGTTATGTAAATAGCATTACTTCAATAAATTATAAGATGATGTTAAAAGTGAGAATGACGGATAACAAATCTATCACAAGACTACATTAAGGATATAATTTGATAAATGTGAAGGACCAGGCCAAGCAGTAAATACTTGGGAATATGAACTAATAACAAATACATTAAGGGTGCATTTGGAAGAGCTTATAAAAAGCTTATTTGAGTTTATGAAAATAGCTTATGAAAATAAACTTATACAAATAACTTATGAAAAAAGTTTCTGATATTTTTATATGCTCTTTTTAGCTTATTTCAATAAGTTTGTCATAGAAGCTTATGAAAATATGTTGTTTTTAGCTTAGTTGAAAAAAAACTTATTGAATAAGCGCTTAATTAAGCTATTTTCCTAAACGCGCCCTAAGTACAAATGTTAATTTTGTTTCATTTCTTTTTTTGGAAAGTCTCACTATTAGAGTATATCAATCCAAGTAAAACACTGGATCTCACCATGAGCGGCAGCAACAACTGGAACTGGTGTAGCAGTTGAAAATATAAATGAACGGCCTCTTGACTGTATTAATAGCTTCCACCTTTTGCTAAAAGTATTCACAGAATAGCAAAAGTCATTGGTAAACTATGCATGAAACGTAATTTGTGATGTGGCAATGTTGTGAAGAAACTTAAGAAATGCGTGAAATCAATCTTCATTACTGTTAACTTCAGGAGCAAGTACACTCAAATAGCTACCTGCATGCTATAAATCCTCCATGGCAGCCTGCAGCTTTACTTAGTGTACCAATGCATATGTCCACATCCTTCTCACAGTTGAACTCCTCAGCAACACCACCACCATTTTTGCCACAAACAAATGTTCCATGAGCCTGGATATACTCAGATTTTTATTTTGATAGTTTATAGTTGCACTCAACTATTTAGCAAATTTTCTTTTATCACATAAATATTCAAACTTTCAAAGTGGGTTGGTAATTCCTTTGAGAAAAAATTAAAATTATGCTACAACTGTTCTATGATTATTATCTTAAGCTCTTCTTAAGCATTAACCTTAGTCCAAATTAGAACCATGTAAATAACAACATATGATAATCATTAAGAAGAAAAAGTTTGCTAAAACATATTAAGAGGTCCTACATCATCAATGACTAACAAAAATCCATGCTTCTTGCGGAGGTCTGCAAGCTCAACCATTGGTGCATAGTCTCCATCCATGCTAAACAAGCTGCAATAAATCAGATGAACCATAATGCACACGGAAAATGCAAAGAAGTATTGGGTAATCATCGTTGTCATAAAAAATATGAAGAAACAATTAATAACAAGATGGTGCAGCATCCCTGTCAACACCCACATGTAGTTCTGACTTCTAAGATCTAGATTCCAAAGGACCAATTATGCTGCTCTTTAGCAAGGAGGATATAAGTTAAGGAGAGTAATGAAATATAGAGCAAAAATCAGATATACATGCTTGTAGCATGATGAAGCATTGATGAATTCATCAATAATGCACTTGAATCTCACTAAAATATATCTAGTAGCTAGAAATAAATACAGCATTATGCTTCCGTTCTTTATTCTTCTTGTACTTTAAACAGTGATTAAAACAGTAATTAGTTTATCAAATGCATAATCTTGGAAAAGCTTTTACTTCTATATACTAAACAGTTTTGGCTTTTGTGACTTTAACAAAGCATCCCAGAAGATTTACTTGCATTGAATTTTCCCTGCACAACAAAACTCTTTTATGCACACTAAACGGAATACATGCTTGCCATGCACTGTCTCTTCTCTAGGAAATTAACTAGCTTTCACGGGGAAGGTGATACTAAATATACAAATATCATATTTATATCAGGAAAAATATTCAAAATATGCACTTACAAAATCTAATATTTATCAATAATCATTCAATTGGTAGCTTCTATCGTGTACTTCATTAGGATAACACTTCACACTGATTGGAAATTGTGTTGGTTCTGATTCATCAGAAAAAAAAAAATTGTATTCAATCAACATTACTAAATTAACGTACAATACTAGTTTTCAAAATACAAGAAAATGTCAACTGTATTATAAAATAGCTATTGTTATCCAACTTAGATAAATTTGTAAGATGAATAAATTAGGTCTTGGTCTTACAATTGAACTTTAGAATAGTTAATGTCATGTTTTTATGTAAAGTTATTCGGTGTGGTAAGCTAATCAAGTATTATGGCATTCACATTCACAATCCTGACCTCCGTGTCTTTTACGTATGTCACACACACAAACAACAATTAACCAAAGCTTACTGCCAGCACATGGAAAGTTTACCCTGAAGAATTACCAATGACCAACTCCTAATGCCTGTTTGAACAAATTCCTTTGGAAATCTAATCATATACAATAAAATCACCCTCCTAATCATAGATATTTTCAAGAAAATCTATCACCACTAATCATTACCAACTAACTGCTGTACTGCAGCAGGCATAAAGAGCAACTTTGGAGATAATTCAACAAGAAGCATATAAACCATAAACATATGATCTGCTGATTCTTTATATACTTTTAAAATTGTCAACCCCAAACATTGTCCAGAAATGAAAGTAGAAGGAGAAATTTGTACAGTCTAGTCCAGAACATGCAAAATATAGTTTAGGCTGGGCATCAGAAAATATTTACACATAACACTGCAGTAATTTTAAACCATGAACAACTTTTCCATAGTTTGTTTCTGCAAGTAGCAGAATGACTAACCTGTCAGTCACCACAACTTTCTTCCTCATTCTGCAATGTGATCTGTTAAAACCACAGATGTCACAACTCACAACAATGTCAACATATTGAGAGACTGTACCAAAAAGGAAAAAGAGAATGCACAGAAGAATATGCAAATTTCAGGAAAAGGTAAAACGTACAAGAGCTTATTAAGGTGGGACATGTCACAATGTCTATATATGAACACCTTTACACTTTTTTGCCGCTCAGCAAGACGAATACCATCAATTATTGATGCATGGTTTAATGCATCAGAAAAGACAGCAATCGTTTCATCCTCTGAAGGTATGCTATTCCTAGCCAAGAGAGAACCAATACTTCCTATTGCTGTCATCAAGGCCATATTGGCAGCAAATCCTGTGGGACAAAGAAGGCAATCCTATAGCATGGATTTTAAACAAAAAATGGGTCAGCATTTCATACAACCCAGACTTATTATCGCATATGGGTCCTTTCTTCAATTCATTGTATAATAGGTGGGTCTTAGAAGCATGTAACCTGATTTTAAGTTGCTTAGAATCAAAAGAAGCTGGACAAAGAAAGATAGGTGACTCCAGTGAGATTGATTTATACTTGGAAACTCAGAGTCAATCATGATCATTGAAGCCATCATTATAAGTAATTAAGTAATAAAATAAAGGTATAATTATTATTATTTCAACTATAGGTAGGTGATATCAATTACTAATTCCCTAAAATAGATTAATCAATAGTCATTAGTCAGGGACATTGACAAAATAATAATAATCGCACTGACACAACTGGTGTAGTGAAGCTTTTGTAGAACTGCTTTCTTCATGAATAAAATATATAACTTCCAACACCAGTTTGTCCCCATAGTCTTCACTAATAATCACTACAATCAAGTAGTCCTCAAACTAGAACAAGAAAGGATGATAAGTAATATCATGTATGCATCAAATTGTCTACTGAGCATCATTTCATAGTATTCCATTATACCAAATAGTGTCATATGATTCTAGATTCAGAAGTTCAACCATAACCATCAATTAAATATTCTTCAGTCAGGCTACAAAGCAGAACTGGAGAACAAAACCAGAACAGTTTAAGGAGTTCTTGCCAGACAGTACTTACCTCTTTCTTCTTCAAATCCGCCAAGCTTGATTCTAGCAGCCTATGATAATTGGTATATCCACAAATAAGAGCAGAACCCCTTGGTCCCATTCCATGTTCTTGGGCTGCCTGATTTAGAACAATGACCAAATTGTCAATGAGCTTAAATTAGGAAAGCTGAAGAAACAAAGACCAATATACTAAAATTCAGAGAACAAGAGGATAAAAATCATCCAAAAATTATAAGCACACCTTTGCAGCGGCCCTTCCAATAGTCGGATGGGAACTCAAGCCTAGATAATCATTTCCAGAAAACAAAATCAATTTTTTAAACTTCTCCTGATATGCCCCCTGTTCATCATCACCAGCAACTGCACTATAAACAAGCTCATCACCTAGAACCAAAAAAATATATTCAACATTACCATCAGTACTCAGGAGTCAGAACAAAACACAACACGTTCAATACACTTCACAAAATCATGGCAAACCCCATACATGCAAATAACAATAATGAAGCTGGAATTTAAGATTAAGGATCCGTTTGTTTAAGCTTTTTCACACAAAAAAAAAAAAATACAACTTTTTCCCTAAAAAGAATCGCCAAAAAAAGTCACTTCTAACACTTGCATGTTCGTTTGGTTGGCCTTTTACTAAAACGCAAAAGGTAAAAACAAACTGAAAAGCACTTCTATGAGAAACTATATTTTCTGGATTCTCTAAAAAAGCTCCCGGTTTATATTAAAAAAAAAAAAAAAAAGTTTTAAGCCAAACATAAAATATTCTAATTCTAATTTACATAAAAGCTATACAACAAAAATCAACTTACTAAAATATTTTGAAATCACTTACTTTTAAGCTTAAACAAACCAACCCTAAGTATAAATAACAAAAAGAAAAAGACTAACAAGTTACCATTACAAGCAAGCACCTCTTACACGTCTATTATAACTGCAAAACATGTGACCATCAACCAACCCTTAAGAAACACAAAGTTATAAAAGGGTACCAGAACTTGGGGTGTCATGCATCCATCTATGAAACGTGGTTTCACCAATCTCCACTTCCACAGAGGACCTGTCCCGTGGCTGCATTTCATCGAAAACCTCGAATGCAGCTTCGTCTGACACGTTGTTAAGCTCATTTTTAATGAGCATTGAGTATTTCTCCATGCGGAGGCAAATGGGTCTCAGAGATCGAAGTACTTTGAGGGAGTCAAGGGTAGCAAGTGCTTCTCCAACCCAGTTGTCCCAACATGCACTTGCACTCTCCATTGGCACAGAGAATGGTGATTGGATATGTTCTTTGTTGAGAAATGGAGGTGTGATAGTCAATGAGCAATTAAGCGTGGCAGTTTTGGTTGATTGGGTTGTTGGAGCTACTACTCATATCACATGCCACATCCTCCCCTCTATCTCTCTACTTTATTGTACTAGGAACTTTTCAACTTTCTTTCTCATGACTTATGGTCATAGCCGAAACGACAACTGTTATTTTTTAGGATCTATTTGTTATTTAATGAAGGTGTAAATTTTTTTTACATCGTTAATCAATCAAAAATTGTTAAATCAATAAAAATGATTGATTTTTATTCTAATTACCTTAAAAGTCATTCAAACCTTAATTTTTGATTGGTTGATAGTGTAAAAAATATATAATGATAATGCATAACAATTAAACTCTATTATTTATTATTTATTAATAATAATATGAAGATGAAATTGAAGAGTGTACCCTTTGTTTGACAATATCAATCTGCTAGCTTGGTAAATGCTTTTTTTTACTAATTTATAGCGTTTTGTTCAAACTCTACTTCAACTTTAAGTAGCGTTTGAACTTATAACGTATTATATTTTTTTTTTCATTTTTATTCTTATTAATTTACTCAAACTCCTCTTTTATCATCTTTTAAAGAAAATATCCTAAAATAAAATATTATAATCCTAAATGCATCTTAAACTTTTATTTTAATTATTATACTATTTTTACTTTTTTGGATTTTTTTTTTATTAGGCACGTTCAAGTTTTCTATGTCATCAGTATAATTTTTGCGTATAAAATTTTAAATCTTTGTATGTCACCTATGAATGCATAAACAACGTATATAATAATTTAAAATATTATATAAATAACTGATAAATAATTTAAAATAAATTCAAGTATTAAAAATGATAATTATTTTAAAATAAATTATATATATAATTTATATAAAAAAACATATAAACATGTCATTTTATGTCGTTTTATACTTATGTGCTAGTTCAACAATTAATTTTACCAAACACTTTCAATCCAGTAAGTTAGTTTATCCGCTATCCACTATCAACTATAAGCTCATCCTCTATCAGCTAGCTTATTCGCTATTAGCTAATTTTTACCAAACAGAGCTATAGAAGTTTAGTGGTAAGAAAGTATTGAAATATTCGTAACGTGGATGTTAATATATTATTATTATTAGAGTTTAATTTTGATATACCGTCAGTGTAAAGTTTTTACACTATCAACCAATCACAATTTATTATATGTGTGACTTTTAAGATCCTTATAATAAGAGTCCAACAATATCATTGATGTGCCAACTTATAATTGATTGACAATATAATTTTTTTTATAGTAATAATATATGGTAATTAAATTCTTATTATTATTAATATTATTATTATTATTTCATACCGATGGTGTTAACAAGTGACGGACCCACGTGAGCACCAGGTGTGCATATGCACCCACTCAACTTCATAAAAAAAATTATGAACATCTTATGTTTTTTATTTTTCCCCCATAATTGATATATTTGCAGCCATGCCACTACCTTCTTACTTTCTTACGCAGCAGCACCTCCCCCATCAACTCTTCCTCATCTCACCCATCAACTCTCTCTCTCTCTCTCACTCATCGCCTCTCTCTCATCTCTCGCATCAACTTTCCCTTATTTCTTACGCAGCAGTACCTCACGCATCGCTTTCTATTAAAGCAATGATTAGCATTTCGTGGTCATGACGAATCAATCGATTCTGCTAATCAAGGTAAATTCTTTGAACTTCTTAAATTTCTTTCTGAACATAATGAATCAATAAATCATATTGTCTTGTAAAATGCTTCTAAAAATCATCAACTAATTGTTCCAAGAATCCAAAAAGATATTGTTAATGTTGGTGCATTGGAAACCACTAATGCTATTATTATTGATCTTGGAGATGAACCATTTACTATTATGGTTGACGACACCCATGACATATCAATTAAGGAACAAATGGTTGTTGCTTTGCATCATGTTAACAAAAATGGAAGTGTTGTTGAGCGCTTTCTTGGTATTGTTTATCTTAAAGATACTACAACTTTATCATTGAAAATGACAATTGATGAATTGTTTTGCAAACATGGGCTTAGTGTATAAAGAATTCGTGGACAAGGTTATGATGGTGCTAACAACATGCAAGGGGAATTTTGTAGTTTCAAAAGTTTGATCTTAAGGGAGAATTCATCTGCATTGTATGTGCATTGTTTTGCTCATAAGTTACAACTGATGTTAGTTGTTGTTGCCAAAAATCACATTCAAGTTGCCTTTGTTTTTAATTTAGTGTCCACTGTATTAAATGTTGTTGGGGGATCTTGCAAACGGCATGACATGCTTCATGAAAAACTAATAGTTAATGTTAGAGAGGCATTGGGAAAAGGAAAAATTCCTACAGGGCAAGGTTTGAATCAAGAAACTAGTCTCAAACGATTTGTTGATATTTGTTGGGGTTCACATTATGCAACTTTGATCAATCTGATATTGATGTATTCTGCTATAGTTGATGTGAAGGAACCAGTTTGAAACACAAGAACATGGTTGAATTGTGTTAGAACCAAAACAGTAATGGCTAATGACCCCTAAAAGTTTTAATGATTAACAAAATTATTATATGATTGTTGAATTTACTCCAAGTCAAGTTTATGCTAATCCATAAGGTCAAAAAACCTTTATATGTTTCTGACTTCAGATAATTCTCCAAAACCAAAGTTTCACCTAACTCTTAAAGGACAAAAAGCTCACTGCAATATCTTCGTCCAAGAAAACTACATGATTCATCCAAATAATCTGTTGGACTATAGTGGTAAAGGTTTATATACAAAATATGATCATATAGTATTGTGCGTCCAATTGTTTACACTATTTTTGTGTCCAACTATTTATACATATTGTGCGTCCAATTGTCTACACTACTTGTGCGTTCAACTTTCTATATAAATTGTGCGTCCAACTTTTTATATATGCCTGAGCGTCCACTAACTTCATTTTGCAGATGACGTGGCTCTCTCTTATTAAAAGGACATAATTGGTTATAAGGAAATATCTTTTTCACATAAGACAAAAGAAGGTACGAACGTCGTACAAAGCAAATCACATAGAGCAAAGAATCACGTAGAGCAAAACGCTTGTCGGCCATAAATGCAAAATCAGTCTGCTACCATTCAAGCTGCTACTACCTTCTCATTTTGAAAGGACAAATACATAACGAAGAACAACTGGCAAATGATTCTGTGCCTAACGGATATTTGAATGTGTCTAAACCGAAAAGTTTTCCTACTGTTTTGAAATCAGAAGGTCAAGACAAAGCTATAAGAAGACCCTCCTCTGAAGAAGAAAAATAGAGAACACACGAGCAAGCAAATATTCAAGAGAATTCATTGTGCAAACAAAAGTCTCAAAGCTTTCACTCTCTAGAAATTGATCTGTAAACCTTCTCATTGTTTCATTGTACAGTTTCAAACAGATTGTTAAAGAGTTATATCGTGTAAAACTCTCACTGTAGTGAGTTTGTAAAAAGATCAGAAAAACCCCTATCAAATCTTAGGATTTGTTAAGCCTGAAGAGGCTTATCTATAAAAGAATACTTATAACCTGGAAAGATGTAAAATACTTGGAGTTGTAGTCTTGGAGAGACTTGGAAACAGCTTGTGAAAAGTGCTAAGAGTTTTAGTAGAAAAACCTTCTGAGGGAAGGGAATAGACGTAGCTCTTTGATTTGAAAGAGTGAACCAAGATATATCTTTGTGTGAATCTCTCTATCCCTCTCTTGTTAAGTTTTTATTTATTACTAACTTGGGGATTGAAAACAAAGTATCTTAAACGCTTATAATCGTTTTGGTGTGTTCTTTCATCTTACCTGCCTTAAACGTTTGCTTGAAAAAGGTTTTCGAAAATCGGTTAAGAAACACAATTCAACCCCCTTCTTATGTTTCTCTGTTTCACTTTCAAATTGTGTTTCTTAAGTTTTTTAAAACTTTTACGCAAGTAGATATACTTTCGCAAAGGGTTGGACGCAAAATGTGAAGATTACTTTTAAAAACACGCGCGTTAAGAAAACAGTTCAATCCTAAAAGGTTAGTTAAAAGCTAACTAAGACAAAGATAAGGGAAAGAAGATAGACACAAGGATATTATCCTGGTTCACTCTTCACCAAAGAGCTATGTCTAGTCCCCTCTACTTGAGAGCTTTATCCACTATAACAAAAACTTCGTTACAAGTATTCAACACCTCTTTAGGCAACACTAAGTATTCTTTTGCAGACAAGCCTCTTCAGGCTCAAGTATTCTTTTTCAGACAAGCCTTTTCTGGCTCAACCAACTAAGGTTTGAAAAGAGTTTTGTTCTACTAACTTACTATATGTGAGATTTTGAAACTTAAGCTCAGAACTCTAAAACTATACTCTTCGTAGAGAGTGATATGACAGTTTAAGAACAGAGTAAGCTTGTAAGCTTTTGATTTCTTTTGATAGCTTGCTTTTGCTTGTATGCTTCAGAATATTTTTCGGTCACTTTGCATCTTCAAAGAAGATGGTATTTATAGCCTTCAAGACTTGAGCAAACTTCAATCTTCAATGGATGGAAAAAGAATCGTTCTGATTTTGCATAAATGCATTATCTCGTTGAGTCTGATAACTTGTTGAAAGTCTTCAGAAAAGCAAAGCAGGCCATCAGGCGATAGCTCAAAGTAGAACTGACATCTTTTCCTTGTACCCAAAAGTTGTCTTTTGTCTTTACTTTTGGAGATAGTCACATCTTTGTGTCAGGAGCAGACTAGCTTCAGCGCTTTTGTTGGAACGAAGATTATAAGGAATATTTGTCCAAAGGATATTATGTTTTTACAAGAGGAATAAAGAATTCAAACTAAGAAAATACAAGTTCGCGCTTAAATAAAAGTCCAGAGAATAAAATAGATGGACTGTTACATTTGACTTTTACATGAAGAGTCTTTAGACTGACACAAGCATATAAACTTAGTCCAGCGAGAATTTTTTGTGATCATAAGAATAAGACGATCATTAAGTCTTTGGACTTAGAAGGTCTTTAGACTTTAAAAGAATCTACACACTCAGATAAAATGTTACTCCAAAACAAATCTTTCTTCATTTAATTTTAGTCTTTTGTTAACATCAAAACCTTAAGGAGTTTATGGACCATAACCACTTTGGTTCCAACAATCTCCCCCTTTTTGATGATGGCAAAATACACTAATTTGATTTGAACAAAGTTTTCCTAGAGGGTCAGAAAGGCTCCCCCTAAGAAGAAGACTTCTATCAAATATAGCATATAAAAGAGAGTAAACTACAGTCCAGTTAAAGCAGGCGTAAGACTTAAGCAAACATATATGAAAATACGTATAGTCAAATGTTAACAAACAATTATATGCAATTGTTTAATCAAATTATTTCCTTGTCGTTTATTCAAATTAATTCCCTCTCTCCCCTTTTTTGTCATCAAACAAAAGGTGAAGATAAACCATCATTGTCAGACAAAAAAGAAAAGAAAAAAACTTTTATATATATATATATATATATATATATATATATATATATATAAAGATTTAAGAAGGAGGAGGTTTAGGATGAAATTCTGAAACATAGCCGCTATCTGCTTGAGCAACTCTACATTGTCGGCTTGGAGAGCATTAGATATCGACGGTTGGACGAACTCTTGAAACACTGGAGGAACAACAGATACTGAACTTTCAACGGTGGCCTTTACTGCCTCAGGGTTTTGTTGACCAGGAATCACGCTCAGAGCGCTGCAAGGAGAGGGCTCAACCGGATGAACAACTGAGATAGGATGGGGCTGAGTGCTTTGATGCTCAGATGCATTGTGTTCAGACTCTCCTTCTTGTTCTTGTATAGCACATTGGTTTGCCTCCTCAGACACTTGAATTGGTTCACAAGTGACTTTCTGAACTGGCGGTTCAATCCATGGAAAATCATCCACTTCCTCAATGTCTATGGGATACAAAGGGATCCCAAAGATGTCATCACTAATAATCATGAATGTGACATCCGAGATTTTGTACTTCCCATGGACGGTGGGAGTGTCTGACTGTTCTTCTTCAATTAGACCAGACGAAGATGCTTCAGCTGTACACCTCCAAATGGTGCTTTCCCAAACAACTCGAGCATCATTGTCTCCATTTTGCCAAACAATTGCTGCAAGCAAAGTGGGAGGACCTCTTCATCGTTTCGTGGCCTTTTCCAAAACATAAGGTCGAAGGAGAAACAATATGGCTTCTCTTCCTTGGACCGTCATTTTCGAGCGTCCTTGTATTTATTCAGGTCGAACATCGGAATTCTTGGACATACTCTTGGGGGAACCACTCCAACTAAGGCGTTTGCCTTCAGCTTCCAAAACCTCTTGGGAAGATTATGAATAATCTTTACTTCCCGAGGCATCTCACATTCCTTTTTGATGGCATAGTAGGGGATGAAATCCCTAGTATCTGAATATTCCTTCCAATCAGAATAATGGCTGGGAATGAACTGAACATCTCTGCCCAAGATGAACTTCTTCAGTCCAAAGGTTTTTGACCTTTTCTCTGCAATTGTTTTCCATCCTCTCTTCTGATCATAGGAGGAATGATATGACGACTCACATTGTAGTGACACCACTTGAAGGCCTTATCCATGATGAGATTTGGATAAACCTTTCTTGGTGGGAACCTTTTCTGATTCAGGTGGACAAGTAATGGTCCATTGGAATTAAAGCTTTCACTGGGGAAGGGCGTATCTGAGGGTTTATAAAGGTAAGGGATATAGCTGAGAGGGGTAGGCAAAGATTGAGGTTCATGCTCATATTCTGGGAAAGGGAAAGGTGGTCGAGGAGTTGGTGGAGGAGGTGGATAATCTTCGGTATGACTCAAGATCAAAATAGGCCAACCAAAGTCAATATCAACTTGAGTTTCAATTTCGATTTGTTTTTCTATGAAGGGGTGAGATCAATGTATGAGAAGGTTTGTCTTTTGTATCTGGGGTTTAGATAGGGTGCACCATAGGGTTAGAAAGCTTTATATCCCCAAGGTGTGAACCAGTCTTGAGGTTCAGATGGTGAAGGGTTGGTTTGAGTTTGGTTTGGTGAAAGAGTATGTGTTTGAGGTAAGATAGGGGGTAAAAGATGTGAGTCCATCATACCATTTTCAACCACATCAGGTTGCTCTACAATGGGAGTAATAACTAAACGAGATTGAGGTTTAGTATTACCGTCTTTGACCTCTGATCACTTTAGCTATAGGATGATCATCCTCTTCTTCTTCGTCCACAGATGCAAGCAACATTTTTCTTTTTCTTGCAGGTTGGACGGAAGCAGCTGTTGGATTTGTTGTTGTACGTACAATTTCAGTGGAGCGTCCAACAGAGACTCTTTGTTCAGATGCTTCTTCAGCAGCTTACGTCTGATCTTTCTGAGCGCCTTTTTATTTCTCTTCCTTCTTGGACTTTTCAATACAATCCAACTTCATTTTCATTAGACTTTGCTTGCTGAACTCTGGTTCAAGCACACGATCAATGCCATAAACTCCAATATATTTAAATTTCTACTCTGGAGTCATGGATTTGAGATCGTTGTAAACGAGATGCTTCTCAAAGATTCTTGAAAGGAGAGCAGCATGAGGGATGACTGTGTTCTTCCCAGAACCTTCAATAGCATATTTGAAGCACGTGAACAAAAGATGTGGAAGATTTACTTGCTTCTCCAGAATCAGATGAATAAGGCATAATTGATGTGCCTTGGAGACGGAGTCTTTTGAACCAGTCTTGTGAAGGATAGAGTTATTCAAAATCTGGTGAAGAACCTTAGTATTGTCAGTCATCTTTGAGGCTATCAGCTTGTCAGAAAGGTTCTTCAGAAGACACTCCTTGATAGTGTCCATACCACCCAAATCTTCCTCCCACTTGTCTTCACAAGTGATTCCAGACTGAGCACACCCAATGGCGTTAGAAATGGTTGCCTCAGACACAATCACTTTAGTGTTGACAACCTTGTTTCTAATTTCCCTTGCTGAAATGATAGGGTTTGTCCAAAACTCCCTTATGACGGCTGGGTAGATCACCGGATACCTTCCGAAGAAACTGGACCATCCAGCGGCTTGAAAGAAAGGTGCAACATCAATCCCATGATCCGCAGAGAACTTCATACTATACTTGAACTCAACCAAGATTTCAGCAGTTTGAACGTCAAAGGCTTTCCCTTTGCGCTTAGTAGAGGCGGATGCAGAAGCAGAAGATGCCATTGTTTCAGAGAAAAAGAGTTTTTGAAAAAGATAGAGTTTTTCTGAGAGTGATAGAGGTTGAAGATGAAGAGATAGTGAAAAGGCTCTACCTTTAAGACATAGACTTATAGGTGAAAATGTTTCATATTTTCGAATAAAAGAAATTTTTTAAAAGAAAAGAAAACGGGATGAGGCAATGTGCGCATTAAATGACTGGCACTCGTTCCACTTTATGGAAACCGTAAAAAGCGGTTTTTCAATTTTGAAAACAAAACTGACTCAGTTAGGGAATGTGAATTAAATTTACGTTTCAACAAAGATTTAGTTCATTTAATGTATTGGACAAACCAAACAACAAATACATTGGACTGACATATATTGTACAAAAAACAAGTATTGCAAGCATGCATTGGACTCATGATTATTCAATGAAATGCATGTTTAAATCTTTTCTAATGAATGTGAATCTATCTTCAGCGAGAGGTTTGGTGAAGATATCCCCATTGATGGTCAGTATCAACAAATTGAATATCAATTGTACCTTTTTGTACATAATCTCTAATAAAATGATGCTTAATTTCTATATGCTTTGCTCTTGAATGCAATATAGGATTCTTTGACAAATTAATGGCAGCTGTGTTAGCACACATTATTGGAATGTTACTAACAAAAACATTGTAGTTTTCCAACTGATGCTTGATCCACAGAAGTTGTGAACATCAGCTTGTAGTAGCAATGTACTCAACTTCAGCAGTTGATAAGGCAATCGTGCTTTGCCTTTTGCTTGACCATGAGACTAAGTTAGCTCTAATGAAGTGACAACTTCCACTGGTGCTTTTTGTTTCTATTCTGTCTCCAGCATAGTCAATATCACAGAATCCAACTAACTTATGCTCATCATATTTCCTATACAATAGATCTAGATTAGTAGAACCTTTAAGGTATCTAAATATTCTTTTAACTGTTCAGAGATGAGACTCTCTCGGGTCAGATTGAAATCGAGCACATAAGCAAACACTGAACATAACATCAGGTCTGGAAGCAGTTTGATATAAGAGGGAACCAATCGTATCTCTCTATACCTTTTGGTCTACCTTTTTGTCTTTATCATCTTTGTTCAGTACGGACGTTGGATGCATTGGAGTATTCATTGGTTTGCAGTCGTCCAATTTGAAGCGTTTCAGAAGCTTCTTTGTGTATTTCGTCTGATGAATGTATACTCCATCCGATGTTTGTTTGATTTGCAGTTTGCGGAAGAATTTTAGTTCTCCAATCATACTCATTTCAAATTCTTTCTGCATAAGCTCAGAAAAATCTTGGCAAAGAGATTCATCCGTTGAACCAAATATTATATCATCAACATAAATCTGAGCAACAATAAAATCATTTTTATTAGTTTTTCTGAAAAGAGTTGTATCCACTTTTCCTCTTGAGAATCCATTCTCCATTAGGAAAGTGATGAGTCTCTAATACCAAGCTCTAGGAGCTTGTTTTAGTCCGTATAAAGCTTTCTTAAGCTTATATACATGCTTAGGATGGTTTTGATCTTCAAAACCCGGTGGTTGCACAACATAAACTTCTTCATTTATAAAGCCATTTAAGAAAGCACTTTTAACATCCATTTGATAAAGCATGATGTTATGATGTGCTGCATATGAAAGTAAAATGTGTATGACTTCTAATCTAGCTACAGAGGCAAAAGTTTCAGTATAATCGATACCTTTCTCTTGTGAGTATCCTTGAGCAACTAATCTTGCTTTATTTCTTACTACTTTGCCATCTTTGTGACACCCACTGCCTCGCATATGATAAATATAAAATAAATCATATATAAAAGAAGTTATAAATTAAAAACCAAAGGTAGCAAGTACCACATGATCCAAAACGTATGAAACCATAAAATAGCAACTGCGGAAAAACATACATAAAACAAAACCAAATCCAGATGTCACATATCAGAGCTAGTAACCATTACCGATAATATATCAAAAAATAAACTAGCATAACTAAAACTATACTAAGAGCAAACGATATCCTCGGGATCACTCCTCATTTGGCTGCTCACCATCATCTACATAACCAAAGGTAAATGCAAGAAAACAACAACGATAGGGAGTTAGAGACTGTACGTATAAACATAAATGGTAATAGAACAGTTAGCAAGATGATCACATAACATATAAAACATCATAATATAACATATTACAACATATCATACTCCATCATATCTCATCATAAACATGCTATGCGATGCAATACTACTCCTCTACTCCATATGCAATATGGATCCAATAACTAACTCAGGAAACCGATTATGGAGTTACATATCTACATTGGCCAATAAGCACCAACGCCAGTAATTCACCAAACTCTCGGGTAAACCCCTTGAATAGCCGATCCACCATACTCTCGGATAGACCACCACGGATGCGCTTGAGTCACCTAACTCTCGGATGAATCACCGCTGACGGCCAGTACGCCATACTCTCGGACGAACTCCCTAGTCATCGTAACTTCCCCCAAACTAACAACTCCATGTCATTATGCATGCAATGCTAACATACAAACAACATGGCAACCACCTCCATCAACACCATTAACAATGGCTAGCAACTTTGACCAACAAGCATCAAAGATGGTTTATCAACATCAAACTTGACCAGTAAGCATCAAGAATGATTTATCTAACAACATTGGTAACAGTACATCGTCATCAATAACATCATCGTCTTATTGGGTATTAAGTCCTCATTGTCAAATCTTACCTTATTATTAGCCTAGTTCATTAACTATCCTCAAGGTCAAATTTGATACTCTTGTATGTCATATTTTCATCCCAAAGGGTTATTAAATCTCTTCTTATTTGAATCTGTGATATTTTCCTCAAATCTGCCTAGTAGCACGGCCTGAGCACGGGCGTGCACATGGATAGCATGGACGTACTCATCAGCGTCACTTTTCTCGTTTTTCCGACACGGGCATGCTGGCTTCACTGAGCACTGAGCACAGGCGTGCTCAACGCCATTGTAGCATCCTCAGTTCTGTGAACTTAGAGTTTTCTCTAGTTTTCAACACTCCAAATCAATCCTAAGGTTCTTTGACTAATCCATTGGCCTTAATCTCACCCCTCATCAACATCTTTACGTTTTATGCACATCAATTAAATTAATCCTAGTTTTAGGTTCAACGCTAACATCCTTATGTCTTTTATTAACATAGTTTAACAACAACAATTTTAACATACCAATTCATATAATCATGTCATACCAACAAACATCATCAACAACATCATATACTTCATGCCAAGGTCATATAAATCAATCAATTATCATCATGTATAAACAACCATAACAACTTCATACATCAACTAAGGCATATAGCACACAAATAGGGTCATGGGTTAACCGTCACCTTCCGCTACCCTAGAACTTATATGTTAATATTAATCCCTTCTTCCCATACCCGGCGTGACGATTCCAGCCTATGAGCCAACTAGAGCGAAGTCCACACCTGACTCCTTCGAACGGGTTCAACAGGTTTAGCGAGCTTGATTAGATCCTTGGGGAACTAATCTACTAGTTGCCGTTCATAGCACCGACATACGAACAACAAAGTCTCAAAGTAACACTAAGCAAACGGTTTATCCCCAATCGCAAAGGAAAACACCAAAGGGTTGTGCTCTTGACGAAGAACACCTAAAACAAGGATTAGAGATTGAAGAACGCTCAAAGGATTCAATGGGAACCCAAGAGAAAGGTCGATGATGACTGTTTCTAGCATTAGGAATGACGCCTATCAGTTTTAGGTCGAGCAAAAGAGGTATAAAAAGGATTAGGGCGAAACGGGTTGACCAAAAGCCCAAAACGCATTTCTGCTGTGCGCACTGAGCACGGGTGTGCTGACCCTGAGCACGGGCGTGTTGACCAACAAGCACGGGCGTACTGAATGGGAGCACGGGCGTGCTCACCTATCAGAATCACTGATTTGGCTCGTTCAAGGTTAACCACCCAAAACACGTCCCTAAACACCTAACACAGACATATCAACTATAGAAAAGTACATAACAACACTTTATAACAACTAAGCGAAAACTAAGGTGTTAGAATCTTGGTCCAGCTTGTTTCGATAGACCCACTTTGTTCCAATGACAGACTTATCCTTTGGCAGAGGAACCAACGTCCAAATGTCACTTCGTTGAAACTGGTTAAGCTCCTCTTGCATAGCAAGGATCCAACACTCGTCCATTAAGGCTTCGTCCACTAACTTTGGTTACAATTTAGAGATAAAGGCTGAATCAACTTGTTCTCTGAAGGTTGACCTCGTCCGGACTCTATCATTAGGTTTGCCAATAATTTGATCCTTAGGGTGATAGGTCCTGAATTGCCATGAATGTGGGGGTATTAGCTACTTGCCGAGACGTTGATGCATCTGATACATTTTGAGTTGCGTTTGATGCTCTGTCTTCTTTAATCGTTGGACGATCTTTTAAGTCATTAAGATTCATATATGCAAAAGATTCATCTTGTGACATCCAAAAATTTCAAAATTATTATTTTATTAAAAAGATTAAGCGGTTATGAGAATTAGTGTAAAAAAATTGTTAATATCTGATTTTATTAGAATTGTTTAGAAATTTAAAAAAGAAAACAAAACTAAAAAAAAACACATAGGGTTCAAAGAAAAAGAAGTGGATATTTTGGCATTAATTAAGTCAAATTGCAACTCAAGTGGAGTTTGCAGTGGCCATACTCAAGAATTCAAATTGAATTCTTATCAGGCTGAATCAACAACGCAATTACTAGGATAAAAAATAAAAAATAAAAAGAGTCAGGAGGTTGGCATTTTGCTTTGTGCCCAACGTAAGTCACGTAAGGGCTTCTAACAGCACCAAAAGTCTCTCCTTTTAGAATAGAAGTTCAGCGCCGTCAGAGCAAGAGAGGTGAAATCGCTGGTCTTTCATGCTTTACGTGATAGAAAGAGAAGCTCTATCGAGTAAATCTTCCATGGACATTCACCCAACACATCACATTTGGGCATAGCCAATAGAAAAATAGCATATTAAATAGGTAGTAAAAAAACAGTTGGCACCAATATCACTAAATAACAAACATGTTATTTGCACTGGAGAGGGGTGAAAACCCAGCAGATTCAGAACCTCCATTCGGGACCTTGACAACGTCGTTGACGACAATCTCCCAGAATTCCCCATCTCCGATTAGCTAGTCCCAATTTGACCTCGTCGAATCCCTCGTTTTACTATGAGGAAGATGAGCAGATCGTGAGGTTAGTGATGGAGGGGGCTATTTGCCTTCAACCTTTTACTATAACCAATTTATGTGTGGATTAATCACCCTCTGATTGTTATTGCCTTCCTTGTACTAACATTTTTTTTATTAATCACTTGAAGTGATTCATTTTTATCACAGATTCCTTGTACTTGCATTGTCTAAGAGGAAGCTATCTTACTTATTCCAGTTAACTTGCGTCTTTTTGGTGTCTCATTGTATTACTCTCCTTATTTGGTTATTTGATGCCTATAATCAGAGCATGCCAAAATCAATTGTAGTGGAGGAGAATATTGGACTGTCCTGGGTTGCAAATGCAGTTTGCGTATGACAAGGACACATTTAGCTAGGATGACCAAATGAGGATGTTGAGTTTGTCATTGGTCCATTTCTTGAAGCAATAAAGATGCACTTGGAAGGTCTCCCTAAAGACACTACAATTACAGGAGTGCAACCTAGCCAACAAAAGTACTTAGCAGAATATAGTCACAAGTTGAAGGCATGTTCTTGGTATAAATTATATGCTTTATCTTTACTATACACAAGTTGACCAACAAAAATATCTTTGGGCTCATCAATCTCAACTGATTGATATTCATTGTCCTCCATATTTCCTGCAACCAAGAGCCAAAAATCATATTGAAACTATATTTAACTCTTCAGTTCAATTTAAATAAAGTGATTTGTAAAAACTTGTAATAATTTAAATGTTGTAAGCATAGTGTAAAAACAAGTGACGAATTTGACTTTTATAAAAAAATACCACCTGAAGCATAGATTCGATGGCATTAAAATGGTATAAACATTATTAGAATGACACAAAAAATGGTTATGTTACAGGTGAAAAGTAAGATGCTTAGCAAATTCCAAATCATAATTTTGCATTGAAAAACAGTTTCTTTCACAAAATATAAAACAAGTGACTTACTAGATTTGGGGAAGGGGAACCACGAAAATAGAGCAAGAGAATTGGGTTTATGGAGAAAGGTGGACCACCAAAAAATTGCTGATGCCTGGTTGGATAGAAGGTGCAGATGATGCCTGAGTGGTGAAAAAACCAGAACTAAGAAATCATGTTGGTGGTGAAGCTCGTTGGAGAGAGACGTAAGCAAGAGGAAGAAGGGACTGGTTCAATTTGTAAGCTGTGAAAATAGCGGAAGAAACAACTAACTTCTCAACTTCTCCAAAGTTATTTTGTTTGTTATTTAGTGATATTGGTGCCAGCTGTTTTTTTACTAATTATTTAGTATGCTGTCATTTTTCTATTGGTTGTGCCTAAATGTGATGTGTTGGGTGTGTGTCTATGGAAGATTTACTCGACTCGATAAATAGGTTTTACTCACATGAAATAATGGCTTTTTGGAGGTTTATAAGAGGTAAGTAAAAATATCTTTTTCTTACTCTTTCATGGTACACAAATTTGGGATTTTGGGTTCTTCAAACCAATCTATTTTGGGAATTTGATTTGGGAAAATTGGGTTTTTCATATTAGGGTTCAAGAACGTCAAATTAATTTGGGGGTTTTATCCTAAACTATGAACTAATATGTTACGGGTTGTCAGTTTTATATGATTATATGTTTTAAGACTTGTGTGAAGATTTTCAATTAATATGTAGTCATTTTATGTGATTTTGGGATGTTGTTCTGTTCTATTCAATCTCTAATTGATTTACACATTTACTGAAACGTGAAGTTACGATTCTTTTCGTCAATGTCAAATCATAGTTGATTTGAAAACAAAACACAACACCTCACATATGGTTTTGTTTTGTTAAATATTCATTTGTTATGGTATTTGTGCTTTAAAATTTGTTACAGTGTTTATGTAATTGAAGTATGGGGTTTGAGAATATTTTTGGTAGTCATCTGGGATGACATATTGCATAGTGCATATGAGTTAGTCATCACCTTCCTGGAAGGGATGACAGTTCTACAATCTATTTCGGAAATAGGATGAGAGATGTCACCATTTGGGATGAGATATCAGTTTTTAAAAAAAATATCCACATCTGGGATATGGGATATTAGATACCTCCATCTAGGATAAGGAAGGCAGTGGGACGCCATTGTATGAATATGAGCTCATAGATCTTAGTGGATCTGGGATTCACATCGGTTTTCGGAACCAAAGAGTGAAGTCAAGTGATTCCGGGAATCATCGAGTCATATTCATGGAGTTGCATGGCATAGAGTATGCATGTTTGACGTGATTAAATGCTTTGAGGTGTAAATGTTTGTCTAGTGAGATATTTATTTTATTATATGTGATGTTGAATAATTTAAGTATGATCTAAAAGGATTTATTATCTGTATTTTCTGTGGGTACCATGATTGATTTTTCTGGTTGCTGCGCCGACTAAGAACAATACTATTTGCAAACCTTTTATTAAATGTTTTTATTCATTGAGATTATAAATCTCATTATAAATGTTGTTTTCAGAGCATGAGAACGTCACTATTGAGACAGAAGAAACTTGAAGACTTAGTGGCGCGTTTAGTTATTTATTATATTTGCTTAGTACTATGTTCAATAAGGTGCCGCTTGTGGCTAGAACCCTATCATTTTATTTTTGTCATTGGGTTATTTTTAGTAGACGCCCGATTTTTGAGACAGTAAATTTTATTTATGTAAGGATTTATTGTCATTATTTTAATTTAATAATTATTGAAATATTTTCATACCATTATATTTATCAAAATTTTATTTAACCATATTCTAAATGTACAATTTATTTTGGGTTCCTAATGCAACGAAGGGCGCTACATTTTTGGTATCAAAGCAGTTCAATCCTAAATTGGGCTGTGTTATTGGGTTGTTTTTCTAAAAATCAAAATATAGGCGCATAGGACTGCTTGTTAGAGTTATATAAGCTGCATGCTATTCTTTAAGATATTCAACCCAGTGTTTGATTGGTGGTGTGTAGATTTATGACTACTGGCGGGCGTGGGGCTAACGCTAATGGTGCGCTTGCAACAGCTTTGGTCGAAATGACCAAAGTCATGCAAGA
The DNA here is from genome assembly GCA_039655645.1 of Ammopiptanthus mongolicus. Taxonomy (NCBI): domain Eukaryota; kingdom Viridiplantae; phylum Streptophyta; class Magnoliopsida; order Fabales; family Fabaceae; genus Ammopiptanthus; species Ammopiptanthus mongolicus. The sequence continues at coordinate 16,554,942 of CM077344.1, read as the reverse complement.
GCAGACGGAGACACTCCGTCAGATGAAGGATAACGGTAACGTGAAGAACGCTGGAATGGTTGCAACTCAAGATCTTCAGTATGCGAGCTTATCTGAATTAGAGAAAAATGATCCACCATCCTTTCGTGGTAGTTCAGATCCAGTGGAGGCTGAGGAGTGGCTTCTAAAGCTAGAGAAGATTTTTAAAGTGATGAGATGTGAAGATGCACAGAAGGTGGACTTTGCCAGTTTCATGTTGGAGTCGGGATGCTGAGCATTGGTGGAATTGTGCCTAAGGTGGTTTGCTAGCTCAGGGAGGTCCGATCACTTGGGACTGGTTCAAAGAGGTGTTCTTAGAAAAATAGTTCCCCCACAGTGTCCGCATCCAGAAGGAAGTAGAGTTGTTACAACTCCGCCAAGGAGACATGAGTACTGTGGCTGAGTATGTGGCCATGTTTGAGAGCTTGGCGAGGTTTTATCGTTATCTTAGGGAGCATCCCAAGATGAATGGAAGGCCATAAGTTTGAACAAGGTCTGAAACCGGAACTGCAGAGTTTTATTGGCATCTTAGAGATCAGATACTACCCCACATTCGTGAATAAGTGTCGAGTAGCCGAGCAGAAGATGCAAGCACTGATGGCGGAGAAGCCTAAGTAGAAAGCTAGTTTTGATGGGAAGAAGTTCCATAACAAAGATAACAAGTTCCAGAAGCATTTGCGACCCGTGTCCACCATTAACAAGGGGAAGCAGGTGCAAGGAGTTCGGACTGACAGGGGCACCAGGTGCCATAAGTGTGGCTTGATTCAAGGAGATCGTGCATGTCCTACGGTGCAGACCACTTGCTTTAAGTGTGGCAAGGTGGGACATTATGCCAGAAATTGCAAGAGTGGAGGACAAGTCCAACCTAGACCACTGAGACGAGGGAGAGTCTTTACGCTCTAAGGGGAAAGGTGAAGGAGTCCGATGGTTTGATACAAGTTATAGGTTTAATTAAAGAAAGAAAAACTAATATATTGTTTGATTCAGGAGCGACTCATTCATTCATATCTTTAGATTGTGTGGAAGATTTATCTTTGTCTATTTCTAAATTGCCATATGATTTGAGTGTTGCTACTCTTGCAAAGGATAAACTTGTTACTTTTGTTGCTTGTTTGAATTGTCCTTTAGTGTACCAAGATGTGACTTATTCCATTGACCTCATATGCTTGCCTATGTCTAATTTAGATGTCATCCTTGGTATGGATTGGTTGTCCTCTAACCATGCTGTTATAAATTGTTCTGATAAAACAATATCCATTGCTACCCAACCTAACTATTGATCCTTGTGTAACCAATTCTATTGGGTCTGTTGTGTCTTGCCATAACTGCTTAGTTGAGGGAGCTCAAGGATACATACTTGTCTTCTCTGCTATGATATAGGCTGAAAGCGATGTAGCGGCTATACCTGTAGTGTGCGAATTCCAGGATGTGTTTCCTAAAGAGGTATCTAGCTTACCTACAAATAGGGAAATTGAGTTTAATATAGTTCTATTACCCGAGAGTGGACATATTTTAGTAGCACCCTATAGAATGACACCCTTAGAGCTGAGCGAGCTTAAGAAATAGTTAGAAGAGTTGTTAGAAGAAGGGGTTCATTAGGCCAAGTGTATCACCTTGGGGAGTGTAATTCCCTGCTTTTCATTAAGTATTTTATATAAGCTTGTTTGAATGTTTAAGTTTGTTTAATTAAGTTATAATTGTTGTGTAAGGGCTAAGTGGGATTTTTGGCTTAAAAGTCACTTTCTGGAACAATAGCATGGCCGTGCTGATGTCCAACACGCCCATGCTTGGCCGCATGTCTTATGACCTGTTGAGTCACAAGCACGACCGTGCTGTTAGTGAGCACGCCGTGCTCGAGTGCGAATCACGTCTCGCTGACGCTAAGTTCAGCACGCCCATGCCATGTGCGCAGCTTATATGGGCACAGATATTGAGGGTTGCATTTTTAACCCTCATTTGGTGGCTGCTACTACCCTAGTGCGGCCAGACATGCCCCATTACCTATCTCTATCAAGCTCAGTGCTTTATTGCGGTTTTGGAGACCTTTGGTAAGCTTTTGTTGATCTGTGATAGTTATGTAGTTGGCCAATGCTTGGATTCAGACTAAGCCGCCTGGGAGGACGTGACCGGTTTGTTGTCTAGGGCTATCATTGTTGGAACCTTCGAACCAGGTATGGGGAGAATAATAGTATAACCACTAGGCAGTGGGGGTAGAGTAAGATGAGGGGTACCCATGACCCTGGGGTTATTTGTATGTTGCATGCTTAAATATCTGTTGCTATAAATGGTTGTTGCTGTTAATAACATGTTTTGGTCAAATGCAATATGCCAATGTTATATGTGTTGCTTGTTATGTTGGTATTTGATGGTATGTTTATATCATAATTGTTTGTTGACTTGTTGTATAGGATGATTGATGGCTGAATGGCTGTGCTGTGATGAACCTGCCAATATAACCCTAAATTGGTTAATTAAGACTTTAATTGGTCAAATAATAAAGGGATTGTTGTTCCCCAAGAATATTCATAAGACATGGATTAGTAAAAGGAGAGGTTTTTATACCGATGGTTTAGTCAAGAACCTTAGGAATGATTTTTGAGAGTATTAGGGTCTAATTGGTTAAATAATTAAAACGTTAATCTCTGCCCAGAATAACCCTGTTGCGCGATTAGAACGGCCATGCTAAACAGGGAGCACGCCTGTGCTTCCAATTTGAATTCTAGAAAATGGCCGCGATTTCAGCACGGCCGTGCAGCATATGAGCACGACCGGGCTAAAAGGGAGCATGCCCGTGCCTAACAGGAAGCACACCCGTGCTCCATTTAAATGGCATCACGCCCGTGCTAGGGTTAAGCACGCCCATGCCACCCTTCTGGACAGAATCTGAGACTTAAGGACTAATAGGGGTTTTAACCCCAATGTTCCCGATAATGATAGAATAATATACCAAACAAATGATGAAGTTAGATAACTTAATTATATATTAATTAAGACGTTGAGGAACGATGAGTTTGTTAAGTCGATGCCCTAGGGGTTACCGCACGATGATGGAATTGGATGCCTTTAGTGGTCCAATGTTATGATGATATAATTGGGTGCCTTTAGTAGCCTAACGTTGAGGATGATATACTTGGGTGCTTTCAATGGCCCGAGTGGGGGTGATAGTTTGCCGTTGTTTGTTGTTGTGTTCATGCATCACATTGGAGATGTTAATTGGGGGAAGTTCAACATAGGGGAGGTCGTCCAAGAGTACGGCGATCTGGCCATCCACAGTTGGTTCACCCAAGGTTTGGTGAACCGTGGCCCCTCGTGATGAGACATCCATGGTTTGATGCGTTGGCTATCCAAGGGGTTCACTTAGGGTTTGGTGAACTGCCGGCATTGGTGCCTTTAGTGGCCAATGCAGATATGTAACTCCAAGTTGTTCTTCCTGAGATAAATGGATCCATATATATTGATGGAGTAGTGGAGTAGTGTTGCATTGTATCATATAGCATACCCAGTTGATTTATGATGTTGAGATGATGTTTATACATGTATTTGTATGCTTATGACTGTTGTTATGCCATGATGTATGATCATCTTATTCCTATCTCCATGTTGTTGTGTTTACATGTTTCCTTACCCCCCGTTCTTGGTTTTTCTTGTTTGCCATGTATGGTTTATGCAGAAGATGACGAGCAGCCTGAAGAGGAGTGGCGATGAGGAGCCACCACTCATAGTTAGAGCCTTCAGCTTAATTGTTTTATTTTCTTTAGTTTTTCAGTTGTATTCCGAGGATGTTTCGGAATGGTTGTACCAGCTCTGAATTATGACATCGGGGTTGGGTTTGTTTTATGTTGATGTTTCTTTATTATTTTAAACTTTGGTTTAATCTTTTCCGCGTTGTTGAGAACTAGTTCATGTGGTACCTTTTCTACCCGTGAACCTTTTTATGAAAGGTTGCATGTTTCATTTTACTTTATATACTTTTTTATTATTAATTATCTTTAATGCTTTTATAACATGCGGGGTAGAAGGGTGTCACATTTATTGGTATCAGAGCAGGTATGTCCTATCAGGCCGTGGTATGAGTCTCTTGTGTGCGTATTGTCTATACTCATTATAGGCAATGATGCTTTTAGTTAAGAGCATGTAGCTTTTACCTACATAGTTGTTGTATCTAAGAGTTACCTTGAACATGGACAGCAATTCATGGCAGGTAGAGGCACGAATGATCAGGCGATTGCAAATGCGCTTGTACACCTTGCAAATATAATAGGGCAAGCCAACAACAATCAGGGTGGACCAACAGAGTTTTAGGGTCTTGATAAGTTCCAGTGGAATAATCCGCCATCTTTCAGAGGAGCTTACGACCCCGAGGGAGCTTTACTATGGCTGAGAGAGACCAAGAAGATTTTCATGGCCATGGATTGTAATGACCAGCAGCGGCTTATCTTTGCTACTTTCATGCTCACCGAGGAGGCTGAGCATTGGTGGGAGAACTACCGCTAGAGGATGCAGCATGAGGGTACTGCGGTCACTTGGGCCGTGTTCAGGCAAAGGTTCTTAGAGAAGTATTTTCCTGCAGACTTCCTTAATAAGAAAGATATGGATTTTCTGGGGCTGAAGCAAGGGAGTATGTCTATCGGAGAGTATGCAGCGAAGTTTGAGGAGTTGGCGAGGTACTGCACCCCATATCAATATATGGCGGATGAGTGCTCCAAGTGTGTGAAGTTTGAAGATGGACTCCGGCTAGAGATAAAGCAGGCGATCACTTACCAGGAGATCAGAGTTTTTCCAACTTTTGTTAACAAGTGTAGGATCTATGAGGATGCTTACAAGTCTAGAGTGGCTAGTTTCAGGAGTTCAGATGGTCAAAGCAGCAAAAAGACTGAGCAGAAGGATAAAGGCAAGCAGTGTTACGCTCCTACCGGTCGGGACTTCAAGCGGAGTGGCGGAAAGCTACAGTTTTCGCAGGATAGGTTTAGAGGCGGGAATTTTTGTGCATCTAGACCCATGAAGTGCACTAGGTGCTGCGAATCCGATCACTTCACCAGTCAGTGCAAGGAAACCCAGGTTATCTATTTCAAATGTGGCAAGCCAGGATATATCAGCTGGAATTGTGAAGGAGCCAGGTCAGAGCCTCCTAATGCTAGCAAGAGTCAGTAGTCCCAGGCCAACCGAATGAAGACGACTGGCAGAGTCTTTACCCTTAGTGGAGCTGAGGCCTCCGAGTCTGATGACTTTATCGAAGGTACGTGTTTAATTGATGGGACTCTTTTAACTGTATTGTATGATTCAGGTGCTACATACTCGTTTATATCACATGATAGGGTCAAGAGTTTGAAATTGTCTGTTGCCTTTCTTGAGTATGATCTGATTGTTTCTACACCTGCAAACAAACCAGTTCTTACTTCTTATGCATGCAAAAACTGTCATATTGTTATTAATGGTAGATCCTGTTGTTGATCTTGTATGCCTACCTTTGAAAGACCTTGATGTTATTCTTAGCTTGGACTGGTTATCTTCCAACCACGTCCTTTTGAACAGTTTTGATAAGACCTTAGTTTTTGGCACTCCTACGGAGTTTAAGGATCCGACCTTTCTTTCTGCCAACCAAGTGAAAGCTTCGATGAAAGACGAAGCCTAAGTATTCATGATGTTAGCTTCCATGGAATTAGAGAGCCCTCCTGATGTTGGAAGTGTGCTTGTTGTGCGGGATTTCCTTGAAGTGTTTCCGGGGGATGTTTATAACTTACAACCAGAGAGAGATGTTGAGTTCTCCATAGATTTAGTGCCTAGCATCGGGCTAATCTCTATAGCTCCTTATAGAATGTCTCCTCTAGAGCTAGCCAAGTTGAAAGAACAAATAGAGGACCTGATGAAGAAGCAGTTTATTAGGCCTAGTGTGTCTCCTTGGGGAGCACTTGTGTTGTTGGTGAAGAAGAATGATGGCAATATGAGGTTGTGTGTCGACTATCGACAACTCAACAAGGTGACTATTAAGAATCGGTATCCTCTTCCTAGGATTGATGATCTCATGGACCAGTTGATAAGCGCTTGAGTCTTTTCTAAAATAGATTTGAGGTCAGATTACCCTCAGATTCGGGTTAAATCTGAGGACATCCCAAAGACAGCGATTAGGACGCGATATGGTCATTGTGAGTATTTGGTTATGCCCTTTGGTGTGACCAATGCTCCTGCTGTGTTCATGGATTACATGAATAAGACCTTTCACCCTTACTTGGATAAGTTTGTGGCGGTGTTCATAGATGACATCTTAGTGTACTCTAAGACCAAGGAGGAACATGAGGAGCGCTTGAGGGTTGTTTTGCAGACCCTTAAGGAGAAACAGTTGTACGCTAAGTTGTCTAAGTGTGAGTTCTGGTTAGAGGAAGTGATTTTTTTAGGGCATGTCATCTCTAGAGGTGGCATAGCAGTTGACCCAGCTAAAGTTGAGGCGGTGCTTCAGTGGGAAACACCGAAGTCAGTGTCTGAAATTAGGAGTTTCTTGGGGTTAGCCGGGGTACTATAGATGGTTTATAGAAGGTTTCTCTAAGATAGCTTTACCCTTAACCCATTTCACCAAGAATGACAGTTGTTTTTGTGGGACTCTAAGTGTGAAGAGAGTTTCCAAACCCTTAAGGATAGGTTGACATCAGCACCAGTGTTAGTTTTGCCAAACCCTAATGAACCTTTTGTAGTTTACTGCGATGCTTCCAAGCAAGGTTTAGGTGGTGTGTTGATGCAGGATGGTAAGGTAGTGGCCTATGCCTCTAGGCATTGAAGACTCATGAAAAGAACTACCCTACCCATGACCTAGAGTTAGGAGCTGTGGTTTTTGCCTTAAAGATTTGGAGGCATTACCTTTATGGAGCGAGGTTTGAGGTCTTTAGTGATCATAAGAGTCTGAAATACTTTTTTGATCAGAAGGAATTAAATATGAGGCAACGTAGGTGGATGGAGTTCCTTAAGGATTATGATTTTGAGTTGACCTATCGCCCAGGAAAGGCCAATGTAGTGGCAGATGCCCTAAGTAGGAAAATCTTGCATGTCTCCGCTTTGATGATTAGGAAGATGGATCTGATTGAGGAGTTTAGAGACCTTAGTTTAGTTTGTGAGGTTACCCCTAAGAGTATCAGACTTGGAACCTTGAAGGTTACCAATAGTTTGATGGATAGGATCAGAGAGGGTCAGATGTCAGATAAGTTTCTCTTAGACCAGCGGAAATTGCTTGTTCAGGGTAGAGACCTTAGTTTTAAGGATGGGAGTGATAGGATCTTGAGGTTTGAAGATAGAGTTTGTGTGCCAGATATTCCTGAGCTTTGGAAGTTGATCCTTGAAGAAGGACATAGGAGTGGGTTGAGCGTGCACCCAGGCACCACTAAGATGTATCTTAAGCGCATGTTTTGGTGGCCTAGGATGAAAAAGGATGCGGCTGAGTTTGTGTACGCATGCTTAGTGTGTCAGAAAGCTAAGATAGAACACCAAAAGCCTTCAGGTAAGTTGCACCCTTTGAGCATCCCATAATGGAAGTGAGACAGCATCTCGATGGATTTTGTGTCTGGACTCCCTAGGACTCCAACTGGTTTTAAGGCTATACGGGTTATGGTGGATAGATTGACTAAGTCTGCCCATTTTATTCCGATGAATATGGAGTATCCTATAGAGAAGTTGGTCAAGTCGTACATCAGAGAGATAATTAGGCTTCATGGTGTACCCTCTAGCAATAGTATCAGATAGAGACCCTAGGTTTTCCTCTAGGTTCTGGGATAGTTTATAGAATGATTTAGGGACAAAGCTTATGCTAAGTTCAGCGTATCACCCACAAACTGATGGGCTGTCTGAGAGGACCAACCCGTCCTTAGAGGACTTGTTGAGGGCTTGTGTTAGAACAGTTAGGCAGTTGGGACAAGTTTTTGCCCCTGATAGAGTTCGCCTATAACAACATTTTCCATTCCAGTATTGGGATGGCACCTTATGAGGCTTTGTATGGGAGGAGATGTAGGACACCTTGTGTTGGAATGAACCTGGTGATAATGTGGTGTTAGGACCAGAAATAGTACAAGAAACAACATAGAAGATAAGGATCATTCAGGAAAAGATGAGAGTGGCACAAAGTAGGCAAAAGAGCTACCATGACAAAAGGAGGAAGGCGCTCGAATTCCAGGAAGGTGATCATGTATTCTTGAGAGTTACCCCGACAACTAGAGTTGGTAAAGTGATAAAAGCAAGTAAACTTACTCCTAGATTCATTGGTCGTTACCAAATCTTAACGAGAGTCGGCGAAGTCGCTTACCAGATAACCTTACCACCGTTCTTGTCCAACCTTCACAGTGGCTTTCATGTGTCTCAACTCAAAAAGTATGTCCATGACCCTAGTCACGTGATAGTACCCGACTCGATACAGTTGAAGGAGAACTTGACTTTTGAGATATTACCCCTTCGAGTCGAGGATAGGAGGGTGAAGCAGCTAAGAGGCAGGGAGATTCTTTTGGTCAAAGTCATTTGGAGCGGGGCTACTGAAGAAAGTGCTACATGGGAGCTGAAGAGTAAGATGATGGAAGCATACCCACACCTTTTCAATCGAGGTATGTAGAAATTTCGAGGATGAAATTTTTATAAGGGGTGGAATTGTAACACCCTGCTTTTCGTTAAGTATTTTATATAAGCTTGTTTGAATGTTTAAGTTTGTTTGGTTAAGTTATAATTGTTGTGTAAGGGCTAAGTGGGATTTTTGGCTTAAAAGTCCCTCTCTGGAACATCAGCACGGCCGTGCTGATGCGTTGAAGAAACTTGTTTGAAACACAAGAAGGGGGTTGAATTGTGTTTCTGAAGTTTTTAAAACTTTTCGCAAGCAGATATAAGTTTTCGCAAAGGTTGGACAGTTAAAATGATAACGGATGCACGGAGCAATTCCAAACACCAGTTGGACGCTTACTCAGAAGAGATAAAATAAAGAAAACAAGCGCAATAAGAAAACAATCCAATCCCAAGGAGTTAGATACGTCCAGTCCTCTCTACTTGAGAGCTTTATCCACTATAACAAAAACCCTTTGTTACAAGTATTCAACACCTTTTCAGGCAAGTATTCTAAACCTCTTCAGATAAGTATTCTACACCTCTTCAGGCACACTAAGTATTCTTTCTACACAGGCCTCTTCTGGCTTAACCAACTTAGGTTTTGAAAGAAGTTTTGTTCTACTAACTCATTAAGTGTGAGAATTTGAAACTAAAGCTTAGAACTCTTTGAACAATACTCTACGTAGAGAGTGATATGAAAATTAAGAGCAGAGTAAGCTTTTCAAGCTTTTATGTGTTTCTCTTTATTGCTTTATGTGCTTGACTATTTTTCAATTCTTTGAATCAGTTGTGGAACACTTCGCTTCTTGTTGTATTGTTTCTTGTCCTTTTTTTTTTTTTTTTTTTTTGCATCTTCAAGACCAGAGGTATTTATAGCAAACTTGATTTGATTAGCTTTAGTCTTCAACGGATGGAAAAGGATCCGTTCTGATTTGAGCATTAAATGCGTTAGTCCGTTGAGTCTGATAACTTCCTTGAAGCTTCTGATCAACAAAGTAGACTATCAGGCTTGACAGCTAGAAATGGGACTGACATATCCTCTTTGTACTCGAAAGTTGCCTTTTGTCTTTCTCAAAGGAGAACGTCAACTTCTTTTTGTGTTAGGGACAGTCTGGCTTTTGCTTTTATTTGAACGAGTGTTACAGGGAATATTTGTTCAAAGGATATAATCTTTTTACATAGAATAATAAATTTAAAAGCTTTACATATGTATTCGTGCTAAACAACTAAAGCATTATTGGACTATAACGATTACATAATAACAAGCAGAGTCTTTGGATTCAAGATTTTATTGTTAGAGCTTATTATCGTCTGGCCTGCTAGAGAGTTAATATTGTTTGGAGTTTGGACGAGTGAAAGTCTTTGGACTTAGATAGTCTTTGGACTTATATAAGTTTTATCCTGCACACTTATGATAAAGCGTTAGTCCATAAGAAATCTTTGATCTTCTGAAATTAGTTCTTTGTTAACATCAAAACATAAGGGATTACTGCACCATGACCACTTTGGTTCCAACATGCGTGTCTTGTGACCAGTTGAGTCACAAGCACGGCAGTGCCGAAGGAGTGCATGGCCAGCGCAGCTTATATATGGGCACAGAAATGAAAGGTTGCATTTTTAACCCTCATTTGGTGGCTTCTACTACCCTAGTGCAGCCAGACCTGCCCCATTACCTATCTCTATCAAGCTCAGTGCATTATTGGGGTTTTGGAGACCTTTGGTAAGCTTTTGTTCATCTATACTAGTTATGTAGTTGACCAATGCTTGGATTCAGACTAAGCCACCTGGGAGGACGTGACCGGTTTGTTGTCTAGGGCTATCATTGTTGGAACCTTCAAACCAGGTATGGGGAGAACGATATTATAACCACTAGGCAGTGGGGGTAGAGTAAGATGAAGGGCACCCATGACCCCGAGGTTATTTGTATGTTGCATGCTTAAATATCTGTTGCTATAAAATGGTTGTTGCTGTTAATAACATGTTTGGTCAAATGCAATATGCCAATGTTATATGCGTTGCTTGTTATGTTGGTATTTGATGGTATGTTTATATCATAATTGTTTGTTGACTTGTTGTATATGATGATTGATGGCTGAATGGTTGTGTTGTGATGAACCTGCCAATATAACCCTAAATTGGTTAATTAGGACTTTAATTGGTCAAATAATAAAGGGACTGTTGTTCCCCAAGAATATTCATAAGACATGGATTAGTAAAAGGTGAGGTTTTTATGCTGATGGTTTAGTCAAGAACCTTAGGAATGATTTTTGGTGCCTTTAGTGGCCAATGCGGATATGTAACTCCAACTTATTTTTCCTGAGATAGTTGGATCCACATGCATTGATGGAGTAGTAGAGTAGTGTTGCATTTCATCATATAGCATACCCGGTTGATTTATGATGTTGAGATGATATTTATACATGTATTTGTATGCTTATGACTGTTGTTATGCCATGATGTATGATCATCTTATTCCTATCTCCATGTCGTAGTGTTTACATGTTTCCTTACTCCCCATTCTTTGTTTTTCTTGTTTGCCATGTATGGTTTATGCAGAGGATGACGAGCAGCCCGGAGAGGAGTGACTCTGAGGAGCCATCACTCATAGTTAGAGCCTTCAGCTTAGTTGTTTTATTTTCTTTAGTTTTTCAGTTGTATTCCGAGGATGTTTCCGGAACGGTTGTACCGGCTCTAAATTGTGACATCGGGGTTGGGTTTGTTTTATGTTGATGTTTCTTTATTATTTTAAACTTTGGTTTAATCTTTTCCGTGTTGTTGAGAACTAGTTCATGTGGTACCTTTTCTACCCATGAACCTTTTTATGAAAGGTTGCATGTTTTATTTTACTTTATATACTTTATTATTATTAATTATCTTTAATGCTTTTATATCATGCGGGGTAGAAGGGTGTCATAGGGAGCACCAGTGCTCCTGGTCAAAAAGAAGGGTGGCAGTATGAGGTTATGTGTTCACTATAGGCAGCTGAATAAAGTTACCATCAAGAATAAGTATCATTTGCCTAGGATAGATGACCTTCTAGATCAGTTGAGGGGAGCGTCAGTGTTCTCTAAGATACACTTAAGGTTGGGGTACCATCAGATTAGAGTTAAGAGTGAGGACATCCCTACGACACCTTTAGGACAAGGTATGGGCACTATGAGTATGTAGCGATGCCCTTTGGTGTGACCAATGCTCTAGCCGTTTTTCTGGACTGCATGAATCAGATCTTTAGGCCATTCTTGGATAGTTTTGTGGTGGTGTTCATAAATGATATCTTAATATACTCTAGGACGCCAGGGGACCATAAGGTGCATTTGAGATTAGTGTTACAAATCTTGAGGGATGAGCATTTGTATGCCAAGCCAGAAATGTGTGAGTTTTGGCTTGATGAGGTGAAGTTCTTAGGACATACCATCTCTAGGAGTGGTGTGGCTGTTGACTCTAGTAAGGTTGATGCGGTTCTAGAGTGGAAACGACCTAAGACAGTGACAGAAGTGAGTAGTTTCCTAGGACTAGCAGGGTACTGTAGGAAGTTTATAGAGGGTTTCTCTAGACTAGCCTTACCTCTTACCAAGTTGACTCGGAAAGGGAAACCTTTTGAGTGGGATAAGGAATGTGAAGAGAATTTCCAGGAGCTTAAGAGAAGATTGGTGTCATCACCGGTTTTGACCATTCCGGATTCTTTAGTGGGTTTTGTAGTATATTGTGATGCTTCTAAAAATGGTTTAGGATGTGTGTTGATGCAAGAAGGCAAGGTGGTAGCATATGCATCTAGACAACTTAGGACACATGAGGTGAATTACCCTACTTATAATCTTGAGTTGGCAGCAATAGTTTTCGCCCTTAAGATTTGGAGGCATTTTTTGTATGGTGCTAAGTTTGAGGTTTTTAATGACCATAAGATCCTTAAGTACCTGTTTGACCAAAATGAGTTGAATATGAGGCAGAGAAGGTGGATGGAGTTCCTTAAGGACTATGATTTTGAGTTGAAGTATCACCCAGGGAAGGCCAATGTAGTGGCCGATGCCCTTAGTAGGAAATCCATACACATGTTTAGAGATATGAATTCGGAGGTCTCTCTGAATGCTCTAAGTTTGAAGTTGAATAGGTTAGGGATCCATAGTAGCCTTAGGGAGGAGATTAGGCGTGGACAGCTTTTAGACCAAGAATTGCAATCTTTGTTTGGATAGGAGGGTTATGAGTTGTCTGTTGATGACATAGTAATGTTTAAGGGTATGATCGTTGTTCCTAAGGAGGGGAGTCTCAGGGAAAGAGTGTTAGGATAAACACATAAGGGAAAATTCACCATATATCTAGGAATAACTAAGATGTATCAGGACCTTAAAAAGATGTATTGGCGGTAAGGAATGAAAAAGGATGTGGCCAGCTACCAAAAACCTTCAGGTCTGTTACAGCCTTTAGAAATTCCTAAGTGGAAGTGGGAGAGAATATCTATGGATTTTGTGATGGGGTTACCTAGGAATCGTTTGAGTTTAGATGCCATATGGGTAATTGTGGATGGGTTAACCAAGTCTGCTCACTTTTTGCCGGTTAAGGCAACCTATAGCTTAGATAAATTTGCAGTCTTATACATTAAGAAGATAGTTAAGCTTCATGACATACCTACCTCTAGTGTCAGATAGAGACCCATGGTTTACCTCCATATTTTGGAGAGCGTTCTAGCAGGCTTTTGGTTCTAAGTTGAGTTTTAGCATGACTTATCATCCTTAAACAGATGGTCAGTCAGAGAGAACCATTCAGACTCTTGGTGTGAAGTAGGTGAGAAGACCTTGTTAGGACCTGACTTGATTCAAGAAACCACGGATTTGATTAGATTGATTAGAGAGAGGATGTGCACTGCACAAATTAGGCAAAGGAGTTATGCTGATAAGCGAAGAAAGCCTTTAGAATTCCAGGAAGAGGAACATGTATTCTTGAGAGTCACTCCTAAGACTGAGGTGGGAAGATCAATAAAAGTCAGAAAGCTAAATCATCGTTTCATGGGTCCTTTTTAAATCCTAAAAAGAGTCGGCCCTGTTGCTTACCAATTCGGCCGAGTCGCCACACTGATCGGGAGATTGCTGAGCTGAGGCAAAGACTAGCTGAGTCCGAGCGTCTTGCCAAGGAGCGTGACCGGCGTGTCGAGGAGCGTGAGCGGCTTCCCGAGGAACGTGAGCGTCGGATGGAGCAGATTCTACTGAGCATACAACAAATGTACCAACAACCCCCTCAGCAACAGCCCCCTCATCCAGATCAGCCGACCAGTCGCACCAGGGCCGACGATGATGGGAACTTTTCGATGATCTTATCTGGTCTCCTCCTCATCATTACGATAGGGATTATTAGATTTTCATATTAGTTTTTTTATTTATATTTCTGTGTATTGTAAAAACATTTATTACTTGGATATAATTTTAAATGTTTTAATGTTATTTTTAATTTTATTTTGCACTATTTATTTAATTAATATTTATAAATAATTAATAACAAAGAAAAATATTTAATGAATATAAAATATAATTAAATAATAATTATTAATCAATTAAAATTTAAATTAAAAAATAATTATATATACCGACGGTCAGGCCGTTGGTAATGACCATGAGCACTTCACCGACGGTCTAGCAGTCGGTAACTTTACCGACGGTCGATGGCTAGACCGTCGGTTCGGCCATCGGTAAATCGTCGGTAATAATTACCGACAAACCTCTTTCCGACGGATAATAGGCCGTCGGAAATCCGTCGAAAATGTGCTGGTACCGACGGTTTTTGGTGATTACCGATGGCTTTAGGCCGTCGGTAATTAGCTGTTTTCTTGTAGTGCATGTTTCTCAACTTCAGAAGTACATACCAGATGTTTAACACGTGATAGCTCCTGATTCAGTGCAATTGAAAGATAATTTAATCTTTAAGCCCATGCCTATTCGGATCATTGACAAGAGCACTAAAACTCTATGGAACAAGATAATTCCATTGGTGAAAGTGATTTGGGAAGGGTTGACTCCAACGGAGGCTACTTGGGAAATTGAGGAGGACGTTTTGCAACAATATCCATATTTCGTTAATTAAGGTACATTAACTCTTAATGTTGTTAAATGTGCTATATGTTTGCTTGGTTAGATGTGTATGATGTTAATTTCGGGGATGAAATTCTTTAAGGAGCAGAGAAAATGTAACATTCAAAAATTTCAATATTATTATTTTATTAAAAAGATTAAATTGTTATACGAATTAGTAGGGGTGTTCATCAACCGATCCAAACCAATTCAAACTGCAAAAACGGAACTGAAAACCGAACAAACCAAAAATCGAAAAAATCGAAAACCGTAAAAACCGCTTTTTTTTCCATTGGATTGGATCGGATTTCGGATCCGCTAGTGAAAATCGATCCAAACCGGCCTACTATATACATAAACTATTATTTTTTAAATTATAGTACTACTCATACTTAAGCATTATTTTTCATACTTTTATGAATGAACACTCTCATTCTCTTTAATATTTTTGTTGGAATTGTCAAATACTAGATGTATTGGAATTTGTATAGTTATTCATTACCTAGGAATCAATAGTTACTCATGTACTAGAAGATTTCATACATGTACTTAGGAACTAGAACTACATTAATTCTAGTATATATAGGTTTAATTTTGGTTTTCAACTTAATATAACTATTTAACGATGTATCGATAAAAATCGAATTATCCAATTCAATCCAAACCGCATTTAAGGGGTTTGGATTGGATCGGATTTTTTTAAAAAAACAAACAGATCCAATCTAAACCGTAAGTTGTTTTCATCTTTGGATCGGATGATTTTTTGGTTCAAAACCGATCCAATCGAATCCGCGAATATCCCTAAGAATTAGTGTAAAAAAATTATTAATATAAGATTTAATTAGAATTGTTTAGAAATTTAAAAAGAAAACAAAATTAAAAAAAAAAAAACACAAAGGTTCCAAAGAAAAAGAAATGGATATTTTGGCATTAATTAAGTCAAATTGCAGCTCACGTGGAGTTTGCAGTGGCCATACTCAAGAATTCAAATTGAATTAATTCTTATCACAGGCAGAATCAGTTAGGTGGTTGTCATTTTGCTTTGTGCCCAACTTAAGTCACATAACGGCTTCTAAAAGCACCTCTCTCTCTTTCTAGAATAGAAAGTTCAGCGCCGTCAGAGCAAGAGAGGGCAAATCGCTGGTCTTTCATGCTTTACCCGATAGAAAGAGAAGTCTATAAATAGGTTTTACTCAAATGGAATAATTCTGACTTTTTGGAGGTTTATAAAAGGCGAGTAAAAATATCATTTTTTTAATCTTTTATGATATAAAAATTTGGGGTTTTGGATTCTTCAAACCAATAATTTATTTTGGGAATTTGATTTGAAAAAATTGAATTTTCTATATTAGGATTCAAGAACGTCAAATTAATTTGAGAATTTTACCATAAATTATGAACTAATATGTTATGGATTATCAGATTTATATAATTACATATTTTAAGACTTGTATGAAGATTTTTAATTAATATATAATCATGTATTGTTTTGTTTTATTTAATCTCCAATTGATTTACACATTTGGTGTACAGTGAAGTTACGATTCTTTTCATCAATGTCAAATCATAATTGATTTGAAAACAGAAGACACCACCTCACACATGGTTTCGTTTTGTTTGCTGCATAAGTATCATTTTTTTTTCTTTATTCTTTTTATCTATATTGTTTTAGTTTTGACACTACATGGTTCCTAATTATATATACATATACATATATATTAATATATATGTCATTCGCACGTTAGTGAAAAATATCGGTATTATAATAATCATAGATACTATTAAATATTAATTTGTTATGGTATTTGTGTTTTATAATTTGTTACAGTGTTTATGTAATTGAAGTATAGGGTGTGAGAATATTTTTGATAGTCATCTCAATGACATATTATATAGTGCATGTGAGTTAGTCATCACCTTCCGGGAAAGGATGATGGTTCTACATTCTATTCCGGGAATAGGATGAGAGATGTCACCATCTAGGATGGGATATCAGTTTTTAAAAAATATATCCACATCTGGGATGGGGAAGGCAGTGAGATGTCATTGCATGGATATGAGCTCATAGACCTTAGTGGGTCTGGGATTCACACCGATTTTGGGAACCAAAGAGTCAAGTCAAGTGATTTCGGGAATCATCGAGTCATGTTCATGGAGTTGCATTGCATAGAGTATTCATGTTTGACATGATTAAATGCTTTGAGTTGTGATTGTTTGTCTACTGAGATATTTATTTTATTATCTGTGATGTTGAATAATTTATGTATGATCTAAACGGATTTATTATGTGTATTTTTTGAGGGTACCATGATTGATTTTTTCAATTGCCGCGCCGGTTGAGAACAACACTATTTGCAAACCTTTTATTAAATGTTTTTATTCACTGGGGTTATAAATTTCATTATAAATGTTGTTTTCAGAGCACGAGAACGTCACCATTGAGACGAAAGAGACTTGAAGACTTAGTGCTGTGTGTAGCTATTTATTATATTTGGTTAGTACTATGTTCAATAAGGTGCCGCTTGTGGCTAGAACCCATTCATTTTATTTTTGTCGTTGGGTTATTTTTAGTAACCGCCCGGGTTTTGGGACAGTTAATTTTATTTATGTAAGGATTTATTATCATTATTTTAATTTAATAATTCTTGAAATATTTTCATACCGTTATATTTATGAAAATTTTATTTAACCATATTTTAAATGTACAATTTATTTTGGGTTACTAATGCAACGAATGACGTTATATATCAAGCTCTGATAATATCTTATCAGGCTGTTTGTTATCAAACTTAACATGGATGGATTCTTCAACAACTAAAGTCCTAGAGTTATATACTCTAAAAACTTTGGACGTTTCTGAATATTCTAACAATATTCCATTGCCTAATTTGGCATCAAACTTACCAAGTTGATCCTTAGTATTTAAAATGAAACATTGACATCCGAAGGGTTGAAAATAAGAGATGTTGGGTTTGCGTCCTTTCCACAGTTCATAAGGAGTCTTATTCAATATAGGTTTTATGTATATTCTATTCTGAATGTAGTAGGTAGTATGTATAGCTTCAACCCAGATGAGTTGTGATCAGGTTTACCACATATATTGCAATAGGTATGAGATTCATGAGGTTTGGTTTCATTTGAATGTTGTTAGAACCAAAACAATAATGACTAATGATCCCTAAAAGTTTTAATGATTAACAAAGTTATTATGTGTTTATTGAAAGTACTCAAAGTCAAGTTTATGCTAATCCATAAGGTCAAAAGACCTTTGTATGTTTCTGACTTCAGATAGTTCTCCAAAAACCGAAGTTTCACCTAGCTCTTAAAGGACAACTCACTGCAATATCTTCATCCAAAGAAACTAAGTGGTAAAGGTTTACGTCCAAATATTTACACTGCTTTATCGTCCAATTGTTTATAATTATTGTGCGTCCAATTATCTTCAATACGTATGCGTCCAATTGTCTTTAATGCGTATGCGTCCAATTGTCTTCAATGCTTATGCGTCCAATTGTCTTCAAATGCGTATGTGTCTAATTGTCTACAACACTTGTGCGTCCAATTATATATTTGCCTGTGCGTCCACTAACTTCTTTTTGTAGATGACGTGGCACGCTCTTTTTCAAAAGTCTTAAATGCTTTTAAGGAAATATCTTTTTCACATAAAGACAAAAGAAGGTACGAACTTCGTACAAAGCAAATCACGTAGAGCAAAGAATCACGTAGAGCAAAACGCTTGTCGTCCATCAAAGCAAAATCAGTCTGCTACCATTCAAGCTGCTACTACCTCCTCATTCTGAAAGAACAATTACACAACGGAAAACAACTGGTAAATGATCTGTGCCTAACGGATATTTGATTGAGTCTAAGCGGAAAAGATTCTCCCTATATTTTGAAATCAGAAGGTCAAGACAAGCTATAAGAAGACCCTCCTCTGAAGAAGCAAATAAAAAAAAAGAAGAGAATACACGAGCAAGAAAATATTTAAGAGATTTCATTGTGCAAAAGCCCAAAAAGCTTCCACTCTCAGTTTTTGATCTGTAAACCTTCTCATTCTTTCATTGTAAAGTTGTAAACAGATTGTCAAGAGCTATATCGTGTAATACTCTCACTGTTGTGAGTTTGTAAAAAGCTTCGAAAAACCCCTCTCAAATCTTAGGATTTGTTGAGCCTGAAGAGGCTTGTCTGTAAAAGAATACATGTTGCCTGGAGAGGTCCAGAATACTTGGAGTTGTAGTCTTGGAGAGACTTGGAAACAGCTTGTATTAAGTGCTAAGAGTTTTAGTGGAAAAATCTTCTGGAGGAAGGGACTGGACATAGCTCTTTGTTTTGAAAGAGTGAACCGGGATATATCTTTGTATGAATCTCTCTTTCTCTATCTCGTTAAGTTTCTTTTATTACTAACTTGGGGATTGAAAACAAAGTATCTTAATCACCTATAATCATTTTAGTGTGTTCTTTCATCTTCCTGCTTTAAACGTTTGTTTTAAAAAGAAAGGGTTTTCGAAAATCGGCTAAGAAACACAATTCAACCCCCTTCTTATGTTTCCCTGTTTCACTTTCAGTTGGTGTCAGAGCTCAGCATCTGGGTTGAGCATTTAGCCGTGCTTGAGGAAAAGATCCAAAGCTCGATGGCAGGACAAGGGATGCCCAGTGGGAGTTAACCTATTCTTGAAGGTTCCTCCTTGACCAGACCGCCTTTTTTCAATGGCACTCACTACCTCTACTGGAAGGAAAGATTCAAAGGATTCATCTTGAGTACCCGCTCTGCGCTCTGGCCTTTGATCATGAACGGTCCTCACATCGTCAACAATCCTGATGGCACTGAGAAAGATGAGTCTCAGTGGACTGATGATGAGAGAAGAAGGGTGGAGTAGAGCTACAAAGCTAGATACACACTGATGTGTGCTCTTAGTCAGACGAGTTCCAAAAAATTCATGCATGTGAATCAGCAAAACAAATCTGGGATACTCTATCCAATGTTCATGAAGGAACTTCCAAGGTAAAGGACTCAAAGATCATTATTCTTATGAGTCAATATGAAATGTTCACTATGGAAAATGAAGAAACCATCATTGATATGATTGGTCGTTTCCAAACTATTATTAACAATCTCAAGTCTCTTAGAAAGGTCTACACTACAAAAGAGAATGTTACGAAGATCCTCAGGAGCTTACATAAGGAATGGAGACCACTCATCACTGCAATCACGCAAGCTAAGGACTTGTCAACCTTGACCTTAGATGATCTTGTGGGAACCCTTCAAGTTCATGAGCAGGAGCTCAACCAGGACAATCCTACAAAGAAAGGCAAGACTATTGCCTTGAAAAGTCAAAAATCTAGCAAAGCTGATGATTCCAGCGATGACAATGATCAAAATGAAGAAGAAGAATCCGATGATGAACTGTCTCTCATATCAAAGAAACTTGAACGTATTCTGAAAAAGAAAAATATGAGAAGAAGACCATTTACAAAGAAAATTGTTAAAGACCATGGTGAAACCAAGGATAAAAATCCAATGGTTTGCTATGAGTGCAAGAAACTAGGCCATTTCAAAACTGAGTGCCCTCAGCTGAAAGATAAGAAAAGGTTTTTCAAAAAGAAAAGCAAGAATCTCATGGCAACATGGGAAGATCTTGACTCCTCTGAAGAAGAGGAAAACGAAGAAGAAGCCAACCTATGTCTTTGGTATGAAAATCATCTCCCTGAAGATTCTTCAGAAGAAGAGGAACAGTCTACCTCTTCAAATCCTGAGTCATTGAGAGAATTTAGTAACTTCTCTATAAATGGACCACCTATGTTCTATATAACTGGTAACTATGCCATGTGGAGAGAACTATTCATGAGATTCAGCTTGGAACAAAATGTTGATGACCTATGGAGAGCTTACACCGATGATAACTTTTGTCCTACCACTGTTATCAATGGTGAACGTATAGTCAAACCAAGAGCTGAATGTTTTGAAGAAGAACAAAGAAGAGTGAGAATTAATGCTAGAGCAGTCTACATTCTTACATGTGCCTTGGACGCAAGAACTGTTAACATGGTAATGTATTGTGATATCGCTAAAAGAGTGTTTGACATGCTAGATGCCCTTTTTATGAGAAGGAGACCTGCTCATTCTGAAGGTCCACCTATTTATCAATCTTTAGAATCAGAATATGAAGCTTGGAAAGAGAACTTAAGATCCTTTGTTGTAACCCAAGGATCAGAAGAACACTGGAAAACTCTCACTGATGAAACCTTCTGTCCCATCATCATCATCAATGGAGAACACATGATGAAACCTCTAGATCACTGTACCTTTGAGGAAAGAAGAAGAGTTGATCTTGACTGTGAGGCAAGGGCCTTTCTGTTTCGAAGTATACATGGAGCAAGGAGTGATGTTCTGGCTGAAGAGACAACTGCTTGGGGAATGATGAATCTAATGGATATTCTTGAAAGATATATGTCTCATGGCAAGTATTTCCTCTGAGACAGACATAGAAGAAGATGAGGTAAATATATCTGACTACTCAAAAGATGCATATGAAGAGCTATTAAATGAATCATGCACTATTTATTCTGAATAT
Organism: Ammopiptanthus mongolicus; assembly: GCA_039655645.1. Taxonomy (NCBI): domain Eukaryota; kingdom Viridiplantae; phylum Streptophyta; class Magnoliopsida; order Fabales; family Fabaceae; genus Ammopiptanthus; species Ammopiptanthus mongolicus. The sequence continues at coordinate 16,533,731 of CM077344.1, read as the reverse complement.
AAAGCCCTTAAAAGAAAATTTACCAAACTCAATAAAGACTTTAACAAAGTCAAAGTTGAGAATGGAGAACTAAGAGATGAGATAATCAGCCTAACTGAAATCTCAGCTTTAAGTCCAGTACATCCTGTGAAGTTGAGAAACTTGAGCACCAAATTACTTACTTAACTGATAGCCTATCAAAATTCACTGATGGATCTAAAAATCTTAATTTAATTCTTATATATAGATCTCCTTATGATAAATCTAGCATTGGGTATGAAAAAGAAAACCCAAAATTTTCTGAGACAAAAAAAGTAATGTATTGCTCTATCTGTGGTAAAAATGGACACTCTGCGTCCAGATGCTTACACAATAGAAAAACTTATAAGTTACCTGCAACTAACCAAAAAGGACCCAAGTCTATCTGGGTACCTAAAAGTAAAATAATCTATGTTGCAGACTTGCTTGACAACAGAAAGAAAACACCAATCTTGGTACCTGGACAGTGGATGCTCACGACACATGACGGGAGAAAAGTCTATATTCCTAGACCTAAAGCCAAAGTCTGAAGGATCAGTTGTTTTCGGTGGCAATCAAAAGGGAAAGATTGTAGGTATTGGTAAGATTGGTAAGAATAATTCTCCCTATATAAATAATGTGTTGCTAGTTGAAGGACTAAAACACAACCTGCTTAGCATAAGCCAATTATGTGATAGTGGGTTTGTAGTGTCTTTCAACAAAGATAAGTATATAGTCAAATATGTTGATGAGTCCACTCTATTTACTGGTAAGAGGCAAAACAATGTTTATAAAATTGACTGGGAGGACCTCTCTAATCAAAATGTATCATGTCTAATGTCTGTGAAAGATGAGCAATGGATTTGGCACAAGAAACTTGGTCATGCAAGCCTGAGATTAATCTCAAAGCTACAAAAGCATAACCTCGTAAGAGGATTACCAAAGCTGCCCTATAAATCGGATGCTCTCTGTGATGCCTGTCAAAAGGGGAAACAAGTCAAAAATTCTTTTAATTCAAAGAATATTGTTTCAACATCCAGACCTTTAGAATTGCTACATTTAGATTTGTTTGGTCCAACAAGGACTGCCTCCCTAAGTGGAAATAAATATGGACTTGTCATTATTGATGATTACTCTAGATGGACATGGGTAATGTTCCTAGCTCACAAAGACGAGTCTTTTGAGGTGTTCTCAATATTCTGTAAAAGGATTCAAAATGAGAAAGGTATATGTATCAATTCAATCTGAAGTGATCATGGAGGAGAGTTTGAGAATGTAAACTTTCAACTATTCTGTGAAGAAAATGGCATTGTTCATAATTTCTATGCCCCTAGAACATCTCAACAAAATGGGGTTGTTGAGAGAAAGAATAGGTCTCTTCAAGAGATGGCAAGAACATTACTCAATGATAACTCTGTCTCTAAGAACTTTTGGGCTAAGGCTGTTAACACAGCATGCTATATTCAAAATAGAGTATACATAAGACCAATATTGAAAAAGACTCCATATGAATTGTGGAAAGGACGAAAACCCAACATATCATATTTTCATACTTTTGGATGTGCCTGATTTATATTAAACACTAAAGATAATCTAGGAAAATTTGATGCCAAAGTTGATAATGGTATTTTCTTAGGATATTCTGAAACATCTAAAGCCTTTAGAATTTATAATTGTAGATCATTAATTGTCGAAGAATCCATTCATGTTAAATTTGATGACAAGAAGCCTGATAAAACACTATCAGAGCTGGACGAATCTCTTGCAGATCTGGATCTGAATGATCATCGTCCAACCAACAATGAAAAGGAAATCTTCCATGATGTCAAAACTGCTGATCCACACTTGTCTAGTGATAGCCAGAAATCTTGGCAATTTAAAGTTTACCATCCTGAAGATCAAATCCTTGGTCAACCTAGTGACAAAGTAAGAACAAGGTCAACCTTCAGAAATCAAGCTGATTCAGCTTTCATCTCTGAGTTAGAACCAAAAACTGTGGATGAAGCTCTCTCGGACGATGGATGGATCTTGGCCATGCAAGAAGAACTAAATCAGTTTGAGAGAACAAAGTTTGGACCTTAGTTCAAGAACCCAAAGATAAATCCATTATTGGAACTAAGTGGGTATTTAGAAACAAGATGGATGAAAATGGAAAGGTTGTGAGAAACAAAGCAAGGTTAGTAGCACAAGGTTATTCTCAAGAAGAAGGTATCGATTACACTGAAACCTTTGCTCTTGTTGCTAGAATAGACGCTATACGTATCTTACTATCCTTTGCTGCTCATCATAACATAACCTTATATCAAATGGATGTTAAAAGTGCTTTTCTGAATGGACTAATTAACGAAGAAGTCTATGTCATGCAACCCCCTGGGTTTGAGGATCATTCCCATCCTGAGTATGTATACAAGCTTCAGAAAGCTTCATATAGACTCAAACAAGCTCCTAGAGCTTGTTATGAGAAACTCAGCTCCTTCCTCATGGAAAATGGTTTTTGTATGGGAAAGGTAGATACGACTTTGTTTAACAAAACTAATAAAGATAATTTTACAATAATTCAAATCTATGTTGATGACATTATTTTTGGATCTACTAATGATTCTCTTTGTAGGAATTTTCTGATCTTATGACAAAAGAATTCGAAATGAGCATGATGGGAAAGCTCAAGTTCTTTCTGGGTCTACAAGTAAAAAAAACCTCAAAAGGTGTGTACATTCACCAGACCAAGTACACTAAAGATCTCTGAAGAAATTTCAAATGGACGATAGCAAGCCAATGAGTACACCTATGCATCCAACGTCCATTCTGACCAAAGACAACAAAGATAAAAAGGTAGATCAAAAGGTTTACAGAGGTATAATCGGATCCCTTTTATATCTCACCGCGTCCAGACCAGATATTATGTTTAGTGTATGTCTTTGTGCACGTTTTCAAGCTGATCCATGTGAAAATCATTTAACTGTTGTCAAGAGAATTTTTTAGATATCTAAAAGGTACTTCTAATCTGGGTTTATTTTATGAGAAAACCATTGAGTACAGATTAATGGGATATTGTGATGCTGACTATGCTGGAGATAGAATTGAAAGAAAAAGTACAAGTGGTGGTTGTCATTTTCTTGGATCAAATCTTATCTCATGGTCCAGTAAAAGACAAAGGACCATAGCCTTATCAACTGCTGAAGCTGAATATATCTCTGTGGCTAGTTGTTGCTCACAACTTTTATGGATTAAACATCAACTGGAAGATTACAATATTCATGAAAGAAAGATTCCAATTTATTGTGATAATACTGCTGCAATTAATTTATCGAAAAATCCTATATTGCACTCGAGGGCTAAGCATAAAGAAATCAAACATCACTTTATTAGAGATTACATTCAAAAAGGTGTGTTTGATGTAAAATTTGTGGATACTGACCACCAGTGGGCAGATATCTTCACAAAACCTCTTGCAGAGGATAGATTTTCTTTAATAAGAAAACAGCACAACATGCTTTGTGTTGAATGACCTTGCGTCCAATAAACGCTTGTGTTAGAAAAGCATGTGCATAAATGGTTGCGTCCATTTTCTGCTAACGTCGTTATTCCTTGATATTTATTTATTGTCATTTTTTTTCTGCATCTGTCCTCCACATAAATACTGCTGAGTCAGCACTTTTGGGTCACGTCAAGCGGCGTGCGTCTGCTACTTCACTCTTAAGTAGCCTCCCTTGGTAACCGCTAGTCATCATTTTTTTTAACCATGGTTACTTTCTCTGACGCTTCGGTTACTTTTCGCCTCTCTATAGAAAACCTCAACCCGTGAGCTCAAACCTCACCAAACGTCCTTTCTTTGAAATCTTCTCTCTCTCTCTCTCAACTGTTCATCTTCTCTATCTTCTCTCTCTTCACTTTTCTGAAATATAGGAAGAAATCTGTGATCAACTGGAGAAGGAACCAGCATTCCACAAGAGACCACTTCACCACTCGGTCATCCCTCTCGTGAGATTCCTGATAACTGTCAGATCAATATTGAGCATCAAATTGACTTGAATATGCTAGCGAGATTGGGAGCAGACTTCTGGGTCTACATCATCGGGGCTGGATGGGATCATTTCTTTATCAACTATCCAGAAGTCTATCCAAGACTTCTCACTGAGTTCTGGAAGACAGCTCACCATGAAAAAGGTCTTATTTCTGGGTTTGTTCCGGGGACACACAAAGTTGAAGTCTCCAAAGTCTCTATAGCCTCTGCTATTGGGTGTCTATCTCTCGGTGCCACCTATTTCAAATCTTGGCACCATAAGTTTGGAGGAAAAGGCAATGTCTTTAACTTCCTCAAAAATCTTGATGCTCAGCCAAATGCACTGTTTCATGCTGCTATCATGAAGGATAAAGCTAAGGTTCTTAATCAAATCTTGAACGAAGCCGTTCTACACAAAGCTGGATCCAAAGACTCCATCTCTGAGGTGCATTCCTTCCTGCTCACCCATCTGCTATATGGTATAAAGGTCAATCTTCCCTCTCTTCTCTTTGATCGTTTCAAAGAAAATTGCATTGACGTCGTCTCTGTGAAGACCATTACATATGGAATCCTTCTCTCCCGCATCTTTGAAAATCAAGGGGTTTATCGGATGCTGCAAAAAGTTCATCCTAGAATCAAAACCTCCTATCAAACAGTGAGCAGCCTTGTGTTTGGAAAGGTAAACCTCTTCAAAATGCAACTCAAAACTGTGTTGGCTTTTGATCAAGCTCAGACCTCTTCTACTCAAGCTCCACGCATGGACAATCTTCAAAGTCTTAAGAGAAGGAAGCATCAAACTCAAAACGTTGCAAACCCTCCTCTTTGCTCCCCTAATCCATCCACTCAGGCTTCGTCTCAAAATATGTTCGAAGAATTTGAGGAATAGCCGAACCTAGAGTTCGCCTCAATGATGGAAGGAATTGCTTACACCATCTGTGGAGAAAAGTTCATCAAGCTCAATGGTGTGGTACTTCCATTTGTTGAAGAGATTCATGGATCTTTGCTTAAGGATGATTTAGGCTCAAAGCAGTAGGCTCATGTTTTCTCTCAAGAGGATCTAGAAGCTGGTTCCTCTAAACCTCGATACAAAAAGAGAAAACTTCTGGTGGATGAAGACGACGAAGAAGATGATGAGGACAATGTTCCTATTAATCTTCTTCTTACAAAGAAAAGTAAGGTCTCTCCTTCACCCTTACCCAACCCTTCTGTACAATCCACTCCTTCTGAAGAACCATCTTCTATCCCCTACCTCAATCCTAAACTCTCTGCGTCCATCCTTCTTCCACCAAAACCAAAGCGCATCAAAACCGTAGCCCAACGACCACCTTGACCCAAAATCCTCATATCAGACTCTTCAACCTTTACTCCCTCCCCACAAAAATCCATTTCCCCATCCCCATATCCGCCTTTCTAACCTCAAGATGCCCCACCCTCCGTACCTCCACACCGGTCCCAGAATCATCTTCTCCTCCTCCTATTCTTCTGCTTCCATGGTACTCTCATGAAGAAGCCACATCTTCAGAGGTTCCAGTGGATAATTCTCCTGCTTCAGTTGCTGTTCCTTTTTCCCAAACGAAAGCTAGCTCGGTTCAGCACACTGAACGTCTTGATGCTACTTCCACGCTGTCTGGAAACACGGTGGAACTACATCTTGATGAGGAAGATGTCAACTCTTCTACAGCCGAAGAAGCTCGCCCTGCTCCATCTTCAGCTCCTTCTCTACCTCCTAGTCTGACTCCTGAAGTTGCTGACTACTTAGTAGATCGGATCTCAGCTAGGGTCACTGAAAAGTTAGATCGAAAGATGGCTCAGTTGTTTTCTTATCTTCATCGCGTCTTCCCTGACTTTTCGCCTCCATCTCCTTAGAATCTTTTCATTTCTTTTTGCTGACAATGATGTTGTATCCTCCCTTTATTCCTTTTGTCTGATGACAAACAGGGGGAGAAAATATATGAAATGAAATGTGTAAAGTTGTTATATATATGAAATGAATTGAACGTTTGGTTATATATCCTATCTTTTATACTTTCATAATCTGAGTTATGTCTTCAATATGCAAATGCATAATCTCAAGGGGAGCCTTTTTGAAATGTGTAAAGTTGTTATATATATGAAATGAATTGAACATTTGGTTATATATCCTGTCTTTTATACTTTCATAATTTGAATTATGTCTTCAATATGTAAATGCATAATCTCAGGGGGAGCCTTTTTTTTTTACGATACACTGTCTATATTGTTTCAAAAACATGCTTCATAATAATGTTTGCCATCATAAAAAAGGGGGAGATTGTTAGAACCAAAACATTAATGACTAATGACCCCTAAAAGTTTTAATGATTAACAAAGTTATTATACGTTTATTGAAAATACTCGAAGTTAAGTTTATGCTAATCCATAAGGTCAAAAGACCTTTGTATGTTTCTGACTTCAGATTGTTCTTCAAAAACCAAAGTTTCACCTAGCTCTTAAAGGACAACTCACTGCAATATCTTCGTCCAAAGAAACTAAGTGGTAAAGGTTTACGTCCAAATATTTACACTGCTTTATCGTCCCATTGTTTATAATTATTGTGCGTCCAATTATCTTCAATGCTTATGCGTCCAATTGTCTTCAATGCTTATGCGTCCAATTGTCTTCAAATGCGTATGTGTCTAATTGTCTACAACACTTGTGCGTCCAATTATATATTTGCCTGTGCGTCCACTAACTTCTTTTTGTAGATGACGTGGCACGCTCTTTTTCAAAATTCTTAAATGCTTTTAAGGAAATATCTTTTTCACATAAAGACAAAAGAAGGTACGAACTTCGTACAAAGAAAATCACGTAGAGCAAAACGCTTGTCGGCCATCAAAGCAAAATCAGTCTGCTACCATTCAAGCTGCTGCTACCTCCTTATTCTGAAAGAACAATTACACAACGGAAAACAACTGGTAAATGATCTGTGCCTAACGGATATTTGATTGAGTCTAAGGGGAAAAGATTCTCCCTATATTTTGAAATCAGAAGGTCAAGACAAGCTATAAGAAGACCCTCCTCTGAAGAAGCAAATAAAAAAAAAAAAAGAGAATACACAAGCAAGAAAATATTCAAGAGATTTCGTTGTGCAAAAAGCCAAAAGCTTCCACTATCAGTTTTTGATCTGTAAACCTTCTCATTCTTTCATTGTAAAGTTGTAAAAAGATTGTCAAGAGCTATATCGTGTAATACTCTCACTGTTGTGAGTTTGTAAAAAGCTCCGAAAAACCCCTCTCAAATATTAGGATTTATTGAGCCTGAAGAGGCTTGTCTGTAAAAGAATACTTGTTGCCTAGAGAGGTGCAGAATACTTGGAGTTGTAGTCTTGGAGATACTTGGAAACAGCTTGTATTAAGTGCTAAGAGTTTTAGTGGAAAAACCTTCTGGAGGAAGGGACTGGACGTAGCTCTTTGTTTTGAAAGAGTGAACCAGGATATATCTTTGTGTGAATCTCTCTTTCTCTATCTCGTTAAGTTTTTTTTATTACTAACTTGGGGATTGAAAACAAAGTATCTTAATCACCTATAATCGTTTTAGTGTGTTCTTTCATCTTCCTGCTTTAAACGTTTGTTTTAAAAAGAAAGGGTTTTCGAAAATTGGTTAAGAAACACAATTCAACCCCCCTTCTTGTGTTTCCCTGTTTCACTTTCAAATGTTTCTTAAACCTGGAAACCTTGTGATAAGACGAGGATTTTGATACCTTATGAGAGACTTCCTATTTCTTATTGTCATAGCCTAGGCCAGACTTCTCATGAGGTGATCTGGTGTACCTCGGGATCAAATTCAGCTTCTTTGATCCTCCAACCAACTTAAATATGCTTAGTTAGGTCAGTTACTTCTTGTTGAAGTCTTGCAACTGCACAAGGTGCATTGGACTCAGAGATGAGTTTATCAGTCCAACTGTCATTCTCAGCTTTCAGGTTATTATTTTCTTTAATAAGCTCTTTATTTTGATTGCAGGTATTTTCATATTCTCTGGTCATTTTAGAAAACTTCTTTTTAAGCAATATATATTGATGATGCAGTAAAGAAGAATCATTAAGAAGCTCATCATAAGCTTCCTGTAAGGAGTCAGAGTTGGATACCTCATCTTCGTCTGAATTATTATTGGTCATCAAGCAGAGATTGGACGTAGAAGGGCTCCTTGGTTTGAAAAGATCATCTAAGATTGCCAGATTCTCCTCTAGAGTGTGGAACGGCAACAACATCTCCAATCTTGGTCGAGCCAAGGCATTCATGAGTCACCAGTTGGCACGAGCATTCAGAGAGTACCTTCTGACATCTTCGTCCGTCTAATCAGCTTCAGGTTTAGACGTTGTTGAGCCGTCTTCAAGAACTATTGTTGGACAATGGTCACCATCAATGAGTACATTCCATAACTCAAAGTCTTGAGCTTGGACATATATTTGAAACACGGATCACCAGTAAGGATAGTCAGTTCCATTGAAAATGGGTGGAACATTCCAGCCTCTTTCAGGAGTGACTTCCTGAGTTCTTTTTTCAGGAACAATGAGTTGTTCATCGTCCGAAGAGTCTTCATTTTGTTCATTTGACCAAAGACAGAGGTTTGCTTGCGCATTTGCTTCTTCTTCTTCTTCTTCTTCTTATTCAGAAGAATCAAGGTCTTCCTAAGTGGCCATAAAGTTCTTCTTCTTCTTTTTGAAGAACTTCTTCTTGTCCTTTAACATAGGACAGTCGGCTTTCAAGTGGCCTGGTTTGTTGCACTTGAAGCAGACCATCTGACTTTTGTCTTTGGACTTAGCATCGTCCTTGAAGTTTTTATTCTGAAATACACTTCTTTTCAAGCCATTTTTCTTTCTCCACATGTTTTGAATCTTCCTGGAGATGAATGACAACTCAACATCATCTGGTGCTTCATTATCGTTTTGATCAACATCATCGCTTGACTCATAAGCTTTTAAAGCCTTTGAACTATTGGAATTTTGAGCTTGAAAGGCAAACCCTTTGTTTTTCTTTCCAGGATTTTCAAGATTAAGCTCTTGCTCATGAACTTGTAGCATACCCACCAGATCATCCAAGGTCAAGTAGAAAGATCTTTGGCCTGGGTGATTGCTGTAATAAGTGGCCTCCACTCCTTAGGCAAGCTCCTAAGGATTTTAGTGACATTCTCCTTGGTAGTGTAGACTTTCCTAAGGGACTTCAGTTTGTTGATGATCGTCTGAAAATGACTCATCATGTCCAGAATGGACTCTCCTTCAGCCATAGTGAACATCTTATACTGGCCAATTTGCATGATAACCATTGAATCTTTCACCTTGTTAGTCCTCTCATGGAGATTTGACAAGGTATCCCAGATTTGCTAAGCTGATTCACATGCGTGAATCTTCGGGAATTCGTTTGGACATAGAGCGCACATCAAAGCATATCTAGCTTTGTGATTTTGTTCCATTTTAGCTCTCTCGGCATCAGCCTAATCTTCTTCAGCTTTTTCTGTACCATTAGCATTGAGGCACACATTTGGACCATTTGTTTTTCTGTCCCAGAGAGCAGAGTTTGTACTTAGATCAAACCTTTGAATCTCTCCTTCCAGTACAAGTAATGGGTTTCGTTGAAGAACGAATGTCTGGTCATGGAAGTACCTTCCATAGCAGGTTGATTCCCGCTTGGCATGCCTTGTCCTGCCATATCTGTTGTAGGATCTTTCCTCTTACACGGCAAAGTGCTCAACCCAGAGGCTGAGCTCTGACACCAATTGAAGGATCCTATTTGAAACACAAAAATGAGGGTTGAATTGTGCTTCTTAAGTTTTTTAAAAATTTTTCGAAAGCAGATATATTTTCGCAAAGGGTTGGACGCAAACTGTAAAGTTTTCTTTTAAACACTCGCGCATTAGGAAAAAAGTTCAATCCCAAAGGGTTAATTAAAAGCTAACTAAGACAAAGATAAAGGAAAGAAGATAGACATAAGGATATTATCCTGGTTCACTCTTTACCAAAGAGCTACGTCCAGTCCTCTCTACTTGAGATCTTAATCCACTATAACAAAAACTTTGTTACAAGTATTCAACACCTCGTCAGACAAATATTCAACACCTCTTCACTCTTCAGGCAACACTAAGTATTCTTTTACAGAAAAGCCTCTTCAAGCTCAAGTATTCTTTTTCAGACAAGCCTTTTCAAGCTCAACCAACTAAGGTTTCAAAAGAGTTTTGTTCTACTAACTCATTATGTGTGAGATTTCGAAACTTAAGCTCAGAACTCTATAACTATACTCTTCGCAGAGAATGATATGAAAGTTTAATAACAGAGTAAGCTTGTAAGCTTTTGATTTATTTTGAGAGCTTGCTTTTGCTTGTATGCTTCAGAATATTTTTCGGTTACTTTGCATCTTCAAAGAAGAAGGTATTTATAGCCTTCAAGACTTCAGCAAACTTCAGTCTTCAACGGATGGAAAAAGAACCGTTCTGTTTGTGCATTAAATGCATTATCTCGTTGAGTCTGATAACTTGTTGAAAGTCTTTAGAAAAGCAAAGTAGGCTATCAGGTGATAGCTCAAAGTAGAACTGACATATTTTCCTTATACTCGAAAGTTGCCTTTTGTCTTTCCTTTTGGAGATAGTCACATCTTTGTGTCAGGAGCAGACTTGCTTCAGCGCTTTTGTTGGTACGAAGATTACAAGAAATATTTGTCCAAAGGATATTATGTTTTACACGAGGAATAAAGAATTCAAAGTACGAAAATACATGTTCGCGCTTAAATAAAAGTCCAGAGAATAAAACAAATGGACTGTTACACTTGACTTTTACATGAAGAGTCTTTGGACTTAGATAAGCATATAAACATAGTCCAGCGAGAATTCTTTGTGATCATAAGGATAAGACGATCATTAAGTCTTTGGACTTAGAAAGTCTTTGGACTTTAAAAGAATCTGCACACTCAGATAAAACGTTAGTCCAAAATAAATCTTTGTTAATTCAATTTTAGTCTTTTGTTAACATCAAAACCTTAAGGAGTTTATGGACCATAACCACTTTGGTTCCAACAATCTCCCCCCTTTTTGATGATGACAAAATACACTAATTTGATTTGAACAAAGTTTTCATAGAAAGCCAGAAGGGCTCCCCCTAAGAAGAAGACTTCTATCAAATATAGCATATAAAAGAGAGTAAAATACAGTCCAGTTGAAGCAGGCATAAGACTTAAGCAAACATATATGCAAATACGTATAATTAGACTTTAACAAACAATTATATTCAATTGTTTAATCAAATTTTCCCCCCTTTTTGTCATCAGACAAAAGGTGAAGATAGACCATCATTGTCAGACAAAAAAGAAAAGAAAAAAACTTTTATATATATAAAAATATTTAAGAAGGAGGAGGTTTAGGGATGAAATTATGAAACATAGCCGCTATCTGCTTGAGTAACTCTAAATTGTTGGCTTGAAGAGCATTAGATATCGACTGTTGGACGAACTCTTGAAACACTGGAGGAACAGCAGATACTGAACTTTCAACGGTGGCCTTTTCTGCCTCAGGGTTCTGTTGACCAGGAATCACGCTCAAAGTGTTGCACGGAGAGGGCTCAATCGGGTGAACAACTGAGATAGGATGGGGCTGAGTGCTTTGATGTTCATATGCATTGTGCTCAGACTCTCCTACTTGTTCTTGTATAGCACATTGGTTTGCCTCCTCAGACACTTGAATTGGTTCACAAGTGACTTTCTGAACTGGCGGTTCAATCCATGGAGAATCATCCACTTCCTCAATGTCTATGGGATACAACGGGATCCCAAAGATGTCATCACTCAGAATCATGAATGTGACATCTTAGATTTTGTACTTCCTGTGGATGGTGGGAGTGTGACTTCTCTTCTTCATTCAGACCAGACGAAGATGCGTCAGCTGTACACCTCCAGATGGTGCTTTCCCAAACAACTCAAGCATCATTGTCTCCATTCGACCAAACAAGTTGCTCCAATCAAAGTGAGAGGACCTCTTCATCGTCTCGTGGCCCTTTCCAAAACATAGGGTCGAAGGAAAAACGATATGGCTTCTCTTCCTTGGATCGTCGTTTCCGAGCGTCCTTGTCTTTAATCATGTCCAACATCGGAATTCTTGGACATATTCTTGGAGGAACCACTCCAACTAAGGCATTTGCCTTCAGCTTCCAAAACCTCTTGGGAAGATTATGAATAATCTTTACTTCCTGAGGCGTCTCACATTCCTTTCTGATGGCATAGTAGGGGATGAAATCCGTAGTATCTGAATACTCCTTCCAATCAGACTGATGGCTGGGAATGAACTGCACATCTCTGTCCAAGATGAGCTTCTTTAGTCCAAAGGTTTTTGACCTTTTCTCTTCAATTCTTTTCTATCCTCTCTTCTGATCATGAGGAGGAATGATACGACGACTCACATTGTAGTGACACCCCTTGAAGGCCTTATCCATGATGAGATTTGGATAAACCTTTCTTGGTGGGAACCTTTTTTGATTTAGGTGGACAAGTAATGGTCCAATGGAATTAAAGCTTTCATTGGGGAGGGCCGTATCTGAGGGTTGATAAGGGTAAGGGGTATAGCTGAGAGGGGTAGGCAAAGATTGAGGTTCATACTCATATTATGGGAAAGGGAAATGTGGTCAAGGAGTTGGTGGAGGAGGTGGATAATCTTAGGTATGACTCAAGATCAAAACAGGCCAACCAAAGTCAATATCAACTTGAGTTTCGATTTCGATTTGTTTTTCTATGAAGGGGGTGGGATCAATGTATGGGAAGGTTTGTCTTTTGTATCTAGGGTTTAGATAAGGTGCACCATAGGATTGGAAGGCTTTGTCTCCCCAAGATGTGAACTAGTCTTGAGGTTCAGATGGTGAAGGGTTGATTTGAGTTTGGGTTGGTGAGAGAGTTTGTGTTTGAGGTGAGATAAGGGGTAAAAGGTGTGAGTCCATCATAACATTTTCAACCCCAATATACTTGCTTAGTTAGTTACTATCACAATATACTTGCTTCCAAACAAACTGAACTAAGAGATGTTTCTTTATACAAATCAATCACTTAATAAGACTATAAGAGTAACAATATTGCCCTGAATTAACAAAAAGCACCTAAATTGAAAATTAATGACATAATCAACTCATTAATCAAAATACTTACATTTAGTAGCTAAAATAAGCACATTCAGTCCACGAGTCCAAATAAAAATTATTAAATCACATTCAAGATAATTCAAAAGTATGCTTAAAGCATATTAAGAATCTAAAGTTTTTTAATTGTTGATATTGGTCACTTCGGTAACACCACTTTGGCAGCTTGATACCTGAAATAAAAGCATCCAAATAAAAATCCAATCAACCAACATTCTTGTGAAGTTTGAAATGAAATCTTAAAAATATTCACTAGTCAGCATCCATATCTTCCAATATTGTATTACATTCAATGCTGTCGAATTTTGATTTTGAAGAACCTGAAAAAGAAAAATAAGTTAATTAAAAAAAATTTAATATTGAATCAATATAAAATTTTAATTAAAATAAATAAACTTTATTACTTTTCACATCAGTTCATAGCCAATCTTGGACACAAATCAATGCCTTGAAAGTATTTGGTCTCAATCTACTACGATGGGGAGTAACAAATCGATCGCCAGTGCTAAATGAAGACTCTAAAGCAACAGTTGAGATAGGAATTGCTAGCAAATCTCTTGTAATCATTTGCAAGATTGAGTATTTTAACCTACAACCTAAGATATCAAACGCATCATCTCAATGAGGCAACATTGACTCCTCTAAATATTGGTCAAGTAATGACTTACGATTTGTTGTTACATTTTTTTACACTAATATGCTTTGCAAAATTTGACCTTCAACCTTCTTTTCTTCAAACAACACCCACATCTACTACAGTTCGGTTTGGACTTGGAGATGAAGAAATACTCTCCTTACCCTTGATTTTGATGGCATACTCTCTTATCATATCTTAGCAAACAACTTTTACATTTTCAATTTCATAATCAGATTCCTCTCCATAAATTTGAGGGAAAAAAAATCTAGATCTAACATAATGCCTACAGCCATCATCCTATTTATCACACTTCAATACTTGTCAAATTTGGCAATCATGGTTCCAGCCATTTGATGAATAACAGAATTAACACAACCATGTCACTCAATCAAAGCCAATTTAATTTCACATACTTTTGGAAAATAAAAATTCGCAATTGGATACATCATAAAATAATTCCAACTTTTGATAAATTTCTTTTGGCATCTTCCAATCATTTTCACTAGGCAAGGTTTTATATTGATGCTCCCGTTGTGATTATTGACCAAATAAATCTTTGTATTGTACGACAATTGGAAGCATTAAATTAAAATGTAGAGTTCCACCTAGTTTTGCAATCAAGAATGCGTTTTTTACAATATGGAATGTTCACTTACCACATGTCTCTATGAATTTCTCCTTTATTTTAGGTGTTGCTGTCCAAAAATTAACACTTTCTCTAATCTTTTCAATAGCATCGAAGATTATGTGCAAACCATATTTGACAATTAGATTCAATATATGAGCACAACAACGCATGTTAAACAGTTGACTACCCAAAATAAGTGACTTGGGAAATTTTTTATCAAAAATGCGTTCAATCATAGTATCATTTGTAGATCAATTATCAACCGTTAAAGTAGACAACATTCTTTCTAGATTCTTATCCATCAAGCATTGATCAAGACATCGGCAAGAATTTTGCTAGTAAGAGGAGCTGACACAAATAAATTAACATTGAAATGAAAAGTTCAATAATAAAATCACAAAGTCAACATAGTTTAGTGTTATTACCTTACAAGTCGATTTTCTAAGGTCCATGAATCATCAATAAAATGAGATGTGACAGTCATATAGACTTTCTTTTAGTTAATAGAAGTCCACATATCAATGGTAATTGTAACCCGACTTTGATTCTTTGACAACAACTTCATTGTACTCTCTTTCTCATCATTATAAATTTTCATGATGTCACTCTTGATAGAGTTATGAGAAATCTTCTTAAATAAAGGGTGCAAAGCAGTAGAAAATTCTTTAAAACCTATGTGATCAACCATCGATGTGCCGTCCCCAAGTTCCACTCGAGGAAATCCCATTATTTTAGAATTTGCTTATACTGTTACCTATAACTTAACGGTTACGCGCTTATTAAAATGGCGATAACATGTATTCAACATAAAAGTGCACGACATCAGAGTAAACGCAACAGGGTAAACGAAAAACACATACAATACATATATATACATGATGGCCCCATCAGTAGGGCTAAGTACATATGCAAACAGAAAAACAAATGAAACCGAAAATAGAACATGAACATCAAAAGGGACTCCGACGCTTGAACTCACAAGCTCTCCCCATCCCATCTCAAAATACATCAAAAATAGTCTCACCGCACATCCTATGACAGACGCACTAGTGACGTCACATCCTAAACGACGTGAAAGTCAAGAGTTACCATGTCCTTCCCCATACGTGTGCCTATAAACCCGTAAGGGCACATAATCCGAGGAAGAACTAGACATAACAATTCGTCTACGCCTGGCGGCTCTCAAATACCGCTCTGACCTCCGGCACTGTCCTCTAGGTACGAAGCCTCTACGACTCATCACGTGTGATGATGCTGGGGCAGCCTACATAAAGCCCTGCTCACGCGTCCTGGGTGGGTGCCATATCTGGGGAAACGGAAGAAACTGGATCACTCTATACGGTCCCATGATGTCTGCTCGTGGTGGAGTACCGCCCCGAAACAGCAAGCTCATTGGTCCGGTGTACACAGTCAAAAACATAGAGTGGTCCACCTACCACCCCTGCTCGTCATGGTAGACGATCTCAAGCTCGCCCAGCATCGAGATCCCCGGTGCTGTCTAGAAGAAGGGGTGCATCCTCGGGTCCATAGTCGCTTCCAGCTAACTTGTTGTCTGCTCGCAGATCGACAATATGACATACAAGGAAATATAGGGAGATAAGATATACAACACATCTATAACAGGGATGATGTAATGCATAAAATATAGCAAACACAACCATCATTCGATGCTACGACACTACGGTCGTTCCCTAGCAAGATGTACATATACTCTTTCTATATATGTCGGCGGGTACTAAACATTCTACTAAGGACAACAACACGTCCGCACATCGGACAACAAGTTTGTTTGTTCCGGTAATCTATTCCGCTCGCCGTGACCCATAAGAGTGCATCACCGCTCAATTGTCCCAGACAAAGAGGGTTAACTGGGCCTCCTCGAAAGATCCACCGACAACTGGAAAGACTCAGGGTCCAATCGGGATAGTAGGACGTGCCCAGGACCGCCACGAAACGATAAGTGCTACCATATCGGTCTCATGTGGGTACACCTTTGTCCAGTATATCCCCAAGATCACGCAGACCTAACCTTTCGTTTTTCGCACCCGCACTCGGTGCACCAACCTCGTATGCCTCACAGTATACGGCTCGCCACTTGGCAACAAATGCATATGCTATGCATGTCATCCATCTCTCTTGAACTGATATCATAACACATGCAAACTTGCTCCTAGCAACATGAGCTCCAAGCTCCAAAGGTAACCATATGAGCTCCAAGCTCCACTGTAACCATACGAGCTCCAAGCTCCACTTGTAACCATATGAGCTCCAAGCTCCCATCATAACCTTACGAGCTCCAAGCTCCAACTATAACCTCAAATTTTAACTACCAGCTCAAACGTCCACAACGGGGTCAAAGTCCTAAACATGCTAAACCTCCATATTTCATACATACATGCATTTCCAAATATAATGCAACAGTTCATCAATTATAAACATGCTCAATAAGGCAGTAAACGGCATAACATACCAACGTGCCATTATCATTAACACATCATGCATATCTTACAAATATCAAATATCATGAATAGCAGGTATGCATATATCAACACATAGCACATATTATCATGCAGCACAATTCTGCTAACTTAGAGTATCAAATATAACGGTGATTGGCCAAAATAGACTAAACCTAGGGTTTAGGTACTTTGCCAGGGCCCAACCTCACATAGGGTTTAGGGCTCCCCTACACACACAAAACATACACTACAGCTATATGGACTACTCTTGCCTCCCCGACATGTGTAACTCTTTCTCCCCACCTAATGGCAAATGTGGTGATAATCACGAACACAATGAGCACTTCTTGCTCTTTTCATTGCCTTCACAGCCGCAGCCTACTTGCTCCAACGGGTTCCGCATGCAACTTCCAAACTTGCCCTAATCACGGAAACAACACATAGGCTATAGTATTAACCCTAATATGAAGTTAAAACCGTGGAAAGAAGCTTAAACCAAAATAGAACATTGTATATGTATAATGTAGGTAGATACGAAACCTCGGCTTACCCTCGTCGAATCACAAAAGCAAACCGATAGAATTGAAGTAAGAGTCACGCTGACCACAAAAACACAATCAAAACTGGAATCGGACTAACGAACGGATCACAAACTCAGAATCAAAGCTTTGACTCCTCTGGTCTCTCTCAGTCTCGAGCTCTCTGTAACTTAGGAATTACCAAAACTTCTTATATGTTGAAAATGGGCAAGTATTTATAGAGGTAAAACTCTGCTGACAACAGTTTAGCCTTCTGGATCACCATGCTTTAGCGTTCCAACGCTTGAGCGTTGGCTTCCACAACGCTTGAGCGTTGACGTTTCCTCACTGCCAAGGCACCGCCCATCACGTGCCAGCCGCGATGCGTAACCGCTATGTGTCACTTTATGTCCCATAACTACCAATCAACTGTTCGGAAGGTCCACACTTAAGCGTCCAAACTCTCCAAGCTAGAGCATTAGCACGCTTGAGCGTTCCACTGGTCCATGCTTGAGCGTTCTGCTCCTGATCGCTTGTCCCTCATCCTTCTCATATCTAATTCATTCCCAATCTTAACATATTCTCTATGCACACTTTCAAGCCATTACAATAATTATCAACAAACATATGAATACTTGATCTAGGCCATCTATCTCTATTAGGGTTTCAGAAAACTGGGATGTTACATTACCACCCCCTCAAAGAGAATTTCGTCCCTGAAATTCCTCGTTCATACCTGTAAACAACGACGGGTACTGTTGGTACATCTGAGCCTCTCTTTCCCATGTTGAATCTCCGGTCATCGGCTCCCATTCCACTCTCATCAAGGGAATCTGCTTACCACGAAGCTCCTTGATCCTTCTATCCACTATCCAAGCAGGTAAAGCCTCGTATTCAAGGTTCTCTCATAGCTGGATTGATTCGGGCTCTAACACATGCGATGGATCAAGGTAATACTTTCTAAGCTGGGATACGTGAAAAACATCGTGGAGTCATGATAAGTTTGGTGGTAGGGCTATCTGGTAAGCTACTGGACCAATTCGACGAAGAATTTGAAATGGTCCTATAAATCAGGGTGTAAGATTTCTAGATTGAATTGCCCTGCCAATACCCGTCCTTAGGATAACTCTTATAAATACATGATCGCCCTCCTGGAATTCCAAAGGTCTCCTTTGCTTGTCAATATAGCTCTTCTGCTTATCCCTTGCGGTCTTCATTTTTTCCTAGATCAACTTAACTTGTTCCGTCGTTTGTTGCACCAACTCAGGTCCTAATAACTGATTCTCTCCGGTCTCAAACCAACACAACGGAGTCCTACACTTTCTCCCGTACACACCTTCACACGGTGCCATCTCGATACTGGAGTGATAACTGTTGTTATAGGTAAACTCAATCAAAGGAAGAAATTCATCCCAACTTCCCGTGTGTTCCAACACACACGCTCTTAGTAGGTCTTCCAACGATTGAATCGCTCGTTCTGACTGACCATCCATTTGGGGATGATAAGCAGAACTCAACCTTAAATTAGTTCTCAACGCTCTGTTTAAGCTCCTCCAGAACCTTGAAGTAAACCTCGGGTCTCGGTCTGAGATGATACTCGAAGGCACACCATGCAGACGCACCACCTCCCTGATATAAGTCTGAGTCAGCCATTCCAGAGAACAGTTCTGGTTGATAGGCAAGAAATGAGCACATTTCGTCAACCTATCTATGATGACCCAAATCGCATCACACCTCTTCTGAGTCCTTGGTAACCCAGAAACAACGTCCATTACAACATTGTCCCACTTCCACTCCGGAACATCCAATGATTGTAACAATCCTGTTGGCTTCTGGTGTTCAACCTTAGCCTTTTGACACACCAAACAGGATAGGACATAAGCTGCTACTTCCTTTTTCATTCCTGGCCACCAGAATAACTTCTTCAGATCCTGATACATTTTAGTAGCCCGTGGATGAAAGCTCAACTTGCTCTTGTGTGCTTCCTCTAAGATCATATTCTTAACTTCATTATCCTCAGGCACACAGACTCTGTCACCAAACATGATGAGGTCATCCGACCCTCTCTTAAACTCAAACGTCTCACCTTTCTCGATTATCCGGTTAACCTTCTTAAGGTACTCATCCTCAGCTTGCCTTCTCCATAGAAAATTCAGGAAATCGCTAGTAATCTCAATCATCCCAAGATTCATCTTATCCTCGATGATTTCCACACCCAGATTCAGATCCCTAAACTACTCTAACAACTCAAGCTCTCGTACCATCATCGCAGATACGTGTTGGGACTTCCTACTAAGCGCATCTGCTACAACATTCGCCTTGCCTGGATGGTATTGCAGGTCGAATTCATAGTCCTTTATGAATTCCATCCATCTTCTCTGCCTTATGTTCAACTCCTTCTGGTTGAAAAAAATACTTTAGGCTCTTATGGTCGCTAAATATGCTGAATTTAGCATCATATAGATAGTGTCTCCCTATTTTCAATGCAAACACTATCGCAGCTAGCTCTAGATCATGAGTCGGGCAGTTCCATTCATGCACTCTCAACTGCCTGGAGGCTTACGCCACCACTCTTCCTTCTTGCATGAGAACACAGCCCAATCCTTGATATGATGCATCACAGTACACGTCAAAACGCCCTAACGGATCTGGCAAAACAAACACCGGCGATGTGGTCAACCTCCGTTTCAGCTCTAAGAAACTGTGCTCACAAGCTTCCAACCACACAAACGCCTTCCCTTTTCTTGTCAATTGCGTCATAGGCAACACAATCTTAGAGAATCCTTCAATAAACCTTCTGTAGTAGCCCGCCAAACCAAGAAAACAGCGAACCTCGCTCACAAACTTCGAGCTTTCCCACTTAACCACCGCTTCAACCTTAGCAGGATCCAACGTCATTTCCTCCTTGTTGATCATGTGTCCTAAGAACTGTACTTCCTCTAGCCAGAACTCATACTTAGACAGTTTCGTATATAACTGCCTATCCTTCAGCACCTGCAGCACCGCTCGAAGATGCTATTGAAGTTCTTCTTTACTCGGAGAGTAAATAAGGATGTCATCGATAAACATGACAGCAAACTTGTCTCGGAACGGTCGGAATATCCTGTTCATATAATCCATGAACACAGCCGGAGCATTAGTTACACCGAACGGCATAACCAAATACTCATAGTGCCCATACCGACTTCGAAAAGCAGTCTCCGGTTTCCTCAATCTGATTTGATGATAACCAGATCGCAGATCGATCTTGGAAAACACAGTTTCTCCCCTCAACCGATCCATCAAATCATCTATCCTCGGCAACAGGTACATGTTCTTTATCGTCACTCTGTTTAGCTGACGATAGTCCACACATAACCTTGAACTCTCATCTTTCTTCTTGATGAACAGTATCGGAGCTCCCCATGGCGACGCACTAGGTCTGATGAATTCCTTGCCTAGCATCTCATCCAACTATTTCTTCAACTCCGCCAATTCCGCTGGAGACATTCGAGAAGGTATTATCGAAATAGGTCCAGTTCCTGGTACAAGGCCTATGGCGAACTCGATCTCCCTTTCTGGTGGTAATCCCGGAACGTCATTTGGAAATACCTCCAGAAATTCCCGCAAAATCGGCAGCGCTTCCACGTTCGGAGTTTCCTTCGCATCCAAGGATAACATCACCACGCGCTCTTCGGATTGTACACCCTTCGGAATACTTTCATTAGCAGGCGTCAATCCAGATTGCTTAGAAAAACAAAAGGTCTTGTTTGAACAGTCCAGTATCACATGGTTGGCCGAAAGCCAGTCCATGCCTAAAATAACATCAATCTGCTGCATAGGCAGACAGACCAGGTCCACAAAGAAATGTCTGTTTTCTATTGTGATAGGACATCTCAAGCATACAAACAGGGTAGTCAATGAACCACTCGTGGGCGTGGATACAGTAAGTTCATAGGGTAAAGATGAAACTGGTAACCCTAAGTGATCCATGCACTCTGTGACATCCCCAAGTTCCACTCGAGGAAATCTCATTATTTTAGAAATCTCTCATACTGTTAGCTATAACTTAGCGATTTCGTGATTATTTAAACCAACGATTACATACATTCACTGTAAAAGCGCACAACATCAGAGTAAACGTAGCAGGATAAACCAAAGCATGCATATATACAAGTAGTACTAAAGTATACATGGTGGCCCTATCAGTAGGGCAATATAGATATAGACCAAGTACAGAAAAAAAACTAAAAACATAAACAAGGTACATCCAAGGACCTCCAAAAAGAAACTCTCAAATCTCACTAGCACTCTCCCCAGCCCACTCTCAAAGTACATCAAAACCTTTCCACACAATCCTAGAGACGCACTGGCTGGCTCTCACCCTCAGTGGTGAGGATGCCCTGAGCTACCATGTCCCTCTCCATGAGTGCGCCTATAAACCTGACTCTCATACTCGGATGAGAAACTTGACACTACAATCCTACGCCTCTGAGCTGCCCTTAGGTACCGCTCTGTACGCCTGCGCTGACCTCTATGGATGAAGCCTCTCCTGCTGCATACTACAGAGGATTGGTGTGCCACCCACAAGTAGTCTCGCTCTCTCTGCCTCAAAGGGTGCCACATCCGAGGGAAAGAAACTGGTACACGCGATAAGGTCCTATGATGTCCACATATGGTGGTGTGCAGCTTTGGAATATCAAGCTGACAAGTCCGGTGTAGACGGCCAAAAAGGTCGAGGGGTTCACCTGCCATCCCCTCTCATCATGGTAGACTATCTCAATGTCCCCCAGCACCGGCATCCGCGGTGCCCCCGTGATAAACGGGTGGAGTCTCAGGTCTATCCTGGTCCTCCACTAACTCTTCGTCTGTTCGCAAAACCGAACATACACATACAAAGAAATGCAGGGAGATAAGATATATAGCACATTTATGACAGGGATGATGCAATGCAGAACATATAGCAAACACAACCATCTCTCAATATCATGACACTACGATCGTTCCCTAGCTAGATGTACACTTACTCTTTCTATGCATACCGGCCGGTACTAAACACCCTACTAAGGGCAACATCACGTCCGCATATCGGACAATAAGTTGGTTCGTTCCGGTAATCCATTTCGCTTGCCGTGACCCATAAAAGTGCATCAGCGCTCAACTGTCCTAGACAAAGAGGGTTAACTAGGACTCTTCAGAAGATCCACAAGCAACTGGAAAGACTCAGGGTCCATTCGGGATAGTAGGACGTGCCCAGGACCGCCACGACATGATGGGCGCTACCATACCAGTCTCATGTGGGTACACCTGTGTCCAGTATATCCCCAAGATCATGCAGACTTACCCTTCCGTTTTTCGCACCCACACTCGGTGCACCAACCTCGTATGCCTCACAACATATGGCTCGCTAACTGGCATCAAATGCATATGTTATGGATGTCATCCATCTCTCTTGAGCTGATATAGCAACACATACAAACTTGCTCTTAGCAGTATGAGCTCCAAGCTCAAAAGATAACCATATGAGCTCCAAGCTCCACTTGTAAACATATGAGCTCCAAGCTCCCATCATAACCTTACGAGCTCCAAGCTTCACTATAAACACAATCTCAATTATCAGCTCCAACGTCCACAAAGGGGCCAAAGCCCTAATCATGCTAAACCTCTGAATCTTATACATACACGCATTTCCAGATATAATGCAACAACTTATCAATTATCAACATGCTCAAAAGGCAGTAAATAGCATATATACCAACATATCATTATCATCAACACATCATGCATCTCTTGCAATTATCAAATATCATAATTAGCAGGTACGCATATTTCAACACATAGCACAAATTATCATGCATCACAAATCTATTGACCCAGGGTATCAAACATAATAGTTATAGCCCAAAGTAGATTAAACCTAGGGTTTAGGTACTTTGTCAGGGATCAACCTCACGTAGGGTTTAGGGTTCCCCTACACACACAAAACATACAATAAAGCTATATGGACTACTCTTGCCTCCCCGACGTGTGTAACTCTTTCTCCCCACCTGATAGCAAACGTAGTGATAATCACGAACACAACGAGCACTTCTTGCTCCTCTCCTTGCCTTCACAGCCGTAACCTATTTGCTACAACGGGTTCCGCACGCAACTTCCAAACTTGCCCTAATCACGGAAATAACACGTAGAATATAGCATTAACCCTAATACGAAGTTAAAACCGTGAAAAGAAGCTTAAACCAAAAGAGAACATTGGATAGGTACAATGTAGGTAGATACGGAACCTCAGTTTACCCTCGTCGAATCACAAAAGCAAACCGATAGAATTGGAGTAGGAGTCGCGTTGATCACGAAAACACGATCGGAACTGGAATCGGATCGACAAACGGAACGAAACTTGATCAAGAAATTTGAATCTCAACTCTACTCTCTCTCTAATCTCGAGCTCTCAGTTTCACTAAAATGGGAAAACCCTCCCATGGTGAAAATGAAGATTATTTATAGAGGTGAAACTCTGCTAACAACACTTTAGCGTTTTGGATCTCCACGCTTTAGCATTCCAACGCTTAAGCGTCGGCTTCCTCAATGTTTGAGCGTTGACGTTTCCTCACCGCCAAGGCACCGCCCATCACGTGCCAGCCGCGACCCGTAACCGACACGTGTCACTTTACGTCCCATCACTGCCAGTCAACTGGTCAGAAGGTCCACGCTTGAGCGTCCAAACTCTCCACGCTAGAGCGTTAGCACGCTTGAGCGTTCCACTGGTCCACGCTTGAACGTTCCACTGGTCCACGCTTGAGCGTTTTGCTCCTGATCCGTTGTCCTTCATCCTTCTCTCATCCAATTCATCTCTTCTCTTAACATTTTCTCTAAACACACTTTCAAGCCATAATAATAATTATCACCAAACATATAAATACCCAATTTAAGCCATCTACCTCAATTAAGGTTTCCGGAAACTGGGATGTTACACACTCTATAGAAATAAATGAATAAGTAGCCCCCGAATCAAACAACACATATAAAAGCTTGCCTGAAACTAAACACTTACTTTGAATCAGATCTGGGCATCGAGAGGATTCAGCTCCCCTTACGGCAAACACTCTTCCCGTGGCCTGTGGTCTCGCAGCCTGTCCAGTCATACCAGACGGTCATGCATTCCCTTGCCTGCAGTCCTTGGCCATGCGTCCTTGCCTTCCACATGTATAGCAAGGCATGGTCCTCCCAGGCGCTTGGCTTCTGCAGTCTCGAGCCATGTGTGGTCTCCCACACTTAAAACAACCATGCAACCCCTTGGTTACACTTGGCCTCTGTTGTCCAGGGTCACCAGTCTTCTGGGTCGGCCTTTGGTAAGGTCCTCGACTACTTTGAAACCTTCCACCTCTACCCCTTTGGTTACTGCGGATAGATCTCCACTCCTTGTTGTCATCTCTCTTCTTTTTTTTGATGTTCTCTATAGTTAAACACCGATCAAGCATGTCAGGGAATACAGTAATCCCCAACGGCACTATAGCCTTCTGAATCTTATACTTCAGACCATCCTCAAACCTACTAGACATCCACTCCTCATCTGGGTACCGCAGATAAAACTCTAAGAATTTGAGCAATGCCTCGAACCTTGCGGCATATTCACCAATTGTCATATTACCTTGCTTCAAACTCTGGAATTCCTTATCCTTTTCCCTCCTAGTCATCCTAGGAAAATATTTCTCTAAGAAACATTCTCGGAATAGCCCCCAAGTCACGACTCTTCCTTCAGCTTCAAACAACCTCTACTTTCCTCTCCACCACAATTCTGCTCCTCCCACTAACATGAAAGAAGCATAAGAAACCTTCTGAGCTTCGTCACAGTGTGTCGCTGCGAAGATCTTTTCCAACTCTTGAATCCACAGCTCTGCCCCCTTGGGATTGTAGTCCCCGTTGAACTGAGGAGGTTGTCGCCTCATGAAGGCATCTAAACCAGCGTCCTCATTCCTAACATTCCGCTGTTGTTGTTGTTGATGTGATTCTCATGGGCCAAATGAATGAGTTGGGCATTCTATTTAGTTTGTTGTATCATTGCAGTAATCATATCCCTCATAGTTCTGAGGGTTTCCAGCGACTCAGCTCCATTCCCAGTATGTGAAGCTTCAGCCTCTTGACCTCCGTTGGGTCCGGTCCTACCTCTGCCTCTACCTCTACCTCGAGCCACTGGTTCCTGATTCAAGTAACCGTTAGCTTAGAGTTCAAACATGATAAGTAACATAAATACATGCATCTACTTATCATTCATACAATCATCACAACAATCGACCGCGTTCATTCTATCCCTCTAGACACAGTCGTACTCTCTTGCAGAGACGACAAACTTTGCCAGTTCAACTTCCTAATACCCCACAGTCTTGGTACATGACTTTCACAGTCCTGATAGGACGAAACTGCTCTAATACCACCTTAATGTGACGTCCCCACGTTCCACTCTAGGAAATCTCATTACTTCAGAACTTGCTTATACTGTTACCTATAACTTAGCGGTTATGCGCTTATTAAAACGGCGATAGCATGTATTCAACATAAAAGCGCACAACATTAGAGTAAACACAACAAGGTAAATGAAAAACACATACAGTACAGACATATACATGGTGGCCCTATCATTAGGGCTAAGTACATATACAAACGGAAATACAAATGAAAGCGAAAATACAACATGAACATCAAAAGGCACTCCAGCACTCGAACTCACAAGCTCTCCCCATCCCCTCTCAAAATACACCAAAAATAGTCTCACCTCACATCCTATGATAGATGCACCGGCGACGTCACGTCCTCAACGGCGTGAAAGTCAAGAGCTACTTTGTCCTTCCCCATACGTGCGCCTATAAACCCGCAAGGGCACATAATCCTAGGAAGAACTAGACATAACAATCCGCCTACTCCTGGCGGCTCTCAAATGCCGCTCTGACCTCCGACGTTGTCCTCTCAGCACGAAGCCTCTGCAACTCATCATGTGAGATGATGCTTGGGCAGCCCACATAAAGTCCTGCTCACGCGGCTTTGGTGGGTGCCATATATAAGGAAACAGAAGAAATTGGATCACTATGTATGGTCCCATGATGTCTACTCGTGGTGGAGTACCACCCCGAAACAACAAGCTCACTGGTCCGGTGTACACGGTCAAAAATGTAGAGGGGTCCACCTGCCACCCCTGCTCGTCGTGGTAGACGATCTCAAGCTTGCCCAGCATGGGGATCCTCGGTGCTGTCTAGAGGAAGGGATGCATCCTCGGGTCCATAGTCGCCTCCAGCTAACTCGTCGTCTGCTCACAGATCGACAGCATCACATACAAGGAAATATAGGGAGATAAGATATACAACACATCTATAACAGGGATGATGCAATGCAGAACATATAGCAAACACAAACATCTCTCGATACTAAGACACTACAGTCGTTCCCTTGCTAGATGTACATATACTCTTTCTATGCATGTCGGCCGATACTAAACACCCTACTAAGGGCAACATCATGTCCGCACATCGGATAACAGGTTGGTTACTGTCCCAGACAAAGAAGGTTAACTGGTCCTCCTCAGAAGATCCACCGGCAACTGGAAAGACTCAGGGTCCAGTCGGGATATTAGGACGTGCCCAGGACCGCCACGACACGATAGGCGCTACCATACCGGTCTCATGTGGGTACACCTTTGTCCAGTATATCCCCAAGATCACAGAGACCTACCCTTTCGTTTTTCACACCCGCACTCGATGCACTAGCCTCGTATGCCTCACAGCATACGGCTTGCCACTTGGCATCAAATGCATATGTTATGCATGTCATCCATCTCTCTTGAGCTGATATCACAACACATGCAAACTTGCACTTAGCAACATGAGTTCCAAGCTCCAAAGGTAACCATATGAGCTCCAAGCTCCATTGTAACCATACGAGCTCCAAGGTCCACTTGTAACCATATGAGCTTCAAGCTCCCATCATAACCTTACGAGCTCCAAGCTCCAACTACAACCTCAAATCTTAACTACCAGCTCAAACATCCACAACGGGGTCAAAGCCCTAAACATGCTAAACCTCCATATTTCATACATACATGCATTTCCAGATATAATGCAACAATTCATCAATTATCAACATGCTCAATAAGGCAGTAAACGACATAACATACCAACGTGCCATTATCCTCAACACATCATGCATATATGGGAAAAATCAAATATTATAAATAGCAGGTACGCATATATCAACACATAGCACATATTATCATGCATCACAAATCTGCTAACTTAGAGTATCAAATATAATGGTGATAGCCCAAAGTAGACTAAACCTAGGGTTTAGGTACTTTGCCGGGGTTCAGCCTCACGTAGGGTTTAGGGTTCCCCTACACACATAAAACATGTACGCATATATCAACACATAGCACATATTATCATGCATCACAATTCTGCTAACTTAGAGTATCAAATATAACGGTGATAGCACAAAGTAGACTAAACCTAGGGTTTAGGTACTTTGCCAGGGCTCAACCTCACGTAGGGTTTAGGGTTCCCCTACACACACAAAACATACAATACAGCTATATGGACTACTCTTGCCTCCCCGACATGTGTAACTCTTCATCCCCACCTGATGGTAAATGTGGTTATAATCATGAACACAACAAGCACTTCTTGCTCCTTTCCTTGCCTTCACAGCTGCGGCCTACTTGCTCCAACAGGTTCCGCACGCAACTTCCAAATTTTCCTTAATCACGGAAACAACAGGTAGGCTATAGTATAAACCCTAATACGAAGTTATAAATGTGAAAAGAAGCGTAAGCCAAAAGAGAACATTGTATAGGTACAATGTAGGTAGATACGAAACCTCGGCTTACCCTCGTCGAATCACAAAAGCAAACTGATAGAATTGAAGTAGAAGTCGCGTTGATCACGAAAACATAATCAAAACTGGAAACACAATGTTCGTCGAACGGATCACAAACTCGAAATCAAAGCTTTAACTCCTCCGGTCTCTCTCAATCTCGAGCTGTCTGTAACTCTAGAATTACCAAAACTTCTTGCATGTTGAACATGAGCAAGTATTTATAGAGGTAAAACTCTGCTGACAATGCTTTAGTGTTCTGGATCTCCACGCTTTAGCGTTCTAACGCTTAAGCTTTGGCTTCCTCAACGCTTAAGCGTTGACGTTTCCTCACCGCCAAGGCACCGCCCATCACGTGCTAGCCGCGACGCGTAACCGATACGTGTCACTTTACGTCCCATAACTGTCAGTCAACTGGTTAGAAGGTCCACGCTTGAGCGTCCAAATTCTCCACGCTAGAGCGTTAGCACACTTGAGTATTCCACTGGTCCACGCTTAAGCGTTCCGCTCTTGATCCCTTGTCCCTCGTCCTTCTCTTATCCAATTTATTCCTACTCTTAACATATTCTCTAAGCACACTTACAAGCCATGACAATAATTATCAACAAACATATGAATACTTGATCTAGGCCATCTACCTCAATTAGGGTTTCAGAAAACTGGAATGTTACAATCGACATCAGATACTCTTGAAGAATTATCATCTTAGAAAGTACACGCCTTGTTGTATCATGATTAAATGCATAAGAACCAACAACTACTTTTTCACTAACTACTTTCTCAGTTTCGAGAAATGCTTGCATTATATCTCGAGTTGTTCGAAGTTTGCAAGCCATGAAGTGGCTAAGAAAATGTGATGTTCCTTGAGCCAAAGTAATTGTATTGCGTTCAAAACACACTTAAGGGCAAGTATGCCCTTGTTGAGACAAAAACCCTTTGGAATATGGTTTTAATATAACAAACTTTCTGAAGCAAATTTAAGTGATTCTAAGAAGAGAAAGGCTAATGATTGAACTTGAGATGTGTTAATTAAGGACAAGAACATATCAAATTATATCAAGACAATTTCATAAAGCAAGCTCGAATATTCAGAAAGCTGCAATATGAATCAGAAAGGATGCATGAATATTCAGAAAGGTTGCAATCCCTCAAAAACCTCAGGCTTTGAAGATATCACCTTCTGAACCAACAAAGGATCAATAATAGACGTACAAAGACTCTATATATCAGAATAGATAAATCAGAAGCATCAGACAATGAACAGAAGGTTTATCAAAGCTTCAGAAGATGAAGAACTGATCATCAGAAGACCATCAGAAAGGCTCAGTTAAAGCTTATAAGAAGATAATAAAAAAAGGTTCAATAGAAAGTTTATCAAGCGCTAATCAGAAGAGGTTATCAAAGGTTCATCGAAGGCTTAACAGAAGCATCAAAATCCCATCACAGTGCCCCATTAGAAGCTCATCATAAACCTATCACATAGGTTCATCAGAAGCTGCTAAAGGCCATACTTAAACATGCTTCTGTTCCTACTGCAGCAAAGCAAATAATCAACCATTGTCATCTTATAGCTTATTACAACACTCTTATACATATTGAAGTTGTTTATCACAATCAAAAAGCAGTTTGACAACTTAGTAGCTTCATCAGAAAAGTCAACAAGTCAACTATTGCCAAAAGAGGAAAAGGACAAATGATAGTTACAGCTGTGAAGAAACATTTCGAATCCATCTCAAGACAGTAACAATTGGATAGTTCGAGCTTGGAAACTATTTATACTAGCTGCTAACAACAATTAGAACTTAGAACACAAGATTCAAAAGAGAAAAATTGGAAGTTTAAAGCAGAAATATCAACTGAGCATTGTCTAGCTTTCTGAATTCATAAGTGTCCTTCTCTTTTCATCTACTTTCACTTACATTTTGTGTTCTCAATCTATAAAGGTTTAGAGGAGTGATTTTACAGCTTATTTCGCAAAGGCCATTTACTCATTGAGTGTTGTAAAAGTTGTCATAGAGGCATTACCCAAATTCTGTAAAACTCGTGTTGTGTTCTCTCGAGCTAGTTAGTCAAAGCTAGTGTTGGTTTGAGATTGATTAAGCCTGTAGAGGCTTGGTGTGAAAGAATACTGGTTGTTAAGCCTGCATAGGCTTGTTGCTAAAGAATACTGGTAGTTGAGCCTGTAGAGGCTTCAGAAAGAATACTGGTTGTGTGACCTGAAGAGGCTTTGAAGAATACTTGTATTCAGTGTTTGAATAGTGGAGAAAAACATGTGTTGGGACTTTATGTAGCCCAAGGGTTATTTGGGTGAAACAGGATAAAATACTTTGTGCAAATTCTCTAAACCCTTATACTCTCTACATTTATGCACTTAAAGTTTCATTTCAAAACCAGTTTCTGAACTTGTATTGTTAAATATCTTCTGAGTATTAAAACAAATTTCTAAGTATTTTTCAAAGATATATTTTGTTTTTTTAACTAGTCAGGATTAAGCGTTTAACGTTTTCAAACAGTTTCGTGAAAAGTTTTTAATACTCAGAAAGCTGAAGTTCTTGATCAGAAGCTTCTGACCATTTTACCGACAAGCTTCCACGATCAAAAGTTGATCTGCATGTTCAAACAACTTTGCTAAAGGTTCAGAATAAATATATGATCTCAATCCGTTCACTATTGTTTATTGCAATCTCAGAAAGGTCACATTTCTGAGTAAAACACTAACGTGCTAACATATTTTCTGAGTGATAAGTTCAATCCTGAGCAATATATCTCAAGTATTTCTTTGTCCAGAGTCAAAATTTCGAAAAGGTCACTATTCAATCCCCTCTAGTGACTTTATACCACTTCAACCTTGTCACAATAGTAATAAAGGATTTGGGTCCCAGATATCGTACCCACATAAATTAATTGATAATTACCAAAATAAATAGATTCTTATGTCATCTAGACAATTCGAATTTCCCGTGAGAGATTATCATGAGAGATTCTTATGTTATCTAGATGACAATGAAGATAATGAATATTGCACAGCTATTTATTTAATTTAAGTTGTTGGTTTGTTTTCTTTTACTGGTTAATTTGTTTTGTTAGTTTCCAATCCTTCATCTTTTCTTCTTATGTTCTAGTTTCTTTCGTTATTTCTGGACTAAGCAATATTTGTACTTGAAAGATAAACGTTTGAAACTTTTTGGAGACTCCGATTCTAACCACGAGGGAAAATAATCTAACTACTTATTTATGTTATTATAAGTAATTGGTTTTTATTATTTTTTAGCGTATCTTAGAGAGTGCTGATGCAAGACTTACAAATTTGTAAATTGGTTACTCCAGTACATTACTGACTGTTAAAACATTACATTATATTTTGTATTTAATTTTTTATTAAGTTGGATTTGAATTGTTGTATTTGTTACGTTTTATAGATAGGATTTAAGATCTTTGGATATTATTTTTAATTGAGTTAGATGTTGCATTTTTAATTTACACTCTTTATTTTATTGATTTTTCATAGTTAATTTCAATATCAAAATAGGATTATTATTAAACTAATTTGTCAAAAAAAGACACATTAAAAGTCATAGATTTTATTTAACTAAAACACTAACACATTTGGATTTGAGTAAATAAATACCAGAGGGAATGAGGATGTACATTAAAGTTACTATCCACGGAACGGTGGGAATGGATGTGACGGAACCATGGGAATATACGGATAGATACTCTAGTATTCTATCTAGACACCATCCATTGTCATCCATGCTTGTCACTAAGTAGATTGCAAACTATTTTCAACTGCATTATTTTCTACCTTTGTACCATCAACAACAATCTAACTATACAAATTTCTTTTATTTGGTGAATGTACTTCATTATTTGCTGCTACTACCTATCACACCCCAACAGAGACAGAGTACCCTACTTTATTGTTGAAAAAAGAAAAAGAACAGGTACCTTGCTTTCCCTCCCAGCCCCCACAAAAGGGGGAGAAAGGAAAGAAAATTACATCATATTTGGCGGTAGCAGCAGCTTCAAACTTAAAATATAATTGAAAGTGGAACAATGGCTGGCAGAATGGAACTCGGCCAACTTGGGAACATACACCACATTTATTTTACAACAGATCCAAGGAGAACAAAAAAGAGAAAATGCCTATATTCCTGCTATCTTTCTTGAGTACAACAGATTAAATGTGCTGACTCTATATACATAAAATGAAGCCTATGCCTTTACAACCTAAAGTTGTGCATGACCTTGTTTCTTCATAATACTTGTGCAAAACAATACCATAATACATCACATTTGGAGAAGATTATTCACAGTAACTGTGACAGAATTTGTCCGCTGCAAGTCCTGCAATACCAAACGCTTCAGATCCTAATACATATTATGTCAAGCAAGCAATCCGCATAATACAATTAGAGAGAGAAAAATTAAAACCCTTCAACTAATGTTGATTGCAAATACACCGGCCAACTACAATATTTTTGAAAAATAAATCCTTAAAACTTTTTGAATCTTGGAATCAGCGCCTTCCATCCAAATTCTGTCGGTGTCTTGATGGCAATCTACTAACAGTATCTCCACATGATAACTATATAACATGGCACCTTCCAATCATGAATCACTTACAAGTCTCCCCACAAAAACAAAAAACTAATTCATTTACAGATAAAAACGTTAATTCAGATAAAAAGAAATCAGAGCTCTCTTCATCAACGCACCTATGGAAGTCCAACATCCAAACTAAATTGAAAACGTCACAGGAAACCCTTTAAAACAATGAGGCTCTCTCTGTAACACCTTCTCACCTTTGTCATTCTTTTTTCAAACCCGAATTACCTGACCTGTTCAAGCCCACTCTGACATCTCCATCTGTCTTATCCTTGCCATCCATGAAACCCGAAGTGCTCATCTCACAATATCTTTCTAACCAAAGGCAAAGGTCCATTAAAACAGAAGCTCTATACGTTCGATCATAATAGACCCATAACAGTCGGAATATGTAAAGGGAAATTAAAGGCTGTCAACAGTCAAATAAATGTGTAGGAATAAATGATTGTGGTATCACCACCAGAAGGTGGGATATAAATGGGTAGGGAGCAGAGTGGAGCTGCAACATTTATGTGGCAGTTAGTTGAGAGAATAAATAGGGAAGTGGGTGGGAAGGAAAGGGAAGGGGAAGAGGTGAGGACCAAAGATAAAAGGGAGAAAAAGGTATGACAGAAGGCATCCAGTCATCAAGTGAATAACTGGAACCTTTGGGCAGGGAGGAAGCAGATCCTCATTCAGTCTCCACAGAGGCTTGCCTCTGCAGTAAGGGGCTAATCTCCATATCTTCTTGCGACAAGTTCCTGTCAATTCCATGTCAGATACCCACGGGTTCAGTTGGTGGGACAATAGTAGTACCCTATGTTTTAGGGTGCAGTCTACAATGCACCTTCCTAAAAACAGGTGCATCCATGCACCTGCCTAAAAAAGGTGCATCCATGCACCTTGCGCCTTCAGCCGTGGATCAATAAGAAATTTTCATCAACGGCTGGAAATAATTACTTGCTACTTGATCTATGGGTCATGTTTCTCTGACTCAATCCCAACGTGAAACTCAGAAGCAGACCCGCTCAGCCACCACCCACCCTTCCCCCTCACCACCACCACTTCCCCTCCATGTCTGTCCTCCCTTCTCCATGTAAGGGTGAGTGTGTCGATCGTCATCATTTGTGAGCAGCAACATCAGTGTGTCGCCCTTCGTCCCTTACCCCACCATCATTTTCAGTTTCGACGTCGATTGCAGCAGTGGTTTCTGCCAACGCGTATTGACGTCCGGTCCAGGTACTAGGTTTGGGACCTTGGTTGTAGGGTACAAATTTGATTTAAACATTTTTAGGGTTTTATTCGTTGTAGCGAGTGACCCAGATCAAACCCTCCTTTCAGCCCGAGCGAACCACCGGCCGTCGACGAGTTGCACAGCCCTGACCATCTCTGTAGATCAGCAGATCTGCCGCTGAAGGAGCAATGTTTGGTTTTGGGGCTTGCGGCGGCGGTGGTGAGGGAGAAGGGTATGGAAAAAGCTTCAGGTCCCCCGACTTGGATCTGGAACTGGTGCGGTTCCCTGTGGTATCGACTGTCGCGGGGGCGGCCTCTGTACTTGGTGGCCGGAAGTTTCAAGCAGAGATGGAACCACAGTGGCGTTGCATTGGATCCGGTGGTAGTCTTTGGGGTTGTGGTGGCACATGGTAGTGGCTGCACAGGGAGATGGTGGACGATAAGGAGTGGTGACTTTCTTTTCCGATAAATGTAAAAAAAGAAAAAAAACAAGTGACCGGTGATATTGGGTAAAAAATGGGGTGTATGGATGCATCTTTCTAGGGAAGGTGCACAGTAGACAGCACCATGTTTTAGTTTACATTGGCGAAATGTCGTCTCGTTTCAAGGTTTGATATTTATGGGTTCAGTCATTAAATATTTGGATGTGCCACACACTGCCTTCATATATTCATCCTGATGACTAAGGCTAAAAGCACCTGAGTGCCAACGATTTGGCTGCTTTAGGTAGAGTAGGTCGGGAAACATGTATCTAGGAATGCTGAACAGCAGCACTGGTGACAAATGGAGATGATGACTATTTTTAGCATTAAATTTTTATTATTTTGTCCACAAGCATATTAGTAATTGCATGTCAGTATGGTGACTGTGGTGCCATTATTACATTGACAGAATTTGGAGGCTAATTCCAACATTGAGATAGTTTCAGGGTCTACTCTCTGAACAAATTCTATAATTGAGTGCTACAGCCACAATTGACCAAAGTTGATGCTTTGAGATATATACCCTACTATTACAATAGTCCATGTGAGGATAGAAAAAGGAAAAGGCAGTGGGTTAATGTCTCACTTGAGCAAGAGGGATGACGTAGAAAGGAATATGCATGGGGATTTTTTTGTAACTGCCTATACACGTGGCAGAAGGGGGGAGAAGAGAAGGTGTGAATTCTGTTGGGGAAAATGATTAAAAGCAGAGAGAGTAGGAAAGGGAGGGCAGGCCGCAGGCAGTCATTCAGTAAGGTTTTGGGGCCTTTGGGCAGTGAAGTTTGCAGACCCTCGAAGCACTGCTGGTTCTACCTCTATTTGCTCTCTTCTTCTCTGTAAGTCAGAATTTAATCCATCTTCCTTCTGCACTGGTATGTATTGAAGTAAGGGTTTAGGGTTAGGGAAAGCAAAGAGATTAAGATGGCTAAACAGAATATATTATTGATATGTAGCAATGTGATTCAACTCCATAACCTAGTAGTACTCTTATTTATACTGTTAGAATATTTAATAATATCTTAAGAGTATCGTATATTATTTCTTAATTATAAGTAATTAGGATTATTAGGATTACCTGATATTGTATGTTTATTTTGTTTTAATTAGTCATTATTATCATGATTGTATTTTGATTTACTCATAGTCTATATAATAGAGTCTCCGCTGTGTAATTGACACACGGTTTCAGCATCATGTGCCTCTGTTTTCTCTATTTCAACATGATATCTAGAGCCTAACAACAGGCAACCCTAATCCGTGTCCTCCTGGTGCCTCATCTCTGTCCAGTCTGCCGCTGCCTGCGGTTAACGGTCGGCATCCGCCGCTGGCCGCCGCCCTTTTCCGGCTAACGGCCACATCATCAGAGTCGTCGTCCGCCGATCTGTCCAGCCGTCTAAACCACGTCGCTATTGACCTTCCAATGTGCCCTCATGCGCCGGCAACCCACTCTTCCCGCAGCCACACGTGCGCCGCTTCCAGCGGCGCGTGACGGCGCGTCTTGGCTCCTCTCTGGCCGCCGTTTCCTGCTCAGGACCCGCCCTTCTCTATTCTCTCTGGATCTGTCATCACCTTCCTCAAAGGCCTTCTGTTTTGAAAAGCCCCCTTGTACAGGACTGTTCAGCTCTCTATCCATGATACACTGGCCTTGACTGTTTGTCCCAGATGCTCTGGCCTCAGCTTTGATTTCCCAGATACACTAGCCCCATCTTCGTCCCTGATGCACTGGCCTTGCCGTTGGTCCCAGATGCTTTGGCCTCAGCTTTGTTTTCCTAGATGCACTGGCCCCGTCTTCGTCCCTGATACACTGGCCTTGCTGTTTTGTCTCAGATGCCATGACCTTGTCTTTGTCCGGAAGCAATTGCCAGCTTAGTTTCAATTTAAATATTTTGGTTCTCCAATATTGTTGTTTGAAGCTTCAAAATGCGTTTTTGAGAAGTTCGGACTTTGTTTTGCTTGATTGCTTGTCAGCAACTATCTCCGTCTTCTCCAGCATCCCTGAGTTGCCTTCCCAACCATTATTTTCTTAGACATCGGTATTTTTTTATTTGAGGGGGAATTCATATTTTCAGTGTAACAAGCTTAAAGCTTAGTAAGCTTTAGCTTGAGGGGGAGTGTTAGAATATTTAATAATATCTTAAGAGTATCGTATATTATCTCCTAATTATAGGTAATTAGGATTATTAGGATTATCAGATATCGTTTGTTTCTTTTGTTTTAATTGGTCATTATTATCATGATCGTATTTTGATTTACTCAGTCTATATAATAGAGTCTCCGTTGTGTAATTGACACACACGGTTTCAGCATCATATGCCTCTGTTTTCTCAATTTCAACATATACTAATACATAAGTGTACAAGCCTAAGCCCACTAGCACTAAGACTAACAGCCTGATAGACCCCTGAATGATGTCACGGGAAATGCAAGTCAGAGGGAGCCCAAAATATGGAGGGTATATGTGAGGAAAGGTAGGAAGTAAGAATAGAAAGGTGAGGTGGCAGAGAGAGGGTGTGGGTCATGAGAATGTGGGTGGAATTCTGTTATATGAGTTGTGATTGGGAGAGAGAAGCATCATGACAGTATCATTTTCTGTTTTGGCAGAGAGTTGCATTTCTCTGTGGAGCCTAGCTCTGGGGTAGTAGGGAGCCTTGTTCCCTTCTGCATTTACTCTTAATTCTTCAGTAAATACTACGATACTGACCTTCTTTCCATACATTTCTACTACTATTATATTGTGTGCAGAGTAGTGAATAGCGCGCTATAGCGCCGCTATAGCGGAGTAGCGGAGCAGAGCGGCTCCCTTGCGCTATGCAGTATGTGTAGCGTAGCGTTTTTTCATAGCGGCGATAGCGTCCGCTATTTGACTGAGAATAGCGTGATTTAGCAGAAAAAAGCGGCAAAAAGCGGCGCTATGTAGATGGGGGTAATTTTCGGTCCAAAAAATCAATTTTACCCCCCTTTTGCGCACCTAATGGTAATAAGAGACAAACTCCACCGCTTGAATCATGAGACAAACTCCACCGCTTCACTTAGAGACAAACTCCACCGCTTACATTAGAGACAAACTCCACCGCTTCACTCACTCTGCTTTCTTTCCTAAAGTGCGATCATACTCAACCTTCTTCAACATAGGTTTGGATTTCTTTTCTTATGCTTTTTTTTCTTTTGTTCTTTTCCCGTGTCTGTTCTTTTCTTCTTCCTTCTTTTCTTCTTTCTTCTGTTTGTGTCTCTGTTTTGTTCCTTCTCTTCTTCATCTCTGTTTCTGTTTTTCATCTCAGTCAGGACTGCTGCTTCCACTCAACCACAAGTCGCACCTTTGGAGGATGATTAAGAAATTGAAGAGGCAGAGGAAGAGATCTATAAGTATAGCAGTGTTGATGAAAGTGATGATGAGCCAGCATTGGAAGATTTGGAGGATGATTAGAATCTTAGTATTTGATAGTCTTTGATTCTGTTTGCAGTATTGGTTTGATGAACTATTCTATTTTGATAGTTCCTTGATAGCATTATGAATTATGAATATATATTATATTATGAGTTTTGTTTGCATTATTGAGGAATTTTGATATGTTTTAGCATTTACATGTGTATTTTTTTTATACATTATATGTCTATACTTTCAAATAGCGGTCATACCGCTCCCGCTATCCCGCTATAGCAGTTTTGAGGGTCGGCCGCTACGCTCCGCTATCCGGGATTGATAACATAGATTGTGTGTGTTCTGGTTTGCATCAAATTAATAGAAGGTGTGAATCTGATAATCCAATGTTTTTATCTATGGTATCCTATCAATTGGTATCAAAGCTCCCAATCTAGGCAACACTAGACAGTTCAAACAAGAAGGGAGGACAGCATGGACTGATTAGATAAGCTGCTGGATAAATTGGAAAAGCAATTACAAGGTCATCCGAGGAGACTGGAAATTCCAGTGTTTGAAGGAGAGGATGCTTTTGGTGATTGATCAACGTTGAGCAGCACCAGATGCGATGGCAATGCCCAAGGTGGACAACATATTGGAGGCGGTGAAGGCTTTGAGAGGTCATGCTCTCAAGTTCAACTGGTGGCACTTTTGAAATATATGCAATCCCGAGGCAACTTGGGTAGCCTTCCTAAAGGCAATGCTCAAACAATTCGAACCCCAGTACAATCTGGATCTAGCTTTTGCTTAACCTTTTCCAGTTACTAAGTCAACTCAACAAAATGGATCTACCATTAGGTAACATAATAGTAGAGTATTTGATTTGTCCCATCAACACATTTCAAGTATTAATTTTAAACAAATCATAACATTCCGATGATAGAGATAACCAAATAGACCACTTTTTTTTTACATCCATCATTTTCCAATACCGCAGACCTTGGTGACATTAGATAAACATTTACGAAGTTTAAAGTCTAGAATAACAGTCTACTATAAGTGCATTTCTGAAGAGATGAGGAGCACATACCTGACATGTTACACTTCATAAAATGCACTTATTGGCCATCATGCATTCCAAATATTAAATGCTCAGACAAAATTACTCATAAAAATGGAAATTATTTTGAAAAATAAGGCACATTATATATTGCAAAAAAAATCCAAGAAATACCTGGAATATTATGTCATCTGGAATATGAGGTAGAACCTCCCGAACAGTCTCGGCCATAGCAAGTATATTCGCCACGTTATCATTTGTAGAATGTGAAGCAGTCCTTATGTGTAAACTTCCAGTTCCTCCTGGCAATCTTCCACCAGGGGAAGGAATGGTAGAACCACTTGCAGAAGCCTGAGAGGGATCAATAGGCCAAAGGCTCCAAGCAGCATCTTCAAAGGCAGTCTGAGCATAGGTTTCGCCAACAGATGCAAGATGCCTCATCATCATTTGAACTCTTCCTAGTCCAACTGTTCTGATTGCAGTAGATGGACCAGCTCCATCAACACCTTGATTTGGCCATGAATGCAACCACCCTGCATCCAGTCCTGCACCCCTAGATAAGAAAAATTAAAACAAGCAAAAAAAAAAAAGACCATCAATACATGTGACAACAAATGTATACATTTTGATCACAGTAGGTAACAAAGAAGGTTCTCAATAACAAGTAAAAAAGGGTTACAATCATTATTTTCTTGCAATAAATCAAGAGGTTAGATAAATAAATTGTATCATGAATGTAGTTCCATAAATCAGTTATTGAGATCATTTTATTGCAGAATCTGAATCCATCAGTCATCTTGATTCTTGAACATATATTCTTTTACAGACATAGAACAGACAATAAAAATTTGGAATGTAAAAGAATAATATCATTCAGGGTTGAAAGGTATAAGTTGTGGACTGTTCTGGTTCTTATGGTTGTCTTTCTTACAGTATTTGATTTGAAACCCAACTGACCATGAAATTTCTCTTCCAAGTCTTTTTGTAAAGATAAAGCCTCCAGGGCAAAGACTTGCACCCCCCTCTATTTTCTAAAAGTATCTGTCAAAGACTCGTAGCCTAAAAAGCTACATCCCCTGATATCTGTGTCGTGTGCCACTTTGGAATTGTTTTCAAGCACTGGGTTGGCCAGCCTCTTGGACCACTTTCTGTCTATTAAAGAATATCATAGTGTGCTAGTTTATGAAATGCAGACGTGTCCATGAAGTTAAGAGTTAGTCAGTGTTCTAAAATTGCGGCCGCAGCGCCATCTTACCATGGTGTTGCCGATTTTTTGAAAACTGCAATTCACCATGAATAGTAATGCAGTTTCCGACTTGCAGAAAATTGTGACTGCTCCAGTCATGGCGGTACATGGCTGATAGACCCCCCACCCCCTTTAAGGGCTTTTTCATGATTCAGCACATGGGATTTTATAAATCCCTAACCGTGCAAAGCTGAAGACATTTCAGCCTCCCTGCCTCTGTCTGGACTTCAACCCTCACCCACCCACACTCCTACCAATATCCTCCATCACCTCTGGCAATCAAGAGGCCCAACCCATGCATCTCCGGCGAGGGGACTCCAGCTCATGTCACCTTTGACGGTTTGACTCTGTTTTCTGAGGTAAGGACATGCTCTCAGCTCTCTGTCTCTGTTCTTACTTCTTTCTTTATTTCTTTCTCAGTTGTTCTCAGTTTTTTTTTTTCCTGTTCTTGATCTCCGTTCATTTTTTTCATTTCCAACTCTGTTATTATACACTTCTCTCCTTTTTGGGGTTTTACACTCACTCTCAACTCTCTGTTTTGAGTTGCTGCACTCTAATTTCCTATTCAAGTCTCTTTTATTTTCACTTCTAGGACCCAACCTGGAAAAATGGCAAGTCAAAGACAAAGTCAAGCATCCTCAAACACTTCAAGATCTACTAGAACAGACCCTGGGTGGAAATATTGCCAGTTGGAAGAAAATGATACCAACAACTGCATGTGCAATTTCTGTGGTAAAGTCACAAGGGGAGAGATTACTAGAGCAAAAGAGCAACTAATGGGGTACAAGATTTCAGCTTGCCCTCAATGTCCAAAGAAAATAAAAGAAGAGTTGTGGGGATATCTGAAGGATCAAAAGAAGCAAAAGAATGAAACAATTCGAAGAGTGCGGGATGATCTTGATGATTATGGTGATTGTGATGAAGAACATGCACTTGATGAAGGGTTTAGAGTTATAGCATTAGCACATAATAGTGCTAGTGGGAGGACCATATTGATCTGCTTTTTAAAAGACCAGAAACTGCCATGGAAAAAAAGAAAGAGAAGTTGAGGTAAGCATCAGAGGCATGTGACAACCAGGCTATGGCAAGGGTACACCAATATATAGCTCGGTTTTGGTTCCAAGTTGGACTGTCATTCAACATGATCAAATTGCAAATCTTTCATGACATGGTTGCAGCCATTGGAAGCTTTGGACCAAATTTGTGAGTTCTCAGTTATCATGAAGGAGTTTTAGTACAATGAAGATTTGTTGAAGGATCAAAAAGAGCGAGGGCAAGTTTTTGGATGCTCTATTATGTCGGATGCATGGACGGATAGGAAGCAAAGATGCTTAATCAATTTTTTGGTCCAATCTCCTGCCTGGACAATGTTTGTTAAGTTTATTGATGGGTCTATCTTTGTGAAGACAGGTGAGAAGTTATTTGAGTTGCTTGATACTATTATGGAGCAGACTGGAGAAGAAAAGGTTGTCTAAGTTACAAGTTACAACCGACAATGGATGCAACTATGTTCTAGCAGGTAAGTTGTTGGAAGAAAAAAGACCACATATTTATTTGACCCCTTGTGCAGCCCATTGTATAGACTA
Source organism: Ammopiptanthus mongolicus (assembly GCA_039655645.1). Classification (NCBI taxonomy): domain Eukaryota; kingdom Viridiplantae; phylum Streptophyta; class Magnoliopsida; order Fabales; family Fabaceae; genus Ammopiptanthus; species Ammopiptanthus mongolicus. Next base: position 16,491,979 of record CM077344.1, on the reverse strand, counting down.
GATTCTGGAAGACATTAGAAAGCTTCCTGCGATAAAGAAAATAATTCAAAGGGCAACCCCTCTTGCTGGCTTCATCTTATAGCTATTCAAGAAACTTGAGTTTGTTGAGGTACTTCACAAACAAAAGGGAACTGGTGACGCATGCAGTCACCTGATTTGCCTCATCCTTTCTATCATTGGAAAGGATTCACAAAGAGAAAACAAATCTCAGAAAGATGTTTAGCTCATATGAGCGGGCAAGAAACAAGTTGTCTAAGGAGGCCGCCAAGGAGAGGGAAGCAACAAAAATTATACTCATGTAGGCTTTTTGGAACAATGTGGTGTTTATACTCAAAGTATGGGCTCCTCTTATGCGAGTGCTTCGGCTTGTTGCTAGTGAAAGAAAGCCAGCCATGGGTTATTGTTGGAATCAACCATCCACCGTCCAAAGGTTCATGAACAATCATTAATAGCTTAGGAAATAGCTATTGCAATTAATTAGATTCATGGATTCTCTAGTCTCTAGTTCATGAACTTAGGAAATGTCTATTTCCTTAAGGAATAGTTGCCTCATTTATTTGTCTTGTATTTATCAGTCGTAATTAATCCTTCTAGTGTATAAATAGATTAACACTAAGCTTTGTGTGATTCAACACAAGCAATTCAGAAAATACTTGTTCCCTCTTTCAATTTGGTATCAGAGCTCCCGGTCCTTACGAGTCACTGCTTCTTCGTTTTTTTTTCCGCTGCCTCAGCCTTCATTGCTGAGCTTCCTAAGGTGCCTTGCCTTCATTGCAGGCCTGTTCATTTCTTGTGCCTTCATTGCACATTTCATATCCTTCATTGCTCTGTTTTGAAGCTTGCACCCCCTCAGTTCTGAACACTCCTTGACCCATGCCCCTTCAAGCACCAACCCAATTTTTTACTCATTTTTCCACCAAACACCAACATCCTCAGAAACCTCCGACCGACCAAACCCAGAAGACCCACCCCCGGAAGCCGCCGCACGCGCCTCCACTCGCCACCGCATGGGTCTGCTTCTGTCGGCGCGTGAGCTCCACATGCCACCTTCCCGAGCTCCATTTGCAACGCCGTTTTCACAGAAAAGGTCGCCGGCCCTCCCTTATCCAATTTCAGGGGTCGGTTGGGTTCAACACTGATATTGTTGCTGCTGTTTGAAAGGACTTGCTTGGTTCATTCTTATGTTTCATTCCTTTTTCATGGCTGACGAAAAATCCCTTAGTAAGCAGGAATTGGAGTGTCCAAAAACTCTTATTTATTCCCTCAGTAAGTCTTCTGGCTCCTGCTCTATAGCCATGAATGGTGAGAATCTATGTTCTCTATTCTCTCATGCTTCCGGTACTGTTCCTAAGGATTCTTGGATTATTGATTCTGGTGCCACTGATCACATGACCTTTTGTCATTCCCATTTTTCGTTGTATCAAGTCCCCATGGGTAATCATCACATAACTGTAGCTGATGGCTCTCATACATCAGTTGCGGGTTTTGGTAATATTAAACATAGTCCTTTCCTAAATTTGCAAAATGTGCTTCATGTTCCTAAACTTTCATCTAACCTTCTTTCGATACATAAACTTACCAAAGACCTTAATTGCGTTGTAACGTTTTTCCTTTCTCACTGTGTATTCCAGGACGTTACTACAGGGAAGATGATTGGAGTTGCCAAGGAACAGGGCGGGTTGTACTGCCTTGAGATGCAAGCTTCAGGTGAATCTAGTGTGATGTTGCAACATTCTTGCCATCAATCCAAGTCCTGTGCCTCCCAAATTTTTCTCTAATATAAGCGTCTTGGGCATCCCCCATTCACTTTGCTTAAGTCCATGTTTCCTTCTTTGTTCTTGAAAGAATCGGTTGAGTCCTTTCATTGTGATGTTTCTGAATTTTCCAAACATACCGGGTAAGTTTTCCGTCAAGTGCTAATAGAAGTGATGCACCTTTTTCCATTATCCATATTGATGTTCGGGGTCCTGCTACCATTCCTAATATTTCTGGTGCAAAATGGTTTGTGTCGTTTATTGATTATTGCACTCGTGTCACTTGAATATTCCTGATGAAAGATAAATCAGATGGGTACAAATTATTCACTTAGTTTTATCATACAATTCATACTCCGTTTGGAAAAACTATTAAGCATCTACGGTCTGATAATGGTAGAGAATATATGAATCAAAGTTTTCTACCTTTCTTAAAGAACGAGGTATTATTCATGAACTTACATGTGTTGATACTCCCCAACAAAATGGGGTTGCAAGAAAAAATAGACACTTGCTTGAAATGACCAGAGCATTGTTATTCCAAATGTTAGTTCCGAAGTCATACTAGGGGGAAGCTATTTTGATTGCTGCTTATCTAATAAATAGAATACCTTCTAGAATTCTTGGGGGTGTTAGTCCTGTTCATGTCATGAAATCATTTTTTCCCTCTGCTCCTATCATGCAAAGTCTTGAATCTCGGGTTTTTGGTTGTCTTGCTTTTGTTCATGTCCATCGTCAGCATCGAGGCAAACTTGACCCTCGTGCTATTAAATGCATTTTCATTGGTTACGCTCCTGACAAGGGATACAAATGTCATCACCCTTCCTCTCGTCGGGTTTATGTCTCCATGGATGTCACCTTTCAAGAAAGTCAAAATTTTTTTCCCTCTCAGCTTCAGGGGGAGAACACTATTGATTTGGAAGCTGAGATTGTTTCAGACAGTAACATTCCCTTGGTTCAATCTTTTGATATGCCTTCTGATACACAGAAATTAGCTCCTTTTGACAATCAATCACCTGAACCTGAAAGAATTACTTGAACTAGAGCAACGCCAGGAATCCGAACCCATGGTGAGTACTGAAAACACTAATCTCATTCATCCTGAACCTATTCCTTTGAATAATTGTGATCCTAACATTGATGATGACTTACCTATTGCATTAAGAAAAGGGAAAAGGTCTTGTGCTAAGTACTCTATTTCCCAATTTGTTTCCTCCAAAAACCTTTCTTTGCAGCACCAGAGTTTTATTGCAGCCATTGACTCTACCAGAATCCCCAAGACCATACAAGAAGCATTGAAGGATAAGAATTGAGTTCAAGCTATGGATGAGGAAATGAAAGCACTTGAAAGGAATGGAACTTGGGAGATTGTTGAGAGGCCAGGGGACAAGAAACGGGTTGGTTGTAGGTGGATCTACACGGTCAAGCACAAATCAGATGGCACTCTTGATAGATACAAGGCAAGACTAGTGGCAAAGGGATACACTCAGACCTATGGCATCGATTATGAGGAGAAGTTTGCTCCAGTGGCAAAGATGAACATTGTTTATATCTTACTCTCTCTTACTACCCACTCCGGGTGGAAACTACACTAGTTTGATGTCAAAAATGTTTTCTTGCATGGAGACTTAGAGGAGGAGGTGTACATGGAGATTCCCCCAGGATTTGGTCTCATAAGTGGAACAAAGTATGCAGATTGAGGAAGGCTTTATATGGGCTAAAACAGTCTCCCCGAGCATGGTTTGTAAGATTTACAAAAGCAATGGTATGCCTGGGCTACAAGCAAAACCAAGGAGATCATACACTTTTCTTCAAACATTCACAGGGAGGAAAACTGACCGTCCTTCTTGTTTATGTTGATGATATTATTATTACAGGAGATGATCTGGTTGAGAGACAACTGCTCAAGGAAAAATTATCTGCAGAGTTTGAGATAAAGGACCTTGGGAAACTGAAGTATTTCTTGGGGATTGAAGTGGTCTACTCAAAACAAGGCATTTTCATTTCTCAAAGGAAGTATGTGCTTGATCTTTTGAAAGAAACAGGCAAACTTGGATGTAAACCTGCAGGTGTTCCCATCGAGCAAAATCATAGAATAAACATCGAAGAGGAGAGTGCCAAGGTTGACAAGGTCCAAATCAGAGACTAGTGGGGAAGTTGATTTACTTGGCACACACACGAGACCAGATTTAGCATATGCAGTCACTGTTGTGAGCCAGTTCATGCATGATCCGAGGGTAAGACACTTGCAAGTTGTAGATCGTGTTCTGCAGTATCTCAAAGCCACTCCCGGGAGAGGACTCTTGTTCCAAAGAGGTGGAAGCTTGACTATGGAGACTTATACTTATGTAGATTATGCAGGTTCAATGAGTGCTAGAAGGTCCACATCAGGCTATTGCACATTCTTGTGTGAAAACCTTGTTACTTGGAGAAGTATGAAACAAAGTGTAGTGGCTAGATCAAGCGCGGAGGCAGACTTTAGACCTATGGCACAAGGAATCTGTGACCTATTGTGGACGGAAATTGTCCTTGATGACTTGAAGATAAAGTATGAAGGCCTCCTGAAGTTGTTTTGTGACCAAAGTTATCAATTGCGGATGGTGGACCATAGCGGACGGCCAAAAATCCGCCATTTTAAGCCGCCTCAAAACGCCATTGCGGCCATGGTGCCGCCATCATTCATAAATTGGCCATAGCGGTAGGCCAAAAATCCGCCACCGCAATCCGCCATGGCGGTTTTTTGATAACACTGTTTGTGACAATAAATCGGCTATCAATATTGCTCATAATCCTGTTCAGCATGACAGGACAAAACACATTGAGATAGACCGATACTTCATCAAGGAAAAGTTAGATAGTGGATTAATAACAACAGCCTACATTCCCTCTGGGCACCAACTGGCAGATGTGTTAACAAAGGGCTTGCCAACGGAACGATTCAGCCAACTCACTTGCAAGCTGGGAATGCTAGATATCCATTCTCCAGCTTGAAGGGGAGTGTTGGAATCAACCATCCACTGTCCAAAGGTTCATGAACAATCATTAATAGCTTAGGAAATAACTATTGTAATTAATTAAATTCATGTATTCTCTAGTTCATGAACTTAGGAAATGTCTATGCACTTAGGGAATAGTTGCCTCATTTATTTGTCTTGTATTTATCAGTTGTAATTAATCCTTCTAGTGTATAAATAGATTAACACTATGCTTTGTGTGATTCAACACATGCAATTCAGAAAATACTTGTTCCCTCTTTCAATTGTTATATTTATGAAGCAATGGGTCTCTCATCAAACACAGGGTTAGAGACAAAAAAAGTATAGATGCTCAGAGTATGACAGAGGACCATTGGGCTTCAAAAATCAACTTTATCACTCTGCTTTGAGGTGAACGATTTTGTTCACTGAACTGTAACCGACCACTGGCATACCCAGATCGGAAAGGGCATCTTCAGACCGACCATACCTGGTAGCACGGCAGTCACGCACGCACGCCGGCATAACAGTTTACTTTTCCAGGCACCTGCGGCACGTGGAAACCCCATTCACTCCCTTTCTTATCGGGTTCTTCGGCATTTTTCCGACCTCCCTCTGATACTAGACGTGGTTTTCCAGTCTCCTTTTCTGCTAGTTTCAGCCCTTGTTTTGTTCCGTGTCCTCTTGAAATACCCAGTGGATGATGGCACCGTTTTTTGTTTCAACTTATTGATGATTATATTGGGGAGGAGGATGAATAGATTTTTAAGTTATTGTTGTGTCTATCATAGTCTGCTAGTTTATGAAACGGTGAGGTGTCCATGAACTTAAGCAATAGTAACTGTTAGAACAGTAGCTAAGCTTCTACAAGTGTTCTTGACACTTGTACTATACTCTGGCTACACACACACTTTCCTTCTGCTTTTGGATTCTAAAACTGTCTATCTATTTCAGAGGTTTCTAAAAGGTACAAAGACAAGGCCCTGCAGCAGTGTCCTCTTTCTACAGGGTAGTGGTGTTTATGGATGAAGTAAACATAGCTTATAGATTTTCAGCAGAAATTTCATTTCATGCACCTTATATTGAAAGATGCATTTTCTTGGCTTCCTTGAGGATTTGAGCTCATCATAGTAATCAAAGGGGTGTTTCTTTACTGGATTTACAAAGAGATTGAGAGGATCTATTGGTGGCTGTGCCGGGATGATTCTGTATCTTCTTTATTTGTACTTATCTTCTTTTTCGTAATAAATTCTTCCATTAAAAAAAGTTATGATTTAAAACATTCAGAAAACTACAGAACGTACATAATCTCTATATGAATGCATCCAATAGCACAGAGAAAAAGGAGATTTAACTGTTAAAACTACCATTTTAACAAATAAACAACATCAAGAAGCAAAAGAGAAACAGAAAACCACATAGCATTAGTGAAAATTCGAACCTCCAAGGACCTGCTTCAGCAGAGTTTGGTGTCTGATTCGGATACAATCCTGCAGGAATGGTATGTCTAGCAGAGTTTGCCCGATCAAGTCCTGCACCTATTTGGTGTGCAAGTTGCTCATCACTAGATATTTCCCCCGTATTGGAGTTTGCTTCATTTTCAGGCTGGCCTGCAAAAAGAGGCTTTCGGCATGTAGGACAAGTATACATCTCAGTCAGGCCTTGATCCAACCTGTAATCAATTAAGCACCCAATAGCATCTCACTAAAACTCACCCACGTACAAATAATAGAAGTCCATAAAATCAACCATACCAAGATCTCAAACATGCAAGATGGAAGAGGTGATTGCAGTTTAACTTTTTAGCCTTAGCCATGGGTTCCTGTCATAAGCAAATTCATAATATTATTCAAAAGTATATCAAACAACATCAAGAACAACCAGACAGACAGAGGGAAGCAATCTGGCATACTCTACAAATAGCACATTCATCATCATATGCTCTTAGCTCCTCAGTTGTTGCATCAGGAAGAGCTGCATGAAGAGCACCTAGAGCTATCCTTAGCCTAATAAAGCCTTTTATGCGATTTATAATTGCACTAAGTAATGCCTGCTCAAAACAACATCAATGAATACAAGTAGCATAATATGCAAATGTTAGTTAAATTTCTATGGGTAGTCAAACTCAAGCAAAATTAAGAATGAAATATTTACACAAATATTTACACGTATGTTTAGAAATAGAACAGCATCGACAAGATGGAATGCCATGCCATGAAGCCGCCATATATACAAGTAATGGCCAAGTGCCATAAAAAATGTTGCCATATCTAGGAAAAATCCCAAGTTCCGAATAAGAATTCCCTTCCATTCCAATAATGAACCTGCAGTCACACCTCTTAATTAGGAAACTAGAATTAAGTTGGTACGAACAAACGGCAGAAAGTTCAACAGATAGGTTATCAAAAAGCAAAATAAAACTAGGAGAACAAAACAAGTTCACAGTAATCAGATGATATCAGCAGTATCAACCATATACATCAGCAACAACAATAAACTAGAAATAGAACCTAAGTATTCTGAACATGAAGAAGTTAATTGAATGAGAAAGTGGCGACACAACATATCCAAAGTCTCTAGGTAATTCTCAGACGCCAAAACAGCCATCAGTGAGCAAATAGATGTCTCCAGGAAACTACAATAATGAAACGAAGCCTTTCTACTTTTATGCAATCAAACCGTGTCTTACAAAGCCAAGCTTTATATTCCCGTGCAGACAAACCAGTGAAATTAGTGCTCTCTTATTTTAAACAAAAGAAAGGACTTACGATTCTGAAGATAGCAACTTATTACAATTGGGAACTACCACAGTAAAGACCAGGAGGAAAAAGAGACACAAAAATAAATTATCTAAAACAGTAAGACACAAATTCTTAACACCCTAATCATGTTGATGAATTACTAGAAGTTTAAAAATCATGTTTATATCCAAACTACCTGCTGTTAATGATTCAAACAGTTTAGGCCTTCGGCAATCACTGCTGTTGCAAGGGGAATGATGAAGCCATATGTCAAATAACTGAAATCCATGTACCAAAATGGCCTACAATTCGTATCACACACAACATTATCATTAAACCAGGCATCACTACCTCATTGGAAAATAACTAGATGATGATTAGATCTCAATTCTGCAAATTTGCATTCTAAATACCTGTAGGGTCTCAAAAGCAATACTGAAAGGCTCAAAGAATAGCAACAGAAACACAGAAGACCCATGTGTTCCATATATCACCAGACATAGCCTTATCCTAGGAGCATAAAAAGGGAACAATCAGAAGCATTATTAAGCTACAAAATTACAATATTAATAGTGATTGTTTCAGCCTTCATGAAAATTAAATCTAAACAGATTCATAGAGCAGATTGATAATACTATAAATCCAAACAGGAAACGCATAAACTCAAGACCCTTGGCTCCCTAGAAGTTCATCTTAGAGACTTGAACTAGTGATTACTTGATGCACACCCATGAAGCAATAATGTAGATTTCGAAAAATAAATTATGCAGCACTCAACTAGGTAGCTAATTATCCCACATATGTTGGGCAATAAATTAAAAAGCATCATAAATGGTTTACCAGTTTTGAACAATAAAAGTAGTGAAAGACATAAATACACTGCAGATTAATTTGATTGGACCTTGTCAGAACAGGCAATAACATCCAAGTTCAAATAAACCTTAAATTGTCAAGAGCAACTTTAAAAACTAAATAAATAAACAAAAAATTAACTTTCAGAATGGCATCAAAGAAAGTAATGGGAGCAAATTATCTCTTAGAATTTGGGTTTGGGCCTAACTCAACCCCAAAAACTAGCTCATGGGATGAGGGTTGCCCCCCACTTATAAGCACAATTCAAGCCATATCACTATCCAATGTGGAACTCTCAACACACCCTCCTCACGCCCAGACTAGACATCTGGAGCGTGAAGTTTGCAGGACTGGACATCTGTGGGTGGCCCAACGGATCTCGGATAGACTTTGATACCATCTTAGAATTAGGGTTTGGGCCGAACTCAACCCCAGAAGCTAGCTTATGGGATGAGGGTTGCCCCCCACTTATAAGCACAATTCAGGCCATATCACTATCCAATGTGGGACTCTCAACAGTATCAACAGAAGCTAGCCTATAAAATGAGGTTCGGTAGCATCTCTTGAGTAAAGAAGCCTATTTAACCACCAGGTGAGGCTGAGTTGGCAATCTAAGCCCCACAAAAGCGGACATTACCAGCATTGTGGGGACTCAAATCCCACTAGAGCACTTTGCGGCCAAGGCAAAAGCCTACACCCTAGCGGGGTTTGGTCCCACACACAAAGGGTGTGTTTGCATGCAAGGATACCTTGAGGTCTTATTCAAAAAAAAAGGCCTATTTAATTCCTTCTTAAAACGTTACATGCAAAATCAAGTTTAATAACTTATTCTAATTCCAGTTATTTTAAATTATAAATACTAACGCAAAATACAAAATTGGGATAAAGTTGTTATTTTTTCTTTCCTTGAACTAAGGCCTTGGTTATTCACCCAAAAACAACAACCACCACCACCACCAAGCCTTTTCCCCACTAGGTGGGTTGTTCACATGAATCAAACGACGTCATAATATTCTATCGTAAATCATGTCTATAGACAAACTATTTACATCTAAATCCTTATTAATGATTTCACCTAGTTTTATTTGGTCTCACACTACCTCTAACTATAGAGCTACCCTCCATTTGATCTGTTCTCCTAACTAGGGCTTCTACAAGTCTTCTCCAACCTTCTACAATAGGTGCTACCCCAACCTTAGAAGACCTGTAGGTGCTACCCCAACCTTTGATCTATTGTCTAGCGTGACCATTCATCCAACGCATCATTATCATATCTGCTACATTGAGCTTATTCTCTTGTTAGCTTTTTACCGCCCAACATTCAATCTCATATAACATCACAGGTCTTATAATTGTGCGGTAAAAATTTCCCTTAAGCTTGAGTGGTACTTTTCTATCACAAATAACACCCAAAACACTCCTCCTTTTCATCCACCCTATTGGAACCTTATAGTTTAAATCTCCCTCTATTTCCCTGTCATTTTGTATGATGGACCCAAGATACTTAAACCGTGTAACTTGTGTTATAGTCTGGTCCCTAATTTTCACCTTTAAGCTAGAATTAGTGTGCCTCGTGCTAAACTTACATGTCGTATACTTCATCTTACTTCTACCTAAACTAAAGTCATGTGCTTCCAAAGCTTGTCTCTACATCTCTAACTTCCTATTTATATCCTCTCTCGATTCTCCCACTAGGTCTATATCATCTGCAACAAGCATGCATTGTGGCACTAGCTCTTGGATATGCTCAATAAGCACATTCAAGACCAGGGTAAAAAGATAGGGACTCAAGGTTGACGTTGGTGCAATCCTATAGCTAGAGGAAAATCTCCTATAACCCCACCTTGTGTTCTCACACTAAGTCGTGACTCCATCATAAACATCTTTGATTGCTCAAATATAGGCAATTAGAACATCCATTGGATTTCGTGAGTGTTTGGTTCTTGGTTAAATTTAAAACTTGGAACCAACTGGGGAAAAAAATTACTTTCCTACTTAACATGCTCAAAATAACTTATTACTCCACCCTCTATGTCCTAACTATGTCATCATCTCCAATGCAATGAAGAAGCAAATAGGTCTTCCTACGGAGACAAATCTAAAGGCCACTCCACTCCGATATACTGCTCTTTATGGTCCAACCGTCCAAAACTAAACTAACCAGTCAGATTACTCAAGACCTTAATAGGAACCCATTCATTACAAGGGTGTATACTAAGCAACCTAAGATAGGAACCCATTCATTACAAGGGTGTAGAGGAGCCAACCCTCATACGGGAAACGTCAGAAGCATGAGAGAGAATCAGCCTGGGAATACACCTTGTAACCTGCACATGGGGCAGGTAGGCCAGGATAGTGGGAGAGCATTCAGTTAGCACAGGGATAAAGGAGCGAATCATGACAGAATGAGGAGGCAAGGAATTTGAGTGGGAAATAGTGGGAAGGGAGGCAGCAGAGCCTTCGAACAGTCTGCAACCATTTTCATTCTGTTTTTGAGTGCTCTCTTCATCTTTATCCAGTAAGACATCTCTGTGGAAGCTGATTTCTCTTTGAGATCAGAAGCTAGGAGAGTTCTCTTGTTGATAATTCACTAAAATAGCCCTTTTCAGTATCTGTTTCTATTATGCCTCAATGTTCATCCTTCTCAAAATATCCTCCTCTGAATATCTCTAAGAATCAAGTTCACATATGCAGAGGAGACATCAAATGACGTTGCTTTGAGAGGGAGCTGAAAGTAACTACACTTATTTATTTCTCAACTAATTTCTTTCTCTGATACCCAGGTTCCTTCCATGAGCTTTCAGATATTCAAAGAGATCTTACATATCTATACTAAGATGATGGAGCACAACCAATCTGCAACTGCCAACAAATCCAAACCCACAGATAAGAAATCTGACTCAAGTTTAGCTGCTAGGGTTTTTCTTGCCAACAATGAACGCAAAGATATAAGCTTCCAGTAAACAGGGCTTTTCTGTTTTATATATGAGACTCAATGTTATCAATTTTGCATAATCCCGTGTAGCAGAAAAATCCTACTTAAAGATTTATTCAACCCCCCACCCTCACTCCCCACAAAGTTAATTAACCATGCTCATTGCTCAAGCAAATATTCATTATTCAAACACTTATGTCATTTTACAAAGAGTCTCCACCTATTGAAGATTTCATCTTGTAGACAATGGCAATTGGTCTGTACTGTTTTAATAGAGTATTATTAAAAAAGGAAAACAAACCAGGTTGAGGATAAAGTATCCTCAAGAGCTGTAAAAAATTTAAACAAAACAAAAGAAAATTGAGGACACAAGGATAGGAATTAAGTAAGGCAGCCCAAACCCCATGCAAATAAGATATGGCAAAACCCTTGAAACAATGATGATCAATGCACAGCCATTAGAAAGGAAGAAGATCACCCTGTTAACAATATTCACTAAAATTGTTTCACTTTTATTTGAGAACGTTTACGTTGATTTTTGCAATAATTTCAAAAATATATATTTATTCATATTTACAATTCAACCTTTATTTTTTTCTTAATATACAATATTAATATAAAAAATTTCCGAACTTAAATATCCAAAAATCTGTTATAAGATAAATTGTATTTCACTTGAATTCATATATTATATAGGTTTGACAGTGTTCAGAGCTTACAAATTCATTCATCATGTTGATATATTGTTTTGAACATTTCGTTTTCTCTAGAATAAGGCCTAATTGTCATTCTATACGCACCAACATAGGAAAAATAAGAAAAATTGAATTTGTTAAAATATCAAATTTAAAGAAACAACTTTCATGGTTCCTAAAAACAAAGAGATTATTTTGATATTTTGGCCTACAATAATATTTAAAAAACAAAATTTTCCGGACAGATTTTCTACCTTTTGCTTTCTCTTTCATCTAAACATTGTTTTCACTCTCACATCAAAAAATGAAAAATAGTCTGACTAAAAACGGTAGAGGAAGAGCTACAAAAACCAGAGGAGAAATCATTCAAAAAAGACCTTGCTCTAAACAGTTTTTAATAAAATATTGGTTTTGATGGGAGCCTCGTGCATTGGGCCGCCCTTTTTTGTTGGTTTTTGATAGATCACGATGGTGTCTATTGATCCACGTAGATGATCACCCTTAGTCGGATTAGGCTTGTTTGTTGATGTTATTGTAATTGTATACAGTAAATCTGTTATACAAAATTTAAAATCAGAAGAGAAACAAACAGCATCTCAAATCTCTCCATCAAGTTCCATAAAGGATCAAACTGAGGGAAATAAAGTAAGAAATGCAGATTACTGATACTGCAAGAATAACACAAAGAAAAACCACAATTTAATTAGTTACGCCAAACATCTAGAAGAGCTAACAAACGATCCGTGCAAGAAATTATGAAGAAACAAAATTTCAAATGTTAAGACAATGTAGCAAGTGGGATTTTATGAGAAAACATTGACAAACTTAAATGCTGATATGAGTTTTGCAATTAATGTATATTTCAGTTTGGTAACTGTTTATATAACTCACAGAACAATAAATAAAAAAAACAACAGCATAAATAATTGGGCTTGGTACTGAAAAATGTGTTAAGAAGTGCATCTATGACTGTTAGAAAATCTGAGAAACATCTGATAATATCTTTTTTGTATCTTAGATGATCTCTCAGGATTTATTTCTTATTTATATTTTATTATTTGTTTCCTTATTTAATTAGGACTAGGATTCTATATTTTGTATAAATATCATTATTAGGGTTGTCTATTGTAATCACCTCAACACATAATCATCACACCAGTCACCAGATTAATATCAATCTTCTACTATTATCTTTTTTCCTCCTTCATTGCCTAAAACCCTCCAATTCAACATGGTATCAAAGTGGTATCATCCTGCGTGACCCGTCCAGTCACCATTCCACTTCCGAGTTCCCAAATATTCGGAACTTCGATTAGTCACCTCACTCTGTCGTGCCGTCCTTCCGACCTCCTTCTCCATTGTCTACCGTCGTCCGCCACTACTTTGGTGATCTTTTCGCCCGGCGACCCCACCATCGGAATTGCCTGCCGTCGATCTGTTCGGTCTCATAGGCTCCCTCATGCGCCAGATCTTGGATTTGCAGTACGCTGCAAGTGCTCTCCTTCCAACGACGCGTGGCAGCTCATCCGGCCACCTTAAGGCTGTCATTTGTTGTGCAATACTTGTTGTCCTCCCCTCTACTCAGATTTGTCCTCTCCTTGTCCAATAGCGCACAAGACCCGACCTCTCTCGCCTCCGCTCACCACCTTAACATGGCTGTTTGGCTCTCTTGGGTTGTGTTTTGTCGTGTTCGAAAATCAGTTCTATTACTTTTTGGCTTTGTTCAAGTGCCTTCTTCTTCTTCGGTGTTTGTCATGCCATTCTTTTCCCACTAATAAATCATAACAGTGGTTCTCTTCCAACCGACAATCAACCCGATGGTGACTCCTGTTCTCGCCGACGATCATTCCAATGGTGACTTATGTTGGTAATGACTCACACTAGACGACTCTTTTTCCCAGATGCTCTAGCCTGAACTCTTTTTCCCAGATGCATTGGCCCTGTCTTCGTCCCAAAGTCCCATATGCACTGGCCTCGTGTCTGTCTCGGAAGCAATTAGGTCTCCGATATTGTTGTTTGAAGTTTCCAAATGTGGTTTTGAGAAGTTCATACCTTGATTTGCTTTTCCAGAACAATCCAGAATCTTTAAAAGTTTTACTTTTTTTAGGTACAAAATTTTTACAAGTTATTTCATAAGTTTTGTAAACTCTTAAAAACTTTAGTAAAGTTTACAGAACTTCCCAGACTTAAATTTTGAGCTCGGCACATATATTAGTAATTCAAATTTTTTATCACATTCTCAATCAATTAAGTTTTCCTCGCTAAAATAATAATAATTAACTATTGTAGGAGGTTTTACTTTTACCAGTACCCTTCCTTTTGTGAGGGTACTAGTACCTCTTGACAATTAGTGTATAATATTTGGCCCCGTGCCCCACTTGCTTGAAATATAAAATAAAGCAAGCTATTTTTTGCATTTATATATCAGTTAAATGGGACATGACTAAAATTTACCAATAAATGCGATGGGATCCACATAAAAACAAAAGGTACTGAAGGAATCTCCATTATTGGAATGATGATAATAGCAACGGTAATAGCATGAACATGAATTTTGTTTTAGGAAAGAGTAAGCAGTACCAGAGAACATCAACCAAGAAAACGAATAATAATGCTGAATATACACGAAGATATGTCCAGGGTGTAGCAGATGGTGATGCATTCAGCCGCTCCAAACGATCTCTGGCTAAAGCTTGAAACATCTATGCAATATGTAAAACATGTGTGAGAACAAGTTAACGGACATTAGTTTTGTTTGTACATATCCAACTTCAATAAAATTATTTTCACATGTTCTCTTTTAGTACAATATATACCTTTAAAGAACAGAGCACAGCCAACCAAGTTGACCAAAGACCAGCCTGATATATAGATGGTGGCACAATCAGTGGTAGAAATGTCCCCTGTTCAATCACCATCACATAAAATAGCAATTTAGTGTCAGATTTATGACTTAACAGCATCCGGAAGTTCCCAAATTACATTTAAACTTCTCAAAGTTGACACATAATATTTATATATAAACTGGTTCCACTAAGTCAAAACAAATGACTAATAATTTAATAATGTCAACAAACTTTGCCATTATGCAATGATGAAAAGAGTAAATCTGAAGAAGATAATGCACAAAAGACGTTTTCTTTAGCATCATAGTGCAGTTAACTAGCATGTCAAACAGACTAGCAAGAGAAAAAACATTCAAAACAACTATCCTCTGCCACTTGTGGTTAGATTTGTCACAATATGAGGTGTTTCTCCACAGATTCCACAATCCAGATATCCAAGGAACACTGCCATAGGCAGTGATCATCTAAATTTTAGTCCTATAGAAGGAAGAAAACTAAAATCCTAAATTCAGGTTACTTGGTAATTCTGTTTTCTTTTCCAATAAAAGAAGGAACTCATTAAGATGAAGAGAAGGAAATTATAAGGAAATTGGAGGATAAGTCATCCCCACAAAACGAAAAAAACGTAAAAATAAAACAAAAGAGGGAGAACATAATGGAGCCAAGCTGCCCAATGCCCTGCATACCAGTTACTATTATTTCCCCTGAAAAAGACCGTTTGCTTTACACCAAACCAATAAAGCTAAACTGCTAAACCCTAAACTTTCCCAAATCAAAAGCTAAGCCAAAGAAACCTCCTTAAAAATACAAACGTTATGCTCCAACCAAATGCACCATATAGGGCCATGAATTGCACATTGTCATAATAATTTAGCCTCTTTGCTTCTACCAAATGCACCAAATAGAATGCAATTCTGTTTTTTTCAAGTTATGGGAAGTATTCTTGTTATCATTACCAGGTAACTTGAGCGATAATTCAGATTTTTTTTATTAATTCAGATACAACCAGACAAATAAACAATGAACCAAAATAAAGAGAATTGAGAGAACTGAGAGAAAGAGATAAACTGAATTCTGAATATTATTATCTCACATGAATATCAGTTACAATTGTGTGTATATATGAATATGATCACAGGTTAGTTACGAAGTAACTAACTGTATAACAGAAAGAGCCGCCTATGTACCTAGCACTAATCTAGTCTAGATACATGAATAATATACTGTACAGAGAATAACTACCCTAATAGCCCCCCTCAAGCTCAAGGTGGCTGCTGCAAGACATGCACATTGAGTTTGGAACGTAGCTTGCTGAACTGAGTAGAGGCAAGAGGTTTAGTGAGCAGGTCAGCTAGTTGGTCGGCGGCAGGAACATGCTGAACTAGCAGAGCTTTGGAGACAACCTTTTCTCGGACAAAGTGGATGTCCAATTCCATATGCTTTATGCGAGAGTGGAGGACGGGATTGTGGGACAAGGCAATAGCACTGAGATTGTCACAATAGAGTCGAGGAGTGCTATGTGTGATCCCCAATTCAGTCAACAAAGACTGCAACCATAGTAACTCAGCAGTGGTGTGAGCCATACTGCGATATTCCACCTCTATGCTAGAGCGGGCCACTAGGGTCTGCTTCTTGGAGCAACAGGAAACCAAGTTCGGACCAAAGAAGATGAAATAGCCCGAGGTAGACCTGCGGTCATCAAGGTCACTGGCCCAATCCACATCGTAAAACGCTTGAAGAGTGAATGAGCTAGCTGAGGAAGCAGGATGCAGCAAGAGACCAGAAGTGAGGGAGCCTTTCAAATAGCGAACGATGCGTTTCACTACCCGCCAGTGAGTTTCTAAGGGATGGGCCATGAATTGGCACACCTTGTTCACGCTATAGCCAATTTCAGGCCTTGTGAGTGTAGTGTACTGCAGGGCGCCAACAATAGACCGATACAAGAGAGGATCAACAACTGTGTCAATACCAAACTTACTAAGTTTACAATTACTGACCATGGGAGAGGAGATTCCTTTGGCATCAAGCATAGTGGCCCAAGAGAGAAGCTCTATGATATACTTAGTCTGAGTAAGGAGTAGAGACCCTGTGGGCAGTCGTTTAACTTCAATACCAAGAAAATAGTCTAAGGCCCTGAGCTGCTTCAGAGCAAATTTGACATTTAATTTGTGGATGAGATCAGTGATAAGAGCAGAGGATGTGTCGGTGATGATGATATCATCAACATACACCAGAACATAAAGCCGAGTACTATCCTTTGAGTAAGTGAATAAGGAAGGATCGCAACGACTGGAACTAAACCCAAACTGGAGTGAGGTGCTGGTCAGGCGTTCATACCAAGCATGAGGGGCTTGTTTAAGGCCATAGAGTGCCTTGTTTAGTCTACAGACAAGACTCTTATCAGTTGACTCAGCCCAGAGGTTGCACCATATAGATCTCTTCAGCCATTAGCTCATTAAGAAAGGCATTGTTGACATCAATCTGCTGAATATCCCAACGATGAGTGAGAGCCAAGGTAAGGATGATTCGGATGGTGGCAAGCTTAACCACTGGTGAAAATGTTTCACTGAAATCAAACCCATACTGCTGATGGAACCCTTTGGCAACAAGTCATGCCTTATACTTGTTAATACTGCCATCTGGAATCTCTTTTACCCGAAAAACCCAATTGCACCCAATAGCTTGCCTGTGGGAAGGAAGAGGGACAAGTGTCCATGTGTTGTTCTGCATAAGGGCAGTGTATTCAGCTTGCATAGCTGCCAGCCAATGTGGGCTGGACAAGGCCTGTTTCACAATGGAAAGTTCACTATGGGTAAGCAATACCCGAGCCCGTATGGAGCCTGTTTTGGACCGGGTTTGCATGGGATGGGTGGAGGGAACAAGAGCAGGGGCAACAGAGGGTTGGGAGGAAGGTGAAGAGTGAGGGGATGGTTGAAATAGGGAGCCCGAGAGATGCTCAGATTGCTGAGGAGAGAGGTTAGGGGCAGGAGATGACTGTGGGGAATTTGAGGGAGCAGCTGGAGTAGGAGGGTGTGGAGGCTGCATAGGAGGATATTGGTTGAGAGGTGCAGGGTTTAGAGGGCAAAGGGGAGTCAAGGGAATAGAGGAGGGGAAGGTGGCAGACACAGGAGGGGAAGTGGAACTAGGAGAGAACAAGGAAGTGTAGGGAAACTTGAACTCATTGAATAAGACATCTTTAGAGATGTAGATCCTACCATCGGGAGCAAGACATTTATGCCCTTTGTGTTGAGGGGAAAGACCAAGATACACACGCTCAATTGACCTATATTGAAGCTTATAATGATTATATGGGCGTAGTAAGGGAAAGCAAGCACAGCTGAAAGTTTTAAGGCCACTGTAGTCAGAAATTAGATCATAAAGAGCATGAAAGGGAGAAGTAAATGTAGTTAGGGCAATAGTGGGTAACCTATTAATCAAATACACAGCAGTGGTAAAGCTGTGATCCCAATATTTGTAAGGAATAGAGGCATGGGCCAAAAGAGTAAGACCCATCTCCACTACTTGCATATGTTTTCTCTCAACTGAGCCATTTTGGTGAGAGGTGTGGGGGCAGGTGAGTCTGTGAGTCACACCTAGTTCAATTTGGTAAAGGGGCTGTACTCCCCACCCCAATCTGTTCGGAGAGCTTTAAGAGAGGCACTAAACCGAGTTTCTATCAGTTTATGAAACTGTTTAAAGGCTGTTATAGCTTCAGATTTATGTTTGAGAAAATAAACCCAGGTGAACCGAGTGTGTGCATCAACAAAGGTGATGTAATAGGAATAACCACACGAAGATAAGAATGGGGCTGGACCCCAGAGATTCACTATATACGAGTTCAAAAGCAGTTTTGTAAGTATTAGGTGAAGCAGGAGCATGCAATCTATGAGATTTACCCAAGCAACATGCATTACAGAAATCCAACACAACTTTATTATGAAAGAGTATTTTACATAGTTGCAGGACAGCTCTAACAGCATTCGAATGAGCGTGTCCTAGGCGATTATGCCAAGTAGAGTATGTGGAAACTGAATGTAAACTGATACTACTTACAGAAACAGTAGACTTTACAGTATTATTGTTTGCAAAATGTAAACCATTATTAGGACTGACACTTGGTTGTTTTTGAAGTTGAACGTTGTGGAAGCAATATAGACCATCATTGCCAATAGTTCCATGAAGGACTATTTGTCTAGAGCCCTGTGATTTGACATAGCACGAGTTAGAGTGAAACTCAAAAAAGACATTGTTATCGCGGGCAAACTGAGACACTGAGACTAAATTCTTAGTAATTGAGGGAATATGTAGAAGATTAGTAAGAGTAAGGGTGATTTGTGGGTGATGTGGAGACTGAAAAGTAGATGAACCAATAGATTTAATAGAAAGACCTAGTCCGTTACCCATATGCACTTGTTCTGAACCTCCAAAAGGTGTGCACTGACTTAGGTTGCCAGGATCAGCTGTAACATGATGAGATGCGCCAGAATCAAGAAACCAAGGCTGAGCATCAAAGCTTCGAGGTGCGTGAAATTCCTGAGTCATAGGCTGATGTTACTGACTGGCCAAAAAGGCACTAGGCTGATTATACTGAGATTGTGAAGCAGATCTAGGTGCTTGACTATTAGAAGCTAGATCAGGTGGAGGTGTAGGCTGGACAAAACTTTCATCATACCTATTCCAGCAATGAAAAGCATCATGTCCATACTTGTAACAAAGTTGGCAAGTAGGACAATTACCTCCGCGACCACCATGGCCTCGACCTCCACTGCCACCACGAGTGGTAGAAAATAGTGAAGAGTTCTGAGGCTGAGAAGACTGATCTGGTCCCTGAGTCAGATTCACAGAAACTGGAGTAGTAGATAAATCTTGGCGATACTTCTCAAATTGAGCCTCTTGAACCAGCAACAAGGCTTCAATGTCATCAACTGAGGGAGTATCAACTCTTCCATAGAGCATCATAACAAAGCAATTGTACTCTTCAGGCAGTCATTCAATGACTGCATCAATATGATCCTGTTCAGAGACTGGATCTCCAATCGCCACCAGTGAATCAATGATGGCGTTGATGCGCAGTAGATACTCGTTCACAGTTCTGGTCCCTTCTTGGTGTTCTTGAGTTCCAAGCGAAGTTGTCGCACTTTCGCCTTGAGGTACGAATAGAAGTGCTTATGAATCTTCTCCCAAACCTGATAGGAGAGTTTGCAACCAAGAACACGAGGTAGAATAGTGTCAGACAGGGACGAAAGAAGCCAAGTGAAGAGCATTTGATCTTGCACAAGCCACCTCTGGTAGCCTTCAGTGACAAGATCGAGATCGCGATCATCTTCCAAAGCATATTTCATCGGAATGAGAGGATTCACCACATACCTGTGGAGTTTGTATGCGGTGATAACTCCTTCAACTTGTTGACTCCATAACAAGAAATTCTTGTCATCGAGTTTGATAGAGAGAGGAGGCGCAAAATTCACTGGCGTCGAAGAAGGAGGAGCACCGATCACCGGAATTTCAGTTTCGGTGAACGGATTCACACCGGAATTTGGAGTGTGCGCCATGAAAATGTGATTGCACGAAGTTCAGAGACGAAGAATGCGTGGAGAGAAAAAGATGGCCCCGGGAAAAAGAAGCTCTACGATAACATAAAGAGAATTGAGAGAACTGAGAGAAAGAGATACACTGAATTCTGAATATTATTATCTCAAATGAATATCAGTTATAATTGTGCATATATATGATCACAGGTTAGTTACTTTGTAACTAACTGTATAACAGAAAGAGCCGCCTATGTACCTAGCACTAATCTAGTCTAGATACATGAATAATATACTGTACAGAGAGTAACTACTCTAATACAAAATGGCCAAATATAAAAAGCCAGAACTCTAATCCATCCACTGATATTCCTTCTTTACAAGTATTAACTTTAAGATTTAACATAGTGATAGGTATAGGCCCTAGTTAGGATAATAAGAATGGGTTATGGGCCTCTGTTGCTAAGCCTTGCAATAAAGTGGTTAGAGTTTGTTAGGGGTTAGTCTTCTATAAATAGAGGTAAAGTATGCAAAGGAAGGTACGCAATTGATTAGTGAGTTGTGGAAAGGGAGAGATAGGCCTCTCGAAAAACCTAGGAGCATTCTTGGATTCTGAGTACTATCAATAATAATCACTTTCCTACTGTTTTCTTGCTATTTTCTTGTTATTCTGAATCAGTTCCTATCACATAGCGCATCAAGTTTGTTGATATGTCTTTTCAGAAAATAAAAAACCAGTTTCCTGACCTTTATACAAGCAACTTATTTGCCACAAACTCTAAATATTAAGCCAAGTGAAGTTTCCAACTTAACAGGCTACAACAATGAGAGTTGCCTTGGAACTTTAAAAGTGACCCCATGGTGATATCTCACGATAGCCGTGAGGAATTACTGCAAAAATACAGATCAGACAACCTAAAACCATTTCAAAGTCACCCTTACCAGAAGCTAGATCTAAAATTACTGAAAAATCAAAAAGGAAAATAAAAACTCAACATCCCAACAATGATAAATTGAACAGTAAAAAGTCGGAGGAAATTTGGGAGATGATGAGTGTGGCTGGAACGTGCAGAACCAGATACTGCCTAACCCCACATTAGCTTAACCAAAAGAAAGTATCAACAACCTCCATGGTAGCTCTATCGCAAGTGGAGATTGGCTTATTGGACTAGAGAACAGCATCTATGCAAATGGGATTTTTTATTGAGACCTTAAACAGCCTTTTCTTACCAAGCCAAATCCAGCCATAATAGACCTAGCCTAATAGATTAATTTAACCAACATTTTGGCCTATAAAGAAAGTGGACTGGATAAGCTTATACAAGCTGGTGGTAGCACCACATACTGTACAGGGCTACACCATACTGTAAAAGCTTATACAAACAGGGCCTATATCTGTCATTAAAAGGTTTATTTATGGAACTGCCAAGTGCAACTGAGGCACAATTACTAAGTATTAACCATGCGAACTAGCTTACCAAGTCCTACTTAAACATAAATCTTAGGAGCAATTTCCAAACACCAACCCAACATATCAACGAAAAAATTCTATCATCAAAAGAAGAAAAGACAGGGAGAAGTGAGAAAAAGGATGCCTAATCAATGCATTAGCTCCCAGTAAGAGGGTATCAGACAATCTAGATTCAATAATAAAAAAATTGTATTGAAATAATTACTTTAATAAGCTGCAGAAACAGAAGAAGGATAACCTTGTAAACAACATAATTAATGAGACGCTCAATCAGTTTCCGAGTTTCAGAAGAATACAACTCTGTGAAGAAAACAGCCTGCAAGTGATAATAAGGACCATAAAGAATAAGAACAATATTAACTGATAAAAGAAAAAATGCCATCTATACTATCATGGATAAAATCTCAGACATCCTTGCCTACTAAATTATTTAGAAAGTAAAGAATGAAAGCAATAGTGGCATAATTTGAACAGTGTGTAAAGCATTGTTATAACCCCTTTCCAATAAAAAGTATGTTCTTAGGCAGCAAAAACAAGTCATGATAATTGACCATCAGAATTTTCAGGAATTTAATTATCTTGTTCTTATGCCTACTAAATTATTTAGAAAGTAAAAAAAGAAAGCAATAGCAGCATAATTTGAATAGTGTGTAAAGCATTGTTATTACCCCTTTCCAATAAAAAGTATGTTCTTAGGCAGCTAAAACAAGTCATGATAATTGACCATCAGAATTTTCAGGAACTTAATTATCTTGTTCTTATATCAACCTCCAAGCCCAACAAGAAACCAAGGGTAAATCTCACACAAGCACCTGGCCATTCTACTTCAAAGCTACTTATCTCACCCACAATCCTTGTTTGTAATGAAGCAGGAGAAACAGTACAAATAATGTTAAGAACACAGTTATATTACATTCTATTACTGTACACATCCGCCATCAGTACAGAACATATGAACCACCACAGATCAACATCATACATACATCAGCATAATCCATGAATGGTTAATATTAGTAACTAATGTAATACAGAAAACTCACCTTGAGACAAAGATTGAGAAGGATAAATACATTGATCATGCAATTCGCCAGTAGCCCTATGGTGGTATACAAACCCACAGGTAACTCAATATCATGGTTGGCATTGTCCAAGTGAACTAAATTCCAGCCAATTAGTCCATCAGATTTAAGTTTATCTAATGACAAGTCTGTGCAAAACTGCAGACTCACAACGCTTAACACCGTCGAAACTGCCGAAATTGTTATAAACCTCAAAGCCATTCTTAATAACTTCAGCCTCTCTACCAACACCAATCTCCTGGATTTTCATCTGACTTTAATTATTGCAGCCCTTTGCCCATCTTAAATATGGTTCAAAATCCAATGGAACCAGAGGGCAAAGTTTATAAATCAGCTTAAAACGCCGCCAGCATTTTGTCACCGATTCACCATCACCGGTCTCCAGATGAAATAGGATACCCTAACAGAGGAAGAAAGAACAAGTAATTAGTTTAAATGCTACAAAAATAGAAAGCCATGAACCCAGAGGTCATCCCACAACTCACTTCCCAGAAAGACACTCTACACAACCAAAAGAAAAAGGTATTTTCAAATTTGCAACACTAAATCAAATGCAGCGATCACAGTTACCACATGTGAATTTGCATTTTCCTATAAAATTATCAATACCCAAAATTGATAAAATCCCATTTCTACCCCACACAGAATCCACCCACCCACCAATGAGATATCCACTAATCCAGTTCCCAGATAGATGAAAACCCTAGAATCAGACTCCGAAAATGATTGAGAATTTGCAACGAAAAGAGAAAAACCAACAAACCCAAATCAATCATAAAATTCACAGGGTAATTGAGGAAAAATTAATTTTTGTTTCTCGAAATGAATAAATGCATAACCACAATTCAGAATAAAAAAAAGGAAAGAAAATGAAAAGAACCTGACTCGATCTAGGATGAGGGTGTGGGAGCAAGGGTTGGGGTTTCTGCAACAACCATTGGCATCAGAATCAGGACAAAGAAAGGAGAGAATTTGGGTAGAGAGAGAAAGAGATTAAATTTTTTTTTTTTTTAACAAGAAGAGATTAAATATATATATATATATATATATACATAAATATGGTGTCATTTTTATTTTCCTTTTACATGGGTCATTTTTTAAAAGCGAAACGGTAGGGTAACTAAAAAAAGCGAAATGTTTTTCAGCATATAAATTTGAAAACAGCAATGTACGGTAAAATATCTGATTAATACAGTTCAAAAATTGATTAATAAAATATTAAATTTGATTAATAGATATATAAGTTGTTATAACTCATTAATCATTCATTAAACTTCATTAATCATGATTTTGAACGTTATTAACCACGATTTTCAGATGTTCATCAGATGGTTAATGAGTTGCGACACCTTATATATTCATTAACCAAACTCTACACTTCATTGATCACATTTTTTAATTACATTAATCATGTAAAATGTTATCGATTTTTATTATTTTTTTATGTTCAAATAATAGCACTGTTAAAAAAAAGCTTATACTACGTTACTGTATACTACTCAAATGATTATCATGGTCAATATAAAAAAATTTAGAGTAAATGTCCAAATTGGTCCTTGACAAAAAAATATAGTAATATTTTGGTCCCTTAGAAATGGAAATATCAATTTGGTCCTTAAGAATGTAAAATGTCGGTCAAATTGGTTTTTTTAGGATAATTTTTAGGGACATTTTAGTCCCTGTTAGAGAGTATTTTGACCCGCATTTTATATTCTTTAGGATCAATTTGATATTTTCCCTTTCTCGGGGATCAAAATGTCACCGTAGTTTTTTATCGAGGACCAATTTGGGTCTTTACTCACTTAAAATGCAAAGTTTTACACTAACGGCGCATACTAATTAAATTCTTATTTAATTATATAATTTTTAATTGTATAATTTTTAATAACACTTTATTTATTAAATTAGTAGTAATGTTATTTTGACAACTTTTTCCTACAACAATACACTATCACCGTATACACTCGAGGTTATTTTGGTAATTAGCGAGTAAATGTTTCCTTCCTTTCTTTAGTTTCTGAACGAAAGTTTGGAGACACAAAACTCATACTCCCTCCTCCTCACACCTACAGCAGTGTTCTCTCCTTCCTTGCAAGTTAACTTCATTTTTTGTTTTGTTTTATTCTTTCCTTCTTTGTCCACAAATTTTCTATGCAAATCTTGTCTTTCTCCTTCCCTTAACATAACAGAGCATGGATTATATTGTGGTTCCAAATTTTAGAGTCAAATTCCTTGAAAAACCCTATCAGAGCATTTGCTAGGTATTCATAAAAATGAATTTCTGGTACAGTTTACTGTGACACGTTTACTGATCATATGGTCAATGATATATGAAACTTTGGTTAATGAAGTACACTAGATGGTTAATGAACTTATTGTGACACGTTTACTGTGAATGGTAAATGATGTGCAACTATTTGGTTAATAAAGTGCATTGGGTGGTTAACGAGTTATCTTGCATACTCCAGTGTTGTGACTTTTAATTTTACAACCTTATTTGATACAATAAGCTTGTGGTTGTTTTCAGATTCTTTGTTGTCTAAATAGTTATCATGGTGGGCATATTAGTTGTAATTCTAAATCCATGTTACAATTGTGACATAATTTATGAAAGATCTAATTGGGTTATTTTGTGCAGTTTTGGTTTGGCACCCACAGTTGATGGATAGTTCAAACAGTTTCGTGGACTATGGCGGTGTTGATGGTGAAGCTGATGGATTTGATAGCTTTAATGATGATCACGCAAGTTGGGAGCCTGCAACATGGATGTGTTTCTCTTCTATAGATGAGGTGAAATCATTTTATAGAGAGTATGCTTCTAAAAAGGTTTTTGGGTGGAAGATTAGAACATCAAAAAAAGGAGCGGATGGGAAGATAAATTACTTAATGTTAGCATGCTCAAGAGAGGGATATCGAGTGTCAGAAATTCCATGTACGTTGAAGACACTTCTAACTAAAGTGAAAAATTGTCTTGCAAAGATTATTATTAAGTTGGGAGAAGATGGACTGTGGTATATTAAAAAATTTGAACTTTCTCATTCTCATGCTCAAGAGAGGGATATCGAGTGTCAGAAATTCCATGTACGTTGAAGACACTTCTGACTAAAGTGAAAAATTGTCTTGCAAAGATTACTATTAAGTTGGGAGAAGATGGACTGTGGTACATTAAAAAATTTGAACTTTCTCATTCTCACGAGATCAGCCCTACAAAGTCAAGGTTGTTCAAGGCTAACAAGAGAATGAACATGCATGTAAGGAGAAGAATCCAAATCAATGATGATGCAGGAGTGAGGATCAACAAGACTTTCCAATCTCTTGTTACAGATGCAGGAGGGCATGAAAATATACCACTTTGTGAAAGAGATGTCAGGAATTATATTAATAAGGAAAGGCATGCAATTGGAAAATAAGGTGATGGCAAAGCATTAATAAGCTATTTTTGTCAAATGAGGGAACTAAATATAAATTTCTTCTATGACATAGATTTGGATGATAATTTTCATGTAAGGAATATGTTTTGGGCTGATGCAAGAAATAGAGCTACATATGAATATTTTGGAGATGTTGTGACTTTTGACACAACATATTTGACCAATAAATATGATATGCCTTTTGCTACGTTTGTTGGTGTGAATCACCATGGTCAATCAGCATTATTTGGATTTGGTCTGCTTTCAGCTGAAGACACAGAGTCATTTGTGTGGATTTTCCAATCATGGCTGCGTTGTATGCTTGGAAAGGCCCCTGGGGGTATTGTGACTGACCAATGTAAGGCTATGCAAAATGTCATTGAGTTAGTTTTCCCTACAACTCACCACAGGTGGTGTTTATGGCATATAATGAAAAAAAAATTCCTGAAAAGCTCAGAGGATATGGTGAATATAAACGGATTAAGTGTGCAATGAAAGAAACGGTTTATGATATAATCACAGCAACTGATTTTGAAGAGAAATGATGTTCTTTCATCAACAAATTTGAGCTTGGACAGAATGATTAGTTGAGTGGGTTGTACAAGGAGCGTCATAGATGGGCACCAACCATGTTGAAGAAATATTTTTGGGCAGGTATGTCAACAATGCAGCGAAGTGAGAGCATACATGCTTTCTTTGATGGATATATCAATTCAACGACAAGTCTAAATCAATTTGTAAAACAATATGATAATGCTCTCAGAAGTAGAGCAGAAAAGGAATTTGAAGCTGATTTTCGATCAATGGATACAACAATTCCTTGCGGGTCAAACTCCTCAATTGAAAAGCAATTCCAAGGGGAATACACTCACGCCAAGTTTAAGGAGGTTCAAGCTGAATTTAGAGCTAAAATGAATTGTGCTACATCCTTGAAGAATGTGGAGGGTTGCCTTGCTACTTATCAAGTGTTGGAGGATGTGTTAGTTGGAGATAGACCAAATGATCGTATATGTAAAGTTTCGTTTAATCGTGATAACCATAATGTCAGCTATGAATGCTCGTTGTTTGAGTTTAGAGGTATTTTGTGTCACCATGTGCTATGTGTGTGTACTCAAGAGAAGGTTAAAAACATGCCAGTGAAGTATGTTTTAGCAAGATGGAACAAAAATACTAAAAGGAAACATTCATATATTAAGAGCAGCTATGGTGTGACGGAATTGAAGCCACAAATGGACATGTTTGACAAATTGTGCAAGCATTTCTATGAGGTTGCTGAAGTAGCTGCAGAGTTTGAAGATGTAACTAAGGTGCTCCATGAAAGACTACATGAACTTAAATCTAATTTGCCCACCATGGATGCTACAAGGCATGACGTTAACATAATGATGACTCAAATCCAAACAATGCTTCTGAAATTCGCAGTCTATTGCGAGTCACACATAAAGGTCGTCCTCATCAAAGAGAAAAATATCGGTAGTTGAAAAAGTTGTAAAGAGGTTCAGGAAGAGAACCAAGCAAAGTGATGATAGAGAGACTACTAATGTATGTGTTTGTTTTCAGAAAATATGTATTAACCACATATAACACATTATTAACCATATATTTATACTTTGTTAACCAAACTTTCAGAAACTGACAGTTTCAGTTTTATTAACAGAAGGTGTACTATTATTATGTATAGACCCCTTTGTGAATGCTTGCATCTTACTTTTTTCGTCCAATTATGTACGAGGGCAATATTGGAAGGGTGGGTAATCAGAGTGAAAGCAATTTACATGTAGAATCATCTGTTGAGGTTATGACTAGTGGAGATTTGTTGGATGCAAATATCGTGGTTTGTGTCCATTATAAGATTGTGTTAAATGTGTAGAATTTGTTGGTTTGGTGTGTTGTGGGTTAACTTTATAAAATTTGATGGATTTGTGTGTTGTGTTATATAGTTTCTAAATAAATGATGTTGCAGTTATTGACGATAAGTTGAATATTTATTTGATTAGTTAACCCTTTTTCTATACAATCAAGGGGTGTTTATATTAATATAGATGCTACAGTGTTCATTTTTGAAGATAATCGTTGGGTTCCTCAAAATCTCAATGTTTCACGGCCTACATTTATTAACTCGTGTACACAAGCATGTAAATTGTCTGTTATTTATTGGTTCATTATGATTTTATTTCAGTTTCTTATATGGTCTTATCCAGGTTAGAGGTAATATATCGTTCATGGATCTTCTGACAACTTCCGAATTAGACTTCATGAGATCTTCGCAGTTCAGTACAAATTCGTGACAATATTATTTTGACAGGAAACATTGGAAATATGCATTTTGTGGATAATTTTGTGTTGATTAGTGACATATTTTGTGAATGTTGTCTCATATTTATTGTCAATGGTAGCGTGTATGGGTTGGAAGATTACGAAGATAATTTATGCATGATGGTATGATGTTCAATATTAATGTATCGTTGCTAATATAATGGTCCATTGTTTTGTATCCAACACTTTACTAATGAATTTGTTGGTGGTGCAGGTTGATCGGGTGCAAATGTTTTGTCGGTTTTTGTATGACATGTTTGCAATACAAAACAGACATTACCTTGTAAAGGCTATAGAGTTAACTTTTTATATTAACTTGTACAAATTATACGTTGGCTATATGATTTATTATATGTAGATAGATATACAAGCCTATGTAAATGTTAGTTAAATGTCATTGGTTTTTCTTCTTTGTAATTTAAACATTTATATGTCCTATTAACCAAACAATGTATTTGATAATGATGAAGGAGTTTGTCAAGATATATTTCAATGGATTTTGTTTCTCATATGCTCCATGTATGTATTTGATATAGAGTTTCTCTCTTAAGAAGGAATTGTTATTACTGAAATGATAAGTATTTTGCACAAATGTATGGTGAATGGTGTGCACATATTTGGTTAATGAAGTTATGTAACTAGTTAATCGGTTATCCTGACACTACAAGTGTGCTCATTAATCATGTACAAAACAATATTAACCACTAATTTTAACCATGTTAACCAAGTAAAATAACCTCCCCTCATAATGTCATAACTCATTCAATTTCATATATGGTTAATGGTATGCAAATATTTGGTTAATGAAGTTATGTAGGTGGTTAATGGGTTACCCTGGCACTACAAGTATGCTCATTAACCATGTACAAAACAATATTAACTACTAATTTGAACCCTATTAACCAAGCTTGGATGGAACAAAAAAAATAAAGATATGAACATGATATTTCCATACATTTATACCATAATTGTTCAAAACAGCCCAAAAAGATGTAAACAAGAGCACTACATGATTGTTGTGGTCCATAGCTACCATGTACAATCTTACATAATTGTGTTAAACAACCCAAAAAAATGCCGGCAACCATATTAATCATATCCATAGCCCATTCACAAACTTTTAACATAGTGTCCTCGTCTTCTTCTTTTTTCTTCTGTTTGTGTTCGTAAATGGACTTCGAGTTGCCACACTTTGGACAAGCGACCTTGGTTTATCTTTTAGTCATGTGATGATGTTTGATGTTTTGCCATCAACATTACCTCCACCTGCTAACAATGGTCCAATTGTTAGATGGTTAATGGTTTACAAATATACAAGGGAATTCTAATTTATGGATACACAATTGCAAATTTACCTGCACAAACTTCGTTGTTAACTTCCTCTATTCCATCAACTATGACTGCTGGAGGATCATTAAGTTCATAATCAACACGCTCCCGAGGAATACCAACTCCTGTTTCACCTACAAAGTATACAAAATACCAGATGATAAACAAAGTTGTTATGATGTATCTTTGATTTTTATTTCATTCTCTATCATTTGAACCTCTAGATATGAACACTGAAAACGTCCCATGCAACCTTGAAATATAACAATCATAAACTGAAAAACTAATGCTCGTTTACTAATCACACACTTCTTTCAATATTCGAACATCCTTCACCACCAATCTCAACAGCAACATCAGTGTGAGGCCAAGGACTCAAGGGGAATACATGACAATCCCTTGGTGGAGAAACTCCTTCATCCTCATCATGACAGTCCCTTGGTGGATAAACTTCCTCATCCTTGTCATGGGGTTCAGTCGTTGTTTGGTGTTGAAGTAATGCATCTTTTAGCATCCTCACTTCTGCCTCGAGAACCGAAATCTTCGATTGACACTGCTTATTCTCTGCCACCAATTGCTGATATTCAGTAACATGCACAAACTGAGTTTGTGCCTCATGGATTGCATCTCTGACCATCTCAAATTCAAGCTCCTCAGTTGTTGCTGCTACACCTTCAATTATCTGCTAACACGAGAAGCTCATCAAATGCGCATTGTATATAAATTTTCAACAAATAGTAGCACAGACATATTAATAAAATTTCAATATTAAATTGTTTCCAAATATGCTCTACATATGTATTAACACCGATGCTTACCAAATTGTTATGGAATGCATCTTCTATCCTTTTTTGCGGTAACGCAAAATTTGCCAATTCAAAAAACGTGGGAAAGGGAACCTATGAGAAATGTTTAGCGTTTCCCCCACTGACAGGTGGTTCAAAGCTCAAATCTACAGCAAAGATTGATATACTTAATACTAGTAAATTTATGTAAATAGAACATAGCAATATGATACAACACATGAAGAAATATATACCTGTAAGATAGTTGTGCATCCAGTTATGTGTGCTTGGCTTAGATTTTTGCCCTCCTTCACTGCATAAGCAACTTTGCTCAAACTATCAACTAAGAAATCGTAAACAGCCAAGCCCCAATTGTAATTATTTAAAGACTCTAGGTCATCTAACAATTTAATCATACCGGTATATACCTGTCTTCCTGATCTGGGAAAGTACAACTCCCCAAATGCAAGGAATATATACAATCTACAAAAATTAATTTTATCGTCTTCAAACACATGAAGCAAGTCAACTATTCTTTGAATGGTTACATCACCCCCTTCGAATAAAGACAATGTATGACACACCACATTTTCATCCATTCGCACCTGCTCACCTACAATGGGGAGTCCTACTGCAAAGCAGACATCAACCAGAGTAAAAGGGACCACCCTACCCCTAACTCTAAACCCCCCAGTACGCTCATCCCATCTACTGGCTAGTTCCCACAACAGTAAACCAGAAAATTTCAAATTCACGGGCATGTTTAAATCCCACTTGAACGGGGTGGCCTCAATTTTGGTTCTTTGTGCATCTGTCAGGTTGTTGTTAACTTCAATCAACTTTCTAGGTGCGCAAGCATGCCTCAAACGTACCTGATCAAGTATGAACAAAGTTCATGTCATTACTAAATAAATCACACTCATTCAAATACAAGTAATTAATATGTTCCTTACGTTTTTATCGTTTGAGCTATTTGATGATGTCATGCTCATACTTTTGGATGCTATACAATGATATTTAGTTTAGCAAATGATAAAACACCACCTGCAAAATTAGCAAATGCTTTGTGTCAACAACCATACCACGAAATTGTACAAAACTAATCTGATAACACTGTCAATCTAACTGGAACATTGTCTTTATGTTCTTTTTTTTAACTATAACATTTTTGTTCCGGGTTTGTGGGAAGGAAAATCCATAGACAGAACACTCGATTATGGCTTTAGACATCCTGCCACTAGCAGATGCATTTATCCATAAGAGACACACACAAACAACAATTAAGGCATAAACTATAATTAGTTAGTTGAACCTCTCTTGATTTAAAATGAAATCTTCAACAACCACTAGGCTTGAACTAGCCCTATCAGAAAATCAGTGGGCAAACCACAATGTCTACGACAATGTAAGCAGGAAAACATAAAATTAAAATAATGGGCAAATAGGATCATTATAGGCTATTTTATCACAGTTGATATTTGAAAAATAAGGGGGGAAAAGGACATAAAATAAACCCTAGACACAAAAAAAAATGGAATGAAATAACAGGGAGCTTGATTATGGAAATAACCTTGATTAAAGGAGGCTGGTCACCACCGTATTCAACACCGTCGTCACTATGGCTTGTCACCACTGTCTTCACCGGCTCATCTTCACCACCATTTGCTAAGCTCGTGTCTAGAGACTGAGGCTGAAGATGGGAACAGGGTCGCACAAGTGGACGACTTAGGGCTGGAGCCCGCAGTGAGAAAGAGGGAAGAAGAACAGAGCACGAAGTAGATGTGAGGAAGAGGAAGAAGAACAGAGCGTGAAGTGTGAGGAAGAGGGATTTTTTGGTTGTGCGCGGTGAGGAAGAGAAGAGGGCGCTAGGTGTGAGGAAGAGGGAATATGAGTTTTGTGTCTCCAAATTTTCTTTCAAATACTAAAGGAAGGAAGGACACATTTTTACTTCAAATTACAAAAATGACCTTCAGTATATGTGGTGTCTGTGTATTGTTGTCGGAAAAAATTGTCAAAATAACATTACTGTTAAATTAGATTCCCGAAATCAGTCATTTTCTACTGTATATACTTGATCAAGTACCTGTGTGATGCACGGATGTATCATGTTTTTCTATTTTTTTTGTTTGAATGTTTTTTTTAAATGTAGGAAGTAACACATTAAAAGATGAACGAATACATATTTGTATTGTATTTAAATAGTGTGGGAGAGGGGTTTGTATATTTGAGTCATTAAAGTTAAATCGTGGAGGAATGTACTTTTGTGAACAACTTTTAAGACGACATTATGGTTTGCAAATTGTCATTCTCCTAGATGCTCAATTGCTCATTAAGTTATCCCACTAATGCTAAATGGTTGGTCTATCGTTGTTGACATGTTTGCTTATTTATACAAATAAAATTAACATAAAAAATGGTGAGATATAATCTTAGTTTCCAATTTCTAATCTTTGAACTATCCATTCAGTACAAATAAAAGTATAAAACTTCAAAGTATATTCTAAAAAAGCGCAGTTTGAACAGTCCCTTCTAATACTTGCATCTCCATTGGTGAAAAATCAGTCACAATTCTTGTAACACCCTAAACTTCACAGGGATAGCAGTCTACAACAACAACAATTTTGACCAATGAAGCCAAACCCAAAAAAAAATCTCAATTTTTTTGCATATAAAAATAAAATATTAACATATCATTATTCACAATCTCTACAATCTTTGTTCTTTTGGAGATAATTTAAGACATGAATCAAACTACACAAAAAAAATATTGCCTAGTATATTGTTCTTTTCCTCCTTCGCATCGCACGGGTGTATCATGTTTGTCTATTTTTCTTTTAATGTTTTTTTTTAAATGTAGGGAGCAACACATTAAAAGATGAATGAATATATATTTGTATTGTATTTGAATGGCTCGGAAAAGGGGTTTGTATGCTCGCGTCATTAAAGTTAAATCGTTAGGGAAAAGTTCTCTTTTGAACAACTCTTAAGTCAATGTTATGTTTTGCAAATTGTCATTCTCTTAGATGCTCATTAAGTTATCCCAATAATGTTGAATGGCTGTTCTATCGTTGTTAACATGTTTGCTTCTTTATACAAAGAAAATTAGCATAAAAAATGATAAGATATAATCTTAATGTCCTATTTTTAATCATTGAACTATCCATTCATTGCAAATAAAAGTACAAAACTTGAAAGGATATTCCAAAAAGGCGCAGTTTGAACAGTCCCTTCTAATACTTGCATCTCCATTGGTGCAAAATCGACGGTGGTCCTTGTAACACCTTAAGCTTCCCAGGGACCAACCCCAATAGCAGTCTACAACAATAGTAGGTTTGACCAATGAAGCCAAACCCAAAAAAAATCACAATTTTTTTGCCTAGAAAAATAAAATATTAACATATCATTATTCATAATCTCTACAGTCTTTGTTCTTTTGAAGATAATTTAAGACATGAATCAAATCACAAAAAAAGAATGTCGCCAAGTATATTGTTCTTTTCCATAAGATATTATAACTGATTTTACCATCATTTTGTAGGTTGCAATAAATTATAAAATATCTTTTGGGGTCATATCTAATTTTTCAGTTATAATTCCTCCATCTTTGGTTTGATCTTGTTGGATTAACTGGTGTCTTATTGTCCGTCCTTTAATTATGTCGACACTTTTGTAAAATTCCTATATTCTTCTTCTTCTTTCTTAGTGTCTTTTCCGTTCTTTTGACAATTTAGTCCACTGAGTGTGCAATGCTTTGTATCTTGTAACATCCCGATTTTTCTATAACTCTAATCGAGTTGGTTAATCTCGATTAGGGCTTTGATTGATTGTGTGGATTGTTTGGTATTAGTTTAAGGCCTAGTTGGAAGCTTAGGAATAAGCTTGAACAAGGTTGGAAGTACCTAAGGTGTTAAACAAGAAGCTGGGGAAGTCAGGAGTTTAGAGGACTTTTCTGAGTTGAGCAACACGCTCAAGCATGGGAAGGGAGCATGCCCTTGGGTGCCAACGCTCAGATGCTGGCATGTTGCACGCTCAAGCATGCAGTGTGCATTTGTCAACTGGTGTGCTTTTTGACGCACGTGCTACACGTGTCAGGTCAGGGTGAAGGCGGAGTGGACGAGGCTCCACACTCAAGCGTGGAGGAAACCCCACGCTCAAGCGTGCTGATGGTCCACGCTTTAGCATTCTCAGCAGGATGCTCCAAGTGAAGTTTTCTCTTCACTTTCACTTGGACCTTTTCCCATCTTCTTCAAACACGAAGCTGTAGAGAGTTAGAGAGAGGTCAGAGCGTTTTAGAGTGAGAAAGCTTGGTTTCAAGGCGATCGAAGTACCGGAACGCGATTCCGACTACACGATTGTAATCGCGACAAAGTTTTCTACAACTTTGACGAATTACTTTCTCGATTCGCCAAAGGTAAACTCGAATCCCTAACACGTTTTCCTTGATCTTGCCCTAGGGCTAACACTGTTGTGTATGTGTTGTGCTCGTGATTAGGGCAAAGTTCGCACTCGTTATTTTGCTCGGTTTTGGAACTTGAAGTCGCGGCTACCCAGGAGATTTTGGAGCTGTTCTTTGTGTTCTTGGTTGCGAGCCTGGTGAGTCGGTGTTCTCACGGGTTTTCGTGCCAAGAAAGAGTACTGTTGCCGTGGGGGAAGGCAAGAGTAACGCAATTGTATTTTCTATTGTGTGTAGGGAAGCCCTAACCCTACTAGTGGTTGAGCCCCGATAAAGTATCTAAAACCCTAGGTTTAGGACACTTTGGGCTATCATCGTTAAGTTTGGAAACCCTAGGTTAGATAACTATTGATTGAGGATGATCTGTTTCGTATGATTGTTGTCGTGTTGATTATGCTATATGCTATTTGTATACGTGCGAACACGCTACTTGGTGTATGATATGCATGTTGCGTTATTGATGTTGATATCATTGTTGTTATGTTGTATGCTGTACTATTGTGTTGTGGCGGAATGTCGGTTGTAACGCCCCGATTTTTAAGTTTTATAATTATTCAGTACTTAAGCGTTTGTATTTTATTGGAGGGTCTAGAGAGGGAAATAAAATAATCTGAGACCATAGTCATGCTCTACGCTATCGTAAGAAGCTATGGTTAAATTTTGGTCAAAAACTCAGACGGAGCCCGGTCTGCGTTTTACACTGACAGTATGATTTTACTGCTCAGACGACCTAATTTTGACTCGCGAACGAAACAATTAGGTTTCATATTTTATTTCCAACAATATTGGTTATTTTGAAAATTTTCAAAATAAATAAGTCGTTATACGTTATTTGGGCGTAAAACCTAAATCGGGTGGACAACGGAGCTGAATACGAGATTTCAGTGAGCCGCTACGGATAAGGTTGAAGTCACATCACCTAGGAAGGTGTGCCATGACTCATCGCTGTAATGATGACGTTTAGAAAATATCTGGACGTGAAATTACCAAAATACCCTTGGTCTTTTAACAAAATTACCAAAATACCCTTCTAACTAATTACAAGTTTGCCATTGGTATAAAAATATCTCACTCACTCTCTCACCCCTAAGGCCATTCGGCCATTCTTTTTCCTCCCCCCACTCTCACTTTCTCTTCTTTCTATCTTATTTTCTTCATTTTCCTCTATTGTTAACGCTTGGAAACTTGGAGTTTTTGAGTGATTCAAGCTAGTTTTCTTCACGGAATAGCATCTAGGAGGTAAAGACTCTCCTCTAGCTCTCTCAATCTCTCTTTTCATCTCTTCAAGTTCATGATTCATGGTGGTTTAAGTTTTGAAGCTTAAACTTTAAAAATTCCTAAAAAATTGTAGAAAAATCATTTTGATGTCAAATCAATTTCTTTGAACCTAGTTCATGGTTATCTATCCTAATCCAAGAGTTGGAAACCAAAAGAGCTCTCTAGCTCATATGGGTTTTTGGAGGCCGAAACCCCTATGTGTGATTAGGTAGGATTTTAGTTAAAGTTTTGATGTAAGAAGCTTGAATCTAGTCTTATCACACCTAATAGGTATTTAATCCAAGAAATTAGAATTTTTGAAGCTCTCTAGCCATGTTTTTTAGCTATATGGCTGAACCCCCAATTTGGGGAAAACATGAAATTTTGATTCAAGTTGCAAAATTGAGACTTGATTTGGTGTTAAGGGTACTTAAGGATACTTACTCCAAGAGATAGGAAATTTTAGACATCCATAGCTATTTTTGGCACCCTATGGCCAAACCTAGCTCCTAAGGGATTAGAGAAATTTATGTTGTTAATTGTTGATGGTTGGATTGGTTGTGTGTTTGTAGTTGCTGTAGGGTGATCGGACGAGAGATCGAACGACTTTTGAATCAACTGGGCGATTTATTGCTTTTCGGGAACTCCAAGAGGCAAGGGGTGATAACCTGAGGAATTCAATTTCCGACGGCTGTATACTGCCTGTGATGTGTGTTTGGTGGAAAATTATGTAGTGGTGTGTAATATTAAATGTTTTGTGGAATGGTTTAATTATTGCTTAATTACATGTGCTTATGCTTGTTTTTGCTTAAGTATATGTGATTGCATTTTATTATGCTCAAGCATGTTGGATTATGCCTATGTATACTTAATGTGGTATGGCGATTAAATAAGTGATTGGTAGCGCGCTAAATAACCTAACATCGGTCAGAGTTCGTAATGGTGTAAAGCTAAAAACTTCAATAAGCTTGGAAAGTTGGATAAGAAAATGAAAAGATTTAAGTTTGAGGGTCTTTGGAAATAAAAAGGAAACAAATGGCTTTTTAGAATAAAGGAAAATAAAAAGATTTACTTTATTAAGGATAAGTAAACTTGAAGAGTAAAATGGAGAGAGATTGACTTTAATTGGGAAAATCAAGGTTTTGAGGTGAAAAGTGTGTTTTAGAGACATGAGTAGTTTTTAAAGTGATAAAGGGAACCATTTCAAGGAAAAGTGCTTTTGGAAACATCGTTTCAAAATAAATTGTTTTATTCAAGAAAAAGAGTTTTACGAACTGTATTTCAAGGTTTTGTGTTTTACCGAAATCCTTCGATAAGGAAAAAGGTGGCTTTTAACCATGCGACGTTTTGTTTTGAAAAACCGATCCCGAAGGCTTTGTGTATAAGCTTCGGATATTTGGGTTTTGGTTATGAGTTTTTCAAAAGAGAAATGTGGTTTTGGTTTGAAAACTAGAAACCGAGACGTCGGGGTTCTAGGATTCTGGAAAACACGAGGATCAAGGATCCGTGTTAGTGTGTTGGTCCTATAAGCTGGTGGACATTCTTTGTGGTCCTGTGGGCTT
Source organism: Ammopiptanthus mongolicus (assembly GCA_039655645.1). NCBI lineage: Eukaryota > Viridiplantae > Streptophyta > Magnoliopsida > Fabales > Fabaceae > Ammopiptanthus > Ammopiptanthus mongolicus. The sequence goes on along the minus strand of CM077344.1, from coordinate 16,453,991 downwards.
GTGGACGTGTTTTTATGCTTTGGAATCCAAAATTCTAAACTGGTGCATCGGTTAGGGATTTTTGGGTTTGAGTTGTGGGGACTGCGTGTCCTTTTTGAGTTTTGGACTGAGTGTCCAGCTTTTGAGAAAATGTTGAAAAGACTTGAGAGTCTAAAAGATGTGGTGGTTGATAGCTTTGAGCTTCAACGAGGAAATAATTATACGACACAGAAAAACATACGAAAACAAAAGATTTTTTCATGCATTTGTTTTTGGCAGACGTGCCATGGGATGGGGAACCTTGAGCCCTGTGATGACTTTAAGTCATCGTGTGTCATTGTACCTTGATGGACAATGAATAAAATCCATATAATGTGAAGCATTTGTACAGTGTGCTATGGTAATGAAATCCATGTAAAGTGAAGCGCTATGCCCTGTGTGGATAGTGTGATATGGTAATGAAATCCATGTAAAGTGAAGCGCTATGCCCTGTGTGGATAGTGTGATATAGTACTGAAGTCCATGTAATGTGAAGTGTTATGCCTGGATTGGACAACGTGACATAGTAAATAAATCCATATAATGTGAAACGTTATGCCCTGTGTTGGATCGCGTGATATGGTATTGAAATCCATGGTAATGAAATCCATATAATGTGAAACATTGTACCCTGTGTTGGTCAGTGTGATATGGTAAATATGGTGTGCCTTGATTGGCAATCGAGTCTGATCAACTCATTCATTTGGTGATGGGATTTCCGGAAATTAAGAATCGAATGCTAAATGGTATATTGGAAGTGTCATGCATATGTTTTGAAAATGGCGTTGACTATTGGGTATGAGACCCTGGATTTGTCTGTGTTGTCATGATGTTCTGTGCTATGTTTAACATGTTTAATAACTGTGTTTGATATATCTATATGCATCTGCTGTTTGTGCTTTAAGTATGCAGTTGTTGTATTTTGAGTTCATATATTGGTATCTCACCCTTGCCTGTACGTGTTGGACACCCTGTTGTGTTTTTGGATACACGTACAAATGTTTGTTAGCAGTCCTATGGATCGTTATAGCTCAAGTACTGAAGATTGATCACGAAGAGGTGTGGAATGGTGACGATGAGACGCTGTCCTTTTGGTATGACTGGTGTCGGGGTAGTACACTTTATCATCTGTAGGTTTCTTTGTCAGACCAGCTTAGGTTTATTTTGCAGTAATTACTTTTGGATGAGTCTGTTATCGGCTCCTGATGGCCGTGGGGTAGATTGATGGATTTTAATGGATGATGTTTACCTATATAGATATGAGTATACATATGTATATTTGTGAGTTATGCTAATGTTATCATGAGTATGTGTTCTTTAATATTATAAAAAGAAAAAAATTCTATCACGATTTTCATAGTAAGTATATATGAGTAAAGAAAAGCTTTTTCCGAAAGCGAACCAGCAAATCCTTTTTCTTACTTAATAGTGTTTGGGGTTACGGAAGTGACACCCGAGGATAGGGTGTCACTTTTCTTTGTGTTCATTCTTTCATTGTCGTAGCTCAAAGCTCCCGACTATTCACAATTTACATCATTTTAAAACTTCTAACACAGAACGAAACGTCCGAGTGCTCAATCACGGAGTCCTAGACCGATGCACCAGCCCAAGGTCCGTGGTAATAGAAAACAGTATTTACCTTTGGTCATACCCATCATGACATGAAAAAGACACATAATTCGTAGGGCACACAGTCCACAACACCGTCACCCGGTTTAAAATCTACGTGTCTTTAGCACAGAACACAAGTAACCCGACGTCTCGTTTACTAGGCTCACGTTTCAGCATTACCATCGTTTTCGTTCTGTGAAATACAGAAATCAAATCAAACCTCCGTAAACTCTTCTGAGTTGTCGGATTTTTACATTGTTTGGAAAATTCTGTTACAGATAAAACATTTTCTGTTTAAATACATGTTAAAACGAAACAAACGTAGTCATAAGAAAACTTTACCTTTATTAAATAAATCCCTTCCCCAAAAATTCATTTCGACCAGGATGACTGAGATCAAAAATACCATCTTAGCATAGAAACACTGTTTTCAAAACGATGAAACAGTTTTTCATAAATTTCTTGGAAAATTTACCTTTTTCACATGAAAATTAATCAAATCCAAACTTTTGACGTTTTTCCTCTTATCATAACGTAATGTATACTTGAGAAAGTTTGCATCATAAATATTTCCCAAAGTTTTTCCCAAACCAATCTATGATTTTTCTGCAAGGCTTTTAAAAGCTTTTACCTCGTTGAAGCTCAAAGCTATCAACCACCACATCTTTTAGACTCTCAAGTCTTTTCAACATTTTCTCAAATGCTGGACACTCAATCTAAAACTCAAAAAGGACACGCAGTCCCCACAGCTCAATCCCAAAAATCCCTAACCGATGTACCAGTTTAGAATTTTGGATTCCAAAGCATAAAAACATGTCCACAAGCCCACAGGACCACAAAGTATGTCCACCAGCTTATAGGACCAACGCACTAACACAGATCCTTGATCCTCGTGTTTTACAGAATCTTAGAACCCCGACGTCTCGGTTTCTAGTTTCCAAACCAAAACCACATTTCTCTTTTGAAAAACTCATAACCAAAACCCAAATCTCCGAAGCTTATACACAAAGCCTTCGGGATCGGTTTTTCAAAACAAAACGTCACATGGTTAAAAACCACCTTTTTCCTTATCGAAGGATTTCAGTAAAACACAAAACCTTGAAATACAGTTCGTAAAACCCTTTTTCTTGAATAAAACAATTTATTTTGAAACGATGTTTCCAAAAGCACTTTTCCTTGAAATGATTCCCTTTATCACTTTAAAAACTACTCATGTCTCTAAAACACACTTTTCACCTCAAAACCTTGATTTTCCCAATTAAAGTCAATCTCTCTCCATTTTACTCTTCAAGTTAACTTATCCTTAATAAAGTAAATCTTTTTATTTTCCTTTATTCTAAAAAGCCATTTGTTTCCTTTTTATTTCCAAAAACCCTCAAACTTAAATCTTTTCATTTTCTTATCCAACTTTCCAAGCTTATTGAAGTTTTTAGCTTTACACCATTACGAACTTTGACCGATGTTAGGTTATTTAGCGTGCTACCAATCACTTATTCAATCGCCATACCACATTAAGCATACATAGGCATAATCCAACATGCTTGAGCATAATAAAATGCAATCACATATAGTTAAGCAAAAACAAGCATAAGCACATGTAATTAATCAATAATTAAACCATTCCACAAAACATTTAATATTACACACCACTACATAATTTTCCACCAAACACACATCACAGGCAGTATACAGCTGTCGGTAATTGAATTTCTCAGGTTATCACCCCTTACCTCTTGGAGTTCCCGAAAAGCAATAAATCGCCCAGTTGATCCAAAAGTCATTCGATCTCTTGTCCGATCACCCGATAGCAACTATAAACACACAACCAATCCAACCATTAACAATTAACAACATAAATTTCTCTAATCCCTTAGGAGCCCTGTGTGGATAGTGTGAAATGGTACTGAAGTCCATGTAATGTGAAGCGTTATGCCTGGATTGGACAACGTGACATGGTAAATAAATCCATATAATGTGAAACGCTATGCCCTGTGTTGGATCGCGTGATATGGTATTGAAATCCATGGTAATGAAATCCATATAATGTGAAACATTGTACCCTGTGTTGGTCAGTGTGATATGGTAAATATGGTGTGCCTTGATTGGCAATCGAGTCTGATCAACTCATTCATTTGGTGATGGGATTTCCGGAAATTAAGAATCGAATGCTAGATGGTATATTGGAAGTGTCATGCATATGTTTTGAAAATGGCGCTGACTGTTGGGTATGAGACCCTGGATTTATCTGTGTTGTCATGATGTTCTGTGCTATGTTTAACATGTTTAATAACTGTGTCTCACCCTTGCCTGTACGTGTTGGACACCCTGTTGTGTTTTTGGATACACGTACAGATGTTTGTTAGCAGTCCTATGGATCGTTATAGCTCAAGTACTGAAGATTGATGACGAAGACGTGTGGAATGGTGACGATGAGACGCTGTCCTTTTGGTACGACTGGTGTCGGGGTAGTACACTTTGTCATTTGTATGTTTTTTTTGTCAGACCAGCTTAGGTTTATTTTGCAGTAATTACTTTTGGATGAGTATGTTATCGGCTCCTGATGGCCGTGGGGTAGACTGATGGATTTTAATGGATGATGTTTACCTATATAGATATAAGTATACATATGTATATTTGTGAGTTATGCTAATGTTATCGTGAGTATGTGTTCTTTAATATTATAAAAAGAAAAAAATTCTATCACGATTTTCATAGTAAGTATATATGAGTAAAGAAAAGCTTTTTCCGAAAGGGAACCAGCAAATCCTTTTTCCTACTTAATAGTGTTTGGGGTTACGGAAGTGACACATGAGAATAGGGTGTTACATCGGTTAGCTTTAAGTTTGGCTGTGTGCCGTGTTTGTTATCAGGTTGATACCGTGGATGGTGCCGTTGCTATTGTGTTGACTGCTTGAGGCTGTGGCCGTGTTATTTAAGCTGTAGCTCGTGGACGCGTGGCATCAAGGCTGTGGCTGTGTGGATGCGGTGGCATCGTGTTGTTGCTGATTGAGTGTTAGGCGTGAGGTCCGATATCAAGCTCGTTGAGGATGTTTGTTGCATATCATCAGCTGCCAAGTGGCGATGCCATATAATAGGTAGTAAGGGCTGCCAGCATCATTCGAGGTTAGTTGTACCTGAGTGCAGGTACGGAAGGTGGAGGGGACAGTCAAGTGAGTAACCTTGGGGATGTTGCCGATCTCAGGAGTAGTTTATAGTGACGGATGAGGTAGCTCCTATCCTGTCATGACGCCCTATCCAGTCCGATTTGCCCGACTAATCCCTGAGCTTTCCATGTTCCAGGCTAACGTTCCGAAACGACCAAGACACCCTGATTCCGGTGTGGAAGGGGGATGCACTCTTATTGGTCACGGCGAGCGGTTCAGTTTCTTAGGCAAAGTAACTCCGTTCCGACACAGAATCTGTTCCGGTATGGACTTGTTCCGGTGTGAAACCAGCTTTGTGAGATTCGGCCGACATGCTTCATGAGATTAGTATCCCGGTCTAGAGGATTGATCTGAGGGTGAGACTTATGGAGATGAATGTTTGTTGCATATGTTGTCTTGAGAGACGTATGGTTCTGTGCAGTAACTATCATATCTGTTATATATGCTACATGTTATATGTTGTATTTTACTGCACTATTGTTGTTATTTCCAACTTTGCCATGCACTGTATTTCTTATCTCCCAACTGTTTTCCTGTTGCTTAATTGGTCTTGGTTCTTGGTTCACGCGAAGACGAGGATCCCGCTGATGGACCCGAGGGTACACCCTTTCAGCAAGTCAGTACCGAGGATACTGGTATTGGTGCTGATAGAGATCATCTACCATGACGAGAGAGGGTGTCGTGTGGACCCCTCTACCTACTTGACGATCTACACATGGTCGTTTAACATTCTCTTCAGAGGAGGGGCATCGCACGTGGACGACCTTATAGGTCGTTCAGAGTCGTCCAGTTCCTTCCCTTCCAGCGGATGTGGCACCCACCGAGGCAGGGAGAGCAGGACTATCTGTGGGCAGCGCCACAATCTTCAGTTGTATCCAGTAGGCGAGGTTTTGTCTATAGAGGTTAGCGGAGGCGTTCCGAGCAGTACCTGAGGACGTATCTGAGACGTCGTATTGTGGTGTCGAGTTCCTCTTCCAAGTACGAACCTACACATGTTTATGGACGTACACATGGAGAAGGACAGGGTAATTCAGGGCATCCTCATCACTGATGGTGAGGGCCTGCCAGTGCGTCTCTAGGGCGGTGTGGCGAGGTTTTGGTGTATTTTGAGAGTGGGTTGTGGGAGTGCTAGTGATCTTTTTTTGAGAGCTTTTTGGAGGCCTTAGATGTATTTGTTTATCTTCCCGTTTCTTATTGTACAGTCGTCCGTATGTATATATATGTACAATGCCATGCTGATGGGGCCATTTCTTATGCTTGGTATATGTTTATTTATTCTATCTGCGTTGACTCTGATGTGATCTATTCTTTTCGTATGCTGTATGTTTTATTGCATTGGTTTCCGCAACGTTATTTGAATACCACACTATCGCTTTAATACGGTTAGGCATTGTTAATAATTTAAGCTTGGGACTAAAGGGATTATCCTACGTAAGTGGGGTTGTCTCATATCTAAAGGTTGATTTTGTTCGAATTGTAAAGAATTCATTGTATGAACATTCATATTATCAATATCCTAATTATACCCTGTGTAAATCAGAACACATAAATCAGATATTTTGAAAATACTTGGTTCAAGTGCAAAATGAAAATTCTTTTGATGTCTTATGAACATAAATACTTGGTCCAAGTGCAAAATGAAAATTCTTTTGTTGTCTTATCAGTATCCTAGTTGAACATAAATCACTTGGTTTAATGAAAATATATATCTTATGTTGTCTTTTAGCATTTCTCAAACTATTTGTACGAACATTTACATGCCTTAATGAATATATATAGATTATGAATGATTGTATGGTATTTAAATAATCTCTGGTTCAAAAATTTTTTATTCGCTCTCCCCCTTCTATTTTCCTTTGAAGACTTGAATTATGGTTGTCATTTGTCAGTCAGAACATGGATGTATATTATTGTAGTTAAATGCTTTTTTTGGTGTTTTATGATATATTTACTAATCCATTTTATTTTGCAGCCAAGAGACAATGGAAAAGGATGTTCAGTACTAATCACTTTAGGAGAAGAATTTTCAGGATTTCTTTTTGTTCTTAAGCAAAATGAAAATACTCGGTTGAAGTGCATGGAAAATGACTTTTACACCCCCTATCAAGTTCTAGTATCCTACTTATTGGCAACAAAGAGTATCAATCACAAGATGTGCACAAGGAAGTGATTGAAGAGGGAAGTCAAGAGACTTATTTCTTTGCTTTTAATGATGAAATAATCAATGTAATAAGGAACTTGGGGATAGATATTGTAACACCCCTCCTTTTCGGGTGTCTCGGGTGTCACTTTCGTAACCCCAAACACACTTAAAGTATAAAAAAAGGTTTTGCTGGTTTACTTTCGCAAAACAGGTTCCTTTACTCAGGTCTTACTTACCGTGAAAATAGTGATGAGATTTTTGCAAAATTACAACACTGAGGAACATAGACTCAATATAATTATTAATACTAATCATATACACATATATGTATCACCAGATTAACAACACACATAGGAGACCTTGGACAACACGTCCGTTTCCAAAATGTATTGATAGAAATAAAACTCTACAAGTCCGGAAACTAGGTAGTGATGGGTCTGAGAATCATATCTCCAAAACCCTGGCCATCAGTAGCCACTCACAGACTACCTAAAAGGCACTACTTTAAAATATAACCCTAAGCTGGTCTAACACTAACAAAAGACGCACTACCTAACAAACGCCGTATCCCAGAGACTGAGTCTTGTCTTCAACCATCCATACTCCTTCGTCATCAACATCGAGCAATTCAAGCTACCGAGTCCCTAAGCGACCCAAATGACTGTTGACAAACATCTGTACACGTATCCAAAAACAAAATAGGGTGTCCAACATGTACAGGGAATGGTGAGAAACCAATATATGAATCCAAAAATGACAACTACATACCCAAACACATACATCAGATTCTATAAGCATGTCTCACAAAATATCATTATGCATAACATAGTACAAGATATTAGAGTACTAACAGTAAAAACACAAGGGCCTCGTGCCCAACAGTCAACGTTATTTTCAAAAACATATGCATGAACACTTCCACATATCTCAACTAATGTTTCAGTCCTTAATTTCCGGAAATCTCATCACCATTCGAAATGAGCTGATCAGGCTCCAAAATCATTGACCCGCAGGCAACAATGACTAACATCAAAATTGGCCGAAACGTAAGTGCATGACTCCCAGGAAATAGCACATGGGCACGCATGTCAGTGGTACTTACGACGTAATCAGTCATACTATATTGTTCACTCGGGGCACAATACGAGCATACAACATGTATGACTCCATTGTTCATCAAGACACAATGTTACACAATGACAATCAGTCATCCCAGATTTCCTTGCCATCAAGGTCCCCTCGTTTCACGGCACGTCTGCCAAACACATATGCATGAGAAAACCATTTGTTTTCGTCAGTTTATCTTTGTCGTATCATTATTTCCTTATTGAAGCATCAACATTATCAACCACCACAATGTTTTAGACTCTTTAAGTTTTTACGACATTTTCTCAAAAACTGGACACACAGTCCAAAACTCGAAAAGGACACGCAGTCCACACAGCTCAAACCCAAAAATCCCCAACCGATGCAACAGTTTCGGATTTTGGATTTTACAGCTCAAAACACATCTACAAGCTTACAGGACTACAAAGATTGTCCGCAAGCCTACAAGACTAACACACTAACATGGATCCTTGATCCACGTGTTCTACAGAACTCTAGAATCACGACATCTCGGATTCTAGGTTCCAAACCAAAAACCACATTTCTCTTTAAAACTTAAAAACCAAAACCCAAATCTTCGAAGCTTACATAAAGCCTTCGGGATTGGTTTTCCCCATAAAAACAAAACTTGTCTAAGGACCACCATTTTCTCATTCGTAGTTTTTCGGTAAAACACAAACTGTGAAATACGGTCCATAAAAATTTTTTCTTGAATAAAACGATTTATTTTGAAACCACGTTTCCCAAAAGCATTTTTACTCAAAATAATTACTTTATTACTCTAAAAACTAAAAGTTTCCAAAAACACTACTCACCTTAAAAACTTCATTTTTCTTCATTAAAATCAAATTTTCTCGATTTTACCCTTTAAGTCAACTTACCCTTAAAAAACAAATATTTATTATTATTTTATTACAAAAAGGCAATTTAGTTCGTTTTCTCTCAAAGTTCATTGAAAAACTAATTTAATATTATTATTTTTATTTATTCCATGTCCCCAGTTTTTTAAAGCTTTTATATTACATATAATCGGATTCTAACCGGTGTTAGATCCTTTGATGCAATTTATCATCACAACAGGGCACATGATACATCCATACACTCATTTCAATGCCATACCATACAATCACATATAAGCAGGTATTCCAGGCATAAACAGATAAAAATCAATTATTAGCAGATAAATGAAATCATTACACAAACAACCAAACACAGATAAATAATTACAATCCAAACACACAATTACAGCACATAGTTGTCGGAATTGGAATTCCTCAGGTTTGTTCCCTTACCCGTTGAAGTTCCTCGTGTAGCGACAAATCTTCCGATCGACCCAAACTTTCTCCGATCTCTCGTCCGATTATCCGACAATCACTATACACATACAATCAATCAATGTATTAACACAAAACACAAAAATCTCTCCTATTCTCTACCTTTAGGGTTCGGCCTTGTGCCACTAAAAATAGATAGATAGTTCCAAAAATTCTCATCTCATGGATGCTACCCTAACTAAGTGGGATAGACCTAGATACAAACTTAAAACATCAAAATCCAACAAAATCCCACTCACCCACCGAGAGTAGGTTTCGGCCTTCACTCACCATTGGAGCTAGAAAGCTCTTTTGGTTTCCAACTTTTGGATTATGAAAGGATACTATGAATCTAGATCAAAGAAATTGGTTTGGTATTAAAAGGATTTTTCTACAATTTTTCATAAATTTTTGAATATTGTGGGTTAAAAACCCTAACCTCCATGAAATTAGAATTTCAAGAGATGAAAGGAGAGATTAAGAGAGCTAGAAGAGAGTTACTACCTCCTTGATGAACTCCCTTGAAGAAAACTAGCTGGAATCACCTAAAATCACAAAGTTCTCAAGGTTGAAGTTGGAGGAAACTTGAAGAACTATGAAGAAACGAAGAGCAATGTGAGATGGGGGAGAAATAGAAAGATGGCCGAATGGCCTTATGGGGTGAGGGTGGACTAAGATATTTTTTTATTTCAATGGCAAACTTGTAATTAGGAGAATGGTAATTTGGTAATTTTTCTAAAAGACCAAGGGCATTTTGATCATTTCGCATCCAGATATTTTGAAAATCATCATGACACTGGCACGAGTCCCTAGGTGACTTGACACTCACTTGACATCGAGATTATCCGTTCGCTGGTCCCGTTGAATCCCTTTACAGCTCCAATCGTTTCCTAGTTCGATTATTGGTCCGAATATAATATATTATTTTCACTTTTGAACGTCAGGACGGATTTTAGCAAATTTGTAAAGGATCGAATTCTAAGACTAATGGTCTCGTCTGTTAGTCAAAATTAGGTCTTGATAGTAGTAAAATACTACTATCCGTGAAAACATAAATCGGGCTACGTTTGAGTTTTCGGCCCAAAATTTAACCGTAGGTTCCTACGATCGCATTGAGCATGAATATGATTTATTTTTTCCCAAAATCATTTTCTAAAACACAGATAAAAATGTAAACCCATTTATATAGTTTACTGGTCTTAGAAAGCATGAAAATCGGAGTGTTACAGATATTTCCTCTGAGAAGAGTCGAAAGAGAAAATCCAAAGAAGTAAAAGAAAGCTTTCTTCAACAAATTGAAAGCATCCTTCAGCAGATTTATGATCTATTTGAGTCAGTACAAATATAACACAAATATTAATTACTTAGCACTTTTAATCATGTTATTGTTTTTGATTTACAAAAGATTATTGTCTTTCCAAATGTTACAGAATTTTACTCCACACAAATTATTGTCCACATAGTTATAAAAGACTAACAATTAGATATTTTTAGTATAATTAAAGCATAAAATATAGACAAATTATATCTTTCCATATATTCAACTGTAAATTATTTGATAATAATTACCACATATTGATAGGGACGGATCCAAGATTACGTAAGACGGAGGGCCAAAAAAATATAATGATAAATATTAAATAAACATTAAATCATATAACTAAATACATCACACCATTTATCGAAGTCTTCGATGATAGACGAGTGCAAGATACCCAAAATATATATGGAGCTAAATAGGTTTACTACTCATGTGCTCCATGAATGGGACTTTATGTCTCTACTGCGTACGGATGAACATATTGAATATGGCCAAAGGCAAACTGCTGAAGTTGAATACAAGGAAAGTACACTCCATGATATGCATAGGCTATTTCTTCAATTTTCAATCTTTTAACAATATCATTATTTTAATATCTTTTAAAAAGGAGGTGGGCCATGCCCATTCAAATATAGTTATCCTATTACCTATTGAAGACACGTGGTATACGTTGATCCTATATTCCTATTATTATTACCTATTCCATCAATAGGTTCAAAAATGACGTGTGAGTAGGTGTCATTCAGATTGTTTTAACCTGCCTCGATGTGTCACATGATTTTCAATAGGTTTCAAAAAGTTCTGATGAGGAAGGGAGGGACGATGGCATATAGACATACTAAAATAAACATATTATAAATTCTAATCTTTACAGGATAATATATCTATTCACGATATATGATAAAAATCTGCAATTGGACGGAAAAAAATATTCAAGTGTTCCTTAATTTTATATATATTAAAATATAATATAATATAAAATAAAAATTATATAATTAAGAATATATTTAGAAAAATGTAGAAAATTAATTTTGAGAAATGTGTCGAGATATATATATATAAATATATATTTAAGAAAATGGGAATGGTGGTGGCAGCTAAGAAAATAAAATTATTTCAAATAAAAGTAAGATTCCCAAGTCACAAAATTTATCAAGGAACTATCATTCCAATTAGCAGAAATATAGCTTTTGCAGATAAATTCCCAGATGAGTTAAAAGATAAAAAACAATTGTAAAGATTCTTAGGGCGTCTGAATTATGTGTCAGATTTCATCCCCAATTTAAAAGTCACCTGCAAACCCCCTGCTTAGTAGACTCAGAAAAACTTCAAATCCTAAGCCTTGGTCTGCTGAATTAAGTAAGTTAGTTCAAGAAATAAAGGAAATAGCCAAGACCCTTCCGTGTCTAGGTATTCCTCACCCACATGCTAAGTTAATTGTTCAAACTGATGCCTCAGAGTTAGGTTATGGAGGTATCCTCCTTCAAATTCTCCCAAATTCTAGTGTCGAACAGCTTGTTCGTTTTCAGTCAGGAGGTTGGATCGAATCTCAAATAAAATATAGTACTATTAAAAAGGAGATTTTAGCTATAGTGCTATGTATCACAAAATTTCAAGATGATTTGATAAACAAAACGTTTTTACTCTGAATTGATTGCAAAGCTGCAAAAGATGTTTTGCAAAAGGATGTTAAAAATTTGGTTTCAAAACATATTTTTGCCAGATGGCAAAGCTTATTAAGTTGTTTTGATTTTGAAATAAAACATCTCAAAGGAGAAAATAATTTTGTGCCTGACTTTCTAACATGTGAATTTCTTCAAGGTTTTCCAAAATGAGCAACACCTCGCATGGGCGAGGCGGTAGCTATGGTCTCGGGCCAACCCATCTTCACGCCCATTAACCTTGGATTCATTCGCCCCGTCCTCAAAAACCCAAATAACCCAGGCACCAAAAACTCCATAAAAAACACCAAATAACCCCACTCCTACCTTAAATAAATTCTTCCCATTAAACTCATATAACTTCCCCACATTAACCACAACCAGAGAACAACAAATGACCAAAGTAAAAGGCACTTGCGGCAGACACCTAGTCATGGAGCCCGAATTTACAAATTTTGGTACTACACCTTGGGAAATCATCTCTTCAATGTTTCCCAAGAATTGTGGTTGGATTACCAAAGAGGTAAAGAAAACTTTACGATTTTATCAATTCATCCTTGTTGAAACTGAGGCAGCAGAAATAACGTCGGAAACCAACGAAGGTCAACCTGATATTATTGAATATATCTATATATATATATATATATATATATATATATATATATAAACATGTGAAACCCAATATTATAATATAACTAAGAAAAAAATTGAATCTATATAGCATCAATTGTTATTTGATGATATAAATTTTATAATGTATATTAATATGTTTACCAAAAGTTTTATAAATTGTGATGTATTGGAAAAAATATTAAATAATTTAAAAAGTTCTAACCATAAAAACAATATTTATTATAAAAGTATTTTGTTTTATTAACTAAATATTTTCTTGACGCGGCATACTTATACCATGTAATATATATATATATATATATATATATATATATATATATATATATATATATATATATATATTTTGTGTAGATAAGGTTATTACACTTTTATTTATATTTACTTTTATGACTTCAAAATTAATGTGTTTTATGTAAATTTTCATTCCCATATGATGTAAGTATTTACCTCTAAATCTTAATACGTTTTCATATAAATATTTTATATCTTATAAATATTTTTAACATAAATTAAAATTAAGAAAAATTCTAATGAAAATTTTGAGAAACAAATATTAGATTTTACGTTGAAATTGAGAAAATATTTCCGATTAATGGTTAGAAACTGAAATATAACAATAGAAGTTATAAAAATAAAACATAATGAAGTAAGATCGTGAGATGGAAATATGAACTTTGAAAAAAAAAATAATTTACTTAATAATATTGTTTATTCATTTATTTGTTTTGTGTAACACCCCCTTGTTGCTGTCTGTTGAGCAACAGCAGCCGCCATATCAGCCATGGCCTGGATAGCCCGATTCATGTTGTTGTCATCAGCATTGTTGTCAGCAGTGTGGCGACCTCCACCAGGACCACCTCTAAGATTCATGTCTCCCTACAAGGCAAACCAAACATACCTTAGTAAGGAAACATAAATCAAAACAAGTGTGTCAACACACATTGCTTCACCAGAGAAACAATTCAAACAAGGTTCACAGAGATCACACAACATAAACATAACAGACTCACTTTCCAAGGATTCTCGAAAGACTCGACCAGCTCTGATACCACTAATGTAACACCCCCTCGTGGGTGCTACACACAAAGACTCTAATGCGGAATAAAACAAGAAAATAAAACGCTGGTTGCTTTCAGAAAGTACTTTAATTAAGTAGCTACGTTCGAAAACGCGGTTCTAAAAATTTTCTACATGCATAAGAAAACAACTCAAGACGAAGAAATAAATTTCATATCACACATTGATATTCACTGTTCATAAAAACATAAACATAACGTAAAACCTGGTCTAATATATATTAGATTACAGACTTAAGAAATAAGTTCGACATATGTGCAGTAATAATATAAGACTGTTCAAAAACAAAAGACTCTTAAGCTGGTCGGCTAAAAGTAGCCATTGGGGTACAACCCAACGTCGGCTCCTTCAGAAGTTTCCATCGTCCGAGTCCTCACGTCTCCGCGGGGACCTATGATCAACATCTGTACATGTGTTCCAAAAACACAAGGTGTCCAACATGTACAGGCAAATGTGAGATACTCATATAAAGTTTATCATGATAGAAGCACAGGCGACAAACAACATAAAAACAGTTATATGAACAGGTATTTCTATAGTATAGCACAACGTCTCAAAAACATTCATCAGTTATATTAATGTATGAGACTTCAATATTATCTTTCTAATTCATGTACTCCGGAGATTCTAACTTCCCAACATCGAGCGATAGGCCGTAGTAACATCCGTAACACAATTGTTCTCATGAGTCGGCCTCTCTATTTAGGTCCGAACTCCAATTGTTCCAGGGCACCACGTCATAACCATATCCTGAATACGCCAGTCTCTGATCGAGTTCAGTCGTGTTTGGCAGCCGATTTACCACGGCACGGGGTTGCTACGCCACCGGCCACTTGTGGGATCTCGAACACAGAATGCCCCTATAGACATAGTGTCGCGAACGTCCCGACCGGGTGCCGCGACAAAATAAAGAGGAGCCGCCACCAATTTTATTTTTGTAAAAAATTGGAAAAACTATAAACTTAAGGAAACTGGTCTTTTTTTTTTTTTTAAAAGGATTGAGATCGAGCTCGGGAGTCGGTTACGAGTAGGGAAGGTATTAGCACCCTACATCGCTCGTTCTAAGAACGGTACCTCAAGTTAATTGCGCATATTTTAATAACTTCAAAAATATTTGTTTTACCCAAAAAAGAATAAAGAGGAGATAAACAACATGAAAATAGGAAAATTTAATTTTAGCTTGACGAAATGATTAATTTCGCTCCTACGTATTCCCTGGTGTGATGGGAAACTCAAAGCCACGTAGTTCTAGTAGAAAATGTATTGTTGGTTGGTTGATTTTAATTTTTTTGAAAAGATTTTATTTTGAAGGATTTTATTTAGAGCATTTCAATTTATCAAGCCGTCTCGACTAAAATGAATTAAAAAGAAAATGGGATCAACAAGCCGTCGTGGCTAAATGAATCCCTTTTAATATTTCTTAACAAAAGGATATTTTTATATTTTTACGATATTTTTTTTTATCATCTATTTATCCTATTATTCTGATATTCATTTTCTTGAATAAATTAAGAAGATATTTTCTTCTCTTTTTAGTTCTTAGCCTAAGTTAGTGAGTTGGACGCAAAGTAACAACCCACTAATAATCTAAGCCTAGTAAACAAATGTCCTAATGATTAAACTAAGAGCAAAATGAACAATAGCAGCAACACCTTCTAGTTCTAGCGCTTACACTTACGAAGGGATGAAAGCAACAGTGGCCGTGAGACTAGGTTGAGGTACTTCAATGACACTAGGTGTATGGAATAAAGGTTGCTGAACTGCAATGGTGGTGTAGCCTCTTTGTTCACGGTGGTGGCTGAGCTTGTGATGGCGACGCGGTAGTTCTGCTTCGGGGTGGAGCGCGAGGTGGCTCACAACGCGATTCTGTTTCGGTACGGATTTGGGCAGCAAAGTGCAGCGGATGGTCGGCGAAGTGCGACACAGACTCGCTGTTCTTGGTGATTGGACTGTTCTTGGTGAAAAAAAAAGGATTGTGGGATGGATTGCCCACTAAGACCTAAAAAGAGCTTGTGGGTTGGATTGCCCGTTAATGCTTGAACAAAAAAGACTTGCGGGGTGGGTTGCTCGTGAAGACTTGAAAAAAAAGAGATTACGGGTTAGATTGCCCGCTGAAACTTAATAAAAAAAAGGAAAAGAAACTTCCGGAGACACTATCTGTCGGAGCTTAAGAGGAAAAGAAGATTATGGAGACACTATCTGTCGGGGCTTGAAAGGAAAAGAAGCTGCCAGAGACACTATCTGCTGGAACTTGAAAGGAAAAACAAACTTCCGGAGACACTATCTACCGGAACTTGAATGGAAAAGAAGCTCATAGAGACACTATCTGCTGGAGCTTGAAAGGAAAAGAATTTTCCGGAGATACTATCTACCGAAGCTTGAAAAGAAAAGAAGATTCCGGAGACACTATCTTCCGGAGCATGAAAAGAAAAGAAGCTGCCGGAGACACTATCTGCCAGAGCTTAATAAGAAAAGAACCTTCCGGAAATACTATCTGTCGGAGCTCGAAAAGAAAAGAAGCTTATGAGGCATTGGGATTGCTAAAGCAATCAAAAGTAATGGTATTGACCTTGTCAATGCATGAAATGATGAGAAGCTCACAGAGAAACTATCCACCGGAGCTTGAAAGGAAATAAGCTCCTGGAGACACTATCTGCCGGAGCTTAAAAGGAAAGAAACATCCGAAGACACTATCTGCCGGAGCTTTGAAAAGAAAGAAGCTTATGGAGACACTATCTGCCGGAGCTTAAAAGGAAAAGAAACTTCCGGAGACATTATCTGCCGGAGCTTGAAAAGAAAAGAAGCTTCTGAAGACACTATCTGTCAGAGCTCGAAAAGAAAGAAAGCTTCCGAAGACACTATCTGTCGAAGCTTGAAAATAGAAGAAGCTTTCGGAGACACTATCTGCCGGAGCTTAAAAGGAAAAGAAAGCTTCCGGAGACACTATCTGTCGGAGTTTGAAAAGAAAAGAAGTTTATGAGGCCTCGTGCCTGCTAAAGCAATCGAAAGTAATGGTATTGACCTTATCAATGCATGAAATAATGAGAAGCTCATAAAGACACTATCTACCGGAGCTTGAAAAGAAAGAAGCTGCTGGAGATACTATCTGTCGGAGCTTAAAAGGAAAGAAGCTTCCGAAGACACTATCTGCCAGAGCTTTGAAAAGAAAGAAGCTTACGGAGACACTATCTGCCGGAGCTTGAAAGGTAAAGAAGCTTCCGGAGACACTATCTGCCGGAGCTTAAAAGGGAAGAAGCTTCCAAAGACACTATCTGTCGGAGCTTTGAAAAGAAAGAATCTTCCGAAGACATTACCTGCCGGAGCTAAAAAAGAAAAGAAGGTTCCGGAGACACTATCTGCCGAAGCTTAACAAGAAAAGAAGCTTCCGGAGATACTATCTGTCGGAGCTTGAAAATAAAAGAAGCTTCTGGAGACATTATCTACCAGAGCTTGACAAGAGAAGAAAGAAAGCTTCCAGAGACACTATCTACCGGAGCTTGAAAAGAGAAGAAGCTTCCAGAGACACTATCTACCAAAGCTTAAAAGGAAAGAAGCTTCCAAAGACACTATCTATCGGAGCTTTGAAAATAAAAGAAGCTTCTGGAGACACTATTTGCCAGAGCTTCAAAGGAAAGAAAGAAAGCTTCCGGAGACCCTATCTACTTGAGCTTGAAAAGAGAAGAAGCTTCCAGAGACATTATCTTCTAGAGCTTAAAAGGAAAGAAGCTTCCAGAGATACTATCTGTCGGAGCTTGAAAGGAAAAGAAGCTTCCGGAGACACTATCTGTCGGAGCTCGAAAGGAAAAGAAGTTGCCGGAGACACTATCCGCCGAGGCTTGAAGGGAAAAAGAAGCTTCCGGAGATACTATCTGCCGGAGCTTGAAAGGGATCTTGAAAGGAAAATAAGCTTCCGGAGACACTATCTGCTGAAGCTTGAAAGGAAAAATAAATCATCTTACGGAGAATTGTATCCACAGAAGCTTGAAAACGAAGATCAAAAGCTTACGGAGAATTGTATCCGCAGAAGCTTGAAAAGCGTACGGAGAATTGTATCCGCAAAAGCTTGAAAAGCTTACGGAGAATTGTATCCGTAGAAGCTTGACAAAAAAGATAAAAGCTTACGGAGTATTGTATCCGCAGAAGCTTGAAAAGAAATATGAAAAACTTACGGAGAATTGTATCCGCAGAAGCTTGAAAAAAAAGAAGATCAAAAGCTTACGGAGAATTGTACCCGCAGAAGCTTGACAAAAAGATAAAAGCTTACGGAGAATTGTATCCGCAGAAGCTTGAAAAGAAAGATAAAAAAACTTACGGAGAATTGTATCCACAGAAGCCTAAAAAAAAAAACAAAACAAAACTTATGAGGCCCTGTGCCTACTAAATCCAACAAAGACAACAGCTTTTGGGCTCTGTGCCTGTTGAAGCTGAACAAAAACAAAACAAAGCTTATGAGGCCCTGCCCCTGCTAAAGGTAAACAAATGCGATGCACTGATGTTTATTTTTTATGAGTGATGTATGATGTGTATGATGCCAGATATGCTTGATGAATAATCTGATATGTTTATTTATTTTTATTATTTTTCAATGCATGATGCAAGAAATGCTTTCAAACTGATCAAGGAAAACTGTGATATTTTTTTAATGCATGATGCAAGAGATACTTTAGATGAAAACTTCAATATTTTTATTTGATTTTATGATTTTTTTTTCAATGCATGATGCAAGAGATGCTTTTTATAATGATGAAAACTATGATATTTTTATTTATTTTTATTATTTTTCAATGCATGATGCAGAAAATGCTTTTGATGAAAACTTTTTTTCCAACCCTTCTTTGGTTCTTGACTTCTAAAACAAGACTCGTTGACTTGGTTTGTCATTTGTACCTGTTGCCTTGCTTTTTGATAAAGATATGCTTCTTTCAAAGTGATTGTCTCAATGGGTGAGATTGCCCTTGATCAAGAGGCCATTATGCTCTTATAATCTTTGAGAGGAATTCGCTATGAGATTTATGATTAAGATGTTCTCAAATGGGTATGAGGAGATGAAGTTCAAACTTCTTCAGGTCACACTCCTTAAGGTGATCTTTGTTAGTCTCTCATGCATATGGTCTCGGACACTGGCTTAATTAGCTTCAAGGAAATGACTTGTTCCCAGTCTTCATGTATTGGGGTATTTCAAGATCAGCCCTCATAAATTTAAACTGTCGCAGTTTGTCAGCTTGAAGAGACTTCCTTTGAACTTTGTTTAACCCTAAATTTTGTGTAAGTCGCTCTTTTCGAGTTTTCAACTTATTGGGTTGCTCTAATTTTTGCCTCGGCTGCCTCCTCAAGTTTTCAGCCCAACGAGCCATTTTTGCCTTGCCTTTTTTTTTTTTGCTTCTTTTTTTTTTGAAAGCGAACGATTTTTTGCCACCCTTATTTGTAAGGATCAATGCTCTTCCTTGACTTGTCAATTGATGATATCATTTTCCTCCTTGTTTTCAGAATTCTCCTGACCAGATTTTTTCATCAAAGAATTATCATTGTATTTGTTGAACTCAAATACCTTGCCATAGTGCTACCCCAGTTTGGACTGATTTGATCTTGGGTATCATGGCTATCATGCACCAAAAATTGCCTTTGTGTGAGGCCTGTAGAAATGAAATTGGTCTGACGCATGTCACTTGAGAACGAAATTACCCAGTGAAGGACTTTTGAGAACTGACTTGCCCCAGTGTAGGACCTTTGAGGATTAACTTGCCCCGGTGTTGGGCACCTGATAATGAAACTTGACAATGGAATTGCCCCAGTGTATAGCTTTTGAGAATGGGCATGCCACGATGTTGGGGACTTGCTAATAAATCTTGCTAATGGGATTGCCCCAGTGTAAGTCGTTTGAGAATGGACTTGCCCCAATGTAGGGCATTTGAGAAGAATCCCGAGAATGAAATACCTTAGCATAAGGCCCTTTAAAGTAAAGTTTTCCCAATGAATGCCATGTCGATCTTGGCCTGACTTTTGCTTAGATCGCCCTTGCGGGTTTTCAATCTAACAAGCTTTTTTCTTTTTCTTTTTCTTTTTTTTTCTTTTTCCTTTTCTTTTTTTTCTTTTATTTTTTAGGAGAAATTAATTAAAAACTCAGAAGAACACAAATCATTTTGTCTCCAACTTAAGGTGATAAAAAAAAATGCAATCAATCATTGATCAGAATGAACTTTTTACGGCTTGTAACGTGGCCAATGGTTGAGGGTCTGAAAGGAAGGATATAAGGCTCAAACAAATGTTTTTGGGTTGAATAGGACCTAGGATCTATGCTCTTTTCTTACGAAAGTGGACTCGATGAAAATATTGATGCATTTCCACGAACACTTGCTTTTCGTTTTTATCATTTGTCTTTATTCTGAACTTTTTCATCCTCATTCATTCTTTCTTTTTTCTTTTTTTTTTTTTAGATCCACCTTCTTACTTTCTTACCATTTCTTTCATGCTTGCCCCTAGTTTTGGGGTGATCCTTGTCCAAGGTTCTTTGAAGAGAATTTTCAAACTCAAAAAGGGTTACAAAGGATAATGATATTTTGTGAAGGATAGAAAAACGGCCAAATTTCATTTCAAATCATGATTGCTTATTTGTAAATTTTAATTTAGAGACAAAAAGATGGTGCCCACCAAGTGATTATTTAATTGCTCCTTTTTTATTTTTTGTTTACTTTTCTTTTTGGCAAAGGGTACCTGTACATCTGGGATTCATTAATGTCCCAAAAAGGATTTCCAAGAGAGTGAGCAACCATGAGCCAAACCAAGGAAGGTACTTTGATGATTCAGGAGAGTAGGCATAATTCAAGAATCAAATTATTCATCATTGAATAGACAGTGGGGTTAGTACAACATAACCATCTTTCATGATAAGCCACGGACTTTTGAGAAACGACTTTGAAAGTCTTTTTGGCATTGACATCTAATCTTCTAAGTTGGGCATAAGGTGATCCACATTTTTTCGAGTTTTGTTTGTAGAAGGGAACATAGAAGCATAATGCATGAGATGCATGAAATGAATTATATTTTTTTTATTTTTATGTAAGAGGTTAATGAAATAACATAAAGAGTTATCCGTGCATGATATGCATGAAAAATGAATTTTTTATTTTTGGCACAAAAATTATTAATGCATGAAAAATGAGTTTTTGTATTATAAATATCAATGCATGATATGAATTTTTTTATTCTTTTTTTTCAAAAATATGAATTCATGACATGCATAAAAAAAATTTTAACCTGAAAATAAATCAATATGTGAGATGCATGAAAAAATGATTTTTTTTTTCAACAAAAAGAAGAGGGATAAACCCTTTTTTTTATGATTTTTTTTATCATGAAACAAATGGGTACAGAAGAAACATGCCCCTTGTGTCCTAGAACTAGAATGGGTCACCTTATTGAATTCTACCCTAAGGGTCTATGGACTTTCTAATCGTGAACTCTCAACAGGGTGGTCTACAATTCCAAAAGTTTTTTGGCCTCTAGAGCTAAGATCCCAATTAAGAATGTTAACCACAACAGTAGGTGATCTACTAGGTGTGGGACATCATTAAAGGGTCATACTCTAGATGAGGTTTTCATGATACCCAAACAGGACGTACATCCAAAGTGGCTACCACTATACAACCTCTCTCTTAATCTTAAGGTTTATCAAGACCCGGATATAGGGTCCCACTCATAAGTGTGTGAACAACGTGTAGGTGCACTGTGTGACGGGAGTATACAAACTTGCACTACTCTAAAACTTCTCAAGTTCACTTTCAAAAGATAGCATGAAAGTCAAACAAGAAAGTCGTCTACCTTATGATTACAAGAATATTTACAAAGGCAAATTTATAAAAATATAAAAAATTTACAAAATTAAAAAAACAAATGGGTAAAAATAAATAAAAAAACAAGGTTATTAAAGATTAGCACAACCAACTATGATTGGCCTGACTCTCAAAAATCGCCAGTGGAGTCGCCAGCTGTCGCGACCGTCCCGACCGGGTGCAGCGACAAAATAAAGAGGAGCCGCCACCAATTTTATTTTTGTAAAAAATTGGAAAAAACTATAAACTTAAGGAAACTGGTTTTTTTTTTTTTAAAAGGATTGAGATCGAGCTCGGGAGTCGGTTATGAGTAGGGAAGGTATTAGCACCCTACATCGCTCATTCTAAGAACAGTACCTCAAGTTAATTGTGCATATTTTAATAACTTCAAAAATATTTGTTTTACCCAAAAAAGAATAAAGAGGAGATAAACAACATGAAAATAGGAAAATTTAATTTTAGCTTGACGAAATGATTAATTTCGCTCCTACGTATTCCCTGGTGTGATGGAAAACTCAAAGCCACGTAGTTCTAGTAGAAAATGTATTGTTGGTTGGTTGATTTTAATTTTTTTGAAAAGATTTTATTTTGAAGGATTTTATTTAGAGCATTTCAATTTATCAAGCCATCTCGACTAAAATGAATTAAAAAGAAAATGGGATCAATAAGCCGTCGTGGCTAAATGAATCCCTTTTAATATTTCTTAACAAAAGGATATTTTTATATTTTTACGATATTTTTTTTTATCATCTATTTATCCTATTATTCTGATATTCATTTTCTTGAATAACATAAGAAGATATTTTCTTCTCTTTTTAGTTCTTAGCCTAAGTTAGTGAGTTGGACGCAAAGTAACAACCCACTAATAATCTAAGCCTAGTAAACAAATGTCCTAATGATTAAAGTAAGAGCAAAATGAACAATAGCAGCAACACCTTCTAGTTCTAGCGCTTACACTTACGAAGGGATGAAAGCAACAGTGGCCGTGAGACTAGGTTGAGGTACTTCAATGACACTAGGTGTATGGAATAAAGGTTGCTGAACTGCAATGGTGGTGTAGCCTCTTTGTTCACGGTGGTGGCTGAGCTTGTGATGGCGACGCGGTAGTTCTGCTTCGGGGTGGAGCGCGAGGTGGCTCACAACGCGATTCTGTTTCGGTACGGATTTGGGCAGCAAAGTGCAGCGGATGGTCGGCGAAGTGCGACACAGACTCGCTGTTCTTGGTGATTGGACTGTTCTTGGTGAAAAAAAAAAGGATTGTGGGATGGATTGCCCACTAAGACCTAAAAAGAGCTTGTGGGTTGGATTGCCCGTTAATGCTTGAACAAAAAAGACTTGCGGGGTGGGTTGCTCGTGAAGACTTGAAAAAAAAGAGATTACGAGTTAGATTGCCCGCTGAAACTTAATAAAAAAAAGGAAAAGAAACTTCCGGAGACACTATCTGTCGGAGCTTAAGAGGAAAAGAAGATTATGGAGACACTATCTGTCGGGGCTTGAAAGGAAAAGAAGCTGCCAGAGACACTATCTGCTGGAACTTGAAAGGAAAAACAAACTTTCGGAGACACTATCTACCGGAACTTGAATGGAAAAGAAGCTCATAGAGACACTATCTGCTGGAGCTTGAAAGGAAAAGAATTTTCCGGAGATACTATCTGCCGAAGCTTGAAAAGAAAAGAAGATTCCAGAGACACTATCTTCCGGAGCATGAAAAGAAAAGAAGCTGCCGGAGACACTATCTGCTAGAGCTTAATAAGAAAAGAACCTTCCGGAAATACTATCTGTCGGAGCTCGAAAAGAAAAGAAGCTTATGAGGCATTGTGCTTGCTAAAGCAATCAAAAGTAATGGTATTGACCTTGTCAATGCATGAAATGATGAGAAGCTCACAGAGAAACTATCCACCGGAGCTTGAAAGGAAATAAGCTCCTGGAGACACTATCTGCCGGAGCTTAAAAGGAAAGAAACATCCGAAGACACTATCTGCCGGAGCTTTGAAAAGAAAGAAGCTTATGGAGACACTATCTGCCGGAGCTTAAAAGGAAAAGAAACTTCCGGAGACATTATCTGCCGGAGCTTGAAAAGAACACAAACAATCAAACAATCAAAACAATCAAACACAATTCAATTCAAATAACAAATCAACGTCAATAAACAACATCAAAACATAAATTTCCTTCCCCTAAGAGGCATAGGGTTCGGCCATGAAAGGTAAAAAGGATTAGGGATCTCATTTGATTCCAAACTTTTGGATGGTAGGTTCATGAACTTAGTTAACACCATTTCAAGTCCTATGACTCAAAAATATGAAACAACACTCATGGATTTTCCCCATGAAGCTCTCAGCCATATTGGGCAAATTAGGCTAGGAATTGATTTGGTTTTCCATCACTTGGATTCAAGGACACTAGGAAAGTTAAGGATGGAATCAAGAATTAGAAATCAAAAATTTGATGAAAAACACTATTCATCATCACTCTTAGGTTTCGGCCACTTTGGGGTTTTAGAGCTAGGATGAGACTTGGATCATGAGCTCTTGGGTTTAGATAGAGGGTGATGAGGTGAGTTCAAAGAACTTGGTTTCACATCCAAAGCATTTTCCTACAATTTTCTATGGATTTTCAAACTTTTGGATCTAAGAATTTTCATGAAAATGGAGTTTTGATCTTGATATTGAAAGAGATTCAAGAATATATGAGACCATAGAAGTGATCTTACCTTAAAATGGAGGAAGATTGATCAAGGAATCAAGTGATTTCAACAAGATTTCAAGGTTTTTTCAAAGATTCAATGGAGGTTTTCAAGGAGGAAGAAGATGAAGCTCTTGGTTGCTCTTGGGGAGATGGGCTGCGTGGAATGAGGGGCTGAGAGGGCTGTTCCAGCCTTCTTAAAAGCTCATTAAGGGTAAAAAGGTCATTTGGCTCAAAGGGTAAAATGGTAAAAGGTGAAAAAGCTTAAGTTAGGGGTATTTTGGTAATTTCGCGTCTCGAAATTCCCGATCGTCATGACGACTCTGGCATGCTCTCCCAAGTGAGTTGACATGATTTGATATCAAGATTATCCGTTGTCGGGTCCTCGTAAGTCCATACGCGGCTCCATTCTCTATCCGATTGAAGATTTCGCTCGAACGGAGGTCAGGAAATGACTTTTTTGAAATTTTTGTGAAATTTAACCAAAACGTAGAGAATCGAATTCTAAGACTTACTATCTCATTCACGGATCCATCTGATGTCTTATGAGCAGTAAAATCATACTGTCAGTGTAAAAACGCAGACCGGACTCCATTTGAGTTTTCGACTCAAAACTTAATCGTGCTTCCTACGATATCGCTGAGCATGATTATGGTCTCGGAATATTTTATATCCCTTTTTAAGACCTCGAATAAAATATAAGTTCATAAATACTAATTAAAAGAAAAACTCGAAAATCGAGGTGTTACATTTTGATAAAGCACAATCAAGTTGATCAACTTGATTGTTATTTCTTGAGTGTGAGTATATTTTTTTTATAGGCAAAATTATATTTAAAATAAATAAAAGAGTAAGCTGGACAAAAACATACGATGTGTCAAGCACCAGCAACAAAGAAACGATACATTGTGAACAGAACAAAAAACAAAACAAAAAATCCAAATGTCTCACTAATTGCAATACACCAACTCCATGGCAGCAAAACTAAAACAAAAAAAGAAAAACCAAAACAGTACATTTAAGATATCGCTCCAACCGAGTGAAACCAACAAAAAGCCAGTGAAGTGAAAAACTATGGTTGTACACCAGCTCATACCTTTGGAGCTCCGTACAAGTGATATGCCCAAAAAAAATTTATGATATTTCTTGAGTGTGAGTATATTAAGCTCGTGGTATAATCCATTCTTGAGGCAAACTGCGTTCCGTATTCGTATGTTCCTTTGTTTACTCTTTTATATGTCCCACATCGAAGAATCACAATAATCCTTCAACCTTGTTGCCATGGATATTGAACTTTCACCACTTTGAGAGCAAGAAGATGAATGGTCACAACAACAATAGTAACCATTTTCGGAGAAACATACGTAGAGATGTAGAGATTATGTGGTGAGTTTGATGTAAGCTTGTTGGCCTTATATGCTAGGTGACAATAGTGAAACTAAAACAAATCATATATTGCTGCAAGAAAAGGAAAGGTCATGCAAGTGAATAGACTGAAAAGTGAAACTGCTCACAAGTAGTGACTATTTCAGAATGTCTATTTATTAAATCGTTTTGTTTTTACATATTCTTGCATCTTTATATATGTGTGTTATACAAAGAGCAATAAGTCAACCCACTAACCCACCCCATCATGGAATAACAAATAAAAAATAAAAAATTATTAATATGAAAGATGAAACATTCAAGTCTTTTTTATTTTTTGAATAAATAAAATGAAAATGACATAAAATAAAATACAAAAATAAAAAGTAAAATTTATAGTTAAAAACGGAATTAAATTTAAAATCTGAAAATGATAACGAAAATAAAATTTAAAATGGAATAAAAATTGGTAATTAAAATTGAAAAATAAATTTAAAATAAAATTAAAATTACATATTAAAAAATAAATATGACCAAAAAATGAGTGCTCATAACAATAAAGACTCATTAAGTAGTGACTTAACAAGACTCATTTTTAAGAGAATTAAAAAATGAAAAATAATACAGAGATATATATACATAAATACCCTCTATTAGGCAAAAAAAAAAATAAACCAAATATACCCCAACCATTTTGAAACCCTTTCAATATTATACAATTCTAAAAAATAGTAACTACCATATGATATGGCGTATAAGTGCCCCTAAAAAAATCATACAAATCTACTTTTCCTACGAAATTTTAAATAAGCTTTTGTCTTTTAAAAGTTTGATGGTAGATGTTCATAATTTTGGAAATGTTTAATTGGGTGCTTGAAATTTAACCTACTGTTATTAAATTGGTAGTCTATGCACTGTTTATTAATGTTATAAAATTCGGATCGGTTATTATCTCAATCATAGCTCTGATTTAATGGATCATTGATCGAACTATTGAATCACTGGTTGAATCGGTTAATTCGGTATATATTTTCAAAAAAATTATTGTATAAATTAATTAAAAATATTAAAACATTTACATAGATATTGAGTTTTTTTTTTGTCTACTGTATTTTTTATCTAATATACATATTGAGGTTGGGGCAATTAATGTTGTGAGTAATGTATGTTTCCATTAAAAAAATATTTCATATATTATAAGACTATTAGACTGTATGTTTTGTTTTTTTCTTGGCTAATAGACTTTCTAATATTCATTAAAGAAATATGCCCTATACTATTAGGTCCAAATGTATCATCATCCCTCCTCAATTCTGGGGTTGCTCACTAAGGTTCTCAACCTCAACGATTTTAGCTTATATATCAGAGATATCGCTCCTTCCGATCGGATACCCAAAGATTCATAGGTCAACACTTGCCAATCCATTCCACTAAGTACATTTCATAACTTCCAATCACAATAATATCTGCAACAATATAATCATTACATTTAACATGATAGTATCTCTTGTATCACAATATCATAGACATTCATAGAGTTATTTCATTCCTCACATTAAGAGTTTCTTCTATTCAATCATAATTGATATACCGGAATCATCTCTATCGAGTTGACCATCACATTGGCTCATAATCTAACTCTTTATTTTCATTATACTTACCACAATCACATAATCAAACTCAACACACACAAAGACGGTAATACCATATGCCATATTCATCCGTTATCAGTTATTCCCTAGTTTCATATACTTTAAAATAAAACATAATCTTATAACTAACCTTAATCATTTTCACAAAGCATCACACTATTCATATTTACTCAACACAACACTTTGTACACTTTCATCATCTCAAAAGGATTCATATAACGATGTCATCTCATAATTGTACTCATCATGTAAACCATGTACATTCAATTGAATTCTATAATATAATATTATATATATATATATATATATATATATGAGTCAGGATCCGTTGATATCAGGTGTCAAATTTTTATCTTACACCAATTTTTAACCAATGATTTTGATTTGATCTAACGGCTTAAACTTCTGAATTTTATTGCAGAGAGAGAATAATTAAAAGTAACATAAATATGAAGAGAAAAAATAGAATGTACTTAATGAAAAATATTTTGA
This sequence comes from Ammopiptanthus mongolicus, assembly GCA_039655645.1. Lineage (NCBI taxonomy): Eukaryota > Viridiplantae > Streptophyta > Magnoliopsida > Fabales > Fabaceae > Ammopiptanthus > Ammopiptanthus mongolicus. The sequence goes on along the minus strand of CM077344.1, from coordinate 16,425,920 downwards.
GTATCTTGAATTTTCTTAAAATTATAATATTTATTTAGTAAATATTTTATGTTATAATTTATAAATAATAATTATTTTATTAACTAAAAATAGATCGAAGAATTTTTTATTAAAAACGCATAATTCTTTTTTGAAGTGCAACGTTATTTTATTAAAAAATGCAGATTGTTTTACTAAAAGTTTAATAATAACTATTATTTTTATTAGTAATTTTTTTTAATTTTTTTTTGTTTTATATCCACATATAAAATGTAGTTATTTTTATTATCTATCAAAAATTATAATATCTTGATTTTTTTTACTAAAATATGGTATTTACATCTTAATTTTTGTTAAGATTATAGTATTTTTTGTGTTTTTCTTTTCTTTTCTTTTCGCTGGTGTAAATTATAGTAGTTATTTATTAAATAATTTATATTCTTTGTAGATATTTGATATCATTAATTATATATTTTTTATAAATTTTAAATATTAAATGTTTTATTATATTAAATATTTTTTATTTTTAATTATTTTATATTATTTTTATTATTAAAATAATTTTATTAATTTTCATTTGTATATATCTACAGTTAATATTATTATTTATCAAATTAAAGAATAATGCATAAAAAAAAATTAGCAAATATTATTGAACTTATAATTTTTAAAAAATACTTAAAAAAAATCAATTAGATCAAAATCAATAACAATTTAATTGGTATTTCATTCCTGTGACACTTTTAAAACAAATGCAGATACTTTTCAATAAAATTAATATTATTTTGTAAATTACAAATAACGTTGCAACGTTATTTCACAAAAATGCAGATTTTTTTACTAAAAGTTTTACAATCTTTTTTTTTATGCATTTAAAATTGAATAATATTTACTAATTTTTTATTTTTTATGCATTATTTTTTAATTTTATAAATAATTAATTAATTATAGTTTTATATGTAGATGCAATACAAATAAAATTAAAAAAATATTTTACTTATAAAAGTAATAGTTATTAAAAACTTTTAGTAAAAAATATGCATTATTTGATTTTTTATATATTATTTTTTAATAATGATAAATTAATTTTTAATGCATAAAAATTAATTTGTAAATAGTTGTTATAAAACTTTTAGTAAAAAATCTGCATTTTTTGTAAAATAACGTCACACTTAAAAAATACATATGCATTTTGAATAAAATATTCTTCTACTTATTTTTAGTTAATAAAATAATTTTTATTTATTAATTATAACATAAAATATTTACTAAATAAATATTATAATTTTAATAAAATTCAAGATACTCAAACTATTACTTCATTAAATATATTCTATTTTTTCTCTTCACATTTATGTTTTTTTTAATTATTCTCTCTCTTCAATAAAATTGATAACTTTAAGCCGTTAGATCAAATCAAAATCAATGGCTAAAAATTGGTGCAAGAGAAAAGTTTGACACTTGGTGTCAACGAATTCTGACTATATATATATCGACTTAAGTGAGAGGAGTGTGTTATTGTGAGAGTGAGAGGAACAAATCTTAACCATTAAACTATACATGAATGGTCAGGATTAGAAGTTAATTAGTGGGCATGTGACCACTAAAAAAATCACATGACTTTATGTTCTAATCTTGACCATTCAAGTGTGATCCAAAGGTCCAGAATTACTCTTCTCATCTCTCATAATAACACACTCCTCTCACTTGAGTCGCTCCCTATATATATATATAGTCCTATATCAACTCTTTTTTATAAAAGCAATAAACAAAAGGAGCCTTTTAAAACCTTCTGATGTAAAACCCTCCTTAGGGATGAAAACATCAAGAAGGAAGACAAGCAATCATATGCTCTCCTTGAATAATACTCCTTTAAACAATACATACATCAAATAAATCTTCCAAGCTTAACCATAAGAGAACTAATATCATCTTTTACCATTCTATTCAACATTTATATTCAAGACACTAGATAACATCATCAAACTAAAATTCATTTATTCATAAAAAAAAAACAAAAATTCATTTTTACATCTCATAAATATATTGTCAACACCACAAACATGTACTTCCTTTAATAATCAGAAATGTTATGTGAACACCTCCATTTTGACACCTACGGTGACACTGTATGTGATAATGGTAGAAATGTAAAACAAAGCAACAGTACAATTCCAATACTCCCTCGTCTCCCTCCTTCTCCCCCGCTCCCCCACTCGTGTCTCTCCTTCTTCCCCACGGTCCCAATCTTCTCACCCACTTGTGTCCCTCCTTCCTCCTTCTCCCCCACTCGTCTCTCTCCTTCTCATCCCTTCTCTTATACACTTCTTCCAAATTCCGCCAACCAAAATAGTGAAACACCCCAAACTTGGTTTGGTGCAGCTCTTCCTTCTCTCCCACACTTTCTATGCAAACCTAAAAGATCCCAGAATCGTGCCTTCCTCCTCTCTGCTTCAGCGATCAAGGTAACACGCGTCCTATTCAGCTTCATTAACAATTAATTTGCTTCTTTTAGTCAATGATTTTCACGTGCCATCACTGCACTAGTGAAGTATTGTAGTATCTCATTTTCACATATTCCCCTTTTCCTTCTAGGTCTTGTGTAGCTTGCTGGTCTACTTTAGTTGTTGGAATAAAATTAATAATGAAAACAATAATGTTGTCAATGGTGGATAACTGTTGTTACAGATAATACCTATTTCTAAGGTTGCTCCAAACTAGTTTAGGTTTTGTTCCCAACCACTTCTCTTACAAAGTTTTCCATTGGTGTAGAAGTTGAATGAGGAACTGATACTACTCAGAAATGGAGAGGAAATATTGTAACATTTTTTACCATGTATTTCAAACATGGTTAATGCTTTTGAAATTGTTGGTTAATGAAGCTACGTAGCTGGTTAATGGGTTTTGCTGTGACTTTTTTTGCCTCATGATATTTTGTAGGTAGGCTGTAACTTTTAATTTTACAACTTTAGTTGATGAAAATTACCTTAGTTGATGCAAATTGTTACTACTGAGAACGAAAGGAATTTTCACAAGTGTTTTGACCAACTATTTCAAATGTGGTTAATGGTGAACACATTCTTGATTAATTCAGTTTAATGGATGGTTAACGAGTAATCATGACACGCATAGTATCTTGTTATTCCAGTAACCACATGTATCTTGCTTGTTGCTGTCTAGTGCATTTAATTCAATGGTCTTACACCGATTGTACAATTTGTTGCTATGATTATTGACAGCATGTATTTGCTAATTGCAGGTGGTTTGGTATCGTTTCTTAGTATAAGACAATAGTATCAGGACGACAGATCAAGAATGCAAGGATCAAGTAGCTCATTCGATAAAAATGTAAGAAACATGTTAACAACTTGTATTTGCATGCGTGAGAATAATTTAACAATGACTTGAACTTTACTGATATTTGGAAGGTACATTTGAGGCATGCATGTGCATCGAGAAGGTTGTTTAAGGTTAAAAACAACCTGACATGTGCACAGAAAACCCAAATTGAGACCACCCCATTCAAGTGGGTTATAAATATACCTGCTAATTTGAAAATTTTTGGTTTGCTATTGTGAGGATTAGTTAGCAGATGGGATAAGTGTAACCGATTTAGAGTTAGGGGGAGAGTGGTTCCTTTTACCCTGCTTGATGTTTGCTTTACAGTAGGACTCCCCATGGTAGGTGAGCGGGTGACAGTTGATGAGTGTGCTAAATGTTACACATTGTCTTTGTTTGAAGGGTCTGAGGTAACCATTGATGAAATTATTGACAGACTTGCTTTGTTTGAGGATAATGAGGGTAATTTCTGTAGACTGTATATCCTCCTTGCATTTGAAGAGTTTTACTTTCCTAGATCAGGGAGATTCTTATATACCGGTGTTACTAATCTTCTAGATGACCTAGAATCTCTAAATAGCTTCAATTGGGGTCTACCTGTATATGATTTCTTGGTTGATATTTTGAGCAAAACTGCTCGTGCATTGAAAGACGGTAAAAATATAAGTCAAACACATCTGTGTGGATGTGCAACTATTTTGCATTTGAACATCCATCACCGCCTATGCCAGCATTCGAACATCCTTCGCCACCTATGTCAGTAGCAATGTGAGTGTAAGGAGATGAAGGCAAAGGAGTAGCATGTCAGGCCCCTAATGGAGAATCTCCGTCATACTCATCATGGGGCTCGATGGTTGATTGGCGTCGAAGTTCAGCATCTTTCAGCTTCCTCACTTCTGCTTCAAGAACCGAAATCCTCTCTTTACACTCCCTAAGCTCCGCCACCAATAGTTGATGTTCAGTAATATGCACATCCTGGTTCTTTTGAAATGCTTCCTCTATCCTTTTCTTCTTCAAACGTAGAATCTGCCAATTCAAAAATCGTGGGAAAAGGAACCTATGAGGAGGTGTTTCCCCCACCAATAGATGATACAATGCCCAGGTCTGCAACAAAGAATAATCTACTTAATACCTTAAATATATGGTTAACATAACAAAATATGGTAATATAATTTATGAGCAAATAGATACCTGCAAAATAGCTGCACATCCACACAGATGTGTTTGAATTATATTTTTACGATCTTTCAATGCACGAGTAGTTTTGCTTAAACTATCAGTCTGTATCGAGTAGCTTGCATCTCTGATCCGATGAGCCACTCAGACTGTCCATATGGTCGGTTATCCGTGCGACCGGTCCGAGCCAAGTTTGATAACATTGCTACCTATATACTATAAGCCCTTTTGTTATAGATTTTTTTTTTAAAAAATCAATTATTTTAAAAATATAATCACTTTTATGGATTGTTTGTGTGTTTGTTCCAAGTTTTGAAAAAAAATCAAAATCTGAAAAAAAATCATTAGTCTGAAAAATATGAAGTTATTTTGAGTAGTTTCGCATAAAAATCTATTCTTTCTCTAAGTAGAATTGATTTTTATAATTGTAAAAAAACATAAATTTACTTCCCCATTATTAAAAATATCTAAAAAATAATCACTAGATTTTTTTGGCTAATTTGATATAAAAACTTATCATTAGCTGCAAGGATCAAGGATCAACTTCTCATTTTGCACAAAACAATTAATATTCTGCAGATGATTGGTAGAGCTTGTGGTGCGAACTTAGTTAGGATGTCTAGTTCTATTGTGATGCTTTTGCATTCCATTTTGCTTAAAAAAAATATCATTTCTTTTAATCTTAAACAAAGGCCCTACATCATCATCATTATTTATATCTATGTATTATTGTATATTATAAAAGATAGTTGATATATTATAAAAGACAGTTTACATAAAGTGGAATTATACAGATGTCATAATTTCTGTATCTCATTTTTGCTTCAGTTTTTCGGTCTCCCTTTGATATCCAATTAAATAATTTTTTGTTCTAATCTTTTTTCCTTTAATTTATTTATTATTATCATATAATTATTTATTTTTTCAAACACCCGATGACCTTCCCTCGTCAACTGCTACTTTAATTACTTGTATATTGAGATGTAAATGAGTTAAGTTATTCATAAACCATTTGAGTTCAACTCGTTAAATACTCCACCAAACCCGTTTGTTTAGCTCAAACAAGTTCAAACATGAAGTTATGTTCAATTATTTAAATGAGACTAGCTCAAACTTTATAGGTTTGACATTAATAGCTTGTGAATAACCTCTATATATATATATATATATATATATGTGTGTGTGTGTGTGTGTGTGTGTGTGTGTGTGTGTGTGAATATGTGAATTTCTTAAATAGTAATGGCGAAAAGTTATGCTTTTTTTGATGTAATAGATTATGAATATAAATTTACATTTTATTTTATCTTTGAGCATAAAGATAATCAAATGAAGGTACCACACATAAACGCTAAGAAGGGGGTTGAATTGTATTTATCTAAACTCAAGTGAAAAACGCAAGTTTCAAAAACGAAGCTTCAGATTTAACCAAGAACTAAAAGGATTTTTAAGACAACACCAAAACAACTGTTGAGAGACGTCAGATTTTGATTAAAGCTAGGAAGGCTGTTTGAAGAAAAACGTTTTTCTCGAAAGATAATATTTAGATATGCACGCTTTTAATCCCCACTGTTAGTTCAAGACAGATAAACAAGAATATATATAGTAGATAATAGTCAAAGCTTAGAGAGAGACGAGTTTTATCCTGGTTCACCTAACCTTGGGTTACGTCCAGTACTTGGCTTAACCAAGTTTTTCACTATAACTAATCAGATTACAGATAAGTATTCTTTGCATACCTAACCTCTTCAGACTCAACAAGTATTCTTCATTTAGCGCCTCTACAGGCCTTTTTCAGATAAAATAGTTGATTTGAAGCAACAACTTCAGATTATAATATGTTAGTCAACCGGATAACACTCAAGGAGTGAGTATGATATTCTTTGCAGGTATGACAGCACTAAGAGAAACTTCTTCATATGAAGATTAAAAAGAGTGTAGAAGAAAAGAGAGATTGTAGCTAGTAGCTTTTGAATGGATCTCTTGTGTTTTTCTTGTTGTGTTCTCTTATATTGATGTCAGCTTTTCAACCTTGTATATTTCGTTGATTGTGCGTCTCTGCTTTAACTTCAACACAGTTTCCTTTAAATAGGCTTCTCACAACAAAAGATCCGCTGAGAAACATTTCTTGAATCTTGTCTTCATTTGTCTTGAATGATGTGAAGATCTGTTGTGAGACGAGTCTTCTTCTGCGACTTCTTTGAAACTGTCTTGTCTGAAGCATGACATTAATGCAAAGTAATCGTTCTGTAAGATATTAGACCGTTGAGAATAAACTTAGTGTAATCGTACACCATGTTTCATAACAGCAAAGCTTCTTCAGAGCAGCTTTTGAATTCTTGCAGCGTGAACTTCCTCTTTCACGAAATAAATCAAAACAACAGCTCTTTTTTGACTGACATTGTGTGCTGTTGGGAGTACTATCCATTTGGATAATATTATTAAATATGCATAGAACATATTTAATATTCCTTTTGTACAGTTTAGTTTCTTGTTAAGACGCTTCTTTTTATGATTTCATCAAAAGTGATGTGAGACGTACGCGTGAATCTTGTACTTTTGATTATGTCTAACTCAGATGCTTGATGTGCGGTCAATAGATGATAGTAATGGCTTAGATTCTTTTGAAAATATTCAACTGATGTCTTTGTGAAGGTTTCTTTGTATGGAACACAATTTTGTTTTCTGATGTGAACATCTGTCAGACGCTTAAAAGAGGTAACTGGTTCATTCTTTGTCTTCGTCGTATAGACACCTGAGCTTGTATTTATGATGCTTTGTCATATGACTAGAGACACTCTTGAGATAGATTAGATAAAACACTTATAATCTGCACACTCAAATAGATCATTAGCAATATTCATACAGTTCATTCAAATAATTTAAACGAAATGTTTGGATACATCAAAACACAGGAAATAGACGCTTTAGCGCATAATCATTACAGACGCTTGGAGACCTAACATAGGTAAGTGTTCATATTTTTTTTTGTGTTTGAATCCTTATTTTTACCTCTTTGATTTTCTGAAATACTCATTTTAATTTCTTCATGTTCCGTAATTTGCAGGTTTGTTTTCTACTGATATCAATCAAAACCTTTTTTCTGATTAATTTAGTATCCTCTTTATCCCTTTATGTATTTTGTTTTAATTTTTTTCTATTACATTGCATATGCTCAAAGGCTCGGTCTTCGGTAAGAGTTAAAAAGTTTGTATCTTAGTCGTGTCCCCTACTGATATGTACCTTAAACCCTTAAATATTTTGATTTCTTCATGTCGAGCTTTTGAAGTTCGTGTTAGATAATGATAATGTTCGCACTCAATACTTCCTCGTCATTATGATTCGTTTTTATGCAAAAGCTATATTTGAATTTGTTTTTTTTATAAGCAAAGTATATAGAGACGAGAGTACAATGGATACTTCAACCCATATACAAGAATCCAACCTACTTAAGCATAGAGATAAGTAAATTACAGACACCAAATGCCACTGCCACTACCTATTCCACTAAGAACTAAACACCACATAAAGCTTTTAACACCCTGTTATTCACGAAAAAAGAAAATAACACCAGAGTTCCTATTGTATTCCTTCGGCCATGTTTTTATTTTCACCTGAGAGAATGTTGATCCACCAGAGTGCATTACCCTTAAGCACAAAAAAGTAGGAACCACCAAAGCAATAATATAGTTGCGTAAGATGTTCAGAAATGGGCAATTCCCACTGCAATATAGTACCCACATTTCCGAAGCTCATACTCATAGAACCCCTATATCAGCTCCCCTGTTGCTACAGCAAGCTTCTAAACAGCATAGGGGGTTGATACACCAATCAACAAAAGAGAACTAGCCTGCCTTTTTTACATATGAACACCAAGCCCATGCTCTCATTTTAATTAATTCAAGCGACTTGTCGAAATCCACCTTCCCTTCATTAAAAATAAATTTGAGTTGAAATCTCCCACCATGCATCATGCAAGATTTCTGTTTTCCACCCTCGAGAGAATAAGCTCATCCCTCATTTTTCTCTTTCTGGATAAATCACATGGGCTGCATACATTGATTATGAAAACATGGCTTCTTGAAACCCCCCAGAAGCCGATCACTCACAAAAACCCCGAGCCTGAAAAGGATTCTTGCAAACAGAAAACTGATTTATTCCACATACATAGGCAGCCACCCCAGTTCCCATTTGATTTTTTTGCCACCAATTCTACACCTATCCACGGGTGGCAGTGATCATGATTTGATCCTGCGACCGCACAGGATCCCATTTTTTTAGGGGCTATATATATATATATATTAAAATAAAAATTGTATATAATAAAAAATGAGTTTCATTTTTATGCATTGTCAGTATAAAGATTTTTATATTGACAACCAATCAAAAATCAAGATGTGTATGACTTTTAAGGTAGTTAGGATAATAGTCAATCACTTTAGCTTATGTGGTAATTTCTGATTGGTTGTCTGTGTAAAAAATCTTTACGTTGACAGTGTATACCAATTAAATCCATAAAAAATTTATATAATAAAAATTTTATATTTGAAATTTGAGGACCCCATTGTTTTTTAAAATTTAAGGCCCAATTATTTTAGTACTTATTTTAATATTTTTTTTAAAAAAAAAAGAAAAATAAGAGCCATAGAAAAGACTCTCCATTTTTTCCTCACTCACGTATCTCTACCCGTTTTTGAGGTTTTTCCTTCACTTATTTTAATAATTTTTTATTAAAAAAAGCCAAAAGACTCACTCACTCTCCCTCTCTGCTTGACGCTTTGACATCAAACCTCAGTCCCTGCACCTCACGTATCTTTATTGGCAATGGTGCATTGTTTCATTCATTTCATTGTGAATTTGTGATTGTTTTGGAGGAATTAGGTAGCATCATTGTGATTGTAATAATTATTCTCCAATAATTATTCTCCCTGATGCTTCACGTAACTCACCGGAAAGTTATTCTCCCTGGTGAAAATGATTTTTTAAAGAACATTGACTATGAACAAATTATTAATGATTTTGCAGGAAAAATGCAAGAAGAATAATATTCAAAGATTAATAAGGCATCAATTTCTTTCTTCAGCCCTTTTGATTCATTTGCTATCAGTGGAAGATGATACTGTTGGTGTAGGGATGTTGTTGCAACATATTCGGCTTGATAGATATAAATATAACTATTTTTCTTATAATTCTATTGTAGTTTGCTAATGTAATATTTTTCTTTTCTTCGGTAATATTTTGTTTCAATACTTGAGGTTGCATTAAAACAATTAATGACTAACTTTTTACACCTCTTTGTGCATTTTTTATAAAAAAATAGGGTACCAATTTCTCAACTCACACAGGGCACCCAAAATCTAAAGGTTGGAACCAATCCCCCCATAAATACTCACATAAGGCATAATCAAATAGCTCCATCTTGGTTTCATGTAAACTGATGAAGTCTAATTTTTCTTTGCATACCAGACTCCTAATTACATTCTTTTTTATTCTCCCCCCAACGGGTCTTTTACTTACATAGTGTAATTTGATTGAGAAATTACAGGAATAATATAACTTTTAAATTAATTACAGAATTGAGATAAGTCGTAACTAGGAATTGCGAATTTCCTATAGAAGTCGTACATCTCAACGACGACGTTATTGTTTAAAAAAAAAAATTATGAATCATGGTAAGTCGTAGGTGGTGACCACGACTTACTTCTTTATATTTTTAGTTGAGGTATAAGTTGTGGATTAATCCACGACTTCACTTTTTTAATTTTATATATATATATATATATATATATATATATATATATATATATATATATATATGGAGTATAAATTCATAATATTGATAATAGAGAGCTCCTGCGTGCGTCTTTAAAGTTTCAAACTTGATCAAAATCGGTAGAGTTTTTATAGTAATAGTATCGTGTATGGTGTTAGGGTTTAGGAGAAGTCGTATACCTCACTTATGATTTTCATAATGGATATAAATGGTACATGACAAAAACGACTTTTATATTTTAATATAAAAAAAATTAAAAAAAGTAAAGTCGTGGATTGAATCCACCACTTACCTTCATTCATAAAAGACAAAAAAATTTAAACAATCAAGTCGTATATGTTATTTACGACTTCAGTGAAAATTGATTTTTTTTTTTAATTTAATGAATATAAAACTAATTCGTTATTGAGATGTACGACTTTTATAGGAAAGTCGCAAATCCTACATACGACTTACCCCAGTTATGTAATTAATTTGAAAATTATACCAGTCCCGTAATTTCACAATTAAATTACACTATGTACGTAAAATTCCCTCCCCCCCCTACCCACTAATATTGAAAGAGGCAATCCGCATTAGAAACCTCTTAAACTTACTCTTGAGTAAGAGGTTCAAAAGTAAATTCAAGAAGCTTGAAGTGTTCTTGAAGATCTTTGAATAACTTAGTGTAAACAACTTCAAATAAAGAAATTCAAAAGATGAAAGTTGTTTAGATGATGAAGATGATCAAGGAAGTGAAGTCAAAATGATGAAATAAAATGAGTACGCATTTTTACTCACCCTGGCTGAATAAAGAAGGAGAAGTGAGAGAAGAGAGAAAACTTGAAAGCTTAAGGTTTTTGATTGATATGTGTTAATGAATGAAATAGTGATTTTGGGGGTTAAAACCCCTAAATGGCCGAACCTTCTATCCTCTTGGACTCCAAATTTTCATTCAAACTTGCTCATAAAATGGCGTAAAACAATGGAGGGTTAAGATATAAAAAGATGGTGTGTTGTTGCTTGGAGAAAGCTTACGGACAAGACTAACTATTTTAGGTTAGATTAGCTTTTTCCATTTATGATTTATGACAACACATCATCTTAGAAAAAGGAAAAGGAAATTGTTGTCACATTCCAAGGCAAGATGGCCGAATGGCCTAAGTGTAACTATAATAGTTACATTTTTCCATTTAGTTAGGGATAAGGTGTTTAGAATTTTTACCGAAAAAGGATAATCGATTTTTACAACTTTTGGTAAATTATTGGATTTCATGAAAACTAATACTCTTCAATAGGAATAATCAAGGAGATAATATAAAATGAATTCAACATTACATCTTACTCAATTCCTTGATTCCCGATCTCCGACACGTGAAACGAGAAATTATCCGATACCGGTTAAAACAGAACTTTAACCAATTTCGTCTCAAAACAAGAAAAGAAAATTTTATCACAACAATCATCATGGATATAAAACCATCACTGAAATCATTCATATATGTCATAAAATCATACACAACATAAAAAGATAGAAATCACATTGTCAAAGTGATTACAGTAGATTGCAGAAAACGAGGACGTTATAGGTGGTGCAAAAGCAATTGTGGTGATGTAGGCAGCAGCACTCTAAGTTTCCCCTCACGTGAGCAAGACTTGAGTTTTGGAAAGCGCCGATTCACAAGTAGCCTCTTGGGAAATAAATGTCCCTTTTGGTAACTTACGTTGATAACATATGATTAAGAAATGCAACCATGTAACGATGATTAAGGAACTGACTTGAATCAACATTTTATATACACTCCACTCAAATTATAACACGTGATATCTATAACCATAGACGCTGTTGGACAAAAATTGAAATATTATTAAATTTAAAATGAATGACTACAAAACTTTACAGAAACATTTTCTTGTTCATCTAAATGAACCTACTTATGCAGTTGTATTTAGTGTTACATAAAAATAGTCACATCTCCTTACTCGCATAATAGAGTTCGTATATAATAAGCTCTGGACATTCACAAAATCATTACTGCAAACTTAATGTCTGAACTTGCATAAAGCTACAACAATCAAGACGTTGCATCTTGAAGTTATATTGCATCATGTTCTGATCTTAAAATTGGACAAGTACCTTCCATAGAATCATAGTCTTGTCACGAATTGTCTCAAGGCAGCAACGATGGGAAGAGGGTTCTCCAAATGGGCAGCATGTCCACAGTTGGGAACCTCAAACACCTCATGGATGTCATTCCCTTTTTCATGCCTACTGCCCAAGCCATGGCAGATTGTATTCATCATTGCTTGAGCAATTTTCTTAAATTTCGTATCCATCTCTCCGTGTATGATAAGCAGAGGTGTTCTGCAATTCGGCAAATCTTTCCACAATGACCTGCCATGCAAAGGAAATTAAAGAGAGAACAAATTCCACAAGTCCTTATAATGGTGCGTTAAATGTTAACTATATCATTCACAGATACACCTCAACTACTGCACAGATCAAGAAATACTTATTCATAATTGGCTTTATCACAACAGCAGATGAGTTCAATTCATCTGGATCCCATCTTCAAATGCTCCACTAAAATAGGTAGAATTTTAATAGATACCACGGATCATAACTACTTTGAAACAAATTATATTACATTTATTTATTTATTTATCATCTATATAGAGTAAAACCTGAGTCCTAGACTGTTAAATTTAAATATTACTTCCATGAGTGCTTAGTTATAGAATTTGATTAGGCAAAGCTGAACATTTGAAAAACCTTTCAAGTTATAGAAACAGAATAGAACATTTTGAAGTGACAGAGGAAATGACTACAGAAAATTTTACATAAGTAGGTTCAAATATTTTGCCTACTTTAGAACTTTAATTTCAAATGAAATGCATAAGTTTAGACCAAAGCATGCAATCATGGAGGATATTGATTACATATATTTATATATTTATCAGAATCAATCAGAATATGGATTCTGGTATTACATTTTCGCTTCTGTTTAACTGAAATGATGAAGGGTGCCGATAGTGTCATGTTCTAGTACCATAACTTGGGCATAGTCCAAGATTTAACAATTTTAAATTTAATATTCTATGTCATAGTTATTGTTAGAATATTTGATAATATCTTAAGAGTATCGTATATTATCTCCTAGTTATTGGTAATTAGGATTATCAGATATCATTTGTTTATTTTGTTTTAATTAGTCATTATTATCATAATTGTATTTTGATTTACTCATAGTCTATATAATAGAGTCTCCGCTGTGTAGTTGACACACGGTTTCAGCATCATATGCCTCTATGTTCTCTATTTCAACATGATATCTAGAGCCTAACAAGAGGCAACCCTAATTTGTGTCTGTCTGGTGTCTCATCTCTGTCCAGTCAGCCCTGTCTACGGTTGACGGCCGGCATCCGCCACTACCGTTGCCCTTTTTCCGGCCGACGGCCACATCATCAAAGTCACCGTCCGCCGATCTGTCCAGCCGTCCAAACCACGTCGCCGTTGGCCTTCCAACTCGCCCTCAAGCGCCGGCAACCCACTCCGCGCGCAGCCACACGCGTGCCGTGGCAGCGTGTCTTGGCTCCTCTCCGGCCGCCGTTTCTTGCGCAGGACTAGCCCTTCGCTGTTCTCTCTGGATTTGTCATCACCTTCCTCAAAGGCCCTCTATTTTGAAAAACCCCATTGTGTAGGACCGTTCAGCTTTCTATCCATGATGCTCTGACCTCAGCTTTGATTTTCCAGATGCATTGGCCTCGTCTTCGTCCCTGATGCATTGGTCTTGCTGTTTTTGCTATTGGTCCCAGATGCTTTGGCCTCGGCTTTGTTTTCCCAGATGCACTGGCCCCGTCTTCCTCCCTGATGCACTAACCTTGCTGTTTGTCTCAGATGCTCTGGCCTTGTCTTTGTTCGGAAGCAGTTGCTAACTTAGTTTCAATTTAAATATTTTGGTTCTCCAATATTGTTGTTTGAAGCTTCCAAATGCGTTTTTTGAGAAGTTCGGACTTTGTTTTGCTTGATTGCTTGCCAGCAACTATCTCCGCTTCTCCAGCATCCCTGAGTTGCCTTCCCAACCATTATTTTCTTAGAGATAAGTATTTTTTTTATTTGAGGGGAAATTCATATTTTCTATGTAACAAGCTTAAAGCTTAGTAAGCTTTAGCTTGAGGGGGAGTGTTAGAATATTTGATAATATCTTACGAGTATCGTATATTATCTCCTAGTTATTGGTAATTAGGATTATTAGGATTATCAGATATCATTTGTTTATTTTGTTTTAATTAGTCATTATTATCATGATTGTATTTTGATTTACTCAGTCTATATAATAGAGTCTCCGTTGTGTAGTTGTGTAGTTGACACACACAGTTTCAACATCATATGCCTTTACTTTCTCTATTTCAACAGTTATCAATCCCGGATAGCTGTGCATAGCGGCCGACCCCCACTTTACTAACAACAGAGGCAAATGAAAAACCAATGCTAAAGAATGAAAATTAGACAAGGTTAATTGGCTTACGGCTGCCTTCCTATGCTTAATCCAGAAAGCATCTTTGCAAGACTCTGAATGTCATCATGCTGCATGCGACTAGCAATGATTCGATTGAAATGGGGATGGCTTCTTAAGCTGCTCGATTAATAAACAATTGAGAAGGATGGAAAGTATTAACAATAACGCAAAGTAGATACGATCAGCAAAACTTAATGCACATTCTAAAGGTTTAAATCAAACAGTTCACCTTTTCCATAGCTCTTGGGCATACCAGGATTTGAGAAAAAGATGTAAACCGTGAGCAACGATAGAGCATGCTCTGGAATCGTCTTTAGCTGCACGAATTTTTCTTGATAATTTATCTTTTAATCCAGGGCTTCCAGATATTAACACAGCTCCCTTTGTCTGCATAAAAGACGTGAAAAATTGTTGATCAATAGTCAAGAAAACTTAAAAAAACTTGTAAGCCTTAAGTGTTTGAACTGTCTCGAGAGACTTCCTTCTCAGCTTCCATTGATTTGTAGAGGTTGCAAAATCCAATCCCTCAATTTTAGGGATTTCATAAACTATGGAGACAAACACAATCGATATAGACATAAAATCAAAGGAATATCAAGAAAAACAAAGTAATAAATCATTGGGTAAGACCACTATACCTTACTACTAAATCTCAGTGCCATATACAATGCAATCCTTGCTCCCATTGAATACCCGACTAGTGTAACTTTTTCAGGAGTTATATGATGGATTAGTTTATGTAATATATCAGCAATTATCTCCACTGACCAGCATAGCTCCTCACCAACACCGTCAGCACCATGTACTACTGATTTTCCATGACCAGGAAGGTCAACTGAAATGCATCTTGCTGATCCAGAAAAGGTCTTCATGATAGCAATCCAGTCTTCACCAGTCCCAAGAAAACCATGAAGAAATACTAGTATATTATCCTATATTTGTTTTATCAGACTAAATCAGATCAGTATGTAGGAATCAAAATTTTCTGAGGTAAACACTTGAATAGATGGAGTATTTTTAAACATAGTAAATGCACAAAGTCTGGATTTAAAATCTAGCCATACTAGTCCATTCATTACAGCACCATAGCAATGGTTCACTTAGTATATGTCTTTGGGCTGGTTCATTAACGTAATTTTTTCATCAAGCATATGGTAATCTAAATAGAAAAGTAGGGTTTCCACCCATCCTCATTTGCAGTCTCAATAACTATATGAGACCATCATACCTATGATCCAAGAGTTTAAGTTATGCTCTTGAAGCAAATTAGTAATCCAAAGATATAAGCAATTATTAATCCTCTAGTTGACTTTCTTTGTTTAAATTTTATGCTCTATATAATGGAAGAGGAGAAAAAAATATGTAACGACTTAGGGTGCACGATAGATATTCATGTTACCATCCTTAATTTCAGCATCTATATTATTAAGGGTGTGTTTGGTTCAAATGAGAGCAGGGGAGGGGCGGGATTTTAATGGAGGGGAGGGGAGGGGAGGGGAGGGATTTTAATTAGCTATTGTGTTTGGTTGAGAGGAAGGGAGGGGAGGAAAAGTAATGCTATTTGTGTTTGGTTCACAAGGGGAGGAGAGGGATTTTAAAACTAACTTACTTTTACACCCTTATAATTTTAGATTTTAAAATACATAAGTAGGGTTATTTTTGTCATTCCATTCAAAATGTTTTAAAATCCCTCCCCTCCCCTCCCCTCCAAATCCCCCCACTTTTGGAGGGGAGCCAAAAATTGGGTGAGGAGGGATTTTGCTCCCTCCATTCTCCTCCCCTCCATTCCCCTCCAACCAAACACTATGTAAGTAAATATGCCAGGAAAGTAAACCAAAATAAAACTCAGTAATCATAGGTAATCTATAGAATTTTAAGAATTTAAATAAAACTACTATTAATATGTACAGAAACTTCTGTACTTACATCTGTTTTTTGGCCAGTCTCGAGAACTTCAAAAGAACAAGAAAAACTGCTAAGCTCTACTTTCAATTGGTACCGACAAACTTGCTCCTCAGCAATAATATTACAGATGACATTCTGGTTGACTTGAAAATCATGTAGCAGTCGACTGGCATTTTCTACAGATGCTTCAACCAAACCACTACATGGACTACGACCAATCAAAAGAGGGTTAGTTGTTATATCTTCCTTCAGCCAACGATAGGTTCCTAGACCATGAGCTACAGAAGGCACTTCCTTATCATCTAACACTTTTGATGTGCGTAAACTGAGCATTTCAATATAACTAGAAAACAGAGTATATGCAGACAGACTTAAACTGCTTTCGAATGCAGCACTGACAACAGCCACCTTCCCCAGCTGGTGTGCCCATTGTGCAATTAATGCTGCATTCTCAAATCCACCAACAACACTTGGCTTGATAACCTGAAAAATCAATATAAAATTCTAAGACAGAATTTGCATTTTGTACAGACAAGATCAACTCATTTTTTCAAAATCTGAATATTGCACACTCCTAAATAGGGGATCATGCAAGATGATTCTGTTTCATCTAATCAAGAGATTGATCCCATTGGTGTCACAACAGTGGAACATATCCTTAAAAAACAAATGTCTTCACAACTCCAGCTCAGCCAGTGTCAGCATCAACACTGAATGCAGTCCTGCAAGCTCAATAATACTATTTTATCTAGATTGTTATTCCTGTGGCATGAATAAAAGGTACAGTATATGGATAGCTAGGGAGAACAATTTGGTTAATTTATCCTATAGAATCTACAGTATTCCTGATTCCTAAAAAAATAGCCATATAATCAGGCAAATATTATGATTATCTCAATTCTAAAGAAAAGCAACTCTTCGCTTTGATGCTTTAATATTACTATTTTGATTTTGAAAAAAGAATGCACATAATAACTGTTTAAGCTTTCGGGTGAAGACAAAGAAAAGAGAAAAACAGTAAATAACGGCACACAATAGAAGATTGAATATGTATAGAAAGAAGGAATATGAAATGTGTGAATGTAATTCCTTGATTAGCTGTGTACAACAAAGGTTACAATATATAGGCTTAAGACATTGGATGCTAACCTAAAAATAATGGAGGAAAATATATCCTAATAAAGTCTAGAATCAGAAAACGTATCTGTATAAATAAAAAAGAATATCGGAAGATATTCTTTCGATATATTACAACAATCCCCCACAAGCTGGTGAATGAATATCTATCATTCCCAGCTTGCAAGTAAGACCTTGAAACCACTCTATGGGAAGTCCCTTGGTGAAGACATCAGCTAATTGGAACTCTGAGGGAACATACTCAACAGCTATAAGACCATTATCTAATTTTTCTTTGATAAAATGTCTGTCTGTCTCAATGTGCTTCGTATAATCATGTTGGACTGGGTTGTGAGCAATACTAATGGCCGACTTGTTGTCACAAAGTAATCTCATAGGAGCTTCATACTTTATTTTGAGATCATCCAGTATGATTCTCATCCATAATGATTCACAAATCCCTTGGGCCATGGCTCGAAATTCTGCTTCGACGCTAGATCTTGCAACTACATTTTGCTTCTAACTTCTACAAGTCACCAAATTTCCTCCCAAAAACATGCAGTACCCTGAGGTGGATCGCCTGTCTACAATTGACCCTGCATAATCTGCATCTGTATAGGTTTATATGGAGAAATTTCCCCCCTTTTTGAATAATAATCCCCTTCCTGGGTTTGTCTTTAAATACTGGAGGATTCTATTCACTGCTTGCATAAGTCTCTCACGTGGGTCATGCATAAATTGACTAACCACATTGACAGCATAGGCTATGTCTGGTCTGGTGTGGGATAAATATATAAGTTTTCCCACAAGTCTCAGATATTGGGCCTTTTCAACACTTGGGCTTTCTTCATTGCTTCCAATCCTGTGATTCTGTTCAATAGGTTCCCCTGTGGTTTTGCAACCCAGCTTGCCTATCTCTTTAAGCAGATGCAAGACATATTTCCATTGAGAAATAAAGATACCTTGTTTGGAACAGGCAACCTCTATCCCAAGAAAATACTTAAGCTTTCCGAGATCCTTCATTTCAAACTGTACAACTAACTTTTCTCTTAGAACCTATTTTTCAACATCATCATTCCCTGCAATGATCATGTCATCTACATACACCAGAAAGACTGTGAGTTTGCCTTCCTGAGAATGTTTGATAAAGAAGGTATGATCTCCTTGGCTCTGTTTATAACCCAGGGAAACCATAGCATTAGTGAATCTCCCGAACCAAGCACGAGGAGACTGCTTGAGCCCATATAAAGTCTTCCTCAACTTGCACACCTTACTCCCTCCACCAGTAGGGTCATACATATCGTGGTAGAATGTCCATATATACTTCATCTTTTAAATTTCCATGGATAAAGACATTTTTAACATCAAATTGGTGCAAGTCCCAACCAAAGTGTGTTGCCAAGGAGAGAATAATCCTGACTGTGTTCATCTTTGCTACTGGGGCAAACATTTCCTCATAATCAATCTCATATGTCTGAGTGTACCTTTTCGCAACCAGCCTTGCTTTATAACAGTCCCGAGTACTATCAAACCGATATTTCGCCATGTAAATCCATCTGCATCCAATTGTCCTTTTGTCCTTTGGTTTCTCAACAATTTCCTATCATCTCTTCATGCATGGCTTGAACCCAATTCCTATCCATTAACGCTTCCTGTACTGTAATGGGGACTTTGATAGAATCTATTGCTGAAATAAAGCTCTGATGCAGTACTGATAGGTTTTTCAAGGACACAAACTAGGATATAGGGTACTTGGCACATGTTCTTTTTGCTTTTCTCAAGGCTATTGGCAAGTCATCAAGGTTATGTGCACAAGTATTATTTAAAGGACTATTCAAAGGCTCAGAGTTCGGGATGTTTACCTCCGATTCAAGCGGGTGATGTTGATGATGGACCAAGTTGGGTTTTTTATGGAATATTTGTCGCTGATAAGTCTTCTGGTATCGATCCAAATCATTTATCTCATTGGGCATCTCAAGTACCAACAGAGGATACCACATCCTTCATCAGAGGAAAGACAGATGACTCAACAGGTTCGGTCAAAAGAGGAACAACCAATGACTCAAGAGACTCAGCTTCATGACCACTCTCTCCCTGAAGCTGAGGTCCAGAGTAAAAAGACTCGGTTTCACGAAATGTGACATCCATGGATACATAGACACGACGACTTTGAGGATGATAACATTTGTACCCCCTTTTGTCGGATGCATATCCTATGAATATATATTTAACAGCCCGAGGATCCAATTTATCACGATGCTGACTGTGAACATGAACAAAAACACTACAACGAAATACTTGACATTGGAGACTGGACATAGTAGCAACTGAAGGGAAGAATGAAGTCATGAGTTGGATCGGACTAAGGCCATCCAAGACACAAGAGAACAACCTGTTAATCAAATATGTGGCAGTTAAGACAGCGTCCCCCCAATAAGATTTAGGGACAAACATTTGAAATAGCAAGGCTTTGGCCATCTCAAGTAGATGATGATTCTTCCTTTCTGCAACCCCATTTTGTTGTGGGGTATCGAAACAGGTCAACTCATGAAAAACACCATGTTCTTTGAAATTTTTTTATTAACATATTCTTTTCCATTATCAGAACGTAACCTTTTAATAGTTGTTCCATACTAAGTTTGAATCATGCGATAAAATTTCGCGTGTAATTGAAAAACTTCAGATTTATCTTTCATGAGAAATATCCATGTGACCCGAGTGCAATCATCAATAAAGGAAACAAACCATTTTGCACCAGCTAAATTGGAAGTAGAAGAAGGTCCCCACACATCCGAATGAACAAGATCAAATGGTTCAATACTTTTATTATTATGAGGACGAAAAGTTGTACGATGGTGTTTTGCAAAATGACAAACATCATAATGAAAAGATTCAACTAATTTCTTTTTTAAGCAAATGAGGAAACAAAGACTTAAATGTGATGCTTTCCAGGACACTTAGAGTACATGGAAAAATATGATGGATGAGGGGTCATATGATCAGTAGCACTAGAGTCAATAATCCAGAGATCCTCATGTATAGTACTAGAAACATTAAAGGACAAGGAACTTATATTCTTACCAGGCATGATTAGAGAACAAGTGTCAGAAGACTTACTAATTGGATCCTTGACTGCATGGTCATTTGGATTGAGAGCCGGAATGGCAACCGGAGAAGCTTTGGAGGTGGTGGAGGACTGAGCAGTCTCGGAATAGGCCATTCTGGAAGGACCCACTTACCTAAACAAAACCGAAGGAGAGGCGAGCAGAACGGTAGTAGTGGCGGCGGAATTGGCTGCCGGACGCGCCATCACGCGCGGCTGAAGCGGCGACGCGTGGAACTCACGCGCAGAGAGAGTGGAGGCGCGTGAGGGCGCATGGCGGTGGTCCTGGGGCCGATTTTTCGATGGTTGGCTGGCAAGCAGGTGATGAGCAAACCCTGGGTGGCGGTGTGCTGAACGGCGGCGGGTGGCAGGTGGTGGTTATTGTGTTTATAGGTAGAAATATAGGAAGTAAAGGCTGCAATAAGGCAGCAGGCAGCAATACGACTGCAAAGAGACAACAATAAGGCTGATCGAAAAAAAGAAACCCTAGGAACCCCTTAGGCTGCTGATAACATATAGAAAGAAGGAATATGAAATGTGTGAATGTAATTCTTTGATTAGTTGTGTACAAAAGGTCACAATATATAGGCTAAAGACATTGAATGCTAACCTAAAAATAAGGGAGGAAAATATATCCTAAGATAGTCTAGAATCAGAAAGCGTATCTGTACAAATAAAAGAGAATACCAAAAGATATTCTTCCGATATATTTACAACAATACGAAAACGTGTTATGTAAGTATACAATAATCTAATGCACCTATTTAAACTACTAACTAGGTCAAGTACAAGTACTATTAGTACAAGCCCCAGCCCACTACTAATAAGACAATTAACCTAATATCTTCTAACAATAACAGTACCCAAAAGAATTAAAGCTACCCTGCTCCTTAAATATCTAATGAAATTCATATCTACTTACAACAGCGACTATCCCTGGATGAGTAAAGTTCACAAGCTTTTCCAGGGGATTTTCTTGAATTTTATCCATGGTTTCATCAAGTGCAACAGGTAAGCCACTTTCTTCACAGAACTTGACAATATCATCTTCATCCTGAACAGGCTCCTGCAAGGGGGATATTGTAATCAAGTTATTAATGCATCACAAACATCCATCAAAATCTAAATTAGTGGAGAGTAGAAAGAAAAGCTGAATTCTAAATACAAAAATTGTGAAAAATCTCTTATTTTGTTAGTCTACCTCAATATACTGCAGGTTGCAATCCTTAACCAAAGAGCTGAATTCCATAGCTTCTTCATAAGTCCAGTTTCGATTTGCATCTGCACGGATGATAATCTGGCAACCAACTTTTCTTCTCACTTCTTGTACTAATGTAGCATCCTGCACCGGATTACCCCTACGTGCAACCTGTATAGCATTATAACCTATTGACCTTCTAGCTTGTTGAACAATTGTTCTATATAAACGATGGAAGACTAGCATACCTTCAGTTTGATTGCAGAAAATCCTTCCTCGACTAGTGTGGCAGCAACATCAGCCACTTCAGTTGGAGATCCGTTTGAATCAATTAGCGCGCAAATCTGAACTTCTAATGAACCTTCACATTTGTCTTTTTCATTTGTTGGGGGATGGAGTATGTTCAACAAGTTGGAGTCTTTTGCATCAGCTATGGCATTGAGGATAGCCATTTCCAAACCACATCTAACACTAGGAAAAAGGGAAGATGGCTGCATCACAGACAATAACAACAGTATGTTAATTCTGACAATTGGATATCACATTGTCAAAGAAGCAGTTCCTCTAGAAGTGTAAATTGATAGGTCATAGTAACATGTTAAGGACATGTTCTATTCATTCTATATTCAGTAAACACACCCGACACAAAATCCCATTGTTAGAGAATGTTGGATAGCATGTCAGGGAACCCATCAACTAAAATACATAAGCTGTTAGATGCAGATTCATGAGTGGTTTTAATTCATATAATATCTCTAACGTGGATTAGACAGCTTACCAAGATGCCCAACTCATTCCATATCCAATATGAAAATGAGCCCTTCAATAGAGAGACGAAACAGCTAATATCAACACGTTCCATGACATGAATAAGAAACCTAAGTTGATATTCCACATCTACCAGATTTTCCCTGTGGATCTCAAGAGGTGCAACCTGCTTGATGCCAATAATATATGAACAGGCAGTTTTAAGAGAGTCTACGAGAATTTACAGGAAAATTGAAAAGGAATAGGATAACATTAAAGGAAAAAAGGATCTTTACATAGAAAGACAAGGGCTAAAATCTTACAATTTGAGGACACATTTACCATTCAATTGGTTAATTCACCTTAAGAGTGAATAACGAATAATCACTCTTGAACTGAACAAATCACATGAGTGGTGAATGGATCCTCAAGTGTAAATTCCACTCTCCTCTGGTCTATGTATGTAAGTCTCTCAAGAAAATGTTGTCGGCACTCAATGATTGGAAAGAAAAATTAACTTGTTCAGTGCAAGTTTCATGTACATTATTTTGTTAGTAGAAGGATCCACAACATGCCACAATAGCTAGGATACGATCTCACATGGGGAATTCAGGAACTGGCTAACCACCCTAACAACAAAGGAAATGGCTGGACGAGTAACTATATCTTAGTTTAGTTTCTTGCCCAGTATTCTATACCTTCCAGGATCCAATAAAGGCTCCCCCTATCTCGTAGACGTGTAGAAGTTTGATATTTAGATCCATAACAGCATCAACAGGGTTAGCATTTAGTAAGCCAATGTCCTCAAGAATATCCATAGGAGTTGGGCTACTTATAATATCCATGCTGGGATTGGGCTACTTAGTTCCCAAGACATATTGGAGTTGGAGAGATCTTTGGTCTGAAAGTGACAACCAAGGTTGTCAAACTCGAGATCCTACCTAGGATCGTTTGGGGGATGAAAGATCGTAACACGGATCACAAGATCCCTCCAAAAAGATAAAATTATATTTAATTATTTATATATACATATGAAAATACCATAAACAAGAAAAATAACCTTAAAACACCAAAATAACCTTAATATTAAGAATGTCATATACAAATCATAAGGCACAAATGAAAGCTCTAATACTCTAGTCTAGTCTAATCGTAATGCTGTTGGTGAGATGCTGATCACAAATGAAGAACAAGCAGAGAAGAAAGCTCTAATACTCTAATACTCTAGTCTAATCGTAATGCTATTCGTGAGAAGAGAGGGAATGATATTTATAGGCGAATGTCTCAGACTCTCAGCCGTAATATCTCTTGGGAAGGTATACTGTGAACGTTAAAAAAAATTAATATGACAAAAAACAACAAGGTTTAGTGAAAATTAAAAGACAGGAATCGTAAAAGAGTTAATTCAGCCGTGAAAGAGTTAAATGGCCATTGAAGTTTAAAAAATAACCGTTACTTATTTAGTGAAAAGTGAAATAGCCAAATAAGGTCTCAGACTCTCAGTAAATGAATTCTGGGCTGAGAAACCAGGTAAAGGTTGGGCCCAAAAGGTTATTTGGACGAATAGGGTTAAAACCCAAAACGGGTCGAAACCCGAAAACGGGTCGTCTTCCCCAAACGGGTCTGGAAACCTAGAATGTGGATGCGGCCAGTGATCACCACTCCGTCCGCTTTTGCGCGTTTCCCTGCCGATCCCGCCGTGTCGGCCACCGTACGAGCTTTTCTAACAATTTGCCTCGCTGAACCTTGAAGAAATCGTAGGATCGTATGATCCAACGAGTTACCGTGCGCGTTCGACAACCATGGTGACAACAAAGGTGCTGTTTTACCTGAAGTATGCCATGGGAATCACTACTAGTGATGACAATGTCATCCACATATACAATAAAATAGATACAAACTTGGGTAGTGTGGCGGTAGAACATAGAGTGGTCAGTTTCACTTTGAATCATATCGAATTGTTGAAACACCGCGCTGAAGCAACCAAATCAAGGCCAATGGGACTGTTTTAGGCTATATGCAGATTTATGAAGACGACAAACTAGGTCAAATGACTCCCCTTGAGAATCAAACTCTGGCAGTTTCCCTGTATATACATCTTCCACAAGATCACCATGTAGGCCAGTGGCGAATAATGGCCAAAGAAAGAAAAAGCTAAACAAAAGGCATCTTAGCTACTAGAGGGTGGCACCATAATATTAGCCCAAGATCAAGGTCTACCCTTTTGGCACCAAAAGATCTATGAGGCTATCAACGCTACCATTGGACCAACTCTTACAATGTACACCCACCGAAAATCGATAACTGACTTTCTTGGAAGTAGAAGAACCAGTTCCCAACTTCCACTGCTATAAAGTGCACTAATTTCATCAATCATTGCTTGTTTCCATCCAGGATGAGAAAGTGCTTCACCTATAGTACTGGTAATGGAGACAAAAGACAAAGAAGATAAGAAAACATAATACAAAGGAGACAAGCGACGATAATTGAAAGCAATATATTGAGGAGGATTACGAGTTAAGCTAATACATAAGTGGCAATGCTGAAGTTGGTAAAGGAGCTAGTTTCGACGAAGATTCCTCAATGACCACAACAACCATATCTAAAGGAGGTAGCAGTGCAAACCATGGACAGTGAAGATAAGTCTTGTTGAAAGAGAGAAAACATAGGCATGGGATGCTGAAACCGCACAGCGGAGTCTCTTTTATATAGGCTTAATGAAATAATTACAACATATATATAGGAGATTCTTATTCCTATTTACATGATATGATATGCCTAAACAATAATTACAAAGATTCTAAATATATTTTCAACACTCCCCCTCAAGCTGGAGCATAAATCATATGCACCGAGCTTGTTACATATATAACTTATTCGAGGACCTCTCAAGGATTTGGTGAAGGCATCTGCCGGTTGATCATTGGAGTTGACAAAGCTAGTGGTGATGTCCCCTGATTGGATCTTCTCCCTAATAAAATGACAATCTATCTCAATATGTTTGGTCCTCTCATGGAAAACTGGATTAGAGGCAATATGCAATGCAGCTTGATTATCACAGATCAACGTCATTTGCATAGCCCCTTCAAATAGAAGCTCTTTAAGTAACTATTTCAACCAAATGAGTTCACAAGTTGCTAATGTCATAGTCCTGTATTCTGCTTCTACACTAGATCTTGCAACTACATTCTGTTTCTTACTTTTCCAGGATATCAGATTTCCTCCAATGAGTACACAATAACCGGAAGTGGATCGTCTGTCAATAGGTGAACCTACCCAATCGGCATCTGAGTAAGCAATTATCTGAGTGTGTCCTCGGTCTTCATAAATGAGACATTTTCCTGGAGCACCTTTAATGTACTTCAGGATTCGAATCATAGCATCCATATGGCCCTGGCAAGGAGAATTTAAGAATTGACTTACCACACTGATTGCAAAAGAGATGTCTGGACGAGTGACTGCAAGGTAGTTCAATTTCCTAACCAATCTCCTGTATCTCCCTAGATTTAATAGTGGCTACCCTTTGATCAGGGAGAAGTTTGACGTTTGGATCCATAGGAGTGTCAACTGGTTTGGCATTCAATAATCCTGTCTCTTCAAGAATATCCATAGCATACTTCCTTTGTGAAATCACTAGACCATCCTTAGATTGAGCTACCTCGATACACAACAAATAATGGAGTTTACCAAGGTCTTTAGTCTGAAACTGATTAGAGAGATGTTGTTTCACCTGTAGTATGCCATGCTGATCACTACCAGTTATAACAATATCATCCACATAAACAATCATATAAATGCATCCTTGGGCCGAATGGCGATAAAATACAGAGTGGTCAGCTTCGCTGCGAATCATACCAAACTGTTGCACTACAGTGCTGAATCTGCTGAACCAAGCCCGAGGAGACTGTTTAAGACCATAAAGGGACCTGTGAAGCAGACAGACCATGGTAGAGGACTACCCCTGAGCAACAAACCCAGGTGGTTGCTCCATATACACTTCCTCTTCGAGATCACCATGCAAGAATGCATTTTTAATGTCAAGTTGATGAAGAGGCTAGTGGTGGATGGCAGCAATGGATATGAGAAGCCGAACAGAAGCCATTTAAGCCACAGGAGAGAAAATATCACCATAATGAAGCCCAAATATCTGAGTATAGCCCTTGGCCACCAAACGAGCTTAAACCGATCAATCTTACCATCAGTACTCACCTTGACTGTATAAAGCCAGCGACAACCAACCAAAGCCTTCCCAGGAGGTAGAGGGACCAGTTCCCAGGTACCACTGCTTTGAAGAGCACACATCTCATCAATCATTGCTTGCCGCCATTCAAGGTGAGATAAAGCTTCACCTAGAGATTTAGGAATAAAGACAGACGACAAAGAAGAAACGCAAGCATAATGCAAAAGAGAAAGGCAATAATAACTCAAAGCAATATAATGAGGAGAGGGGTTACGAGTAGAACGTATACCTTTACGAAGAGTAATGGGAAGGTCAGGTTCAGTTGGTAGAGCCGGATCAGGTAAAGGAGGTGGTGCCGAAGAAGAGTCCATCATGGCCTCAGTAGCAGGAACAGGGGCATGCACCAAGGATGGTGGTGGGCGACGACGATATATCTGGAATGGACGAGTAGCAGGGGGATCCACAGGCGGTGTCTCCGGTGGGACAGACTGGAGAGGGACCATAGCAGAAGGAACAGGGACGACTATATATAGTGGCTCAAGAGGCGAGTGAGTCGACTCAAAGTAAGGGACAAACTCGAAGAAGGTAACATCGGCCGAAATAAGGTACCGTTGAAGAGTAGGAGAAAAGCAACGATAGCCTTTTTGGGACCGATGATAACCAAGGAAGACACACTTGAGTGAGCGAGCCGAGTGTTTGTCAACTCCGGTAGAGAGATTGTGGACAAAACAAATGAACCCGAAGATACGTGGCGAAAGTGAATGAAGAGGGATATGGGAAAAAAGGACGGAGTGAGGTACTTACTCATCAAGGACAGAGGAGGGTATGTGGTTTATAAGATAGCAAGCCGTCAAAACAGCATTCCCCCAAAACCGATGTGAAACATTGCCATGAAGGAGAAGGGTCCGAGTGGTTTCAATGAGGTGCCGATTTTTGCGTTCGGCAACCCCATTTTGTTGAGGTGCATGAGCACAAGACGGTTGGTGAAGAATGCTATTAGAAGCCATAAAAATTTGAAATTTTTGGGACAAATATTCTTTGGCAATATCACTACGTAAAGAGCGAATGGAGACACCAAACTAAGTTTTAATTTCCTGATAAAACTGCTGAAAAATTGAAAACACTTCAGACCAATTTTTCATTAAAAATAACCACGTACACCATGAAAAATCATCAATAAAAGTGACAAAGTATCTGGACCCATGAGTAGAAATGGTACGAGAAGGACCCATACATCTAAATGAACTAAAGCAAAAGGAGATGAAGCCCGTTTATTGACTCGATCTGGAAAGTGACTACGAGTGTGTTTCCCTAGTTGACACGGCTCACAATGCAAACTAGATAACTTAGACAGACTTGGCATTAATTTTTGGAGTTTGGGGAGACCAGGATGATCCAACTGAGCATGTATGGTAAGAGGGGAATCTGTGGCAGAGCAAACCCGGGACGGGGTGGAAAGCTGGTAAAGGCCATAAGACTCACATCCGATGCCAATCGTTTGTCCCGAACTCCGGTCCTGCAGGATAACAGTGTCTTTAGTGAAGGTAATCAAACAATCATGAGAATGAGTTAAACGACTAACAGAGAGTAAGTTAAAGGGACAACCAGGCACATAAAGAATATAATCAACTGACAGAGAAGGGAGTGGATGGGCAGTTCCAATTCCTTGGGATTGAGATTGGGAACCGTTAGCCAAAGTGACAATAGGTAAATAGCCAGATGTAGAAAGAGAGGAGAAAAGAGCCTTATTACCAGAGATATGGTCAGACGCACCAGAATCAAGAACCCAAAGACCAAGTGAGGGTGACTGAGATATGCAAGCATATGAATTACCAGTGTGTGCAACCAAAGCAGTAGATCCGGAGGTCCGGTGATGCTCAAACCATTGGAGAAAATCTTCATAATTAGTCAGAGAGGTCTGAGGAGGATCCATGGTCTTAGGAGGATCTGTGGAACTAGAGGAGGCCATAGATCAGTAACAAAAGGTCCAAAAAACGACAACACGATACCTGAAAAATTCGCGAAACGGCTCGAGCACACTGCGCTACAAGCAACGAGCCAAGATCGGGGTGGGAGGGGTGGCGTTGGAACCGCCTCTGGAAGGCGACCACCGCGCTGCAAAAATGGGCCGGAAAGAAGCAGCCACACGTCGCCACGCGCCAGAATGCTGGCCAGAAACTTCGCGGCACGCGTGGGGGCGCATGAGATGGCGGTTGACGACGGTCTTTCGAGGATGGGCCGATCTGGAGAAGGTGCACCTCGTGGTGGGGTTAGTGCCAAAGATGTTGCCGAAAAAAGTGGCGGTTGATGGCGGCAGAGGACAAAAAACAACCCAAAAAAGGTACCGGAAGACACGGCAGTGGAGAAAAGGCAAATTGGATGAGGAACACAGTTTGCCAAAAAAAATTTTCTCACCAGAGGACAGTGGGCCCACCGGGTAAGCACGGTTTTAGGGTTACCTCTGTCTGGCTCTAGATACCATGTTGAAAGAGAGAAAACAGAGGCATAGGATGCTGAAACCGTGTGTTTCAACTACACAGCGGAGTCTCTTTTATATAGGCTTAATGAAATAATTACAACATGAATATAGGAGATTCTTATTTCTATTTACATGATATGATATGCCTAAACAATAATTACAAAGATTCTAAATATATTTTCAACAAGTCTGAAAAGGGCGGTCTCATGGAGTTGGGGCATTTGCTAGAAGTTGTTAGCTGGGTTCAAGATGGGTGTGGCCCGCCCAGCCCGCCTGCCTGTGATTATGACTGATGAGGGTCCTTCAGGATATTTGACTAATAAGGACGATGGACACTTTTGACTGTTAAAGGAACTCCAAATAGAGGAATTTTATATAGAAGGAATAAGAATACGATTCTTGAAGCCTACGCCGATGCCGACTATGCTGGATCCGTAACTGACAGGAGATCCATTTCTGGATATTGTACTTTCCTTGGAGGAAATTTAGTAACTTGGAGGAGTAAAAAATAGAATGTTGTGGCCTGTTCTAGTGTTGAAGCTGACTTCCAAGCCATGGCACAAAGTATTTGTGAGCTACTCTGGCTCAAAATAATTTTAGAAGACTTGAAGATGAAATGGGATGGCCCTATGAAACTCTACTGTGATAATAAGTCGGCTATCGGCATCGCTCATAATCCTGTTCAGCATGATCGAACAAAACACATTGAGGTGGATAGACATTTTATCAAGGAGAAGCTTGATAGTGCTCTGATTTGTACACCGTTCGTACGTTCACAAGGTCAACTTGCAAACATTCTTACCAAAGGATTGCGTAGTGCAAACTTTGAAAGAATTGTATGCAAGCTGGGAATAGAAAACACCTATTTTCCAGCTTGAGGGGGAGTGTGGGAAATAAGAACTTATTAATGCTCCACTTTCCCAAATAGGCCAGATTCTTTGTATTTTAAGTGGAGTAGGCTCAATGCATCTTAGTAAATAGTGACTGCTCTAATTCTCTCTTGTAAATTGTATTTGCATTTATTATCTTGTAATCCTCTTGGTGTATAAATTAAGCCACTCAACTGAGTGTAAAACTAATGAAGTATATTCAGAAATATTGAGTCCCATTATCTTCCTTCTTCTTTTCACAGTGACTACTATTCATAATATCTTAGCTATCAGCGCATCACAGATTGATGTCAAGAATGCTTTTTTGGATGGTGATCTAAAAGAAGAAACTTATATGATTCTAGCCATCAGCAAAATCTCTGAAGGACAAAAATAGAAAACACAATATACTTGATCATGTTCAAGTAGTGGCACTCGTCAACTAAGGGCATGAGTGACAAAAAAGGAGGCTAGATCATGGTACAGGGCGACAAGGCAAGTTGAGCAGGACCAATGGAAGTCGAAAATGATGTCGGATAAGCCGCCACACGTGGCTATGGGCGCACGTGGAGCAATGTGGGATACATCGGCGTGGTGTTTAGTTGTGTGACAGGCCTGCCTTGGTTGAGCTTTTAGGGACTGGCCAACCAAAGATAGACGAGAAGTCTGGGGTGGTTGTCGGCCGGCCAAAAAAGTCACCATAAAAAGGTGACAGCGACGACGGCTGGCAGCTAAAGGCGGAAAATGATGACATTTGTGATGACGTGGCAGGAAGGGTGGCAAACAGAAAGGAAGACACTATGTTCGGGAGAAAGTTCAATCAGGAAAGTTTGCTACAACATTTGTGAATTTGAATGACCAACTTGCCCAAATTTTCACTAAAGCTTAGAGCTCCTTGGGTCAACTATATATGTAACAAGCATGGTGCCTATGACATATATGCACCAGCCTGAGGGGGAGCGTAAAATATCTTTGTTGACATGGTTGCCTTATTTTGTAGATGAGTCAATCAATTAGGATAAATTAGGATTTATTCTTTTATTAGATTAGGATTCCTTATTGTTGTAATTAATGTCAACACTATTTTATAATGAATCCTTGTGTGATCGGTTGAAGACACACAATTCAGCCTATTTGCCTTGTTTTCAAGTGGTTGTAAAATGTATCAGAGTCATAGCTATCTTTCTATGAACAAAACCTACATAGTCAAAGTAAAATCTTAGACCTGCTGATGCAAGGAGGATAGCATGGGAAATAATGAGAATGCTCAACCTAATGAACTGTAGTAAAACATAATCCTGATGTAGCAATGAAAGAAAGGAGAGCAAGGTGGCGTATTTGATTACATAAATGATATTTGTACAACCAAAATGGGACAACTTTTCAACGACGGTTAATGACGTTCAAAATCGTGGTTAATGGTGTGTTGAACTTGGTTAATGAATACATGTGTAGTAGATAGGTAACTCGTTAACTGATAACTTGGTTAATGCAACTCATTAAATGGTTAATGCAGCTCAGTGGATGATTAATGAGTTACCCACCTCAGTGCTAACGGTTAATGACGTTCAAAATTGTGGTTAATGTAGCTCAGTGAATGGTTAATGAGTTATGCATCTCGATGACAATGGTTAATGATGTTCAAAATTACGATTAATGATATGTTGAACTTAGTTAATGATGTTTGAACTTCATCGAGATGGGTAACTCAGTAGTCATCCACTGAGCTGCATTAACCACAATTTTGAACGTCATTAACAGTTGTTGAAAGTTGTCCCAATTTGCTTGCTCAAATTAGGGGTGTAATCGGATCAGTTTGGATCGGATTTGGGGTGTTTTAGCATCTGAACCGATTAAATTTGATTGGTCCGGTTTGGATCGGATTTGGCAAAAAAATTCCACTGATCTGAACCAATCCAACAAAAACCGGGTTGGTTCAGATTGGATCATCGAATTACCAATTTTTTAATCGTAATTTTATTTTTGGAAATTACTAAAAAAATAAAATAAAATTAGATTAACTTAAAATTTTTCAATTTTAATATTAATTTTTAAGTATAATCTATTAATATAATATTAATATATATTAATTTTGTTAATAAAATATTTTATTAAAATAAAATTATTAATAATATATTATTTTTAAAGGGTTCGGATCGGTTCCTATTTTTGGAATCGGATACCTGAAGCAATCTCCTTCGGATTTGGAATTTTAAATCCGATCCAATCCGATGATCCGATCCAAACCGTCAAAATCGGTTTGGATCGCTTCGGATCCATCAGGTTTGCGGATCGGATCGGATCCGCTTACACCCCTAGTTCAAATAACATAAGTGATTTGATTAGATGAGTGGGAATTTGAGAGGGAGGCAAAAGGAGAGAGGTAGGATATTAATGAATGAGGAAATTGGGTATGGATTAGGCTCTTCTGAAGTGAGTATGAGTGTAAAGTGAGAAAGTAAGGGTGTATCTACCATTGATTAGTTAAAGTGCGTTGAGATCAACGTATTTTAATTAATCAAGGGTGGATACACCCCTTACTTTCTCACTTTACAATCAAACTCACTTTAGAGGAGTTTTATCCATTGGGTAGAGACCTCTCATAACGCTAAGGGCTCAATCTTTGGGTTGAGTCATTTTCCTTCTCATTTCCATTACATTCTTTTTGAATTCCAAGAAATTTCCAGAAGCCCTATTATTGAGTGAGTAATACAGCATATACATAAAATAAGCTATGAAGGAAGATACAGTATCAAACTAATACTAACCTCACCATAACCAACACTTCCATCTTCAAGACTTAGAGATAAAATAAATCCTTGTCTATAGAATTCCTTACAATTATCATCATCAGAAGCTGATGTTGGTGGAGCACTTAGTGCAATTCTGCCAAAGAGCCATTATAAACAATCAAAGGAAAAAAATCCAAAGCAAGATTAATGTAAAATCACAAAAAATAAGTAGTTTCGTGGGAGATTAAATCTCCGCATAAGTTGAAAACTCACCTATATTTCAAACACTCTATTTTACGAATTCTGTATAAAGTAAACTCATCTCTTATAGAACCTTGAGTGAAAGGCACTGAGAGGAATCTTATGGCGCGTTGTGCAGTTTGGAGAGCGAAATTTTTCAAAACACTAAGTCAAGTTAGAAAGGCGTCAGCAAACAGGTGATGATCCAGTAACGTATAACAAAATCTTAAATAAGAAGCAGTCGGCCTATAAACCTGTGAAAATTGGAATTGGCATCAATGGAACTCTCAATTTCAACCATACAGTCCATCTGTTCATGTTGAGCTACATGCAAAGCTTCTTCAAATTCTGCCTTTGTCTTCACATGTAAATGTTTGATGCTGCAAGTACATTGATTTTTTCCTCAGGAAGGGTAGAATTAGTTGAGCATGGACTATGAATATCAAAATCACCGGTAAAAATATTTGATTTCAAAGAAAATACATAATTTCCGGTTTATTTATTTGCCATCATATAAACCGCTGCATTTTTGTCTGATGTTATGCTGACACCTATTGCACAAGCAGAATAATATAAACTGTAGTAAAGCATTCCCAAGGCCAAAGTAGAAAGCATTTCATTCTATTATTGAGTCTGGATATTTTAGGGATGTTAGGATTCTATGATTCAAAGTAAAATAGGAAGACAAGATCCTAGGATAGCATAGAATCAGTTAATCCTGATTCCATGGGATTTAACTCTATCATATATTTCTGTTTTTATTTCTTTTCTGCTGTACGGGATTCTGGTTTCCTATGATTAAGGAAACATATTCTCTACTTTCTTCTACTTAAGCTATTCACATCTGATGCTACATATCATATCAATAAAGAATACATTTCTACATGGTATCAGTGAGCCTTAGGGTTCGATGAATTACAAGGCTGCCATGATGGATTCTAGTTCGGCCCCTTCCGCCGGTGTGATATCTCCAGACGGTGGCAACCAGCCACCTACGGAGGAGATTCCAATCCAGCACACCGCGACCTCTCACAGCGGTGCGGTGCCCTCCAATGGCGGTGCTCAACAGGGAACTCAGCCCACAACCATATCTGTCAGGGATCACTCCATTCAAATTACCATTCACAAATTGAATGGCAAAAATTACCTTGAGTGGTCCAAGTCTGTACAGTTGGTGATTGATGGTAAGGGGAAGCTTGGATACTTGAATGGAGAAGTGACAGCTCCGGCCACAAATTTGGGGGACACACTCATGCATTCCAAGCAAGCAAAAACTGATCTAGAGCAGCAGTCATCTTCAGAATCTCTTCCCTTCACAAAGGAACAAATGGAGCACCTATCCAAACTTTTCCAATCTCATTCTGTAGGACATTCTAATCCATCTTGTTCTATAGCTCAGTCAGGTAATCATTTTATTGCTACCATTGCGTGTAACAGATCTAATGGCCCTTGGATATTAGATTCAGGTGCCACTGATCATATGACTAGTGTCTCCCAATTCTTTTCCTCATATGCACCATGTGCAGGTCATCAAAAGGTTAAACTTGTAGATGGTTCCCTAGCTATTGTAGCTGGAAAAGGAACCGTACCTCTTTCTCCCTCTTTAAGTCTTAAGGATGTCCTACATGTTCCTAATTTATCATACAATCTTGTGTCTGTTAGTAAATTAACTCTTGATCATAATTGTCGTCTTAATGTTTGGTCTTCTCATTGTGAATTTCAAGATTTATCCTCAGGGAAGATGATTGGGGCTGCTAAGCAGGATAACGGTCTCGATCTTCTCAATAACTGCCTCACCTTTGGCAGGCAAGACCAGCGGACTTGTTTCAATTCTGTCTCTGTTTTAATAAAGACATTATGTTATGGCATTGTCTATTAGGACATCCTAATGTCCAATATTTAAGACATTTGTTTCCTAAGTTATTTATGAATACAAATCAGATATCTTTTAAATGTGAATCTTGTGAATTAGCCAAACACCACCGTGCTGTTTTTTCCCCTCAACCATACAAAAAATCTGCACCTTTTACTATGATTCATAGTGATGTATGGGGTCCCTCTCGGATAACAACTATTTATGGAAAACGCTGGTTTATCACTTTTATTGATGATCACACTAGGGTCACTTGGGTATTTCTTTTATGTGATAAATCTGATGCTGCACTTGTGTTCAAAAATTTTTATCACATGGTTCAAACACAATTTCCGACTTAGATCAAAATATTTCGTAGTGATAATGGCAAGGAATTTTTTAATAATATTTTGGGCAATTGTTTTGCTACGAAGGGTATTGTGCACCAAAATTCTTGCACAAATACTCCTCAGTAGAATGGGGTGGCGGAAAGAAAAAACAAACATCTCCTTGAAGTTGCTAGGGCTCTGAGTTTCCAAACCAAGGTCCCTAAGTATCTTTGGGGGAGGCTATTTTAACTGCCACCTATTTGATAAATAGACTGCCTACTAGAATTTTAAACTTTCAAACTCCCTTGCAAACATTCACTACAATTTTTCCCCAATCACGGCTGATCACAGACATTCCCTTAAAATTTTTTGGGAGTGTAGCATTTGTTCATAACCATGATCCCAAGTGGTCCAAACTTGATCCTAAAGCATACAAATGCATTTTTGTTGGCTATCCCTCTAACCAGCGAGGCTATAAATGTTTTGATACAACCTCGAAAAAATTGTTTGTGTCCATGGATGTCACTTTTTTTTAAGGGACCTCATATTATCAAGAGTCCCATCTTCAGGGGGAGCAAGATAGTGAAGATGGTTTTTTAGATAAATCTGATTTATGCTACAATTTTTATAAGGCAGAAAATATAAATGAAAACCTTGAGGAAACGAATGAGTTGAATAATTCTATCAATTCTGACTATGAGCAGAATGCAATAATGCCATCTCAAAATGAACATGTTGAGCCAACAGAGAAGGATGTGAGATGGTACAAAGGTGTTGTGTATACAAAAGAACATCAGGCTGAGAAAAGAAAAAAAGACATTGTTCTGCAGCACCACCAAGAATCTGATCAAAGGATGGATCATGAAATTCATGATAATTCTCCGGAAACAACAGATAATACTTTCCCAGGTAACTCTCAGTTAAATTCCAGTAGTCATGATGATCTTCCCATTGCTCTTAGAAAAGGTGTCAGATCTTGCACAACAAAACACCCTTTGTCAAATTTTGTGTCTTACAAAAATATTTCAACCTCATATTGTTCCTTTATCTCACAAGTCTCTAGTGTCACTATTCCTAACAATGTCCAGGAAGCTCTAAATGTTCCACAATGGAGGGAAGCTGTTTTTGAGATGAGAGCTCTAGACAAGAATGCTACTTGGGAGAGAGTGGATCTGCCAAATGGGAAGAAAATTGTCGGTTGTAAATGGGTGTTTACCCTGAAATACAATTCGGATGGCTCCTTGGAAAGTACAAGGCTCGCTTAGTAGCTAAAGGCTTTACAAAAACATATGGAGTAGACTATTCTGAAACCTTTTCTCTAGTGGCGAAGTTGAACACAGTTCGAGTTCTTTCAGTTGCAGCCAACCTTGACTGGCCTCTAATTCAGTTAGATGTGAAAAATGCTTTTCTGAATGAAGAGTTAGAGGAAGAAGTCTACATGGAACCACCACCCGGATTTACTGAGAAATTTGGGAATAAGGTATGCAAGCTAAAAAAAAATCCTTATATGGCCTCAAACAATCCCCTAGAGCTTAGTTTGAAAGATTCAAAAGGTTTGTAAAAGGCCTGGGTTATAATCAAGGTCGGTCAGATTACACTCTATTCATAAAAAAGTCTATTGAAAGCAAAGTGTCAATTTTAATTGTCTATGTAGATGATATAATACTAACAGGAGATGATATGACTGAAATGAGCATATTGAATTAAGGCCTAGCCAAGGAATTTGAAGTTAAAGACCTTGGACAGCTTCGATATTTCCTTGGAATGGAAATGGCAAGGTCAAAGAGGGGCATAGTGGTGTCACAAAGGAAATATATCTTAGATCTCTTGAAAGAAACTGGAATTATCGGGTGCAAGCCTTCAGATACTCCTATAGAAGTCAAGACTAAACTTGGAGATGTCAAAGATGGTGTTCCAATAGACCAAGGTAGGTATCAAAAGCTGGTCGGGAAACTTATCTACTTATCCCTTACACGTCCTGACATTGCTTTCACTGTTAGCATGGTGAGTCAATTTATAAATTCTCCTTATGAAGAACACCTTGAAGCTGTATACAAAATCCTTAGGTATCTCAAAGGCACACCAGGGAAAGGTCTATTCTTTGGAAAACATGAGAAGAGAGGGATTGAGGTATATACTGATGCTGATTGGGCAGGTTCGGTTATTGATAGAAGGTCAACCTCAGGGTATTGCACCTTTTTATGGGGTAATCTTGTCACATGGAGAAGCTAAAAACAAAATGTTGTTGCTAGTAGTGCTGAAGCAGAATTTAGATCAATGGCTCAAGGAGTATGTGAGGTTTTATGGCTAAAACGAGTTCTAGAAGAGCTTGAAAGACCATTAATTCTTCCTATGCAGTTGTTTTGTGATAACAAGCTAAGCATTGCCCATAACCCAGTCTTACATGACAGGACGAAGTATGTTGAAATTGACAAACACTTCATCAAAGAGAAGCTTGAAGAAGGAGTAATTTGTATTCCCTTCGTCCCTACCACTCAGCAAATTGCGGATATCCTAACAAAGGGCCTGCTAAGACAGTCCTTCGAACATCAAGTCTCCAAGTTGGGCATGATAAATATCTTTGCACCAACTTGAGGGGGAGTGTGGATATTTTAGGGATGTTAGGATTCTATGATTCTGTTAGAGTTGTATTGGAATGTTGTGTGTCTTATGTGACCACACAGTCTCTATTTATAATCAGAGAATACAATCGTATAATTAATTACAAAGGATCAAATCAAATCCTTGATTTGTATAACTATATCCCTAAATATCAGCACATATTAACTCTATAATAAGCACATGTTAAATATGCTTTCTAACACTCCCCCTCAAGCTGGATCGTATATGTTATATGAACCAAGCTTGTTACAAATATAATCAACCCGAGAGCCCTTGAGGGACTTAATAAACATATCAGCCAATTGGTCCTCAGACTTGACAAAATCGGTGGTGATTTCTCCAGAAAGAACTTTTTCTCTTACATAGTGACAGTCTATCTCTATGTGTTTGGTCCGTTCATGGAAGACCGGATTTGATGCAATGTGAAGTGCAGCTTGATTGTCACAGATAAGTTTTGTATCCTCGAGTTCTCCTAATTTCAGCTGTTGGAGTAGATTCCTAAGCCATGCAAGTTCCTTTGTAGCTGACATCATAGCACGATATTCGGCTTCTGCACTAGATAGGGCGACTGTGTTTTGCTTCTTGCTCCTCCATGAGATCACATTTCCTCCAATGAGAACACAATATCCAGAAGTGGATCTTCTATCTGATGGTGATCCTGCCCAGTCAGCATCTGAGTAACAAGTAATTTTGGCATTGCCTTTATCTTCATATAATAGTCCTCTACCTGGTGCATTTTTTATGTATCGAAGAATACGGACGACCGCATTCCAATGGCTATCACAAGGAGCATTCAGAAACTGACTTACAATACTCACAGCAAAAGTGATATCTGGTCTGGTGACCATGAGATAATTGACAAAACGGCGGTATCTTCCCGGGTCTTTCAATGTCTCCCCCTGACCTGGAAGAAGCTTGATATTGGGATCCATAGGAGTATCAGCTGGGCGGCAGTCAAGCATACCTGTTTCAGTAAGAATATCCAGAGCATACTTCCGTTGGTTAATTGCAAAGGATCAAATCAAATCCTTGATTTGTATAACTATATCCCTAAATATCAGCACATATTAACTCTATAATAAGCACATGTTAAATATGCTTTCTAACAGATTCAAAGTAAAATAGGAAGATAAGATCCTAGGATAGCATAGACTCAGTTAATCTCGATTCCATGGGATTTAACTCTATCATATCTTTTCTGTTTTTATTTCTTTTCTGCTGTACGGGATTCTGGTTTCCTATGATTAAGGAAACATATTCTCTACTTTCTTCTACTTAAGTTGTTCACATTTGATGCTACATATCATATCAATAAAGAATACATTTCTACATTGAGTTTCCTATCATTTCAGGTATTCTTATTTTCAAATCTTTTTTTGTAAAGAGACAAAGTGCTTATGCTGTAAAATGATGCCTCTTAGTATTTTTTTGGTGAGACTCATTATCATAGAGAAAATTAAAGTGTAGCAACTTGCTATCACAAAGTGAATAGATAAATCCTATAGAAATATTAGGTTTCCTAATATAGTGTTGTAACATATCGGAAGAATATGTTCCGATATTCTCTTTTATTTGTATAGATTTGTTTTTATTCTAGACTTTATTAGGATATTTTTTCCTCCCTTATTTTTAGGTTAGTATTCAATGTCTTTAGCCTATATATTGTAACTTATGTTGTATACAACTAATTAAGGAATTACATTCACACTTTTTATATTCCTTCTTTCTATATGATATCAGAGCCTAGGGGGTTCCTAGGGTTTCTTTTTTTTTTTTCGAGCAGCAGCCTTATTGCTGTCTCCTTGCAGCCTTATTGCTGCCTGCTGCCTTATTGCATCCTTTACGTCCAATTTTTATATACCTGAAAACACAGCCACCACCACCCGCCACCCGCCGCCGTTCAGCACATCGCCAACCAGGGTTTGCTCGCTGGCCAACCACCGAAAACTCGGCCCCAGAACTGGCTCCACACGCCCTCATGTGCCACTCTTCTCTCTGTGCGTGAGTTCCACGCACCACTGTTCTGCTTGCCTTCTCCTTCCGGTTCTGTTTAGGTAAGTGGGTTATTCCAGAATGGCATATTCCGAGACATCTCAGTCCTCCACCACCTCCAAGGCTTCTCCGGTTGCCATTCCGGCTGTCAATCTAAATGACCATTTAGTCATGGCTCCTATTAGTAAGCCTTTTGGCACTTGTTCTCTAATCATGACTGGTAAGAATTTAAGTTCATTGTCCTTTAATATTTCTTGTACTATATCTAAGGACCTCTAGATTATTGACTCTGGCGCTACTGATCATATGACCCCTCATCCCTCATTTTTCCACGTACTCTAAGTTGTCTGGTACGCATCAAATCACGGTTGCGAGTGGATCCCATGTCCCTATTTCAGTATGTGGTATTGTTTCACTTCAACCTTCCCTTCTTTTACATGATGTGCTTCATGTCCCTCAATTGTCAAATAACCTTATTTCCACTCATAATCTTACCCAAGATTTAAATTGTACAGTAAACTTTTTTCCCTCCCATTGTGTGTTTCAAGATCTTACCACGGGGAAGACGATTGGGGTTGCTAAGGAACAGGGAGGCTTATATGTTCTACATTGGACTCATGGTAGTACCAGACAGAATTTGTCCACTTCTTGTCATCAGACTAGTTCAGTTTCTGCTGCATCTCAGATATGGCTTCACCACAAATGCCTTGGTCATCCTCCTTTCGATATTCTTAAGTCTTTGTTTCCCCATTTGTTTAAAAAGGAATTAGTCGAGTCTTTTCATTGGAATGTTTGTCAGTTTGCAAAACACCATCGTACAACATTTCGTTCTCATAATAATAAAAGTATTGAATCATTTGATATTGTTCAGTCAGATGTGTGGGGACCTTCTTCTACTTCTAATTTATCTGGTGCAAAATGGTTTGTTTCATTTATTGATGATTGCTCTCGTGCCATATGGATATTTCTCATGAAAGATAAATCTGAAGTTTTTCAATTATTCACGAATTTTTATCACATGATTCAAACTCAGTTTGGAACAACTATTAAAAGGTTGCGTTCTGATAATGGAAAAGAATATGTTAATCAAAAAATTTCAAAGAACATGGTGTTTTGCATGAGTTGACCTGTGTCGATACCCCACAACAAAATGGGGTTACAGAAAGGAAGAATTATCATTTACTTGAGATGGCCAGAGCCTTGCTTTTTCAAATGTCTGTCCCTAAATCTTATTGGGGGGACGCTATCTTAACTGCCACATATTTGATTAACAGGTTGCCCTCTCGTGTCATGGATGGCCTTA
Organism: Ammopiptanthus mongolicus; assembly: GCA_039655645.1. Taxonomy (NCBI): domain Eukaryota; kingdom Viridiplantae; phylum Streptophyta; class Magnoliopsida; order Fabales; family Fabaceae; genus Ammopiptanthus; species Ammopiptanthus mongolicus. Next base: position 16,384,490 of record CM077344.1, on the reverse strand, counting down.
GTCTAGTCCAACTCATGACCTCATTCTTTCCTTCAGTTCCTACTATGACCAGTCTCCAATGTCGAGTATTTGGTTGTAGTGTCTTTGTTCATGTTTACAGTCAGCATCGTGGTAAGTTGGATCCTCGGGTTGTTAAATGTATATTAATAGGATATGCACCCAACAAAAAGGGGTACAAATGTTATCATCCTCATAGTCGTCGTGTCTATGTATCCATGGATGTCACATGTCATGAAACCGAGTCGTTTTACTCTAGTCCTCAGCTTCAGGGGGAGAGTGGTAATGAAGCTGAGTCTCTTGAATCATCTGTTGCTCCTCTTCGGACTGAATCTATTGAGTCGTTTGTCTTTCCTCCGATAAAGGATGTGGTATCCTCTTCTGGTGGTTCTGAGACGCCCAATGAGACAAATGATTTGGATCGATACCAGAAGACACATCAGCGAAAAATATTCCATAAAAAACCCAATCTGGTCCAACAGCAACTTCAGCCGCCTGAACCGGAGGTAAACATTCCTAACTCTAAGCCTTTGAATAGTCCTTTAAATAATACTTGTGCACCTAACCTTGATGACTTGCCAATAGCCTTGAGAAAAGCAAAAAGAACATGTGCCAAGTACCCTATATCCCAGTTTGTGTCCTCAAAAAACCTATCAGTACAACATCAGAGCTTTATTTCAGTAATAGATTCTATCAAAGTCCCCACTATAGTACAAGAAGCGTTAATGGATAGGAACTAGGTTCAAGCCATGCATGAAGAGATGAGAGCTTTGAACAAGAATGAGACCTGGGAAGTTGTTGAGAAACCGAAGGACAAAAGGATAGTTGGATGCAGATGGATTTACACGATTAAATATCAGTCTGATGGTAGTCTGGACCGATATAAAACACGGCTGGTTACGAAAGGGTACACTCAGACATATGGGATTGATTATGAGGAAACGTTTGCTTCAGTAGCAAAGATGAACACAGTCAGGATTATTCTCTCCTTGGCAACACACTTTGGTTGGGACTTGTACCAATTTGATGTTAAAAATGCCTTTCTCCATGGAAATTTGGAAGAGAAAATATATATGGACATTCCACCAGGATAGGACCCTACTGGTGGAGGGAATAAGGTGTGCAAGTTGAGGAAGGCTTTATATGGGCTCAAGCAGTCTCCCCGTGCTTGGTTCGGGAGATTGACCAATGCTATGGTTTCCCTGGCTTATAAACAGAGCCAAGGAGATCATACCCTTTTTATCAAACATACTAAGGAAGGCAAACTCACACTCCTTCTGGTCTATGTAGATGATATGATCATTGTAGGGAATGATGAGGTTGAAAAACGGGTTCTAAGAGATAAGTTAGTTGCACAGTTTGAAATGAAGGATCTAGGAAAGCTTAAGTATTTCCTTGGGATAGAGGTTGCCTACTCCAAACAAGGTATCTTTATTTCTCAAAGGAAATATGTCCTGGATCTGCTTAAAGAGACCGGCAAGCTGGGTTGCAAAACCACAGGGGCACCTATTGAACAGAATCACAGGATTGGAAGAAATGAAGAAAGCCCAAGTGTTGAAAAGGCCCAATATAAGAGACTTGTGGTAAAACTTATATATTTATCCCACACCAGACCAGACATAGCCTATGCTGTCAGTATGGTTATTCAATTTATATATGACCCACATGAGAGACATATGCAAGTAGTGAATAGAATCCTCCAATATTTAAAGACAAGCCCTGGAAGGGGATTATTATTCAAAAAGGGGGAAAGTTTGTCCATAGAAACCTATACAAATGCAGATTATGCAGGGTCAATTGTAGACAGGCGATCCATCTCAGGGTACTGCATGTTTTTGGGAGGAAATTTGGTGACTTGGAGAAGTAAGAAGCAAAATTTAGTTGCAAGATCTAGTGCTGAAGCAGAATTTCGAGCCATGGCCCAAGGGATTTGTGAATTATTATGGATGAGAATCATACCAGATGATCTCAGAATAAAGTATGAAGCTCCTATACGATTACTTTGTGACAACAAGTCGGCTATTAGTATTGCTCACAACCCAGTCTAGCATGATAAGACGAAGCACATTGAGATAGACAGACATTTTATCAAAGAAAAATCCGATAATGATCTTATAGCTACTGAGTATGTTCCCTCAGAGTTCCAATTAGCTGATGTCTTCACCAAGGGATTTCCCACAGAGCGGTTTCAAGGTCTTACTTGCAAGCTGGGAATGATTGATATCCATTCACCAGCTTGAGGGAGAGGGTTGTAATATATCAGAAGAATATCTTCCGATATTCTCTATTATTTGTACAGATTGTTTTTATTCTAGACTTTATTAGGATATTTTTTCCTCCCTTATTTTTAGGTTGGCATTCAATGTCTTTAGCCTATATATTGTAACTTCTGTTGTACACAACTAATTAAGGAATTACATTCACACTTTTTATATTCCTTCTTTCCATAGAAAGTTAGTATTAATGTAGTGATACCTACATACTGTATTCGTTTGTATTTTTAAAATGAGAAATATCATTCAATTTTTGCTTAATTTCAAGTTGGTATCATAGCTCCTAATTTGGGAGACTCTGCTTCCGCATTCAACAATCAGACTCCATTGTGGTCGTCGCCTTCATTGTGGCTAGTTCCTTTGTGGTCTTTACGCCTTAATTGCATACTTCGATCATCGTTGCTGCACACCATCAGCCTTCATTGTTGCGATGCCTGATTACATTGCTGCGATATCTTAATAAAGATGAGTTTCCCACGCAATGACCAGTAATAATTCATGTACCATATCCCTTAATGCACATAGTATTGTGTCTAAAAATTCATGGATTATTCACTCTGGTGCGACTGACCATATGACCTTCCATTCTCCACATTTGTCCTCTTATCAATCCTCTACCAATGAACATCATATAATCATAGCTGATGGCTATCATACCTCAGTTGCGAAATATGGTGTAGGAGAATCAGGGGATATCACTGTTTTTATTTCTTAGTTATTACGTTTATTCTATCTTTATTATGTTGATTTTATATTTCCTTTTTCCTTTTTTTTTCTCCTCAACTCTAGGAAGTGACTTTATTGTAACCCATATATTTAAGCAGTCTCTGACTGCTGAATAATATCATAACAACATTTTCTCCACCGCCTCAGTACATGGTATCAACAGCTTTAGGTTAAGGTTACGGTTCTTCTCCCTCCCTCATCGAAGAGTGTACTAAATGGCATGGAAACATGCTCTCACCGGCGCTCATAGTGACGACTCTAAAGCAACCGACGATAGTAGCGCCGTAGGAGGTGGTGGAGATGGCGACGCATGAGGAAGAGCAGACAGTGGCACAGGCAGCTACGCAGGTGCATGCGCCGACAATGGTACAGGAGGTGGCGACGCTTGCAACGGCGCAGGTGCAGGCGACAGTTCTGGAAAGCAAGGGAAAATTTGGATTTCTTACAGGAGATATGCCTAAACCTACATAAGGCGATCCAAGGTTCAGGTTATGGAAATCTGAAAATTCCTTAATCATTGTTTGGCTAGTTAACTTTACGGAACAAACAATTGGAAAGCTGTAAAAGACACATACTCTAATATTCAGAATTCCTCTCAGATTTTTGGCCTAAAATCCAGATTATAGCATGCCAAACAAGGTGACAGGGATGTGACTACTTACTATAATGAACTGATGACTCTATGGCAGGAATTAGATATCTGCTATAAGGACAATGTGAAGTGTACTAAGGACAATTTTGTGTCGTTAAAAGGCAAGAAAATGATCGTGTTTATGTTCCTTCATGGGCTGAATAAAGAACTTGATGAAGTAAGAGGCAGAATTCCAGGGAAGACACCTCTACCAACTATTCGTGAAACGTTTTCAGAGGTAAGGAGAGAAGAGGCCCGACAAAGACTTATGATGGGTATGGGTAGGGCAGCCCCAATTTCAGAAGTGGAGGGCTCGACTCTAGCTACTAGAAACTACAATGAAGAGGGGAAGAAAGATGAAAAAAAATCTGATAAATGGTGCGATCATTGCAAGCGCCTGTGGTATACTCGTGAGACTTGTTGGAAGCTCCATGGCAAACCCCCAAATTGGAAAAAGAAAGGTGGAGGTGAGGGTCGTGCATTCCAGGCCAGTACCTCTGATTAAGAGAAGCAGTCTTCTTCAAGCTCATTTCATTCACTAAGGACCAACTAGAACAACTGTACAAACTCCTTAAGTCTCAAACCCCTTCTCGCTCCATAGCCCAGAAAGGTAATTTCCTTCAAACTGCCCTTCTTAGTGTCAATCCCAACCATACTTGGATTGTTGATTTAGGTGCCACCGATCACATGATAGGAGAGTTTAAAATTGCATATGGCTCTCTATTAGCCATTGCAGGGAAAGGTTATATTGTCCTATCTCCAATGTTAACTCTCCAAGATCTCCTTCATGTTCCAAATTTGTCTTGTAGTCTATTATATGTAAGTAAATTAGCTCGGGATAAAAACTGTCAAAAAAGAAGAAGGAAGGACCAAGAGCAAAGTTAGTAAGAAGAAGGTCTGGTTAGAAGAGAGAAGTAAAAATAAGGGTAAATCGAAATTTACTGTGTTTAAATAAGGGTAAATAAGGCATTTAAAAACATAAAGAGGGGCAACATAGATATTTGATGAGTTAAAGAGGGTAAAATGGTAAGGAAAAAGAGCAGGAAACATAAACCTAAAAACCCTAATTCTAAGTTATTAGATGCCAAAAAAACTGAAACCTAAAAAACCCTATTTCTTAGTTAGCAGCAACGACCAGAAGAAGCTTCTCTGCATTCGCGTAAGATAGGGACAGGGAACGACCGCATTTTCACCCAGCCTTCACCATCGTGGACACGACATCGACATTTCGGCCACGATACCCAATTGTGACGACCGCTATGCAAAAACGCACCGTGGCCCACCATCCAGTTGTACCTGGGTCCACTCTGCTCCCACACGCTATTGACTACAAAGATTCGAATACTCTGGTACATTAAAGGAGAACCTAGAAAAGGCTTATTGTATGAAGGTAAGGGGCATGTGGAGCTTTGTGGTTATAGAGATGTCGATCGGGCAGGTTCTCCCTCAAATAGACGTTCTACTTTGGGTTACCGTGTCCTAAGAGGATATCTGATCTCTTGGAAGAGCAAGAAGCAAACCGTAGTTGTCAGGTCAACTGCAGAAGCTGAGTATTGAGCTATGCCACGACAACTTCTAAACTCATATGGTTAAAGCAAATGCTTACAGAGTTGAAAGTTTGTGAACCACAACTAATGAAGCTTGTATGTGACAATCAGGTTGCATTACATATATATCTGCGAATTCAGTCTTTCATCAGAGAACTAAGCACATTGAGATTGATTGCCACTTTGTTCTAGAGAAAATTCAATCTGGAAAGATTGTTACCGCATTTGTGAATTTAAATGACCAGCTTGCATATACTTTAACTAAAGCTCCTAGAGGTCATCGGGTTAACTATATATGTACCATGCTTGGTGCATATATGATATAAACCCACCAGCTTGAGGAGAGTGTAAGAATATTTGTGCTGACGTGATAATATATTATGTATATAAGACAGAATCAGTTAGGATTAATTAGGAGCAATCTTAGGATTTATTCTTTTACTAGAATAGGAGTATATCATTGTAATTAATGTCGAGCCTATTACATAATGAATCCTTGTGTGATCAGGAGAGAGGACACAATTCAACCTATTTGCCTTATTTTCAAGTATAGTATTCTAACTTAATGTCTTCTTTTCGTACCAAACAGAATCAATTATAGAACAGCAAAATGGCAAGAGTTAAATCAATGAGCAAGATGAGAAAGGCAATGATATGACATAAAGAAATTGGAATGATCACTGAAACAACAATTTTTGCCTAATTCATGCCAAATAATTAGGTCCGTACCCATGTGCCAGGCATAGTCCACGGATCCAAATGTTATGAGATGTGTAGAAATATTGATGCAGTATGCTCGGTTCAACTTTATCTGCCAAAGGAAGAAGGCCGAAAATTGCACCTCCATGATTATTTACCACAAGAATCGTCAATGGTTTCCGCAATTTCCTAGAAGTTAATATAAATAAGTCATATTAGTATAAGTAGTAATGGTGAAGTTTAGCTTTACTCAACAATAAATACTCAAGAGGTAATAAATAATCTTGCAATAAAGAAATCAGAAAATTGCAAGTTTATCTCTGAAGATGACTTTCCATAAAATTATGCAAACAGTAGATACATACAAAAGTTACTTTCAATCTACAGAACAATAAAAGGATTTCATTCCTTATTCCCTTCGTTGTAGGTGGTAGGAATGTGTTAAAGTTAGAGAAAAGAGACGTATAATTTGGTGTAAATTGTGTGTATCAATTATCAACTAGAAATGGGAAATTAAATATAAATTAATAAGCAAATAAATACATGGATCCTAATTACATGATTTGGTTGACAAATACTAATACTAATTAACTGTTAGTAGCAGGCCCCAATTAGGAAATTTTATGTTAGAAAAAAGAAGTAGCTAATTGGGCCAACCACTATTAATAGGCTGATTGGAAGCACGGTTAGTAGGCCTGATTGGTTAAAGTAGTAGGAAGTAGTTCGACTCCAACTGTAGGGCAATAAGTATAAAGAGAGGAGAGAGATAGGAGATATCGGTTATTTTGTTACGCAGCTGGAGAGAGAGGTCGGGCTCTCGAGTTCGTATTCCTGAAGTTGTTCACCATTCTTCTTCTCTCTTAACACTGTACACCATTGATCCAGAGTTGGGGAAGGTTATTCAATAAAATCAGCATATTTCTTTCTGCTTTCTCTTTAATTTTTGCTCCAATTCTATCAATGTATCAAAACTTCCAGTCCCGGAGTTTTCCATGGTACACATGAGAATGGCAGCTACTTTGGATGAAACAGAGAGAGGAAGAATCAATTATGTTATTTCAACATCAAAAAATGGGACAACAATCGATAATGGTTAATGATGTTCAAAGTCGTGGTTAATGGCATGTTGAACTTGATTAATGGGTACAGCAAAGATTGGTAACTCATTAACCATCATCTGAACTACATTAACCAAGATAGTCAGTTAATGAGTTACCTCATCTAATACATATGTACCCATTAACCAAATGTAACACATTATTAATCACGATTTTGAGCATCATTAACTGTTGTCAATTGTTGTCCCATTTTTTGATGTCCAAATAATATTTTTGGAGGAAGAATGGCAAGAAGCGAGGAGATAAATGAAGCTTAAAGAAGTGCGAATGAAGAGATAGGAGGACCTACTTGTTGAGTGTTGTAATATATCGGAAGAATATAATCCGATATTCTCTTTTATTTGTACAAATACGTTTTTGATTCTAGACTTTATTAGGATATTTTTTCCTCCCTTATTTTTAGGTTAGCATTCAATGACTTTAGCCTATATATTGTAACCTTTGTCGTACACATCAATTCAAGGAATAATATTCACACATTCAGAATTCCTTCTTTACACGTGGTATCAAAAGACTAGGTCGTTCCTAGGGTCTGTCCCTTTTTTTATGAGCGGTGCAGCCTATATTGCCAGCGCCTCCTTGTTCAGTTCTGAGTGTTTTTCGGGCCCTTCTAGCATGGCTGAAACAAAGACGACACAATCCACCACCACTACAGCTCCTCCGCCTCCTCAGGTTGCCATTCCAGCCCTAAATCCGAATGATCTTCCAGTTTTGCACTCTTCCTATCACCTCAATGGTAAGAACTATCTCCAATGGGCTCAGGTTATTCGCACTACTCTCAAAGGTCGCCGGAAGTTGTCACACATTGAGGGTGATGCTCCAAAGAAATATGACCCACAGTTTGGCGTCTGGGATGATGAAGATTCTCTGATTATGACTTGGCTTTGGAATTCTATGACTCCGGATATTAATAAGAATTGTATGTTTTTAATTTTGCACGAGAAATTTGGGATAATTTGTGTCAAACCTATTCCATGAAACATGATATTTCTGCGTGTTATGAATTACAATTTTCAAAACCAAGCAAGGAAAACTTTTTGTGACTGATTATTATGGGAGCCTAAATGGTTTATGGATTGAGCTGGACCAGAATCAGCGTTTGAAGACGAAGTGCACAGAGGATTCTGCTACTTTACAAAAATTTATTGAGCGTGGACGAGTCTTTAAATTTCTCCCTGGGTTGAATTCTGAGTATGATCCTATTAGGGTTCAGATTTTGGGGAAGGACAAGCTACCTTCTCTCTCTGAGGTATTCTACACTGTTAGGGGAGAAGAGAGTCGTCGGGCTGTGATGTAGAATAATGATAACGGCATTGTCGGTGATGGTTCTGCTCTGGTTACTGGCAAAAGTCCTAGTGGGTTATCTTCTGGAAGGCCTGGTTCCTCCTCTGAGAAGCCTTCCACCAAAGCTAATCGTAAAGAACGGTGGTGTACTCATTGCAAGAAGTCTGGTCACATTAAGGACACTTGTTTTAAACTCCATGGCAGAGACAAGGTTCTTGGTTGCTTTGGGTGTTTTAAAGGCCCTCAACAAAGGTAGGTTAATCATACAATATCAGACTTGGTTATTGAGGGTAAAGAGATATCTGCACCACCATATGGGGAGGAAGTTCAAGCGTTTAGTAAAGTTGAGCTGGATCGTTTGCAGACTCTCTTGGATTCTATGAGTAAGCCTTCTAGCACTTGTTCTCTAGCCATGATTGGTAAGAATTTAAGTTCATTATCTTTTAATGTTTCTAGTACTGTATCTGAGGATCTTTGGATTGTCGACTTTGGTGCTACTGATCATATGACCCCTCACCCCTCCTACTGTTCAACTTACTCTAAATTGTCTGGTAAGCATCACATCACGGTTGCCAATGGATCACATGTCCCTGTTTCAGGACGTGGTACCATTTCGCTTCAACCTTCCCTTCCCTTACATAATGTGCTTCATGTCCCACAAGTGTCAAATAACCTTATTTCTATCCATAAGCTTACCAGAGATTTAAACTGTAAATTAACCTTCTTTCCCTCTCATTGTGTGTTTCAGGAAATTGCCACGGGAAAGACAATTGGGGTTGCTAAGGAACAGGGAGGGTTATAAGTTCTACATCAGACTCATGGTAGTACCAGACAAATGTTGTCCACTTCCTGTCATCAGACAAGTTCAACTTCCGCTACTTATCAGATATGGCTTCAGCACAAACGTCTTGGTTATCCTCCTTTCAGTATTCTTAGGTCTTTGTTTCCTTTGCGATGCTTGTCAATTTGCAAAACACCATCGTACGACTTTTCTTCCTAGTAATAATAAAAGCATGGCACCATTTGATCTTATTCATTCTGATGTATGAGGACCTTCTTCTGTTAATTTATCTGGTGCAAAATGGTTTGTTTCCTTTATTGATGATTGCACTCGGGTCATATGGATATTTCTCATAAAAGGTAAATCTGACGATTTTCAATTATTCACGAATTTTTATCGCATGATTCAAACTCAGTTTGGAACAACTATTAAAAGGTTACGTTCTAATAATGGAAAAGAATATGTTAATAAAAAAATTTCAAAGAACATGGTGTTTTGCATGAGTTGACCAGTGTCGATACCCCACAACAAAATGGGGTTACAGAAAGGAAGAATTGTCATCTACTTGAGATCTAAAGCCCTGCTATTTGAAATGTTTGTCCCTAAATCTTATTGGAGGGACACTATCTTAACTGCCACATATTTGATTAACAGGTTGCCCTCTCGTGTCTTGGATGGCCTTAGTCCAGTCAAACTCATGACTTCATTTTTTCCTTCAGTTCCTTCTATGACCAGTCTCAAGTGTCGAGTATTTGGTTGTAGTGTCTTTGTTCGTGTTCACAGTCAGTATTGTGGTAAGTTGGATCGTCGGGCTATTAAATGTATATTCATAGGATATGCACCCGACAAAAAGGGGTACAAATGTTATCATCCTCAAAGTTGTCGTGTCTATGTTTCCTGAGGTGGATCGCATGTCTACAATTGACCCTGCATAATCTGCATCTGTATAGGTTTCTATGGACAAAATTCTCCCTTCTTAAATAATAATCCCCTTCCTGGACTTCTCTTCAAATACTGGAGAATTCTATTCACTGCTTGCATATGTCTCTCGAGTGGATCATGCATAAATTGGCTCACCACACTGACAGCATAGGCTATGTTTGGTCTGGTTTGGGATAAATATATGAGTTTTCCCACAAGTCTATGATACTGGGCCTTTTCAACCATTGGGCTCTCTTCACTGCTTCCAATCCTGTGAATGTGATTCTGTTCAATAGTTGCTCTTGTGGTTTTGCAACCCAGCTTGCATATCACTTTAAGGAGATCCAAGACATATTTCCTTTGAGAAATAAATATACCTTGTTTGGAGTAGACAACCTCTATCTCAAGGAAGTACTTAAGTTTTCCCAGGTCCTTCATTTCAAATTGGGCGGCTAACTTTCTTCTTAGAACTTGTTTTTCAACCTGATCGTTCCCCGCAATGATCATGTCATCTACATAGATTAGGAAAAGTGTGAGTCTGCCTTCCTGAGAATGTTTGATAAAGAGAGTATGATCTCCTTGGCTTTGTTTATAAACCAGAGAAACCATAGTACTAGTGAATCTCCCGAACCAAGCATGAGGAGACTGTTTGAGCCCATATAAAGCCTTCTTCAATTTGCACACCTTATTCCCTACACCAGTAGGGTAATAACCTTGTGGAATGTCCATATATGCTTCTTCTTCCAAGTATCCATGGAGGAAGGCATTTTTAATATCAAATTGGTGCAAGTCCCAACCAAAGTGTACTGCCAAGGAGAGAATAATCCTAACTGTGTTCATCTTTGCTACTAAGGCAAACGTTTGTTCATAATCAATCCCATATGTCTGAGTGTATTCTTTAGCAACCAACCTTGCTTTATAACGGTCCAGAGTACAATCAAACCGATATTTCACCCTGTAAATCCATCTACATCCAACAGTCCTTTTGTCCTTCCGTTTCTCAACAATTTCTCCGGTCTCATTTTTGTTCAAAGCACTCATCTCTTCATGCATGGCTTGAACCTAATTCCTATCCATTAACGCTTCTTGTACTGTAGTGGGGACTCTGATAGAATCTATTGCTGAAATAAAACGCTGATGTTGTACTGATAGGTTTTTTGAGGACACAAACTGGGATATAGGGTACTTGGCACATGTTCTTTTTGCTTTTCTCAAGGCAATTGGCAAGTCATCAAGGTTAGGTGCACAAGTATTACTTAAAGGACTATTCAAAGGCTCAGTGTTAGGAACGCTTACCTCCGGTTCAAGCGACTGAAGTTGCTGTTAGACCAAGTTGGGTTTTTTATGGAATATTTTCCACTGATAAGTCTTTTGGTATCAATCCAAATCATTTATCTCATTCGGCGTCTCAGAAGTACCAGAAGATGATGCCACATCCTTAATCAAAGGAAAGACAAATGACTCAATAGGTTCAGTCAGAAGAGGAACAACCGATGACTCAACTTCATGACCATTCTCCCCCTGAAGCTGAGGACCAGAGTAAACGGACTCGGTTTCAGGAAAGGTGACACTCATGGATACATAGACACTGTGACTTTGAGGATGATAACATTTGTACCTTTTTTGGTAGGATGCATCTCCTTTGAATATACATTTAACAGCCTGAGGATCCAACTTACCACAATGCTGACTGTGAACATGAACAAAGACACTACAACCAAATACTCGACACTGGAGACTAGTCATCGTAGGAACTGAAGGAAAGAATGAGGCCATGAGTTGGACTGGACTAAGGCCATCCAAGACATGAAAGGGCAATCTGTTAATCAAATATGTGGCAGTTAAGACAGCGTCCCCCCAATAAGATTCAAGGACAGACATTTGAAATAGCAGGGCTCTGGCCATCTCAAGTAGATGACGATTCTTCCTTTCTGCATTGTGGGGTATCGACACAAGTCAACTCATGCAAAACTACATGTTCTTCGAAATTTTTTGATTAACATATTCTTTTACATTATCAGAACGTAACCTTTTAATAGTTGTTCCAAACTGAGTTTGAATCATGCGATAAAAGTTCGTGAATAGTTGAAAAACTTCAGATTTATCTTTCAAAAGAAATATCCATGTGACCCGAGTGCAATTATCAATAAAGGAAACAAACCATTTCGCACCAGATAAATTAACAGAAGAAGAAAGTCCTCATACATCTAAATGAATAAGGTCAAATGTTGCCATACTTTTACTATTACTAAGAAGAAAAGTCGTACGATGGTGTTTTGCAAATTGACAAGCATCACGATGAAAAGAGGAAACAAAGACCTAAGAATACTGAAAGGAAAATGACCAAGACGTTTGTGCTGAAGCCATATCTGAGAGGCAACGGAAGTTGAACTTGTCTAATGATAGAAAGTGGACAACATCTGTCTATATATAATGTGTTGTTATGCTTGCGTTAGATGTTTAGGGACGTGTTTTATGGTAGTCAAACTTAGAACGAGCCAAATCAGTAACCCTGACAAGCCAGCACACCCGTGCTCACGGTCAGCACGCCCATGCAATATGTGTGCAGTAAAAACGGGTTTTGGGCTTTTTGGTCAACCCGTTTCGTTTTATACCTCTTTTGCTTGACCTACCACTCATAGCTTTCACTCCTAAGGTTAAAAACAGCCGTCACCCACATTTCTCTTGGGTTCCCATTGAATCCTTTGAGCGTTCTTCAACCTCTAATCCTTGTTTGGGTGTTCTTCTTCAAGAACACATCCCTGTGGTGTTTTCCATTGCGATTGGGGTTAAGCCGTTCGTTTTATGTTATTCTGAGGTAATGTAACCAACCATGTTCGTTCTTTCCATTTTATCCTTTAAGTTTAGTGTTAAACCGTTATCTCCTTATCGAACCAGCCTTTGTTGTTTTTGTGTGCCAGTGCTGTGAACGGCAACTAGCAGATTAGTTCCCCAAGGATCTAATCGAGGTATATTTGTAACTCTTGTGTTAATTCCCTTTTCCTTTTTCTTGTGCGAGAATTAATTGTCCTTTTCTTGATGTCCTTGGCCAACTCGCTGAACCTGTTGAACCCGTTCGAAGGAGTCAAGCGTGGACTTCGCTCTAGTTGGCTCATAGGCTACAATCGTCACGCCAGGTATGGGGAGAAGGGATTACTATGAACATATAGGTTCTAGGGTAGCGTAAGATGAGGGTTAACCCATGACCCTATTTATGTTATCTGCCTTAGTTGATGTATGAAATTATTATTGCTGTTATACATGATGATAATTTTTTAATTGGCTTATATGACCTTGGCATGAATTATATGACGTTGTTGATGATGTTTGTTGGTAAGCCATGATTATATGAATTGGTATGTTGAAACTGTTGTTGTTAAACTATGTTAATAAAAAAACATAGGGATGTTAGCGCTAAACCCAAAACTAGGACTAATCTAATTGATATGCATAAAACATAAAGATGTTGATGAGGAGAGGGGTGAGATTAATGCCAACGGATTAGTCAAGAAACTTAAGATTGATTTGGAGTGTTGAAAAACTATAGAAAACTCTAAGTTCCCAGAATTGAGAATGTTGCAATAGCGTTGAGCATGCCCGTGCTCAATATGAGCACGCTCGTGCTCTATGCTCAGTGAAGCCAGCACAATCGTGTCGAAAAAACGAGAAAAGTGACCCTGATGAGCACGCCCGTGCTCTCAGTGTGCACGCCCGTGCTTAACAGTCGGCACGCCCATGCTCAGATTTTAAATATAGGAGATTTAATAACCCTTGGGATAAAAATGACATACAAGAGTATAAGAAGTGACCTTGAGGATAGATAATGAACTAGGATAATAATAAGGTAAGATTTAATAATGAGGACCTAATAAAGAGATTATTCAATAAGATGAGGATGTTATTGGTAACGACGTATTGTTACCAATATTGTTGGTTAAATCATTCTTGATGCCTATTGGTCAAGTTTGATGTTGATAAATCAATTTGACGCTTATTGGTCAAAGTTGATAGCCTTATTAATGGTGTTGATGGAGGAGGTTCTCATGGTGTTTGTATGTTAGCATTGCATGCATCATGAGATGAAGTTGTTAGTTTGGGGAAAGTTACGATGAATGGGGAGTTCGTCCGAGAGTATGGCGAACTGGCCATCTGCGGTGATTCATTTGAGAGTTAGGTGAATCAAGCGCATCCGTGGCGGTCCATCCGAGAGTATGGTGGATCGGCTATCCAAGAGGTTCATCCGAGAGTTTGGTGAACTGCCGGTGTTGATGCTTACTGGCCAATGTGGATATGTAACTCCAAAAATCGTCTTCCTGAGTTAGTTATCGGATCCACATTGCATATGGAGTAGCGGACTAGTATTGCATCACATTGCATGTTTATAATGTGATATGATGGAATATGTTATATTATGATGTTTAATGTGTGATCATTTTACTAACTGCTCTACTAACGTTTATGTTTATACATACAGTCTCTTACTCCCTACTGTTGTTGTTTTGCATGTACCTTTGGATATGCAGAGGATGGTGAGCCGCCAGTTGAGGAGTGATCCCGAGGAGATCGCTTGCTCTTAATATAGTTTATAGGTAGTGGTTACCAGCTTTGATATGTGACATCGGGATTTGGGTTGTTTTACGTTTATGTTTTCCACAGTTGATATTTATGTTTTAATGTTTGGATCATCTGGTACTTGTTACCCTTTGGTTTCAATTTATGGATTATTTTATATGATTTATTTTATATCTATCATGCGGGGTAGCGAGTGTCACATTTAGTGGTATCAGAGTCAGTCTGTTCTCTAGGCTTGGGTATGTGTCTGTTAAGTTATCTTCTATGTACTCTTATATAATTGTCTATGCCTAGCATGGATGATGATATAGGATTAAAGGAGCCTTAGTTTCTATTCTTGCTTAACTTCCTATATTAATAGTTGTTGAATGATGCAGGGAGATATGGCTGGTAGAAACGACCGTGAGATTGTTGATGTTGTGGCGTTGTTGGCTAATGCCATTGCTAAGAACAATCAGAATCAGAACCATCATGGAGGAACTGCCGAGTTTCAGGGTCTGGAAAAGTTCCAAAGAAAAAACCCGCCTTCATTCAAAGGAGCTTATGACCCTGAAGATGCTCTTCTATGGATCTGCGAGCTCGAGAAGATCTTTCGGGCTATAGCATGTACTGATGCTCAGAAGGTCGCTTTTGGGACTTTCATGCTAGTTGAGGAAGCCGAGCACTGGTGGGAGAACTGTCGCCAGCGTATGGAGGCCGCAGGTACTGCAGTTACTTGGGTTGCTTCAAGGAGATGTTCTTGGGGAAGTACTTTCCAGCTAACATCCGTGATAAGAAGGAGATGGAATTCCTGGCTCTGAAGCAAGGAAATATGTCTGTTGGAGAGTATGCTACGAGGTTCAAGGAGCATGCACGTTACTACACGCTCAATAAACTGTTGTAAAGTAGCAGAATCCTCTGTGCACTTCATCTTCAAACTCTGATTCTGGTCCAGCTCAATCCATAAACCATTTAGACTCCCATAATAACTAGTCACAGAAAGTGTTCCTCGCTTGGTATTGAAAATTGTATTTTCTAATTCATAACATGCAGAAATATCCTGTTTCATAGAATAGGTCTGACACAAATTATCCCAAATTTCTCGTGCAGAATTAAAAAACATACAATTCGTACTGATATCTGGAGTCATAGAATTCCAAAGTCAAGTCATAATCAGAGAATCTTCATCATCCCAGACGCAAAACTATGGGTCATCTTTCTTTGGAGCATCACCCTCTATGTGTAACAACTTTCGGCAATCTTTGAGAGTAGTGCGAATAACCTGAGCCCATTGGAGATAGTTCTTGCCATTGAGGTGATAGGAAGAGTGCAAAACTGGAAGATTATTCCGATTTAGGGCTGGAATGGCAACCTGAGGAGGTGGAGGAGCCGTACTGGTGGTGGACTGTGTCGTCTCTGTTTCAGACGTGCTGGAAGGACCCGAAAAACCCTCAGAACTGAATAAGGAGGAGCTGGCGATCAGAACGGCGGCTGTCACGTGGTGACCGGCCGCACATGGACTACACGCGCAGAGAGGGCAGCGGCGCGTGGGGTGAGCATGGAGGCGCGTGGGTGGTCGGTTCTGTGGGCTTTTTTGGGTTGGTCGGAAAACTACCGACGAGCAATCCGGTGAGGCCGTTGAGGTGAAAGGCGGCGGCAGCTGGTGGCGGTTGGGGGTGTTTGGCGGTTTCAGGCAGCAATATAGGCTGCACCGCTCGGAAAAAAACGAACAAACCTAGGCTGCTGATACTATGTGTAAAGAAGGAATTCTGAATGTGTGAATATTATTCCTTGAATTGATGTGTACAACAAAGGTTACAATAAATAGGCTAAAGCCATTAAATACTAACCTAAAAATAAGGGTGTAAAATATATCCTAATAAAGTCTAGAATAAAAACGTATTTCTACAAATTAAAGAGAATATCGGAAGATATTCTATATATATATATATATATATATATATATATATATATATATATATATTATTTGTCCTACTCTTTTTACTTATGCATTTGTTGTGTTGATGAATATGTATCTCACCTCATTTCTGCATATCTTCTGCTTGTGTGTTGTTTTCTACTTGAGAAGATGAGGATGTCGTTGATCCCTCTCTACGTCTACATTGGGTTGCCAAGGGGCCCGGAGGCATGGATGCATCATCCTGATAGTCGTCTTCACTGCGAAGGAGAGTCGACACAAGAGGATCTTCTATAGGAAGTCTTTGTTCGTGCATGGGGAGTGGAACCAAGAGGGAGATGATGGAGGTAGCCATCGAGTGGGAGCCTGTTACAGGAGAGCAGAGCTTCTTCCCCTTTTCATGTCTTTCGTCGTGGAGGCAGAGGAGCTACGGCTGGTGTAGCTCCTAGTGGTGAACCTTATGTAGCTCCATTCGTGGCGTCCACTGTGCTTCCCGCTACGGGCCCTACCATAGTGCGTGTCCTTGGTGGACCCACCTTCTTGATGACTGTCTGAAAGAGGGTACCTATCCCTGAATGCCTTCTTTGTGTTGTTGCTCCTGCTTCCATATCTTCTATGGAGGTGGACCCAGGGGAGGACTTCTCTAGCTAGTCTTTGCATCGGTTGATGATGTGTCTATCCCTAGATTTATATTTTGAGGAGTTGCATCTCCATCTACCTTTTACATTATGTATTTGCTTTTGCTTAGGCTCGCACCATGGTTGGACGGATGTACCTTTTTTCTTTCCGCTTGACTGCTTGTTGGAACCTTTTAATATAATGAACCTTTCAGTTATTAATATTTATGTATTTACAAGTTTCCTTTTATCATTGCAAAAAGAAAAGAAAAAAATAAAACCCCATATTTTCCCCGTAAATATTATTTTCAGCCTTAAAATTGCCCGGAATATGACACTTGGGAGAGGGTGTTACATGTAACTTTGGCCATTCAACATTGGAGTCCATACCTGTTGAGGTGCATTTCACAGTTTACACAAACCAAAAAGTCTGAAGCAACTTTTGCAGCAGAGTTCAGCAAAATAGGGCAGCCAAGTTACTTGGATACCGGTTTGACATCTTGTATAACCCTTGTTCGAAAACATAGGAGTTGATGCTCTATCATAGGGAATGAAGAAGGAGAGTTGTGCTCTCTAGTGACTTATCCCATATAGGAAGTGTAGAAAGTGTAGAAATTATATTTCATTATCTTAAATGAAATATATATACAAAATACACAAATGGGCTTATGGGCCCAATAGCTAGTACTCTAACACTCCCTCTCAAGCTGGAGCATATAGATTATATGCACCAAGCTTGTTACAAATAAGCTCAATCCGGGGCCTCCTAAGAAACCTAGTGAAAATATCAGCTAGTTGATCATTAGAATTAATGTAACTAGTGACAATATAGCCAGGTAGAACTTTTTCTCTAATGAAATGACAATCCACTTCAATATGTTTGGTTTTCTCATGAAAAACCGAGTTGGAGGCAATATGAAGAGCAACTTGATTATTACAAAACAACTTCATTTGAGAGACCTCTATAAATTTCAACTCGTGAATTAGTTGTTTGATCCAGATAAGCTCACATGTGACCACGGCCATAGCACGATACTCAGCCTTAGCACTAGATCTAGCTACAACCTCCTGCTTCTTACTTTTCCAAGATATGAGATTTCCTCCTACATGAACACAATATCCTGAGGTAGAATGTATATCAGAAAGAGATCCAACCCAATCAGCATCGGAGTAACCAATCACCTGGGTTCCTTTATTTTCATACAATAAACCTTGACTGGGAGATCCTTTAACATACCTCGAAATACGAACAACTGCATCCCAATGACTATCATAGGGAGACTGAAGGAATTGACTCACCACTGAAATAGCAAATGAAATGTCTAGGAAGAAGTTTAACATTGGGATCCATAGGAGAGTCAACGGGTTTACAGTCAGACATACCAGTTTCCTCAAGAATGTCCAATACATACTTCCTTTGAGAAACAACAACACCACATTTAGATTGAGCCACTTCAATACCCAGAATATATTTAAGTAAGCCCAAGTCCTTGGTCTCAAAATGATGGAATAAGTGTTTCTTCAACTTTTCAATGTCATCCTGATCATCTCCTATAATGACAATATAATCAACATACACTACCAAATAGATGCACTTTCTCGGAGAGTTATGCCTGTAGAAGACTGTATGATCAGAATCACAACGAGACATTCCAAATTCCTGAATAACAGTGCTAAACCTTCCAAACCAGACACAAGGAGATTGCTTTGAACCATAAAGAGAACGGCGAAGTTTACAAACCAAATTAGACCCCCTGAGCAACAAAACCATGCCGTTACTCCATATAAATCTCCTCATGACGCTCATCATGAAGAAAAACATTTTTAATATCAAGTTGAAATAAGGGCCAAGAACGGATGATAGCCATTGCCAAGAATAAACGAACAGGTGACATCTTGGCAACAGGAGAGAAGGTATCAGTGTAGTCTTGGCCATAAACCTGAGTGTACCCTTTAGCAACAAGGCGAGCCTTAAGGCGATCAACCTGACCATCAGGACCAACTTTAACAGTGTAAATCCAACGACAAGCTACAGGAGTTATCCAACGACAAGCTACAGGAGTTTTACCCGGAGGGAGAGAGACGAACTCCCAAATACCATTAGCATGAAGGGCAGTCATCTCATCCACCATTGCCTTTCACCATCCTGGATTTAAAAGAGCCTCACTAGAGGTGTTAGGAATAGATACAACTTACAAAGAGGATATAAAGGCACAATATGGAGTGGACAAACGATGGTAACTAAGAAAATTATAAATAGGATAAGGATTACGAGTAGAACGAGTACCTTTTCGAATGACAATGGGAGGATGATCACTAGGTGATGGATCCGCAGTGAGAGTGGGTGCTAGAGCAAGAGATAAGCCAGTAGGAACAATGGGAGAAGCATCACCACCTATGCGATGATAAACCTGTAAGGGCCTGGGGGCAGTAGAAGGATCGGGTGCAGTAGGTTCTTCAGGTTTGCTGGAGTCAAAGGACATCAAAGGGGGAAATTGAGGAAGTGGCAGAACCTCTGTCATGGATTGAGATGGAGTCGAAAAAGATGAAGGATAAAAAGGGGAAGACTCAGAATGTGACATCAGCAGAAAGGTAATACCTGTTAGTATCAAGAGAGTAACATTTGTAACCTTTCTGAACACAAGAACACCTAAGGAATATACATTTGAGTGACTTGACAGACATCTTATCCCGTCCAGGCGCCATATTATGAACAAAGCAAATACAACCAAAAGTGCGCGGAGTAAGGGAATATATTGTCTGGTCAGGAAAAAGTATGTAATGAGGAGTCTGGTGTTGTAGAACAGAAGATGGCATGCGATTAATAAGATAACATGCAATAATGACAGCATCCCCCCAAAAACGAGTGGGAACATTATGATGGAGCAAAAGTGTGCGAGTTGTCTCAATTAGATGTCTATTCTTTCGTTCAGCAACCCCTTTTTTTGAGGTGTGTACACATGAAAACTGATGTATAATTCCCTGAGAAGACGTGAATCGAGTGAAAGCTGTGGAAAAATACTCAGGTCCATTATCACTTCTTAGTACTTGAATATTTGTATGAAATTGATTTTTAATTTCAGCACAAAAGATCTCTGTGGATAAATTAGGAATGTTTTAATCTTACGCTTTTAATAAATTAGGAAGATAATATCCTAGGATTTAATGATAGAATTAGGTGATCCCGATATCATGGGATTTGTCCTCCTATTATCTCTCTTTCTTGTTTTGTGGGATTCCAGTTTCCTATGATTAAGGAAATTGATTCTCTTCTCTCCCTATTTAAGCTGTACATCTGATCATACCATTTCAAGCAACAAAGAAATTATCTTCTACATGGTATCATGAGCCCTAGGGTTCAATCATAGCTTCAGCCATGAATTACAAAGCTGCCATGATGGGCAGTAGCAATGGCTGGGTCTCCTCAGATGAAGGCGGCAACAAGCAACCTACAGGGGAGACTCCGATTCCGACCTCTGACGTTGGTGCCCAGCAAGGAACTCAGCCAGCAGCCATCTCTGTTAGAGACCACTCTCTCCAAATTACCATTCATAAATTGAATGGAAAAAATTACCTTGAGTGGTCTAAATCTGTGCAGCTGGTGATTGATGGAAAAGGGAAACTGGGACACTTGAATGGAGAAGTGACAGCTCCAGCCACCAGTGATCCGAAATACAGGCAGTGGAGGTCCGAAAACTCGATGGTTACAGCATGGTTGATCAACTCTATGGATCCAATAATTGGTAAACCCTTTATGTTCCTACCAACAGCCCATGATGTATGGGATGCAGTGAAGGAAACATATTCAGATCTGGATAATCACTCGCAGCTGTTTGAATTGACCACACAAATGTGGAAATTGCAGCAGGGCGAACGAGAAGTCACAGTCTATTACAATGAGATGATGACTATCTGGCAAGATCAAGACATGTTTGAAGAAGAAGAGTGGGAAAGCAATATGGACAGTGCCCGCTACAAGAAAAAGGTAGAAAGAGGACGGGTATTTGTCTTCCTTGCCGGACTAAACAAGGACCTAGATGAAGTTCGAGGGCATATCTTGGGAAGGAAACCCCTACTATCTATTCAGGAAGTATTTTCTGAAGTGCGAAGAGAAGAGACAAGGCGCCAAGTTATGCTGAAAAATGTTCATGAAGGATCAGCACTTGTAGCCCGAGGTGGAGACTCAGAAGGTGAAAGGCACGAAGGAACACAGAATAGATGGTGTGACCACTGCAGAAGATCAGGGCATAGCAAAGAAACCTGCTGGAAATTGCATGGAAAACCACCGTCAAAGAAAAAACCAGGCAATGATAACAAATTTGGAGGAGACACTCATGCATTCCAAGCAAGCAGTTCTGATCTAGAGAAGCAATCGTCCTCAGAATCTCTCCCTTTCACAAAGGAATAAATAGAGCATTTGTACAAACTCTTCCAATCTCACTCTTTAGGAAATTCTGATCCATCATGTTCTATAGCCCAGTCAGGTAATCGTTTTATTGCTACCATTGCGTGTACCGGATCTAATAGCCCCTGGATATTAGACTCCGGTGCAACCGATCATATGACTAGTGTGTCCCAATATTTTTCCTCATATATACCAAGTGCAGGAAACCAAAAAGTGCAACTTGCAAATGGTTCTCTAGCTATTGTAGCTGGAAAAGGAACGGTGAATCTTTCTTCCTCTTTGAGTCTTAAGGATGTCCTACATGTTCCTAATTTATCATACAATCTTGTGTCTGTTAGCAAACTAACCCTTGATCATAATTGTCGAATTAATGTCTGGTCTTCTTTGTGAATTTCAGGATTTATCCCCAGGGAAGATGATTGGGGGTGCTAGGCAGAACAATGGTCTCTATCTTCTCAATAACTGCCCTACTCTTAGAAGGCAAGACCAGCGGACCTGTTTTAACTCTATTTCTGTTTCTAATAAAGACATTTTGTTACGGCTTTACCGATTAGGACATCCCAATGTCCAATATTTAAGACATTTGTTTCCAAAGTTATTTATGAATAAAAATCAGTTATCTTTTAAGTGTGAATCTTATGAATTGGCAAAACATCATCTTGCTGTTTTTCCTCCCCAACCCTATAAAAAATATAAACCTTTTACTATGATACACAGTGATATTTGGGGTCCTTCTCGCACAAAAACAGTTTCTGGAAAATGATGGTTTATTACCTTTATTGATGACCACACTAGGGTCACTTGGATATTTCTTTTACATGAAAAATCTGATGTTGTTCTTGTATTCAAAAAATTTTATCACATGATCCAAACACAGTTTCAGACTCAAATTAAAATATTTCGTAGTGATAATGGCAAGGAATTTTTTAACAATATCTTGGGCAATTTTTTTGTTGTGAAGGGCATTGTGCACCAAAGTTCTTGCACTAATATTCCTCAGCAGAACGGAGTGGCTGAAAGAAAAAACAAACACCTCCTTGAAGTTGCTAGGGCCCTAAGTTTCCAAACAAAGGTCCTTAACCTATTTAATAAACAGGCTACCCACAAGAATTTTGAACTTTCAAACTCCCTTGCAAATGTTCACTACTTGTTTTCCTAATTCACGGCTAATAGCAGATATTCCCTTGAAAACTTTTGGGAGTATGGCTTTTGTGCATAATCATGATCCTAAGCGTTCAAAACTTGACCCCAAAGCATACAAATGCATTTTTGTTGGCTACCCCTCTAATCAGAGAGGATATAAATGTTTTGATCCAATCTCAAGAAGGAAGTTTGTGTCTATGGATGTCACCTTTTTTGAAGGGACTTCATATTATCACGAGGTCCATCTTCAGGGGGAGGATGGGAGTGAAGATGGTGATGGCTTTTTAGATGTATCTGATTTATGCTTACAATTTCCTGACACAAATTGTGAAGCAGGAAATGAGAACTTTCAGGAAACAAATGAATTAAATGTTCCTAATGATTCTGCCAGTGAGCAGAATGATGTGATGCCATCTCAAAATGAACATATTAATCAAGAAAAAAGGTGGAACAAAGGTCTTGTATATTCAAAAGAGCACCAGGCAGCAAAACGAAAGAAGGACATTGTTCAGCAGCAGCAACGCCACCAAGCATCAATTCAGGGGATGGATCATGAAATTCATGAAAATTCTCAATAGGATCTTGAGAAAAATCTCTCAGGTAACTCTCTGTTAAATTCTCCTAGTCATGATGATCTTCCTATTGCCCTTAGGAAAGGTGTTAGATCTTGCACCACAAAACATCCTTTATCAAACTTTGTGTCTTACAAAAATATTTCAAACTCATATTGTGCCTTTATCTCACAAATCTCTAGTGTCACTATTCCTAACAATGTCCAGGAGGCTCTAAATGTTCCCCAATGAAGGGAAGCTGTTCTTGAGGAAACGAAAGCTCTAAAGAAGAATGCTACTTGGGAGCAAGTGGATCTACCAAATGGTAAGAAGATTGTTGGTTGTAAATGGGTGTTTACTCTGAAGTATAACTCAGATAGGTCCTTGGAAAGATACAAAGCTCGCCTAGTAGCTAAAGGATTTACACAAACATATGAAGTAGACTACTCTGAGACTTTTTCTCCAGTGGCGAAGTTAAACACGGTCCGTGTTCTTCTCTCGATTGCTGCCAACCTTGATTGGCCATTAATCCAGCTAGATGTAAAAAATGCATTCTTGAATGGAGAGTTAGAAGAAGAAGTCTACATGGAACCTCCACCCGGATTTGCTGAAAAATTTGGGAATAAGGTATGCAAGCTGAAAAAAATCTTTGTATGGCCTCAAACAGTCCCCCCGAGCCTGGTTTGAGAGATTTACAAAATTCGTAAAAGGGCTGGGATATACTCAAGGTCAGTCAGATCATACTTTATTCATAAAAAGGTCTACACAAGGCAAAGTTTCAATCTTAATTGTCTACTTAGATGACATAATTTTAACAGAAGTTGATGGAACCGAGATGAGCATACTGAAGCACAATCTAGCAAAAGAATTTGAAGTTAAAGACCTTGGACAGCTTCGGTATTTTCTTGGAATGGAAGTAGCAAGATGAAAGAAGGGCATAGTAGTCTCACAACGAAAGTACATCCTAGATCTATTGAAAGAAACCAGAATGAGTGGTTACAAACCTTCAGACACTCCTATTGAAGTCAAGACTAAACTCGGAGATGTTAAAGATGGTGTTCCAGTGGACCCAGGAAGGTACCGAAGGCTGGTGGGGAAGCTTATTTACTTATCCCATACACGTCCTGACATTACTTTCGCTGTTAGTATGGTGAGTCAGTTCATGCACTCCCCATACGAAGAACACCTTGAAGCTGTCTACAGGATTCTTCGATACCTAAAAGGCACACCAGGAAAAGGGTCTATTCTTGGGAAAACATGAAAAGAGAGTAATTGAGGTATATACCGATGCTGATTGGGCAGGATCCATCACTGATAGGAGGTCAACATCAAGTTATTACACTTTTTTATGGGTTAACCTTGTCACATGGAGGAGTAAAAAGCAAAGTGTTGTTGCTATAAGTAGTGCCGAAGCAGAGTTTAGATCAATGACTCAAGGTGTGTGTGAGGCTCTATGGCTGAAACGGGTACTACAAGAACTCGACAAACCAGTGACTTTGCCAATGCAATTATATTGTGATAACAAGGCTGCTATAAGCATTGCTCATAATCCAGTTTTACATGACCGAACAAAGCATGTTGAGATTGACAAACAGTTCATCAAGGAGAAGCTTGAAGAAGGAGTGATTTGCATCTCTTTTGTTCCAACCTCTCAGCAGATTGCAGATGTCCTAACAAAAGGTCAGTTGAGATAGCCCTTCGAACATCAAGTCACCAAGTTGGGCATGATAGATATCTTTGCACCAACTTGAGAGGGAGTGTGGATAAATTAGGAATGTTTTAAGCTTTTAATAAATTAGGAAGATAATATCCTAGGATTTAATGATAGAATTATGTGATCCCGATATCATGGGATTTATCCTCCTATTATCTCTCTATCTTGTTTTGTGGGATTCTAGTTTCCTATGATTAAGGAAACTGATTCTCTTCTCTCCCTATTTAAGTTGTATCTTTGATCATACCATTTCAAGCAATAAAGAAATTATCTTCTATAATCTCAAAAATGGATAAAACTTAAGAACGATTTTTCATTAAATAAACCAAGTACAATGAGAATAGTCATCAATGAAGGTTACAAAATACTGAAATCCAAACATAGAGACAACACGACCAGAACCCCAAATATCAGAGTGAACTAAAGCAAAAGGGGATGCAGCCCGATTGTTGAGACGCTTAGGAAAAGGCACTCTAGACTGTTTACCAAGCTGACACACGACTCACAATTAAGATTAGACAAAGAAGAAAAGCCAGGAACCATTTTCTGAAGCTTGGATAAGCTTGGATGTCCAAAACGTTTGTGAAGAAGCTCTGGGAATGAAGTAGTAGTGCAGGCAACAAATGGTGATGAAAGATTGTACAGACCCTGTGACTCATGTCCTGCGCCAATCAGTCGTCCCGTACTGCGATCCTAAATGACAACAAAATTGTGAGAAAAGGTGATAGTGCAATTTAAAGTACTGGTCAGACGACTAACAGATACAAGATTAAAGGGGCAGTTAGGAATATACAGCACAGAGTCCAAAGGAATAGAGGGTAAGGGATGTGCACTGCCAACGACAGTAGCAACCTGTTTAGAGCCATTAGCTAATGTAATAGAAGGTAAAGAGTTCGAATAAGTAATGTGAGAAAGTAAGTGAGAATTACTAAAGATGTGATCAGAGACACCAGAATCAAGAACCCATGGTCCTAAAGAAGATAAGGACACACAGGCAAAGGAATTACCAGAATGAGCAATAGATGCAATGGCTGAGGATGACTACTATGATGCCTGATACCTCAAATATTCATCATAATGAGTCCCAGAAAGGGTGACAGACTGTTGAGGCAAAGTGTCCTCATTGTGAGCGAGATTAACCTGAGGAGGGTGACCATGCAACTTGAAGCACTTCTCCTTAGTATGCCCCCATCTGTGACAATAAGTGCATTTAGGACGAGATGCCCTATTGCCTCCTCGATGATCAACACCTTGTTCCTCCTAAGAGTCATGTTGAGCATTAGTTGTAACTAAAGATGAACTTTCTGATGGAACAAGACTGGAAGAACAAATAGATGTCACACGAATAAGCCGAGAGAAAACCTCATCCAATGTAGGGACATTCGGACTTGCAAGGATTTGGTCCCTCACAGTCATGATCAGGACTTAGCGCAACCAGGGTACATACCATAAAAAACTTATCTCCCTGAGCAAGATCTTCAGAGCAGTTTTTCCAGCGGGTAGAAGAGCATTGAATTCAGCCTTGATGGATGACATTTGACCAACAAATTCATAAATATTAAGACCTTGTTGACGAAGGTTGATTAATTTGTCAATAACAGAGTATAAGCGTTGAATGTCATTGGTGTAAAGAGATTTAGCTTGAGTCCATAGCTCATAACAAGGGTCAAAGTTAATACAGATGTTGTGAATAGATAGATCGATTGATTGCCATAACAGAGTACACAGCAGAGCATCATTCCGTTCCCAAGATTCTTTATCCTCCTCCTTCACGTCTTCAAGCTTAGTGACGAGGTGATTCTTCAACCCTTGTCCAATACACCACTTTTCAATATAGCCTTGGACCATGAAACTTAACTAGAGGAACCTAGTAATTTTTCTGTTGCAATGGAAGGAGTACATGTGAAGGCAAAAAAAGACCCTGACTTAGTGGAGGAGGAACTAGCCATGCTTGAAGTAAAAAGGGGCTGAAATACCCAAAAAACTGATCTCCCAAGATGAAATTAGGAGAAAAGAACAGCGGAAATGAAGTCCTCAGCAAAAAACAAGGTCAAAATAGCTCAAACAGTGCAGCTTCCGACGACTAGCGGCAGCTCCGGTGGTGGCTCCAGCACGGCGAAGCTAATCGACCACTGTGTCAGACTCACCGGAGTGAGGGGGTCACAACGATGGCGGCGGTGAAATAGATGCACGCCGGAGAGGGAGAGATCGGCCAGAAACTGAAAAGGCGGTCGGAGCTTGTGGCGGCACGTGGAGGCTCCGTTCAGGGCGACGTTCGAACTATTGGCCGGCGGTGACGAGGCGAATGCAATGATGCCGAAGGTAAGTCATCGGAAAAGAAGACACGTCGCCGGAAAGAGAGGTGGTCGCCGGAAAACGGAAAGGCAACCAACAGATTAGGGTACCATGTAAAAAGTGTAGAAATTATATTTCATTATCTTAAAAGAATAGATGATTACACGGCTATATATACAAAATACACAAATGGGCCTATGGGCGCAATACCTAGTACTCTAACAGGAAGAATGGTCAAGTAGCGGAGGAAGTTCCCAGTGATGTTGCCTTGCTGAAGGTTAGGATCTTAAGAAGGATGAGGGATCCATACTAGGTTTCTCATACAGAAATGGTGTTCTATTTTATCATGACCGAGTACTCATTTCTGCTCAATCATCATGGATTCCTCAACTGATGCAAGAATTCCATGCCACACCCCAAGGAGGGCACTCGGGTTTTTACATAACTTACGGGAGAATTGCCATTCATTTGTACTGGCTTGGAATGAAGAGGAGGGTCCAGGACTATGTCAAGGAATGTGATGTCTGTCAATGGCAAAAATACCTGGCAGCATCTCCATGGGGCCTACTTCAACCCTTAAACATACCCGAGATGATTTGGGATGAGGTTTCAATGGATTTCATCACCAACTGCTAAAGTTTAAGGGCTACTTACCAATCTTAGTGGTAGTAAACAAACTTTTCAAATACAGTTATTTCACCCCTTTGAAGCATTTCTATAAAGCTAGAATGGTGGCTGAGGTTTTTACAAAGGAAGTTGTGAGGCTGCATGGGATACCTCGGGACCCAATTTTTGTCAGTAATTTTTGGAAAGAGTTGTTCAAATTGCGGGGTACTCACCTCAAAATGAGTTATGCTTATCTTGAAAGAAACGGACAAGCAAACAGAAGTGGTGAACATGTGTTTGGAAACTTTCTTGAGGTTTTTATTACTAATCAACCCAGAACTTGGCTCGAATGGCTGCATTAGGCAGAATATTGGAACACCACCACCTAACGTGAAACTACAGCACTTACAGCTATGGAAGGAAACTATAGAAATGATTTATCTTATTGATTGATTCATATGATCAGAATGATACAACTTAAATAGAGAGAAAAGGAAATCTGTTTACTTAATCATAGGAAACTAGAATCCCATAAAAACAGAAAAAGATAACATGAAAGTAAATCCTATGATATCTGGATTAACTAATTCTATCCTTATTCCTAGGATTTTATCTCCCTATTTTATTTAAAATAAACATCAGAATATTCTTATAATATCTACACTCCCCCTCAAGTTGGTGCATAGATATCTATCATGCCCAACTTGATGACTTGATGTTCAAAACACTGTCAAAACAAGCCCTTTCTTAAGATGTCTGCAACTTGCTGAACGGTTGGGACAAAAGGAATACAAATCACTCCTTCTTCAAGCTTCTCTTTGATAAAGTGTTTGTCAATCTCAATATGCTTTGTTCGGTCATGTAAGACTGGATTATGAGCAATGCTTATAGCAGTCTTGTTATCACAATACAATTGCATAGGAAGGGTTATTGGTCTTTCAAGTTCTTCTAGTACACGTTTCAGCCATAGAACCACACAAACTCCTTGAGCCATTGATCTAAACTCTGCTTCAGCACCACTCCTAGCAACAACATTTTGTTTTTTGCTCCTCCATGTGACAAGGTTACCGCATACAAAGGTGCAATACCCTAGGGTTGACCTTCTACCAGTAATAGAACCCGCCCAATCAGCACCGGTCTATACCTCAATTCCTACCTTCTCATGTTTCCCAAAGAAAAGACCCTTTCCTGGTGTGCCTTTCAAGTACCGAAGAATTTTGTAAACAGCTTCAAGGTGTTCTTCATATGGAGAATGTCTGAATTGGCTCACCATGCTTACAGCGAAAGCAATATCAGGACGAGTACGGGATAAGTAGATGAGTTTCCCAACTATCCTTTGGTACCTTCCTGGGTCTACTGGAACGCCACCTTTAACATCTCCAAGTTTAGTCTTGACTTCAATAGGAGTGTCCGAAGGTTTGCAACCACTCATTCCAGTTTCTTTCAAGAGATCTAGGATGTACTTCCTTTGTGAAACTACTATGCCTCTCTGATTTAGCCACCTCCATTCCAAGGAAATACTGAAGCTGTCCAAGATCTTTGATTTCAAATTCCTTGGCTAAATTTTGCTTCAAAATGTTCATCTTAGTTATATCATCACCTGTCAATATTATGTCTCTACATAGAGAATTAAAATTGAAACTTTGCCTTCAGTAGACTTCTTTATGAATAGTGTGTGATCTGATTGACCTTGATTATGTCCCAGGCTTTTTAAAAATCTTGTAAATCTTTCAAACCAGGCTTTAGGGGACTGTTTGAGACCATATAAAGACTTTTTCAGCTTACATACCACATAACCAAATTTTTCAGCAAACCCATGTGGAGATTCCATGTAGCTTCTTCTAAATCTTCATTCAGGAATGCATTTTTTACATCAAGCTGAGTTAATGGCCAGTCAAGGTTGGCTACAACTGAGAGAAGGACTCAAACAGTGTTTAGCTTCGCCACTGGAGAAAAGGTTTCAGAATAATCCACTCCATATGTTTGCGTAAAGCCTTTGGCCACTAGGCGAGCTTTGTATCTTTCGAAGGAACCGTCTGAGTTATATTTCAGAGTAAACACCCATTTACAACCAACAATTTTCTTCCCCTTTGGCAGATCCACTTTCTCCCAAGTAGCATTTTAGAGCTCTCATCTCCTAAAAAACAGCTTCCCTGCATTGGGGAACATTTAGCGCATCCTGGACAATGTTAGGGATAGTAACACTAGAGAATTGTGAGATAAAGGCACAATATGAGGCTGAAATATTTTTGTAAGACACAAAGTTTGACAAAGGGTGTTTCGTTGTGTAAGACCTAACACCTTTTCTAAGAGCAATTGGAAGATCATCATAAGAGTTACCTAAGGGATTATTGTCAACATTTCATTGGGAATTATCATGAATTTCATGATCCATTCTCTGATCAGATTCTTGGTGGTGTTGTCGTGCTGTTGAACAATGTCTTTCTTCCTTTTTCTTGCCTGATGTTCTTTTGTATACACTTGACCATTGTATTGTTTCCTTCCTGTTTGTTCAATGTGTTCATTTTGAGCATTTTAAGGTGGTATTGCCGTATCCTGCTCACTGGCAGAATTAGTGGAGTTATTTAATTCAATTGTTTCCTCAAATTTGTCATTTTATGCCTCACAAATTTCCAGAGATGTGTCTGGAAATTCGAGGAAGAAATCAGTTACATCTAAAACAGAAACAGCATCTTCACTATCGCGCTCCCCCTGAAGATGGGACTTGTGATAATATGAAGTTCCTTCAAAAAAGGTGACTTCCATAGACACAAACATCCTTTTTGAGATTGGATCAAAACATTTATATCCTCTCTGATTAGAGGGATATCCAACAAAAATGCATTTGTATGCTTTGGGATCAAGTTTTGAAAGCATGGGATCATGGATATGAACAAAAGCTACACTCCCAAAATTTTTTAAAGGAATGCCAGTGATGAGCTGTGAGTTTGGAAAACATGTAGTGAACATATGCAAGGGAGTTTGAAAGTTCAAAATCCTAGTGGG
This sequence comes from Ammopiptanthus mongolicus, assembly GCA_039655645.1. Lineage (NCBI taxonomy): Eukaryota > Viridiplantae > Streptophyta > Magnoliopsida > Fabales > Fabaceae > Ammopiptanthus > Ammopiptanthus mongolicus. The sequence goes on along the minus strand of CM077344.1, from coordinate 16,353,707 downwards.
TAGCCTATTTATCAAATAGGCGGCAGTTAAAATCGTCTCCCCCCAAAGTTAGGGACTTTTGTTTGAAAACTTAGAGCCCTAGCAACTTCAAGGATGCGTTCGTTTTATCTTTCTAGGACCCCATTCTGCTGAGGAGTACTAGTGCAAGAACTCTGGTGCACAATGCCCAAAAAACTTACCCTAAATATTGTTGAAAAATTCCTTGCCATTATTACTACGAAAAAATTTAATGAGTCTAAAATTGTGTCTGGATCATGTGATAAATATTTTTGAACACAACTGCAGCATCAGATTTTTCATGTAAAAAGAAGACCAAAGTGACCCTAGTGTGATCATCAATAATAGTGATCAAGCAAAGTTTTCCATATATAGTTGATGTTCTAGAAGGACCCCAAACATCACTGTGAGTCATAGTAAAAGGTTCAGATTTTTTGTATGGTTGGGGAGGAAAAACAACACGATGGTGTTTTGCTAATTCACAATATTCACAATACTCACGTTCACCTTGCTGTATTTTCCATATTCGGGTGGTTAATTCAAACAGTTGCGAGTGATTATCCAGGTTTGAGTATGTATCCTTCACAACATCCCATACATCACGAGTTGTTGGGAGGAACATAAAGGGCTTAACAATTATCGGGTCCATAGAATTGATCAGCCATGCTGTAACCCTGGAGTTTTCAGATCACACTGTCTGTATTTCGGATCATTGGTGGCTGGAACAGTCACTTCTCCATTCAAGTATCCAAGCTCCCCCTTTCCATCAATCACCAACTATACAAACTTGGACCACTCAAGATAATTTTTACCATTTAATTTATGAATGGTAATTTGAAGAGAGTGGTCGCTGACAGTCATGGCTCCTTGCTGAGGACCACCGTCGGATGATGTTGGAGTCGCCCCCGTAGGCTGCTGGTTGCTGCCGCTAGTCGGAGTCACCCCCGCTGGCTGCTGGTTGCCGCCGCTAGAACCCATCATGGCAGCCTTGTAATTCATCGAACCCTAAGACTCTAAATACCATGTAGAAATAATTTATCTTATTGATTGATTCATATGAACAGAATGATACAACTTAAATAGAGAGAAAAGGAAATATGTTTCCTTAATCATAGGTGCAGAAAAGTGAATATTGTTTTCACTTGATAATCTTGAATGGTACAATGATGGGAATAAATAGAAGGGCTGATCCTGTACATTAATTCTAGGCCTAAGGATCGGGAGGAAATATTGTCCTCATAAATACTATGACTAAGAAAGGAAAGAAACTATTACATCTCTCCTAATTCTAACTGTACAAATCAATTAATAATTACAAAACAGAATCATATCAGGATCGCACGATTCTGATTGATTTCCATAATTATCTACACTCCCCCTCAATCTGGGTGATAGATGTCTATCATTCCCAGATTGGTTCTGAGATTTTCATATGTATGCCTTAGAAGAGCTTTGGTTAATATGTTTGCTGTTTGGTGACAAGATGGTACATGATTAACAATGACGATCCCATGATCAATCTTCTTTTTTATGAAATGTCTATCAATCTCCACATGTTTCGTTTTGTCATGCTGAACCGGATTCTTTGCCATGTTGATGGCAGTCTTATTGTCGCAAAGTATTCTCACCGTACAGTTGGTGGAAATTCTAAGTTCTTCAAGCATCCTCTTCAGCCACAATCCCTCACAAATTCCTTGTGCCATGGCTCTAAGTTCTGCTTCTGCACTACTTCTTGCCACCACATACTGCTTCTTGCTTCTCCACGTGACCATATTTCCCCATACAAATGTGCAATAGCCAGATGTGGACCTTCGGTCTGATGCACAACCTGCCCAATCCGAGTCTGTGTAGACTTCAATGCCTTTGTTTGGATTTTTATTGAAGTAAAGACCCTTGCCTGGGGTACCTTTAAGGTATTGCAGAATCTTTCTCACTGCTGTCATATGTTCATTAGTGGGATTTGACATATGGCGGCTTGCCATACTTACAGCAAACCCAATGTCAAGTCTGGTGTGTGCTAAATAAATTAATTTTCCCACTAAGCGTTGGTACCTGTCTCTCTCATTCGGAAGGCTTTCCTCTTCAGGGCTGCTCCTTTTTGTTACTTCTACAGGGGTGTTAGTTACCTTGCACCCAAGCATCCCAATCTCCTGAAGTAAGTCCAAGGTGTACTTCCTTTGAGACACATAGATCCCATTCCTTGTTCGAGCTACCTCCATCCCCAAGAAGTACATGAGTTGTCCTCAGTCTTTGACTTCAAATTCTCTTGCCAAGAACTGCTTTAGGTGCTCAATTTGATCATAGTAATCCCCAGTAATGACGATGTAATCAGCATAAACGATAAACAAGGTTACCTTGCCTTCCAAGGAGTGCTTGACAAACATTGTATGATCAGTTTGACATTGAGTGAACCCATTTTTCTTGACTACTTGGGTCAGCCTATCAAACCAAGCTCTTGGATATTGTTTGAGGCCATATAATGACTTCCGGAGCTTGCATACCTTGTTTATGGGGGTAGGTGATTCAAGTCCCAGTGGGATTTGCATGTACACTTCCTCTTTTAGCTTGCCATTCAAGAAGGCGTTTTTTATATCCAACTGGTGTAGTGGCCAATCTAAATTTGCAGCCAAAGATAGGATAACTCGAACTGAGTTAAGTTTAGCCACCGGAGCAAAGGTTTCTTCATAGTCCACGCCATATGATTGGGTGAACCCTTTAGCCACCAGCCTAGCTTTGTACCGATTGATGCTGCAATCAACATTGTATTTGATGGAGAATATCCACTTGCATCCAACCGATTTCTTCCCTTTTGGTAATGTAGTGATCTCCCAAGTGCCATTCTTCGCCAAAGCTTGAATTTCTTCTTTTACGGCTTCAGTCCATTCCGGTTGCTGGAAAGCCTCTTGAATATTCCTGGGTATAGGAGTGCTGTCCAGAGATGCTACAGATGACCTGTACCCCTGTGACAACTTTCCATAGGACACATATTTCTCAATGGGGTGTTGAGTGCAAGTTCTCACCCCCTTTCGTAAGGCAATAGGAATATCAAGGTCACCACACTATTATGATCAGATTCGGGTATGAGAGTACGATTACCTGAGGGAATTTCATTTTCTGGTGTTTGGTTGGATTCATGGCGTTGCGTTGGAGAAGTATTTGGCTCTATCTCCTTCTGTTGCTTTTTCTTTCTTTTGTAAAACTTCCAGGTTTGTTCTTCCTGTTGGACAGTTCTTGGTTCTGCTGTTTCTGTTTCCGCAGGTACAGGTTCAGCCAAAACAGTTTCTGGTTCAGCTGCCATGGGTTCAGCCACTGGTTCAGCCAAAAGTTGGGATTCTGTCCACATGGATGTATGCTCCCCCTGAATGCCAACTTTGGGGTAGTAAGGTTTGTGTTCAAAGAATGTCACATCCATAGTGTGGTAGAATTTTCTGGTTAAGGGAGAATAACACTTGTATCCTTTTTGGTTTGCTGCTAGTCTACTTCTGGAATCTTCAGCTTGAAGGAGATAGAGAGCATTGCCAATCATCTTCCCCGACCCCAAAATCTGAAATTCACATAGATTTCAATAGAAATTAGTGATACAGTTCAGATCTCTTGTTAGTTTACTTATGAACAATAAATTGCAATCAAGTTTTGGTACATAAAGTACAGATTCCAGAGTGATATTTTTGGAGATAATGACTGAACCTTTACCCATAACTTTTGAGAGAGTACCATCAGCTATCCGAACTGTCAAGTTGTTTTGACATGGAGAATATCTATCAAAGACAGTTTTATCCCCAGTCATGTGATCGGAAGCTCCTGAGTCTACAATCCAAGATTGTGATTTTCCTTGGCTGGAATTTAAAGCATGTAAAAAATTACCATTCTGTACCATAATTGCTGTACCAACATTTTTCCCTATACTCATCAAGGTTTGTTGGAGGAGTTGTTGCAGAGCTTCCATTTGTTCCTTATTGAATGGTGCAGGATCTGAACTGGACTCACCATCTTGAGTGTTACTGCAGGCTGTGAGCCTCTGGTCTCCCTATTCCTGAATGACTTTGCATCAGCAGGTTTCCCATGAAGGACCCAACAAGTGTCCTTAGTGTGGCCTGGTTTCTTGCAGTGTTCACACTAGAGGCGGTTCTTCCGTGGAGTTAGACAAGCCTGAGGTCCTTTTGCTGCCAGGGCTGAGCTTTTTGCGAGTGAAATGGGGTTCCCTAGCATGAATTTCCTTCAGCTCTCTTCTCTTCTTACTATCGAACAAACCTCACGTAGGTTTGGAAGAGGTTTAGTTCCAAGAATCCTTCCACGTACCTCATCAAGGTCTTTGTTGAGACCTAGCAAGAATTTGTAAATTCTGTCCTTGTTCACCATATCTTTATATTGTTGCTTGTCATCTGGGCATTTCCACTCGATGGCTTCATAGATGTCCAGCTGCTGCCAGTGCCTACTGAGGATATTAAAATACTCAATGACTGAGTGTTCCCCTTGTCTGAGATCACAGAGGATGCTTTTGATTTCAAAGATGACAGAGGTATTATCCACGTTGGAATATGTCTCCTTCATAGCATCCCATATTTCTTTAGCTGTGTCATAATACATAAAATTTTCCCCAATGTCATTGGTCATTGTGTTGAGGAGCCAAGATATGACCAAGCTGTTCTCCAATTGCCATTTTTCGAGGCTGGGATCTCCCTTTTTAGGCTTTGCGGATTTTCCCGTGATGTATCCCTCTTTTCCTTTTCCTTGGAGGAAGATGCGCACTGACCTTTCCCATTGGATGAAATTTTGGCCATTCAATTTGTGGCCCGTAATAGGAAGGTTTGTTCCTTCAATGGGACTGGTAAGGGTTGCACAAGTCTCCACTTTGGACGAAGACTCGAAGTCTGTTGACATGGTAGGGCCAACGCGCGAGGACTATAGATGGTTCAGATCGTGCTTTGATACCATACAGAAAAGTGAATATTGTTTTCACTTGATAATCTTGAATGGTACAATGATGGGAATAAATAGAAGGGCTGATCCTATACATTAATTCTAGGCCTAAGGATCAGGAGGAAATATTGTCCTCATAAATACTATGACTAAGAAAGGAAAGAAACTATTACATCTCTCCTAATTCTAGCTATACAAATCAATTAATAATTACAAAACAGAATCATATCAGGATCGCATGATTCTGATTGATTTCCATAATTATCTACAATAGGAAACTAGAGTCCCATAACAACAGAAAAAGAAAGATAACAGGAACGTAAATCCCATGATATCTGGATATAGTCAAATAATATGGTAAGGATGAAATAGGCAAGTTCAAATGATCCACACACGCTAGAGAAATAAAGGAATGTGTAGCCTCCGAATCAAATAAAACAGATAAGAATCCCCCCGCAACTTGGCACTTACCTTGTATCAGATCGGGACATTGAGAGCTTTAGATCCTTTCACGGCAAACATCCTTCCACTAGTATGTGGCCTATTCGATTGACTTGCCACTTGCTATCTTACTTCTGCACCCATAGATCTTTCGCCTAGTGGTTGAGTCTGAAGCCTCTCGAATTGCGAATTGGTCCATCACTTGTTTACTGGAGTTTGTGTGACTTCCTCTTGATCGTGCTCTCCCAGCACGGTACATTTCTCTACCAGCTCGAAGAATCATCGTATGTTCGATGGCAGCATAGTCCTCTTAAGCTAGAAAAGGCTAGGAAATTGAAGAAAACTAGGGGAAAGGCAAAAAGAAGGAGCTCGCCTCGCGACCCTAAGCTGGCCTTGCGAGCCAGAAAGCCATCCTAATTAATTCTATCCTTAATCCTAGGATTTTATCTCCCTAATTTATTTAAAATAAACATCATAATATTCCTAAAATATCTACAAATTACAAGGTTCCTAAAAGGGGAAACAAGGGTGGAGGTTGTGCAACGAGATTTAACTGATCGCGATGCGACTCTTAGACAACTGAAGTATCACCTGCAAAGAGCACCACGGAAGATGCGAAGTCAAGCTGACATGAAGAGGAAAGAGAGGAGTTTTGAAGTAGGTGAGTGGGTTTTTCTGAAACTATCCCCCCCCCATAAACCGCAATCAGTAGCCTCAAGGATTAATGCCAAACTTTCAGCAAGGTATTACGTGTCTTTTCAAGTGCTGGAACACTTGGGAGCAGTAGCTTATAAGCTCAAACTTCCTGCTACTTCAAAAATACATCTTGTGTTTCATGTGTCCTTGTTGAAGAAAACTGTTGGAGATTACAGAATTGGGGAGCAATTGCCAGAAGGCACGGAAGGGGACTACTACGATATGTTGAGCCTGCTCCTGTGTTTATTCTCTTTCATGAATATATGTAAATTCTGCAAAGAGCTAAATCTCTCACAAGCAATTTAGTTACTCTGTTTTTCAGTTTCCAGTATAATAATATACTAATAATACATGTTTCTAAAACATAAATGAATAAACAAAATATTAAAAGAGAAAATATTTTACATACATAATTTCTTACCTCTGGTTCAAAATAGCCAGACCATTCGTATCATGTAGTAAAGAAATATCTCCAATTACGCAGAACACCTGAATGAAATTATGCAATTAGAACAATGTGAAGGAGAGAAATGAAATGGTAAACATACTGAAGCAAAAAATAAACAGGAAAAAAAGATGTTGGTAGGAACTAGGTCAGTATAAAAAGATGTTGGGGCAGAAATGGTTTTCTGTGGAACCCAGGCTCTATGGGTAGGGAAGGTGTAATTCTTCTACTTATCCTCTATTTTTGTACAATACATATCAGTTTCTATCATTGGTTTCTAACATGGGGCCAACCTGCCAAATACTGCAATAGTGTCCAAAGCTGACGTTGAAACCAAGGTAGCAGCTCTTGATGCTCAGTCCCAGGAGCTGAAGCTTTCAGTAGCAGAATTGAGGAGTTCCATGGTCCAGGAGATGAAGGCTCAAATAGCCGAGAGTCATGCCAACGAAATGGAGAGATGTGAGAATGCAGAGTTTTGCCCTCTAGTGACTGAATGGATGACGCAACTCAAGGAAGAAAACCATCGTCGCAGACAACATCTAAACGTTGCATGGAGACGCCCTCGGTGAGTTTCATATGGCAGTGAAGAAAGAAAAATTGCCTTCGCTTGATAGCAAAGACCCACAAGGCTGGATAACCCGAGCAAAAACATAATTTCGAGTCTGAAATCAAAAGCCCTCTTGCCTAGGTGCCGATGGAAGGACCTGTCGTGCATTGGTTTTCCTTTTTATGGGAAGGTGACCCGGTGGTAACATGGAAGAAGTTGAAGGAGGCATTATTGGAATGTTTTGGAGCTCTCACCACCAGGAATCCATATGATCAATTAGCTGAGTTGACCCAAGAACAGACTCACAAGTAAAGAACCTTGACTTATTCACAAACAGACTCACAGGTGTATTTCATTAGGTTATTGATACCATGTTAAGATTAATCGAAGAAAAGAGACACAAAAATGAATTTGAATCTCTGTGTCTCGACTACACAGCGGAGACTCAATTATATAGGCTTAATATAATAAATAAAAAACAAATATAGAGGATTCTCTACCTAATAAAATGGTATGCCATGATATGATATGCCTATACAATAAATCTATACGTTAATTACACGGATTCCAGCATGAAAAAAGGTTGACCTCAGGATATTGTGTTCTTAACTTCTTATTGGGGAAATCTTGTCTCATGGAAAAGCAAGAAGCAAAATGTTGTTAGTTCAAGTGCTGAAGTAGAACATCGGGTCATGGCTCTTACTACATGCGAACTGATATGGTTAAAACAGCTCCTTCAAGAGTTGAAGTGTTGAAAAATAGGACCCATGGTGTTGATTTGTGAAAAGAGAAATGCTAGCAACACAGTCTTCAACAAACTCTCCTCAACACTTTCTCCATTTTTGGGGGGATTTCATGTAGAACCCACTAAATCACATGGGCCCACTCTCTATTAAGTGGGTCTCATGAAATCCATCCAATAATAGAGTGTGTTGAAGGAAGTGTGGTAAAGAGTGTGTTGATAGCATTGATCTTTGTGATAATCAAATTGTATTGCGCATTGTCTCTAATTCAGTTTTCCATGAACGAACAAAGCATATAGAGATTGATTGTCATTTCATTAGTATAAAGATTTTTTCAAGAGAAATCACGATTACTTTTGAAGTTCTCCTTAACTCAAATGAATTGCAACATGGTATATTTGTCTCTTGCAATGATTATGATGAGTCTCAAGTATTAAATATCTAACTCGGCCTATTTTGCCGTAGTTTTGGTTGCACACTCTAGTAACTTTGTTGCTTTACCCTTCAATTATGCATTCTCAACTCAAGTGCTTCTTATCACATTCTTGGTACTTCACTTGTCCTTTCTAACCTTGGGGACCCTATACTAGTCTTCCTTCTACTAGCCAATGGCTCTAAAACATATGTTAAAGGGATAGGTCAAGCTAATCCACTTCCTAGATTACCTTTAAAATATGGTCTTTATATGCATGATTGCACTTTTAATTTGATTTTTGTTAGTCAACTCACCCATTCACCAAATTTTCGGAACAAGACAAATTGATTGATACAAGATACGAGTCTCAAGGATTGTATCGGCTAACCTTACGAGGTTCAGCTGATTCGTTATCAGTTGCGACATCATATCTTATTTCCAAGCTCCATACGACAGTTTCGAGTCTATCAAATCTTAGGAGTTTAAGCTGTGTTATTTAGGAAAATATGTTCATAGAATCATAGTTCTTTTAGTAGTTGTATCAATAAGAGAATCGTGTCTCCATTTGATATTATTCATTCTAAACCTTTTTCTATCCCATAAATTCTAGAGACACTGATCCTTATTTTTCAAAAGAGGTGCAACAGGAAGACTTCCTACAAGGAACTCATCCTAGTATCATTCTCGCCCAAGCACCCATGCACAATAGATATTTGATTCTATAATTTGATTTGATTACGAGAATCAAATATTTGTTTACTTTCATGTACATAATAGGGACAGTTGAGAGGCAAATTATCTCGAGCAATTCAGCCATAATTTGAGTTATCACTTCAATTATACGTAAAATGTATAGGTAGGAAAATATAAACAGTTACCTTTTTATTGCATCCTACAGCAAAACCAATGGCTGTGCTTAGTAAACCATCAATACCACTAGCCCCCCTGTTAGCAGCGACCCTCATCAAGTTAATTGGTATGTCTGAATCTAACATGACAGATGTAACACTTTGACTGTGTATGGACCAACTACTATGTCCATACATATCTGCATCACGAATTGGCATACTGTTACCAAGAAAAAGAGCAGAATCGGAGGAAAGAGCTTCTGACATCACATGTGCAACATAAGGTTCAGTTAGAGAGCACTCAGCATTAATTTGAAATTGTATCTCCCATTCAACCTGCAAACTAAAATGTTATGAGAGGATGTTTTCTAGAAAAAGACTATAGTGGTAGCCAATATCAAGGCACATTATCAGGCTCATACAGAAACCTCATAAAGTGTACTCATCCGATGTCATTCTAACAACATTTTAATGGAAAAGATTGGCATGAGTATAAACGCGTTGAAACTATATCAAACTACTACATAGGCTACAGAAGGAATACATCAGATTAGATGTAAAAGAAATAATTGTCAACATTAGGATAACAATTAGTAACTCTTCATTTCTTCGAATTAGTACCATTTTACTCAACAATTGGAGGGAACTGCTCCACATGCTCATTGTACGTGGAACTGTAGCCTTCAGTAAACAACCCACAAAATCAACAATGGTAGTTTGTATCCTATGGGTAACAATATGTGATGGATCATGACGAAGTGGATGCTTGTCAACCACAATATATGAAAAAGGAGCAAATTCCTCAAGAATTTGACAGATGCGTTTGCTAGTTATCCTGCTTCCTATCTGCTCCAAATAGGAAAAAGCAAGACATAAACAAGTAGCATAGACCTAACTATCATGTCCAAAAATGAATATGTACTTAAAAAGAACATATTTAAAGAAAAGGAAATTGTAGAATGAAATAGATGGGGGAATTGGGAAAAGATCCATGAACAGGTGACACCTGAATAACTGCATCGATCTCTAACCAGCCCTTGACAGAATCTGAGAGCAGAGCATGATCCAGATAATCAACAAATATAAAGTTTCTTTCAATATCAGGAAAAGAAGTTAAAAGCTTTTTCAATCGCAACCCTGACAAGATATCTGCCACAACAGGCCACCGAAGGTGTTTAGCCAAAAGCAGAGCAGCCCACATCTCATCCTCTGTATGGATTGCACCAAATAGTAGAAGACCATTGTTGGCTCTTAGAATCAGATTTAAGACTTCAATCATTTCTCCAGGGCCAGTAATACAACTATGAGACAATCGCAAATGAATATACTTGGTAAATGGTTCAGCATTAGTCATCCAGAAGTCTAACCCCTTTAAGCAGCTTGACTTCCATTCACAGGGACTGCTTTCCAAAGGCTCTCTGAAAGGGCAGTTAATATGCACTGGACCACACGGTGAAGAAGTTGCCCAATGGACAGCAGAATCAAGAGTAGTAAGTACCATCTTTGCAAGAATCTGATCTGTGGGAGCAGGGAGATTGAAGAAAAATCTCACAAAAGAACCAAAATGATTCACCTGATGCAGAAATTAAATGTGTATTTTGAGTAACCAAGGAAAATATGAACGAGCAATGCTATCAACACTCTCTTTTCGACACTCTCTCCAACACTCTCACTGTTATTGAGGGAATTTCATATGGGACCTAGTACATAGAGTGGGTCCCACATAAAATTCAGGGGCCCACATGAAATTCACACAATAACAATGAGTGTGTTGGAGAGAATATTAAAAAGGGAGTGGTGGCAGCATTTCTCAATATGAATATAGATATTCCTTCATTGAGAACAGTTAATCTACATGCCAGTGTGACTAACTACGCTGTAATTAAAAAATCATAGCATATAATATTTAAAGATGTGGGAACATTGACTATTAGCATTTATGTTAGTTATGTTATAATATAGAGTAAACTATAACTATGTTGATTAGCTAGTGATTAGGTTGTAAACGACCCCTTGGGTAGAAATTTGGTAACATCGAGGAGCAAGAAACAAAATGTAGTTGCTAGGTCAAGTGCAAAAGTTGAGTTTCAAGCCATGGTATAAGGATTTTGACTTACTATGGATGAAGATTATGATGCAAGATCTTTGAATAAAATATAAAGCTCCTATGAAGTTGTTCTATGACAACAAATCTACCATTATCATAGCTCATAATCTAGTACAGCATGACAGAACAAAACACATTGAGATAGACCAACATTTCATAAAGGAGAAATTGGATAGTTGATTGATTACCACAGCATATGTTCCTTCAAGACTAAAGTTGGTAGATATATGTTAACTAAAAGGCTGCATGCAGAAAGATTCCAAGATCTCACTAGCCAGCAAGGAATGATAAATATCTATTCACCAGCTTGAGAGTGTTAAAATGTATTTATTAATATTTTGTAATTATTGTACATGGTACAGTTATTAGGTAGATTATTTCTTACCTAATTTTTGCTATTTCTTAGGTCAATAACTATTACTCTTTACTCGATATAATGTAAATCCTTGTAAAAGATTATTCATTCGGTAATAACATTTTCAGACTTTTCCATTCAAGTGTATGCATACTATGTATTCAAGAACATCAATGGTTTCAACCTGATCAATAGCTTGGTTTGCCCCACAATCCAGCAGCTCTGGAGGTCGATCTGCTGTGAGTAAAATAAGTGGAACAAAATCCTGACTAGCCTCCACAACCTGCATGTTTTACTCACCTAAAGATATCAAAAATCTTATTTGTATCTCAACACACTTGAGCTGCATATCCCTCGAGAGAATGAAAACTACAATTTAAGTTAATGAAAACAAAAATAAAAACTAAAGGGGACAAAACATTTTTTTTTTAAAATGAAAAACAGCAAAGCAACCAATGGTTGAACCCATCTAGAAAAACCACAAAGAGGCTCCATCCTAAAATTAATTATTAATTATAGGATACATATCGATAACACATGCATTACTGGAAGACACAGAATGACGACAAACTGAATTGCTATAACTAATAAATCATTATGATTTCAAGATAATAAATAAATCCATGTCATTTAAACAATAATAATGGAACTCACAGCAGGAAGAAGGTTTGAAACTGCAGTGCCTGATGATGTTATGACTACTGCAGGAATGTGAGATCCTCTTGCATATCCAACAGCATGAAATGCAAGTGAACGCTCATCAAAGCATGAAATACAAGTGATTAACTCATGACTTGAAGCAGCAACAGCAAGTGGGGAAGACCTAGATCCAGGAGCTACACAAAAATACTAGAAGGAAGAATAAATCAGAATCTTTAATCCTGTGATGAACAGCATATTTGTAAGGAGCTATCATATCACCTCACCGTCAAACCAAGTCTTGAGCATTCTTCAATAATAAGTGATGCCCAAACAGCATTGATATTGGCACTTTCATTCAGTGAGTGCAATAATTCATTGGCATTATCCAACTGAAAGTTAGAGAGACATAAGGTGAACAATCTTCAGCCAAGTTTACTCGTGCTAGCATTGTTAAAATAAATCCTTAATTTTCTTCTTAAAAGAATAAAAATTAAATCTGATATATTGCTAGGAAGCAACCCGAAATAGCTTGCCTCATGAATAATATTCTTGTTTAATCTGTTGTAAAAGGGGACCAAATCTCCCAAGGGGCTGTTTCACAACATTCAAAAACCAGATACCTAGGTACAGTGTAGCTGGTTCAGATGTGTAGAGCTTGGTAGGTTATCATTAGCAAAAACTTTTCTTTATTTGAAGTTGAATTTAAGATAAAATTAGTTCTGTTGGAAATAGCAGCACTTATGGAATTAATGACTTCTTTTCCAAAGTAGTTAGATTCATTGTATAGAAGGAGAATAAACACAATGCACCATAGGAATTAATACTAGCATAATTGTTTACCTTGTAAATTGTATTCAGCATGCTATTTCCTAGGTAAATCAGTGTATAAATATATCTTATGCTGGGTGCTAAACTCACTCAAACTATTCAGAAACACTAGCATCTTTTGATATGGTATCAGAGCTCCCGATCCGGGAGTCTTTGTTTCCATTGTCTCAGCCTTCATCGCTGACTTGTTGCTAGAATACCTAACCTTCATTTTAGGACTCTTGCGCACCTTCTTTGTGTGCCCAATTGCTCTCACCTTCTCTGTATCCTCTGACCTAGACAGTTGTACTGTCCATCTTCTTTCCAGCCTTCAAACCCAGTTCTTTCATCAAAAACCAACCACTAGTCACCTCAAAAACCTCTGATGGGCCTAACCAAGAACACCCATCACCAGAAACCACCTCACGCACCGCCACACAAGCCATCTTCTCTCAGCGCGTGAGCACCACGCACCTCCTTCCCGGCCACCATTCAACGTCGCGCTTGTCCTATCCTGGCTGTCGGCCCTCCCTTGTTCTTCTTCACCTATTAGTAGCCTACACCTCCACCTTGGCAGTATATCTTCCTTCTGCCATCGGCCTTCCCCTTGTTCCTTCCCTTGTTCTTCTTCTGTTTTTTCTCTCTTGAAAAGCCTTATGCCATGTCAACCGAGGAAGAAATTGTAAACCTGATAGGACACAAATGTATGAAGAAAATGCAGAAACTGTATTAAGATTGCCTCCTCAAATTGAGAAGGTTGTCAAAGTACATAAAAGTTGCAGGCAATGAAAGGGCTAAGAGCAAAAGAAATGACTATGGATGGAGCAATGCTCCTTACAAGAAAGAATGAGAAAAAAAAAAAAAAAGATAACACCCTGACTGATAGCACAGGCCTGTCCTGCACTCAGTCTCTCCCTCCTATCACCACTCCAATTCCTTGATACCCCTCATTCTGTTATGCCTTTTCCTTTTAATCATTCCCCTCCTCTCCATGCATGATTCCCGCATCATTTTCCTCCCCTCTCTCTCTGCCACCTTTCCATTCTGTTAACTTGTCCATTCCTTCCTTTATCTCTCTTTTCTGGGCCTCCTAACAAGCCTTCCCCTTAAGCCCATTTGCATTCTCCTTTCTGCGCCTTCCCCTTAAGCCCATTTGCATTCTCCTTTCTGCCCTTGTTGCCTTTTCTTCGATATACACTAGCTAAAGGCCTATCAATACTTCCCCCAGTAAGTTTCACCTTGTCCTCAAGGTTAAATTCAGGAAAGACCTCATCAATTATCTCATAATCCTCCCAAGTATTCTCACAGTCAGGGAGGTTAACCCATTTAATCAGCACCTGTGTTGTTCCATTGAGTAATTTGCACACATTCAGTACTGCCTCAGGTTCCACTTGCAGTGTCCAATCTTCATTGAGGAATGGAGGTAGTTGTTGAGAGGGAACTGTTGCTGTTGCAGCTTGCTTGAGTTGTGATACATGAAAAACTGGGTGTATTTTTGCAGTGGCCGGTAGCTCCAATCTATAAGCTGCATTCCCAATTTTTTCTTTTATGGCAAAAGGCCCGTAGAACCTCTGACTCAGCTTCTCATTAGGACGATTAGCCAGTGACTTTAGTTTGTAAGGTTGTGCTTTCAAGTACACCATTTCACCAAGTTGATATTCCACTTCTCTTCTCTTTCTATCAGCCTGCATCTTCATGTTGTTTTGAGCTTTACAGAGATTGGCCATCAATTCCTCTAGAATAGCATCTCTTTCTATAAGCATTTGATCCACTTCCTGCACTACAGTGCCCTCCCTTTGATACTTGATGACAGTGGGTGCCTCACGCCCATATAAAGCCTTGAAAGGGCTCATACCAATAGAAACATTATAGGAAGAATTAAACCAAAATTCTGCCCAAGCTAACCATTTGTGCCACTGTTTAGGACAGCCATTAACGAAACACCTAAGATAAGCCTCCAGTCTACGATTTGTTACCTCTGTCTGCCCATCCGTTTGAGGATGGTAAGCAGTGCTATATTTCAGTCGGGTGCCTGCCATCTTCATCAATTCTCTCCAAAAAATGCTCATGAAGACCCTGTCTCGGTCCAAAATGATAGACTGAGGGAACCCATGAAGCTGTATGACCTCTGCCACAAATATTTCAGCCACACTGTTAGCAGAATATGGATGGCATAAAGGAATAAAATGTGCTGACTTTGAAAGTCTGTCAACCACCACCAATATAGTGTCCTTCCCTTTGGACCTTGGTAAGCCACCTATGAAATCCATGGACAACTCTTCCCACACTTGGTTAGGAATGGGAATGGGGTGTAACAACCCTGCTGGTTTCAATGTTTGGTATTTATTCTTTTGGCACACTTCACACCCTTGCACATATTCTTCAATATCCTTCCTCATTCGTTTCCAACAAAAAACATTGGCCACCCTTTTGTAAGTCCGCACTACTCCAGAATGCCCTCCCCATGGAGAAGAGTGAAATTCAGCTAAGATAGTAGGAATTCTTGCTGACTTTGAAGACAAAACCAATTTTCCTTTATGCCACAAACAGCCCTTGGCTGCACTAAATAAGGGATGTGAACTGGGATCCCTATTTAGCTCCTGCACCACACTCCTTAGGTGAGGATCAGCTGCTGTCTCGGTTGCTACTTCGATTTAATCATCATCGGTCATCATTGAAATAGCACACACCTGAACCACCCGTGAGAGAGCATCAGCCACCTTATTGTATTTGCCCTCCTTATATTGTATTTCAAAGTCATATCCCATTAGTTTAGACACCCATTTCTGCTGATTCCCATCCAACATTTTCTGCTCCAGTAGGTATTTTAAACTTCTTTGATCAGTTCGAATAATGAAATGATTACCCACCAAATAGTGCCGCCATTTCTGCACTGCAAAGACTATCGCCATAAGCTCTCTCTCATATACTGATTTTAACCTTGACCTCTCGGAAAGTGCTTGACTAATAAAGGCCAAGGGGCGGCCTTGTTGCATCAATATGGCTCCGATTCCCACCCCCGATGCATCTATTTCTATTTCAAATGGAACATTGAAATTAGGCATGCTCAAAAGATGAAGTTCAGTCATCACCTTTTTTAATTCTTGGAAAGCCCTCATGGCCTCCTCTCCCCAGTGGAAACTGTTCTTCTTGAGCAGCTGCGTAAGTGGTTTTGCAATGACCCCATAATTCTTCACAAATCTCCGGTAATAACCTGTCAATCCCAAGAACCCCCTCAATCCTTTTAAGTCTTTAGGAACTGGCCATTCCTCCATGCTCTTCACCTTATTTGGGTCGGCTGAAATACCTTCTGCAGAAATGAGGTGACCTAAATACTCCAATTGTGCCAACCCGAAACAGCATTTTTTGAGGTTGCCTTTTAAAGAATTATTCTTCAACACTTCTAGTACCACCTTCAAGTTATCAATATGAGGTTGTGGACTACTGCTATATACCAAAATGTCATCAAAAAATACCAATACAAATTTCCTCAAATAAGGCCTAAATATTTCATTCATAAGGGCTTGAAATGTAGAAGGTGCATTGGTTAGCCCAAATGGCATAACCAAGTACTCATAATGACCCTCATGGGTCCTAAAGGCCGTTTTGTGTACATCACTTTCCTTCATTCTAATTTGGTGGTAACCCGACTTCAGGTCAAACTTAGAAAAGACCACCGCTCCCCCTAATTCATCCAATAACTCATCTATGAGAGGAATAGGGAATTTATTAGGTGTTGTTATGCTGTTTAGTGCCCTATAATCAGTACAAAATCTCCAGCTTCCATCTTTCTTACTAAAATTAAGGGGCTTGAGCAGGGACTTACACTTGGCCTTATTAGACCCGCTGCCAATATGTCCTGCACAAATTTCTCTATTGCATCCTTTTGCTGATGTGGATAACGGTAGGGACGTATATTAGGTATTGGTGAGCACTCTTTAATCACAATAACATGATCACATCTCCTTGCCGGTGGCACCTCCTTAGGTTCTTCAAATAACTCTGCATAATCTTGTAGCAGCTCTTCCAATCCCTCAACTTCTCCTTGCTGTTCTGGTGAGCTCAAGGTTCTCATCCCCAATTCAATATAATAGGCTTCACTCCTTTTTCTCAGCTCCTTCATCATCACTTTTAACGACGCCCTTGTACGGGCCAGAGAAGGATCCCCTCGAATCTCCACTGTTTTTCCCTCGACCTTCATCCTTATTACATATTCCCTGAAATTTGCATTGATATCACCGAAACTCTCCAACCAATCATACCCCAAAACCACATCCACTCCTCCTAATTCGAAGAGATAAAAATCTTGTATCACTGTTAATGTCGGCAACTTCAATTCCACCTTTCGGCATACGCCCTTCCGCTTGACTTGATGACCATCTCCCACTTCCACCGCATATTCCCTTGTCTCTTCTGGTTTTAAACCCACCATTGCTACTATATCACTGGACAAGAAGCTATGAGACGCCCCAAAGTCTACTAAAACAATCACCTCCCTATCCACAATCGTCCCCCACAACTTCAACGACTTTCTCGACGACACGCCGGTCAAGCTACCCATGTTTAGCTGCATGGATAGATCCTCTTCCTTCTCCCCTTCCTCATCCTCCCCCTCGGTTGTCTCCTCCCCTTCGCCTCCTTCTCCCAGCATTATCACTCGTAAATGTTTGTTCCTACATACATGGCCAGGTACAAAGGGCTCATCACACTTGAAACAAAGCTTTCTCCGTCGTCGGTCCTCCTCCTCCTCCGCCGCGGTCTGCCTCTTGTACGGTAAATTTCGGCAGTTGCCGTTACTGGAGTTGTCGTCATCGCGTGGGTTCACCGACCCCGAGCTCACGATGCCCTCTGTTCTGCTGGGTGTGTGACCCGTTTGATTTTCGGTGGGTCGAAGCCCACTTCCTCTTCACATATCACTGCCTAACTCTGTTTTTTCTGATGGGTCATGAGGCCCATTCCACTTGCTACTCAAAGCGGGCCTATTTGTGAATGGCCCAACTCTTCTGGTTGTCCCCTCCTCCTTCCTCCCCAAGACTCGATTCCTCTCCTCAACCCGCTGCGCCATTTTCATCATCGCTCCAAGGTCCCCAGCGCTGTGTAACCTTACCTCCGCCCTTATTTCTTCCTTCAGTCCATTCATGAACGCACCTTTCAGCATCTCCTCCTCCGCATGATTCAAGGGAGCAGAGACTGGTTCGAACATCTCAAGATATTCCTCCATTGATTGCGTCTATCGCAAGCTCAGCAATACCTCGTAAGGATTCTCCGACGACACATTTTGGAATCGTCCAAGCAAGGCCCTCCGGAAGGTTTCCCATGAAATTCTCGTAGTCCTGGCCTCCCACCATTGAAACCAATTCAATGCCTTCCTTTCCAAACAAATGGAAGCCGCTAGCACCTTCTCTTAATCGGGAATTTGATTGATCTTGAAATAACGCTCAGCTCGGTAAATCCGTCCATATAGGTCCTTACCTGAGAAGTAAGGAACCTCAACCTTCCCATCCAGTCATACGCCCTGTCACGACTTCCCGGATGGCTCCCTTCTCCTTCTCCGTCACCCTCCGTGGTGCGATTGGACTGACTCAGCAAGTTGCGCATCTCTTCCACCAAGTCTCTGCCCATTTCCTCCATTCTCTTTTCCAATGCATCCATGCGAGCATCCATGCTTTGTGTTCGGGTTGATACCATACGCTCCCAGGGAAAGAGCTTTGGTACCAATTTGATAGGACACAAATGTATGAAAAAGAAAATGCAGAAACTGTATTAAGATTGCCTCCTCAAATTAAGAAGGTTGTCAAAGTACATAAAAGTTGCAGGCAATGAAAGGGCTAAGAGCAAAAGAAATGACTATGGATGGAGCAATGCTCTTTACAATATGGAATGAGGAAAAAAAAAAAAAGATAACACCCTAACTGATAGCACAGGCCTGTCCTACACTCAGTCTCTCCCTCCTATCACCACTCCAATTCCTTGATACCCCTCATTCTGTTATGCCTTTTCCTTTTAATCATTCCCCTCCTCTCCATGCATGATTCGCACACCATTTTCCTCCCCTCTCTCTCTGCGACCTGTCCATTCTGTTAACTTGTCCATTCCTTCCTTTCTCTCTCTTTTCTGGGCCTCCTAACAAGCCTTCCCCTTAAGCCCATATGCATTCTCCTTTCTGCCCTTGTTGCCTTTTCTTCGATATACATTAGCTAAAGGCCTATGAAAACCCAAACCCAAAGGCAGGCTCTAGTAATGAGTAGGTTCAGAATACCCAGTCCGGAGAACTACATGGCATTCAGCCTGCGTATCGGTTGAATGGAAAAAACTATTTGAAGTGGTCACAGCTTGTTCGTACTGTGTTGAAAGGGAAAGGAAACGCAGTCATCTAACAAGCACCAGTCCTAAGGAAGGAGAATCAAAGTTATGGTGGGATGAGGAAGACACCATGTTTATGGTCTGGCTAGGGAATTCTATTATTCCGGAGATTAGTGACACGTGTATGTTTCTCGACACTGCAAAAGACATTTGGGATGCGATAGAGCAAACGTATTCCAAGGCTAAAGATGTTGCTCGGGCATATGATGTAAAAGTGAAAACAGTGGCTGCAAAACATTGGAATAAAACTGTGAATGAATATGCAAACCAATTGAAGTCCCTTTGAATGGAGTTGGATCATTATCGAGTGATAAAGACTAAATGTCTGGAGGATGCAGCGGTTCTCAAGGAGTTCATTGAGCAGGATCAAAGTTTATGATTTTCTTGTGTGGCTAAATCCTAACTTTGATCAAGTTAGGATTCAGATTCTAGGGAAATCAGAAGTTCCATGCTTTAATGAGATGGTTATTGGGAGTCAAGAGAGTAGGAGGACTTTAATGTTTGAGACTCCATCCGTTGAGAGTACAGCCATGATGGCTGAAAACACAAAGACTGGACAGGTTAAGGTGGAAAAGAGTGAACTTTGGTGCACATATTGCAATAAGCTACGACATACCCGAGAGAGATGCTGAAAATTACATGGTAAAACTCCTGGTCATGAATGGGGGCAAAAAGGAGGATCATCCGGAGGATCATGGCAAAGAAGTGTACAAACAAGTTCATGTATACCAAGTGAAGAAGGCAAGCCAGAATCCACCAACAAAATAGAATCTAATAGCCTAAGCCAGGAGGAGGTAAAGAAGATAAGAGCTTTCTTTAGCAGCTTGGAAAAACCATCAGGTATTTGTACTTTGGCATATTCAGGTAAGCTTCAACTTTCATTTGGATTTAATGTCTGAAAAACACCTTCTACTCCTTTCTGAGTCTTGGATTCTGGAGCCATCGACCATATGACACCCTCTTCTAAACAATTCTCCACATATGTTCCTTGTCCCAGCAATAGGAAAATTGCCGGAGCAGATGGTACCCTTATAATCAGAGGTGGCCTAGAAGACATCAAAATAAATGCCTCCATAACATTAAAAAATGTCCTTCATCTTCCAAAATTGTTCACAAACCTTGTGTCTATACAAACACAGAAATTACGAAAAATTTATCCTGTAATGTGATTTTTCACAATGATTGTTGTGTATTTAAGGATAAGGATTCGGGGAGAACGATTGGGCGTGCTAGAGAATGGAATGGCCTTTACTACTTGCAAGAACCAAATCTATCTACCACAACCAGGCATCATCTTTCTCATTCCTTCATGTCAGAGTCTGTACTCACTAATAAAGAAAAAATATTTCTTTCTCATTGTCGATTAGGACACCCTTCTTTTGGAGTCATTAAAGTTTTATTTCCATCTCTGTAACCTTTCATGAAGGAGAGGCCTATTTCGCACCGGGGAAGGATCTTAGAGAAGATAAGCTTGAAATATTGGACCTTCCTAGGCTCAAGTCAAATACACCTGTGTCTAGACCTGAAACTCCACATGAAGCCAAGTCAGGTCAATCAATTGAACCTATCCAAAAGTGGATGTAAGATTTGGAAAGAATCTGGTGTACACAAAAAGGTCAAAGGTCATTCCTGAATCGACACACGTTCAAGAGCCCAACTCAACTCCTTTGGATGAGGTAATTAATTTTAATTCTCTAGAATTACATGATGAAATGAAAGCCCAAACAGCAGATGATGACCTAGAACTTTCAATTGCCATCATAAAAGGAACCAGAAAATGTACCAAACAACCTTTATATCCCCTTTTCAACTACCTCTCATTTAAAAAATTCTCACCAACCCATAGAGCCTTCTTTACAAAACCTAAACACTACTTCTATACCCACTACTGTTTCTGAGGTATTACCCGATGAAAAATGGTTGCAAGCCATGAATGAAGAGATGGAGGTATTGAAGTAGAATGGAACCTGGGAGTTAGTGACTTTACCAGAAGGAAAAAGGTCAGATGGATGTAAAATGGGTATACACAGTAAAATATAAGGTTGACGAATCGATTGAAAAGATACAAAGCCAAACTGGTGGCCAAAGGATTCACACAAACCTATGGGATTGATTATTTAGAGACGTTTGCTCTTGTTGCTAAGATGAATTCAATCCGGGTAATTTTGTCCCTTGTTGCCAATTATGGTTGGGAATTGCAGCAATTTGATTTAAAGAATGTCTTCTTCCAAGGGGAACTTGAGGAAGAAATTTACATGTAGATGCTACCAAGGTATGATAAAAATGTCGCTGTCAATACAGTTTGTAGGTTAAGAAAGACATTATATGGGCTGAAACAATCACCTCGAGCACGGTTTGGAAGATTCTTTCATCAAACATTGGCATCAGGGGGAGTAACAGTGTTGTTAATATATGTGGATGACATTATAGTAACTGAAATGATTAGAGAGAGCAACAAGTCTTGAGCCAGTGTTTGGCAAAAGAGTTTGAAATAAAACCTCTTGGAAAGCTGAAGTATTTTTTAGGAATTGAGGTGGCACAAGGATACAGAAAAAACAGCATGCAAACCCGCAAGTATTCCCATGGATCTGAATCTGAAATTAGGAAATGCAGAAGAAGATGCTATGTTCGACAAACAAATGGATCAACGCTTGGTAGGGAGATTAATATACTTATCTCACACCAGGCCACATATTGCATATGTTGTAAGTATATTTAGTCAATTCATGCATAGTCCGAAAGAGGTTCATTTACATGCGGTTCATAGCATCTTGCAGTACCTCAAGGGGACTCCAGGAAGATGAAATTTGTTCAAAAGAAATGGGAATATAACACCTTTGGCATACACTGATTATGACTATGCAAGGTCA
Source organism: Ammopiptanthus mongolicus (assembly GCA_039655645.1). NCBI lineage: Eukaryota > Viridiplantae > Streptophyta > Magnoliopsida > Fabales > Fabaceae > Ammopiptanthus > Ammopiptanthus mongolicus. The sequence goes on along the minus strand of CM077344.1, from coordinate 16,331,511 downwards.
ATTGTTGATAGGAGATCTACTACAAGGTATTGCACCTTTATTGGAGGAAATTTTGTGTTTTGGAGAAGTAAAAAACGAAGTGTGGTAGCTTGTTTTGGTGCTAAAGCTGAATTTCAAGCTATGGTACAAGGCATCTCTAAATTATTTTGGCTCAAAATTATTCTAGAACACTTGAAGATTAAATGGGCCTATGAAGCTTTAGTATGATAATAGACCTGCAATCAGTATAGCACATAATCCAGCTCAGCATGACTGGACTAAGCATATCGAGGTTGATAGACATTTCATTAAGGAGAAGCTCGATTGTGGGTTAATTTTCACACCATATGTGCCCTCACAAGGGCAACTTGTGGATATTCTCACCAAAGGATTGAGCGGCCCATTTTTTGAACGAATTGTATCCAAGCTGGGAATAGAGAATACCTATTCACCAGCTTGAGGGGGCGTGTTGGAAATAGCAACACTAATGGAAATAATGACTTCTCTTCCCAATTAGTTAGATTCATTGTATAGAAGTAGAATAGTTACTGTTGAGATGAGAGAAAAACAATAGACTATTGGTATAACCCATGTGTTTCAACTACACCAAGGAGAATGTATTACATAGTGCTCTGAACAAATCAATACACAATCAATGTAATAATTACAATTATTACAAAATAGCATAATATCTGGTTATCCTAATTACCTAATATTCTTATAATCAGAATATATTATTTACATAAATATCAACACTCCCCCTCAAGTTGGAGCATACAAATTATATGCACCAAGTTTGTTACATATATCATTTATTCGAGGACCTCTTAAAGACTTAGTGAAAACATATGTCAGTTGGTCATTTGAATTCACAAAGTTAGTTGTGATGTTTCCCGATAAGATTTTTTCTCTAATGAAGTGTCAGTCTATCTCGATGTGCTTGGTCCTATCATGAAAAACTGGATTCGAGGCAATGTGTAGTGCAGCTTGGTTATCAGAAATGAGTTTCATCTACGTAACATCCCCAAATCGTAGTTCCTGAAGTAACTGTTTGAGCCAAATGAGTTCACAAGTAGCTGATGTCATGGCATGATACTCGGCTTCAGCACTTGACCTTACAGCAACATTCGGTTTCTTACTCTTCCAAAATATTAGATTATTCCCAATACGTACACAGAATCCAAGAAGTGGATCTCCTGTCAGTTGGACAACCAGCCCAATCAGCATCTGAATATCCAACGATATGAGTGTGAAAATTATCCTCATAGATGAGCCCTTTTCCTGGGGCCCCTTTAATTTACTTAAGGATACAGATCAAAGCATCCCAATGACCTTCGCAGGGTGAATTTAGGAACTGACTTACCACACTGACTGCAAAAGAAATCTCTAGACGAGTGACTGTGAGGTAGTTCAGTTTCCCAACTAATCTTCTATACTTCCCTGTATCCGAAAGTGGCTCCCCCAAATTTGCTAGGAGTTTAGTATTTGGATCCATAGGAGTATCAACTGATTTTGCATTCAGCAGACCTGTTTTCCCAAGAATGTTCATCGTATGCTTTCTCTGAGTATGCCATCCCTTGATTGTGCCACCTTTATGCCCAAGAAGTATCGGAGTTTTCCAAGATCTTTTGTCTGGAAGTGATGACAAAGATATTGTTTTACTTGTGATATGCCATGGTGGTCACTCCCTATGATGACAATGTCGTCGACGTATACAATCAAGTAGACACACCCTCGAGCAGAATGAAGATAGAAAACTGAGTGATCTGCCTCACTCCATGTCATGCCAAACTGTTGAACAACAGTGCTAAACCTACCAAACCAAGCTCGAGGGGATTGTTTGAGGTCATACAGAGACTTACGAAGGCAACAAACAAGACCAAAAGACTCCCCCTGAGCAACAAATCCAGGAGGCTGCTCCATATATACCTCTTCGGTGAGATCACCATGGAGAAAAGCATTCTTGATATCTAATTGATACAGTGGCCAATGACGAAAAGCAGCCATGGATAGAAACAGACGACTAGATGCCATTTTGGCAACTGGTGAAAATGTGTCTCCATAATCTAAGCCAAAAACCTGAGTATAATCTTTCACCACCAAGCGGGCTTTAAGGCGATCTATCTGGCTATCTGGACCCACTTTAATAGTAAATATCCACCGACAACGTACAACAGATTTTCTAGATGGAAGAGAAACAAGGTCCCAAGTACCACTGCTATAAAGGGCACTCATTTCATCAACCATAGCTTGTCTCCACCCAGGATGAGATAGGGCATCACCTGCAGTCTTAGGGATAGACACAGAAGACAAAGAAGAAAGGCAAGCAAAATGTGGTGGAGAAAAGCGATGAAAACTTAAATTAACATACTGTGGAGAAGGATTACGAGTGGAGCGTATACCTTTCCGGAGGGCAATGGGAAGATCAGGGTCTGGAGGCAAGGCCAGAACAGGCAGAGAAGCTGGCGTCAAAGGAGAGTCATCAATGGCAGCACCAGTATCATCAGGAGGAACATGTTCAACCTGTTGAGGCAGCGGCTAACGATGCTGATATACCTGTATAGGACGAGTAGGGGCAACCGGAGTAGGGGATATTACTGGTGGAGTATAGGAGACAGGGTCCGGAGGAGAAGGAAGAGGAAAGACATTTGTGACTGACTCGGGAGATGATGGGGGCCCAAAGTAAGGAACAGACTGAAAGAATGCGACATCAGCTGATACAAGATAGCATAGAGTAGGAGAATAACACCGGTAACCCTTTTGTGACCGAGTATAACCAAGGAAGACACATTTTAGGGACCGGACAGAGAGCTTGTCAATGCCCGGTTGGAGATTATGAACAAAACATGTAGACCCGAAGACACAGGGAGTTAATGAATGGAGGGACTGATGACGGAATAAAATAGGGTGAGGTACTTGGTTATCAAGAACGAAGGAAGGCATCCTATTAAAGAGATAGCACGCAGTGAGAATAGCATCACCCCAAAAACGGAATGGAACATTGCCATTAAGTAATAGGGTGCGAGTAGTTTCAATGAGATGTTTATTTTTGCGTTCAGCAACCCCATTTTGTAGAGGGGTGTAAGCACACGAGGTATAATGAAGAATACACTGAGAAGCCATAAAGGATTGAAATGGTTGAAAACGGTATTCTCGGGCATTATCACTACGTAAAGTGTGAATAGGAATACCAGATTGATTTCTAATTTCGGAGTAAAATTGTTGAAATATAGAAAATAACTCAAAACGGTTTTCCATTAAAAATATCCAAGTACAATGTGAGAAATCATCAATAAAAGTAACAAAATATTTTGACCCTAAAGTGGACACAGTCCGTCTAGGACTCCAAATATCAGAATGCACTAAAGAAAACGAAGACTTAGCTCGGTTAAAGACACGACTAGGAAAAGAACTACGGGTATGCTTCCTTAGTTGACATGACTCACAAGACAAAGAAGTAAATTTAGCTAGACTCACCACCAACTTCTGGAGCATGGCAAGCCTGGGATGTCCCAACAGAGCATGAGTGAGAAGAAGGGAATCCTTGACAGCACAAACCCGATAAGGAGGTGAGAGACGGTACAAGCCATTGAGCTCACATCTGACGCCAATCATCCGTCCCGAACTCCGGTCCTGTAGGAAAACAGAATCTTTAGCGAATAAAATGGTGCAATCAAGGGAACAGTTCAAGTGACTAATGGAAAGCAAATTAAATGGGGAACCCGAGACAAAAAGCACATTATCCGCCGAGAGGGAAGGGAAGGGAAGGGATGGACAGTGCCAAACCCTTGGGAATGTGTTTTAGAACCATTAGACAAGGTAACTGTGGGTAAAAAACCAGACGTAGAAATGGTGGAAAAAAAAGATTTATTACCAGAGATATGATCGGTGGCACCAAAATCTAGAATCCAAGGACCTGGGAACGACTAAGAGAGACAAGCAAAGGAATTACCATTGACGTTCTTCAAACCACTTAAGAAACTCTGAGTAGTCAATAGGCGATGCAGTAGGGTGAGTGGGTGGCTCAGATGGGGCTGGTGGATCAACCCGGGCAACATTAGCAGTGCGAGGAGGGCGATCATGTAAAGTCCAGCATTTATCAATAGTGTAGCCCAAGCGGTGACAGTGATTGTACTTTGGGCGAGATCTACCAGAATGACCACCCGAGTGCGACCACGACCACTGCCCTGAGAGACAAGAGCAAAAGCATCAACGAGAGCAGGAAGTAGCTCAAAGCTAGGAGCAGAGGGGAACCCAGAACTAGCTGATGATTGGCCAAGACCCGAAGCAAAGTGGACCAAGCCGTGTTCTGAGATGGGACATTAGGAGAACCTAAAATCTGATCAGGATGGTTAGGTACTCTATAGGCAAACCGTACGGGGCCAACAACATGAAGAAGCTACTGCGCTGCTCAAGTTCCTTGGCTGGAGTGTTAGCTGGTGGCAAAAGTTCATTGAAATCAAGTAAGGCACCATGAACCTTTCCCAAATAAGCAGAAATAGGACCACCGAGCTGGCGAGGAGCAATGACATTCATGAGATTCTGGCAGACTCCATAGAGACGTTGTGTGTCATTGGTGTAAAGAACCTGGGCTTGCTCCCAAACAGACTCAAGGGTGAGATGGGCACGAAAGATCTGCTTTAGAGAAGAGTGAATAGTGGATTTGATAATGCTACACAATTGAGCATCAACCTTTTTCCACCGAGGGCGGTCAGCAGCGGCTACATCATCAGCTTTCTTCGTCAGATGGTCAACATAGTCTTGTTTATTCAGCCATAGCTTAATATCAGATGCTCATGCGTCATAGTTGCTTCCATCCAATTTGTCAGGGCAAAGACGTGCACTAACATAACTGGTGAAAATAGGAGCATCCGCCTTTGAGGAGTCCTTAGGAGGACCTGAGGAGCCAGAACTAGCCATGGGTCAGAACAAAAAGGGAAATAACCGAAATTACGGTTACCTGAACAATGCAACACACAGGGACGTCGCACAACAGAGGTCCGTTGAGGGAGGTGACGACAAATCCAAAAAGTGGAGGGGCTGGCGATGCTGGCGCAAGAAACGATGGCCGGACCAGTGGCCAGACACGCCGTCACCCAATGTCGGAAGTCAGGAGGAGGGCAGCGACAATTTCTAGAAGGTCGGACAGATCGGCGACCGACGATGATGTTGTTGGGGTCGGCGGCCGGAAATGGTGACAGACGACAGCGGCTGGCAGCGGCGGACAGTCACTAACAATGGCAGACTGGTCTTGATGGGATGCCGGAAGGAGAACACGGCCACCACCAAAGAGGGTGCAAAACCAAAAGGAGGACACGGTTTTGCAGAAAAATTTTCACTAATGCCAGTAGGTCCACCAAGTAGGAACAGTTTAGGGTTGCCTCTTATTAGGCTCTAGATATCATGTTGAGATGAGAGAAAAACAAGAGACTATTGGTATAACCCGTGTGTTTCAACTACAGCACGGAGAATGTATTATATAGTGCTCAGAACCATGGTTGTCAGACTCACGAGTCTAGGTTGACTTGTGGAGGGGGGTAGACTTGACACGTAGACTCGAGTCTACCTACTGTGAAAAAAAAACAATAAATGAAATATATACACAACACAAAAGTAACAAAATAGTAACAAAGGCAATTAACATTAACATAAGTCAAGTACATAACAAAAATAAGTCTATAACAATGTCAATAACATAAGTCAAGTACATAACAAAAATAGCTCCTAATTTCTTCACATGTCTAAATCCAATCCTCCAACTACATCATCTCCATTATCATCATCAGAATCAAGTTCTTCATCTCCCCCATTATCACCATCTCCATCTTCAGTATTGTCATCAAAGTGGGGATCAGTCAAATCAGTGACATGAAAAGGTTGCTTCAACATTCTCTTCATCAACATTGATAGGTTGTTCATCATTCTCCTCGTCCTCAACAACAATTGGAACATTCCCCTCTTCAGTTATCCATTTATCATCAGAATTAATATCCTCATATGGAAGAACAACACTTTTTCTATTTTCTCTACTCTTTAACTTTAGGTTGTACATCACATAAACCAAGTCATTCATCTTTTTTTCATGCAACCTATTTCTTCTCTTTGTATGAACCTATAAAATAAACCGTAAAAAACCAAAATTCAATATTTCTAAACAAGGACAATTAATAACTAGAAACAGAATTAAAACTTCAATTAGACACTTACCATTTCAAATGAACTCCAATTGCGTTCACATCCAGAAGAGCTACAAGTCAAACTCAGCACACGAATGGCAAACCTCTTTAATTCTAAAACTTCATCCCCATAGAAGTCCCACCATTCTGCTGGAAGCATATTCTTCCTGCTAGCATATTCTTTGCAGCCTCCATACCGAAAAGCCCTCTAGCATAACGATAGTCGGCAAGGAAGGGAAGAAGTTAAGATGAACAAGCTGGGAAGGAGGCACATAAGGAAGGAACCAGGGAAGGGAGGGAGAAGAAGTTTCGAGCAAAAACAAACAGAGAAGAGCTTGCTCGGATGAAGACCTTCGCGCAGAAACGGAGAAGAACCTTTGCACATGACGGAGGCGCAGCCGGGAGGGAGGCTGCACAGGGAAAGAGATGCGGCCGGGAAGAAGGAGGCACAGGGAGGAGGTGGCTTTGTGAGGTTAGGTTTTAGGAGGGTTTCCAAAGTTGCAGAACAGAGAGGTGAAGATTGAAGAAGGGGGGAGGCATCGCGCGATTTTGTGAAGAGAAAAGGGGAATCAAAATTTTCAACCCAAAACGGCGTCGTTTAGGGCGTTTTGAGCCAAAAAATAAAAAACCAACAGACTCGGTGACTCGCTCCACTGACTCGCGAGTCTACCGAGTCAAACCGAGTTTACCCCCCCATCTGAGTTCACCAGTTTTGGGCACCTAGAAACACAAACTCGTCCAAGTCAACGAGTTGACTCGCAAGTTTGACAACCATGCTCCGAACAAAGCATACACAAAATCAAGGTAATAATTACAATTATTACAAAATAGCATAATATCTGGCTATCCTAATTATCTAATATTCCTATAATCAGAATATATTATTTACATAAATATCAACAATTACAATACATCGTAGGAATTAATACTAGCAAAATTGTTTACCTAGTAAATTGTATTCAACATGTTATTTCCTATGTAAATCAGCTATATAAACATATCTTATGTTGGGTGCTAAATTCACTCAAGCTATTCAGAAATACTTGTGTCTTTTGATAGGTTCTTAAAAAGTCCAACTTCAAAGTTGGTTTTTTTCTAGTTCAAATTTTTCCATACTCTCTCGTTCATTTTTATTCTCCTTTTCACGTTTAGTTAGATTAAAGGGTGTTTGTTGGATGAGATAAAGGGGTAGGGGCCACTCGTTCATCAAAAAGTCAATGACAATTTCAGCTCATTTTATTTAAAATTTTCAATATTTAGAATTGTTTATGAACCAAATTAAGCTTACATTTGAACTAGTTAGTTTTTGTATGGGCTTATGTGACTAGTTCCATTTTCTGCCATTTTAAACTAGTTTTGAAAGTTACTGAACGCCCTTAATGTTTTCTTCCAATGATTTCTAGTAGCTAAACAAATGAATACTTAATGTACGCTTTTCTTTTTTTACCGACAAAATAATATATACCATATTATTTGAAACAGCAAAGGTTGCTGAAAGCCTGACACAGAATTGACTGGAAGATGGAGACTCTTTCTGCAATAGAAGTGAAGGAAATTAGAAATGTTCAGCCATGCAGAGAGTGCAGAAACAAATCCAGATGGAAAAACACATAAATTTCAAATTAATGCAATGAAAAGAAAGACCAAATAAATTATGAGTAATGTTATTTGTACACCTGGATTTTGGACACCTGGATGACACCTGTTACATTTGGTTAATGCATTTCAAATACATGGTTAATTACGTTCAGTAGATGGTTACGGACGAATTGTGATCTCTTGTCCTATTAAACAAGTTCAACACACCATTAACCATGATTGTGAATACTATGAACCAAGTTTGTAGGTGTACAAAAAATAACATGCACCCATGTAGGATGCATGGTTGGTTAATTACATGGTTAATGCAGTTCAAATATATGTTTAATTACGTTCAGTGGATGGTTAATGGATGTAACAAGGGGTCACAACTAATTAACCATCCACTGAACGTAATTAACCACGTATCTGAACTGCATTAACCACGATTTTCAGGTTCAAATATGTGGTTAATTATGTTCACTGAACGCAGTTCAACACCTAAAAATCGTGGTTAATGCAGTTCAAATACGTGGTTAATTACGTTCAATGGATAGTTAATGAGTTGTGACCCCTTGTTATATCTATTAAACATCCACTAAATGTAATTAACCACGTATTTGAACTGCGTTAACCATGTAAAGTAGGTGTCATCTAGGTGTCCAGAATCCAGGTGTACAAATAACATTACTCATAAAATATGGAGGATGAAATCTGTACAGTAAAACCGGATACCAATTCCATGATGTCACCCACACTTTCTTTTCCTCCTGGTGCAATAGTGTTCATGTAGACCTAGCAATCCATTTAGATCAGAAACGAACAAACAATCAAAACTCAACAGACACAGCAGTCAGCAACTTCAAGTAAGCTTTTGGTGAATCAAGAAAACCAAATCATACTACACATATATTGGAACAGGAGCATTATGCAAATATCCTAATTTAAAGGACATGAAAGCACTAAAAATAGGAAACACCCAAAACATTTACCAAGGACTACTTACTAACTTCATTTTTAACAATGAACGGAAGGAAGGATATACAGAGGAATAGAATTCCTCTACACAAATCTTATCCCTTCTGATAGGGAATGCAGATGCTCTTAGGCAAGAAACAGAGACTAATGCATCGATATTTTTCCCAAAATACTAACTAAAAAATATCAATGCCTTACAGCTGATATATTAAATATTCAAATAAATTTAAACAAACAAAAAACTTACAATGAAAAAGAAAATAGTTTCCATGCATTAACATTTAACCCATGGAAAGGGAAATTCAGGAGACAAATATCAACTTCCGATAGCATGAAAAACAAATATTGGCAATTAAGGAGGCAATAATTAATTGTTGCAAGTAAAACTTACATATTAGGAAAGAAATGAATTTATACCCTAGGAATAGATCTATCTTCCACCAAATTGAGTTTTCTAAGGGCAGCTCTTATACATTTGGATTTCCATGTGCCAGTAGTGGACCAGATATGACATATAACCTGCACAGGCGGAAATATAACATCCAAGACAGATACAGAAGGAAGTAGACAAAAGTGGAGCAAAAAGAACCTTCAGGCCCTGGGCCAAAGTCTAGTAGTGATCAGGAGGGAGGGGGAGAGGTTTTTATTTTTAATTTTGTCATGAACTAACTTTCCCAAAGGTTTAAGTTGTTGGGTGAAAGCAAATAAATGGGTTTTATTATATCTCTAACACACCCCTCACACAGGAGCCCTTTTGGGCTTAAAGCAGGGGCAATGCACAGGCCCGTTTATATCAAGTGTATCTTATTCAGCTTTTATTTAGAAGGCCCGGCAAGGCTACTTATACTAATATGAAGACTCCTAATCCTAATTAAATAAGGAATCAACTCGCTTGCTAGAAGATAAGAAAAAATCCCTAATGATAAGGTAAGGCTCCTAAAAAACAGAGATTCCTGAAAATAAGATTAGACAATTATCCCTAAAATAAAATAACCTATCCTAATCAGTTATACATCATTCTCTCCCTCATATTTTGTAGATAACTATATATCTCAACAAATTGAAAAGGTAGAAGTTCAATGGGCATCAATACGCAAGTTTCCCCTCAATATATGTCTCATCCCAATGCATTGTTCATTAAATTTGGTGTCGTAGTCTTTAAGACACCAAAGCTTTTCCCATTATATTAGTATTAATATATTGGTATTGACAGATAAACCAAATAAAAACCTAAAAAAAATAAAAGAATGGCATACTAGGCACCTGGTTTAGAGAAACTTCGAGAGAATGCAAGGCTTCTTCAAAAGTAGAGAGGGAAAATTCATCCCATGCAAGTGTCACTATCAGAATGGAAACACTCTCCAGCTCATCTAACTCAATCTGTCATGACACTATTCACAATTTAGAATACAAGGTAAATAATAATTTGAAAGTACAAGCGGAAGAAGAAAGTAAGATATCGTTAACAATTTGCATTAAACTAATGGCAATAACGCTAATAAACCTTTACCTGAGGGATGAAAAAACAAAACGAACCATCCCCATAACTCAGTGAAATCGAATCATTATCTAAATTAATATCCATAAAACCATAAGCAACTATATGGGTTGAATCAGTCGAGACATATCTGTAGACAAATAAATTAGTTATTCGGTTATTTCATAATAACTCCAAATGTTAATGTAATACTTAATACTTGAATTAAAAAGAACTGAATAATATCATTTCTGAATAGTTTTCTGTACAAGGTATGGTTACAATATATAGACTAAGAGTATTAACTACTTTCCTAAAATAAAGCTAAAAATAAGGCAAATAATAAACTGCCCTAATTATCATACAATCTACAATAACTACAAAATATTCTATTAGAATGTGGGAGTGTTAGTGTTATGTATTATTTTGAAAAGTTGCAAATAAAGTTGTAATTTGATTTTTCTGTTGTTCACCCTCCTTTCATTTATAAGGGGGTGTTAGACGTATGGTTTCTCTGCTGAGTCAGCAGAGATAGTTACAAGACTGTTAGACTGTAATAAGTTTCTTAGTAACAGTTAGGCTGTTACAGATCTGTTATAAGTGTTGGAAAGCCGCCTTAATTGCGGTCCCCCCTAGCCGCCTTAATTGCGGCAACTTTGAGCTGCCTTCATTGCGACTCCAGCACCTTCATTGTGTTAGATGTGAGGGGGAGTGTTTAGTCCCACATCGCCTAGAGATATGGCCTACGTAGTACTTATAAGGCTTGGGCAGCCCTCAGCTTACATGCCGGTTTTGTGGGGTTGAGTTAGGTCTAAGCCTAAATTCTAATATGGTATCAGAGCCTAGTCAAGATCTATTAAAGGGTCATCCACCATATTATTCACGACCAAACCCAATAGTGCTGGGCGTGAGGGGGTGTATTGGGAAAAGCCAAAGTCCCACATTGACTAGAAATATGGCCTAAGTAGTGCTTATAAGGCTTAAGCAGCCCCCACCTTACAATCCGGTTTTGTGGGGTTGAGTTAGGCCCAAGCCCAAATTCTAATATGGTATCAGAGCTTATCCTAGAACAATTGTCGGTTCGCCCGCATCGTCCATACGTGATAGGATACTAGGCTTAGGCCCAAACCTAGTATCCTATCAATAGCCTTGGGCGTGTGGGGGGGTGTTGGAAAGCCGCCTTAATTGCGGTCCCCCCTAGCCGCCTTAATTGCGACAACTTTGGGCTACCTTCATTGCAAACTCCAACACCTTCATTGTGTTGGATGTGAGGGGATTTGTTTTGTCCCACACCGCCTAAAGATATGGCCTAAGTAGTGCTTATAAGGCTTAGGCAGCCCTCACCTTACAAGCCAGTTTTGTGGGGTTGAGTTAGGCCCAAGCCCAAATTCTACGAATAAGTTTGCTCCAAATTGAATTCAACATTTGCTCTAAAACAGTTAGGAGACTTGGATTACTTTCTTGGTGTAGAGGTCAACAGCCTTCCTAATGAAGCAGGCCTTATCCTCTCCCAAACTAAGTATATAAAGGATCTTCTTTCTAACGGAAATACGACAGAAGCTAAGGGTATGCCTACTCCTATGATTAGCAACAGTAAACTTACTAAGTTTGTTAGCAATTACATGTCGGATCCTTCTTAGTACAAATCTATAGTAGGGGCATTACAGTATGCTACAATCACTCGGCCAGAAATTTGCTATAGTGTTAGCAGAGTCTGCCAGTTTCTTTCACAGCCTTTGGAAGAACATTGGAAAGCTGTCAAAAGGATACTTAGGTAGCTTCAAGGAACAGTTTCTCATGGGCTTGTCTTCAAACCAGCCATCAAAGGGCAGCCTTTTTCAATCCAAGCATTCGGTGATGCTGATTGGGCTGCTGATGTTGATGACAGAAGATCAACATCAAGTTCATGCATATATTCAAGCCCTAATTTGGTCTCTTGGTGGTCAAGAAAGCAACAATTAGTAGCTAGGTCAAGCACAGAGGCTCAACACAGAAGCCTAGCTGCTACTACAACTGAAGTTATCTGGATCCAATCTTTGCTTCAAGATTTGCAAGTTAGCACATTGAAGCCTGTTATCTACTATGATAATCTTAGTACTATGTCAATATCTGTTAGAGTAAGTGTGTTAGCTTAAGTGAGTGTAAAACCTCACTCGATAGGATTGCCTTAGCAGATCCTAGCTCCTAGTGTTAGCTTGTTATGTAAGCTACCTGCTATTATAAATAGCCTAACTGTAACCGTTTCTGATTAACAAAAATAACAGAATCAGTTTTCTCTCTCTCTCGTCTCTTTTCTCTCTAACCTCTCTCTCAAACTCGCTTTGAGACACTCAGAAGCAACCTAGGTATCACTGACACGCTGCAGTTTGTAAAACCGCCCTCAGCTTATAAGGGGGTGTGCTAGAGTGAGCTAGTTCCTGTACAACCACCCTCAGTTTATAAAGCGGGGTGTTAAAGTAAGTGTGTTAGCTTAAGTGAGTGTAAAACCGCACTCGATAGGATTGCCTTAGCAGATCCTAGCTCCTAATGTTAGCTTGTTATGTAAGCTACCTGCTATTATAAATAGCCTAAGTGTAACTATTTCTGTTTAACAAAAATAACATAATCAGTTTTTTCTCTCTCTCTCTCGTCTCTTTTCTCTCTCCTCTCATAACTGTAATAATATCCCACAATCCTATTCTTCACTCTCGGACTAAGCATATGGAGTTGGATTTATTCTTTGTGAGAGAGAAAGTTCTTAACAAAACACACTCAGTTTTTCATCTTCCTGGGCATCATCAAGTAGTGGGTGTTCTCACCAAGCCACTTTCTCAAACAAGATTTGAAGAAGTCATCTTGGAGTTCTTGATAGATTTTCACTTGTACACCCATCTTAGTTTTCTAAGGGGGTATGTTAGTGTTCTGTATTATTTTGAAAAGTTGCAATAAAGTTGTAATTTGATTTTTCTGTTGTTCACCCTCCTTCCATTTATAAGGGGGTGTGCGTTAGAGGTATGTTTAGATTGTTCTCTTCTGAGTCAGCAGAGATAATTATAAGACCGTGTTGTAGGATGGATTGGTGCTAGCCGTATACTCGGCTAATCCTTCAACAGTAATTCCCCTTTTTGATCTTTAAACGTCAGGAAAGGGATCCTGTTTCCTAACTTAGTGGGTTCCTAAACTACTCCAAAGAGCGTTTAGTGTGAAAGTGAAAGTGAGAAAAGAATTAAGTGCAAAAACTATGAACTCAAGATGAATAATGTGAAAATTTGCAAGTTGTATTTGATTGATTATTTCTAATTCGAAATGTACAACTCATATTTATACTCAAAATTATAACTCTATACTAAAGTCTCTTCTACTGACCACTAACTCCTATTTTTCAGCGACTAAAATACATCATGGCTGACAAAAGACACTTTAATATGTAAATGGTTATAAAACTAACGGCTAACCATGACTAACAAAATTTCCTATATTTCAGGCATATCTTCACGATCATCCTAGGTTGATCCTTCAACTTAACACAGATCCTTGAAACGGCAAACCTTCCAGCATTTGGCTTTCAAACGGTCTTTTCTTTTCTACCCAAATCCCGCTTTTATAGACATCGACAGTTAGCATTCCTAAATCCACGCGCTTCACTTAATCTTTGACTAATCAACTTAGCTCAATTATTAACCATGCAAATTTCTTCACATAATTTAATCGGAGTATTTAAGCAATTCATCAATCATCGTGATAACTTAATATTAAAACGGCTACCAATTTTATCACTAATTCGGCTACCATTAATAATACTATTTCGGCTACGTAGAATAATATATATTCAGCTGCCCTTATTTCTATTCATTCGGCTCTTCTTATTCGACTCTTGCCTAGTCATGCTCGCTCGGCTGACCATTAATTAATATCTACCGAGTGAACATTTTTTGTGGAGATAACAGACTGTTAGACTATTATAAGTTTGTTAGTAACAATTAGGCTGTTACAGATCTGATAGAAGAATCTTCTGTACTCCACCTTGCTATTAAAATAGCAAGCTTCTGTACTGATCAATTCAAGATTTATCAATAAGATGAATATTCAGTAAAACCTCTCTCTCTCTCTTTCCTGACCTTCTCCTTTTCTAACAGGGAGGAACTGTTACAGCACTTCCTCCAGGTTGATGAATGGATATCTATCATTTCCAGCTTGATAGTGAGAACTTGAAACCTTTTTGGGTAGTCCCACAGTCAACACCCAACACATTAGCTAATTGAAACCAAAAAGGAACACGAATTGTGGCGATCAGTCAACTATCCAAACATGAATTGTCATCAAGCATAATAGCCCTACAACTCTCCTCTCCTCAAACTGTGTAATGTTTATGCCTCAACGGATAACAGTTGTACATTTGCATTCATCACTGACTTTGAAAGGCCAGCTTTTAACTAAGAAATTAACTCCAACAATTGATATTGCCTATGTCCTACATGATGCTTTCATGGGAACTAATCAGAACTTTCTAGCCATATCTTCTTTTTTTCTCATTTCCATTCAATCCTTTCTTATCCTTATGCCCTTCACTAGCATTCCAATTCTAGTAGTCACGTGTCTCCTCATCATTTTTATCAAGAGTTAATAAATATTAACTTGAATCTCTGGCCATCTAGTCAGAGATAAAAGCTATGACCAAAAGACAACAAAAATCAGGTCGAACTAACCTTTTGATCACACTCTGCTTTCTAGGGGAAGAATGTGCAAAAGAAACAGCAGTACCAATGCCAAAAACTCCACGGCTCCCATTCACATGAAGTGACTTACATGTCGGACTGTCCATGTTCTTAGATAGAAAAATCAAAGGAAACACACCTGATGACTCTGGTTGACAGCAAAACCAACTCAACGCCTTAGGACTCGGCGGCACAGCCACCTGAACATAATCACATCCACAAAGCAATAACTCATATAAGAGAGCATCGCTTCTAACATTTCACAATATAGAACATTTGCCAACTTCCATCTGCCTTGGATAAGCTAATAGTATAAACTGAAAATATTAATTTCATAATTTGACTTTTGCAATTTGCATACAAACTTCATAATTTGAGTTTTGTATATTTGAATTACAATTGATTGCACATTTCTTTAACTTTGCATAAAACAAATTCCTTTAAAAAAAACTCGTTGTGAAAGACTATTCCACTAATGCTCACTGTAACTGAAAGAAACAATCTTCCGCAGACATTGAGGAATAGAAAGAGATACCTGAAACCTAAGGAATCCAGTGGAGCAACGAGGCGGCGCTGCCTTCAACATTTGAACAGCGTCCTTAATTTTCTGAAGTCCTTCCTCCAACGTTAACGCCGGAGGCAGAGTCTGCGTGACGCAATGCTCGAAAAACACTTCGTTTTCCTCAACGTCGCTGGTTAGGACAACTGGGCCGTCGAACCTCACTCCTCCAGCAACCTCAACTCTCAGCGACACTCTCCGTACTCCAGCAATAGGGAACGCCGTAGTAGATGAAGAAGAAGAAGAAGAAGAAAAGGAAGGCAACGGAGGCAGGGGAACGAAGGACATTGCCCCATTGCAGAGCCTCGCGGATTGGAATGGCGATACTGGGGAAATCATGGATAAGGGGATATGAGACAACAAAAACCCAGTAAGAAAAGCGCGAACGGTGCTTTCACCGTGATCCTTATAAACAACTTTTTCTGTGGGACCACATGTTTAAAATGGGCCTCTCTTTTTTTTTTTTTAAAGTCCGAATGCCCAAATTGATCCCACAAAATTTCGAGAATCAATTTTTAGTCCTAAAAAAATAAATTAGAATAGTATTAATCTAAAGTACACAATATTAATAAATATGATAAGAATTATAAAAGCATTAATATAAATTACACAACACTAAATCGTATTAGTAAGGTAAATATTAATATAAACTGCTTACTAAATATTAAAGAGTAATAGTAAAATAAATAATGTTGAAGAATACAGTAGAAGGAAAAGTGAGATGTGTGAAGAAAGATATGAATGTTGGGTTAAGAGGGAATGAGATATAGGATTTCGGGGGGGAGGCTGGGACTCGTGTGTTGGGGGTGGGGGCGGGGGGTTATATATAGGGAGGGGGAAGGGGTAGGTGTAGAAGAAGTGGTCAGAAACTGGCCACGTGGCGCTCTCAGGTGAGTGGCGCCACTCACCAGAGAGCGTCACGTGGCGCTGCATGAAATTTTTTTTTTTTAAAATTCGGGTAAAATAATTGGCACCCAATCAGAGGGAGCCACGTGTAAAGGAGTAGCGCTGGTAAATATTTTTTTATTCGAAACAAGAGTATTTTGATAAATTGTTTCAGAACCAAATTATTTTGGTATATAGTTTGGAAAACTAGGATAGTTTGATAAAAAAAGCCTTAAAATGGGTCTCTTTTTTTTTTTACTGTCAATTGATCCTACAAAATTTCTAGAACCCATTTTTAGCTCTAAAAAAATAAATTAATCATTTAATTTCTTAAATTTATAAAAATGGGACATATTAATCCCTAGATTTAGTTTTGACGTTCATTTACTTGTCTATCTGTCTCATTAACCATCTTACTTGGCCTATCAGTGATCCTGTGTGACCTATGACCGATTTCCGTCATGAAAAAAGTGGATAATTTATTTTATATTTGGGTTTAAGATTGTGCATATTTTTCATTTTTTATTCTTTTTTTACGGATGAAATTCGTCATAGGTCACGCAGGACCACTAACGAGTCAGGTAACATGGTTAATGAGACATGTAAACAAATAAAGGAACGTTAAAAATGGACGGAAAGACTAAAGTGTCCCGCATTTGTAAATTTGAGGGACTAAATGGTTAATTTATTTTTTTCATGGACTAAAAGTGGGTCCCCGAAATCTTTTCAGGGACTAATTTGGACCTTCACTCTTTTTTAAAAGGCTTAATTGCATTTTTGACCTCCCTATAATTATCAATATGCAATTTTGGTCTCTCTATTTTTAATTTTGCAATTTTGGTTCATCTATTTTTGAAATTTCGATATTTTAGTCCATCTATTAACTTACCATCCAATATTTAATGGAGATATGCGCTTATGCAATAAGCTAAAAATATGATATTTTTATAAGCTTCTTTAACAAGCTCATTGAAATAAACTAAAAGGAACTTACCGAAATATCATAAACTATTTTCATAAAGTATTTGTATAAGTTTATCTTCATAAATTAGTATCATAAGCTCTTTATAAACTCTTTCAAATGCACATAAAATGACAATCCAACCACCAAGCCATTTAACATCTTTAGTATCGGTGTGGAAACATAATATATACTAGTGTTTACACCCATGCACGGAGCATATATACTAACAACCTGTTTGGTGCTGCGATGCAAGCTTTAGAAGCACGTCGAGCATAGACCACCATAAAAGCTATACTCTGAAGCTTCCACGTTTTAGGCAATAATATTTACCAAATTGCCACTGTTACCGTGATAATGCTCCAATGTGATAATTGCACCGCCCAAACAAACATGCTCTAAATCAAGTTAGTTATTATTTTAATAAATTATAAATAAATAAATAATGTTGGTACTTATTATTTGATATAGAGTACTGTTATTTGTATACATGGATTCAAGACACCTGGGTGACACCGGCTTTACACGGTTAACGCAGTTCAAATACGTGGTTAATTACGTTCAGTGGATGGTTAATGGATATAACAAGGGGTCACAATTCATTATCATCCACTGAACGTAATTAACCACGATTTTCAGGTGTTGAACTGCGTTCAGTGAACGTAATTAACCACGTATTTGAACCTGAAAATCGAGGTTAATGCAGTTCAAATACGTGATTAATTACGTTCAGTGGATGATTAATGAGTTGTAATCCCTTGTTACATCCATTAACCATCCACTGAACGTAATTAACCATGTATTTGAACTGTGTTAACCATGCATCCTACATGGGTGCATGTTATCACAATTCGTCTTTAACCATCTATTGAATGTAATTAACCATATATTTGAACTGCATTAACCAAGTGTAACAGGTATCACCCAGGTGTCTAGAATCCAGGTGTACAAATAACATTACTCTTTGATATATATATATATATATATATATATGATATAAAAGTTTTTGCTTATCAGTGATTAAAATTTGATTGACGGAATTTTGTATTCCATTCATATTATCACAACTTGTTATTATGGTTCCCCTTGTGTCGCACCCATGAGATTCTTCAACTCTTTCATATTTAGATATCATTCTCATAGTATGAAATCACTAAAACTCAAATTAATACTTATTATTTAGAATATATATAATATATTATATAATATAATATATAAAAGTTGTTTTTTATTATTTAGCATGGAC
The DNA here is from genome assembly GCA_039655645.1 of Ammopiptanthus mongolicus. Classification (NCBI taxonomy): domain Eukaryota; kingdom Viridiplantae; phylum Streptophyta; class Magnoliopsida; order Fabales; family Fabaceae; genus Ammopiptanthus; species Ammopiptanthus mongolicus. The sequence continues at coordinate 16,312,978 of CM077344.1, read as the reverse complement.
TTTTTGTATATTTCATTCATATTTATCCCATCTCCATGGAGTGTGAATAGAAGATGTCTACATTACAAATCTTTCCCTCTAAGATGAAAAAGGTTATGGGAAGAGATTTCAAGAATATATAACTCTGCAGTATGATGATCCAAAGCATTATATTATCAATCGGTAATGAGCATGGTTTGTGATGTTAATTGTGGTGGGGCTATCTTTTTGTGTGTCTTTTGAGGAGTCAGCATTGATGATAATGATCTCAATCAATTGACTCTCTTATATCTATCTTTATATTGAAAATAATACATGTCTTGGTGGAGTAGCAACACTGCACTTTCCACGAGTTTGGATATTGATTATTAAATCTTCCATTTAGATTTTTCTTCAGTTTTATTTCATTGTATAACAAGAAATAATTTCTATTTTTTGTTATTCAAAGTCAATGATAGTGTGCTACTAATATCCAACATTTGGTGCTTTAGTTTCTTATGCACCACCAGCTTCATGGCACAAGGAAGATCCGAGAAGAACATAATTTTTTGAGGTTTCAGCAGCGATGTTTGAGCCATCATTAGAAAGGCATTGAGGGGTGGCCTACCTGTTAATAATCCAATAGAAAATATGTTTTGAAAGCATCCCTCAGACCTCAGAGCTTTTGATCCAAAAAGCATTTGGGGCTCTATCAAAAATTTCTTGGATGCTTTCTACAGGTTTTCCAGGCCACACACAATTATTGGCACAGTTAAGTTAAAGCTTTTCTGGAAGGGCGGCTTTTATGGTGCCTTCGGAAGTTCTAGTGCACCGGTGCATTTCAATGTCACCACCGTTAGATCTGCTTTAAAATAGAATCAAGGGTGATAGTATCGTGACTTGTTAACTGTGTAACTGGTTAATAGATTTAATTCCTAATTATTTGTAAAGAAGTTGCTATAAAGTTCAAAATTTATTTTGAAGTCCCTTAACTAAGTTTGAATATTTTGCATTTAATCCCTGATGTTTTCTTCCAATTTTTGTATCCTTCATCCCCTTCATCACCGCTTTATCGACCCACGAAGACCCCTTCAAGCGCGATGGCAGAGTTTCTGGACAAGCGCGATGGTAGGTGATACAATAGTGGGGTTATGGTGAACAAAGAGGCGAAGGGAAAGCAATGCGGCGCCGGGGAACGCGTTGGTCTAGTGGTGCAGGCTCCGATCCAGATCTCTATCTAAGGCCGGCTCTTTCTGATCTCCCCCAACCCCTTGATCATGACTTGGCTATGTTTCCACCTCCACTCGCATCAGAACGCGTGGGTCATCCTAGGGTTTGTCATCAATTGCATTGTTCCCAACTAGAAAATGGAGGAATGTTTTCATCAAATCCGTGTTTCCTTTTCATTTATGTGTATTGATCCATTGATTTTGTTTTTCATCTAATACAATCCATTACTAGGATTTTGTGTTTTTGATCTAACAATGCTATATTTATTGGGATTTTTTGTTTTTCCAATTTATTTCTAAATCATTGATATTGATTTGCTGAGATTGGTTTAATTCTTTGGTTGATGACGTCATTACAGAAAATCCGTACATGCAACTATAACACCTCACTGATTCAAGCAGGAAAAGAATGCATGGCCTGTTGATCATCCCTGTTGTCTTTACTCATTGATCTTTTGTTGTTACTCATCAAAATATTGTAGTTTGTATGTGAAATGGAGATATTGAATGGAAAAGCTCCCCTAAGTGTCATATTTTGATGTCTTGGCACTATTTTTTTGTCTTGTCATCCATCCCACATAATTACAATTGATTTAACTCTTGTAATAATTAGTTTATGTATGAACCATTAATGTTTAGTTTGAACACTAAGAGTAACCGCCAAGAGTAAAATGTATGTTTCCTTATATTGATTTTGCTAGTTGCTTCCTGATCCAAACTACGTGAGGTATAATTGTTTGAGAGATGAGACTGTGCTTATAAATTGCAGTGTTTAAGTTCTACTTCTCTTCATCAAGGGCAATGGTTGATTGCATATGAGGCTGATCATTTATTAAGATTCTTATGATTTAACAATATTTTGAAGATCCTCTGATGGAAGGCTTGTGATTTATTTTGTAGCTGAAGCACTGTCATTGCCATAATGGACACCCTGCCATAATGGACACCCTACCAGGCAATGACACTTATAGGGTGAAGTTTGTTATTGCTGGTTCTACAACAATAAACCATTTGGAGATATTGTAGCCAATGACTACGCTTACACTTTTGGATCTTCATTTTCAGATGACACCATAAGGAAACTAGCAACTAGTAGTGTTTCCGGAGCTTTAGAGGTAAATAATATAATATGGCGCTTGCCAAAAGGTCATATGGCACATTTTGTTTGAAAATAATAGGTATGACTTCATCTCCTTGTCTCCCCTGTTGTTGTTACACACTTTATTTCTACTTATTAAATTTATTTTATTGGTCATGTGCTTTAATTCATGCCGCAATATTACTGTAAATATTAAATATGTGCAAACACCTGACATAAGTTCTTAAAAGTGGTGGAATTCATAATGCAAGTCATCATACTAGGATTAGGGCAAGAGAATAATAATAGATAGTCCATAGTATCATAGAAAATAAAACCATGAAAAGGAAATTAACTAGTGTTTCATACAATTTAACAAAAATTGGCTACATGGCCATGAAGGAGACAAATTTGAAGCATGATGTAGGAAGCCTTGCATTTTAGGCTCAAAAAAGATATATCCCAGCAGGGCTTCATCAGACGGCTGATTGTTTCCAGGCATGTGCTGCATTTGTTTCGATTCGTCTTTTCTGTTTATTAAACGGCCCCAACAGCAATGATAGAGCAGTTCTTACACGAACATTGATTTCGTTGAGCTGCGAACAAAATATTCAAAATTTAGGCATGTATTAAAATAGAGCCAATGTAATATTAAAAAGTTTAGGGCATATATTAAATTAGATAGAAAATGGTGATCAACACAGTGGCGTTGGTGTGAAGGTCAATGCTAATACCACTCCAAGGACTTCCGGTTGGAATGAGTCCTCTGTAGACATCCACTGAAGGATCCACACCGAAGAATTGTGACTGTAAATACACAATTAATTTATTAGATTAGAAATTGGCTCTACAAATGTGAATAAAATATCATTTCCAAATGAGCAATATTGTAATAATCACCTGCTGCCTATGTTTGGCACTCCTCTGGCCTCCTTGATCTCCCATGTAGCCATGTCAAATGGAGTCTAAATAGTTGAATCTGAAAATTTGTCATCTGACCTAATCTGGTACAAAGTTTCTAACTGAGAACAAATACAATTGCAACGTTAGTTTATGATACCTTCAATTTAGATGGTTAGGTAAATATATAGGACGCAATGTGTACCACTTTCCGCATGACTGCGTGCCTCTTGGGTATTTCATCAGCTGATAGATAGGTGTCTAGGTGATAGACAGTATGATGGGTCATGCTGACCACCATCATATACCAATGGTCAAAGTCATTTATTGGTACATATATCTGGAGACATAAAATATTTTGTTTTTATATCTGGCGTATACAACATTCTTAGTAATGGGTGTACAAAAGCAATGGGGAACATATTTGCTGACATAGAAGCAGGTGCAGTTGATTGTTTTAGATAAAAAACATAATAGAAAACAACATGATGTAGGAAGACTTACAAACTTTAGGCCCATTGAGTGGTGCATCCATTTCTCAGCATATGTTTGTCCAATCTCCTCCATACATTTTCCACCTACCACATCATCCTTTCGGATGAAAGAAATTATAATTTTAATGTCAACATAGGTGTGGAGGTGAAAAAGAATATAGCATAAACATGAAGTAAATAACTCACTTGCAAAATTTGGTGGTAAACACCATGAACGAGTTCCATTGTAAAATTGTTGCATTTTGGTATAGTGTAATGCAACAAGAGTCATTACCTATTTCAAAAAACCATATTTAGAAAATTCAGACAAATCCTATAGTATTATAAAAAATATAGGCACCATTGGATACTTTGGATGAGTATAAGAGTGACGTACCTGCCCATCAATTTCTTTTCCTGGGGCAAAAGATAAGAAGTCATTTCTCCATGCCCTTATCTCATCAATGTTGATGAGACATTCGCTAATATCCCCAACATCCCTATACTCACCAAACACATAGCAAAATAGTTGCACCTCCTCTTGTTATAGTTCCATGTCCTGGCTTGGACGAAAGAGAGCCTTGATGTTTTTAGGGATTGTCACTCCCTTATGCTTCATTGAAAATCTACCATGTTTTGTTCCAGATGAAGTAACAGTAGTAGGTTTTTTTCTTTTTCAGTGGTGTCTGTGTTGAAGGGCTGGAAAAAAGTTGTTTCCCCGCTGCAAGGATGTTATCATTTAATCTTGAATGTTTGCCCTTAAAGAGAAAACAGAAAAATAGGGTCAATGTTGTATAACTTAAAGCAAATTAGGTATGACATTTATTATTACCTTGGAGGATTTGGGGGCATCTCCCTGGGAATTCCTAGTCCTATCTTGTCCCAAGTTGAAGTTTGGTGAGGACAGGACATGGGGTGGGTCTACATCTTCATCCTTTGAAACATTTAACATGAAGAAATCGCTTGCATGTGGAGGAACAAACCTATTGACTCCTTTTCCTTTTTCCTTGTTGTTTTGTCCATCACATACATTTTTTTGTATTACAGAGTCAGTCATGGGGTGGTTAGCCATCTCTGATGGGTTAGGAATAAACCCAAAGGACTGAGTTTGTTGCCCTTCATATAGCATTAGCTCGATAAGCTTAACTGAGTTTTTTGTTTCATTCAAAGTTTGTTCCACAATCTTTAGACAATCCTTTGTTACTTGTCCAGCTTGTTCTAGTGTCTCAACACGGTTGTTCAAAGACTACAACATATATGAAGATATATTAAGACGGATGTTCAAAGACTGCACCTTGTTTATGTGTTATTGTTCAAATTACCTCAAGGATGGACATTAGTTTCTGAGTTGAGTCCCCTGTGTTAGACCTTAGATTCACACATTCCTCTTCTGATTGCTACATTAAACAATACATAAATCAGCAAAGTAAACCTATTGAGGTTAGTAGATGTGTTGATGGCTATTAAAGAGATGCACTTACAATAGTATCATGAATGCTACTAACAGCAGCACCATCTTTATGTATCTCAGGACATTGTTGTGTGTCATTAATATGTCTGAAAACAATTCCAAAAGTATGGATGAGTTAATGCCATGAATATTATTGTAGTAGCTAATATTTGATATGATTCCTGTTTGCAGAAGTGGAAGTGGTTGATGGGTACTTACTGGAATTGAATATTGTGGTCTGAAATCTTCAAGTTTTCCCTCTCTCCGATTTGAAATTCCATCGCAGTTTTTCAGTTGCCTCCTTGTTGAATTGTAGTCGTTGGGGAGATTGTAACTTGATATATAGTGTATTTTGTAGTCTTCCTGCTCGGTACATGTATAGAAACCTCTCCAATGAATATATTCTTGCCTGAGTCATCTTCCAATTCCATAGTCTTCCTCGCCTAGCACTGCTTGCTTTCCAATATGGTGTATGTCCCATTTAATTCCTTAGCATGCACAGAACACACTGCATTGGATGTTGAGAAACACATTTGATATTATTTCTATATTCTAGCTTGCCTAACACTGCTTGTTTGCCAAATTGGTGTATGTTCCATTTAATTCCTTAGCATGCATAGAACACACTGCATTGGATGTTGAGAAACACATTTGATATTATTTCTACTTTTGGCTTCAGGTGGATTTGCCACCTTCATTTTGGGGAAGCAAAGTGTCCCTTATCGTGAAAATTTTTGATTCTATATAGCTGACTTTTGAGTCCTCGCGGGCATCAAACGTAAATTGAATTTTGCTATTAAACTCAATTTAGCGATGGAACAAAAGGTTGACACAAAAGGTTGACTATGAAAAGGAACTTTAAGAACACATAAAGTTTAAGTAGGGAGCATACAAATTCTCAACGCACAGTAGATACTAATTCACGAACACTAGAAACATTAACTCACACTACAACCATGGCAATGACAATAAATAAATACTAATTATCAGACAATAAAAGTTATCAATTCCACACACTTCATACAAGTTAACGAAATATAGTAATCAATTAAACATATTTTTTAATAGCTTGATCTCTTCCTTGGGGCCTGCATTTGCGATGATTAGATCGTAAGTAATTGATTCCAGGTAACTAATACGTTGCTCTGGCATGTTGATATTGTAGTAATTGTAATCAACTATTTCTCTCTTGGTTACTGCTAGTAGTCTTCTTAGCATTACCAAAGCTGCATCGTCTCTTGCCAAATATTCGTCGCTTGCATATCGTCCCATGTTGACTGGTGGTTTGCCAATGATAGATGTGTCTAATGTCACATAATAACGGTAGTAGGCTTGGCCACCATGCATGGTAATATTTTGGCGAGTATACACTGGCTCGGTCCTTGTCAACATTGTGCTAATCTTGGTCAACCACCTTTGCATGCTAAAATGACACACATCACTCTCCACGTTTTGCACCTCTGCGAATTGAATGGTTGCATCTGCCACATTCATAAATCAAATGTCCCATTGCATGATTATACGACAAGATTAAAAATTGTTTTACATTAAAAGGCCATAAAATAGACATAAATTACCATTGTAGTAGTCATGAACACCATGTCCACCTTCAGATATGGCAGTTTTTACTTGATTGACCTCATCTAGAAAAAAAAAGGACAGATGAAATTGGGATGCAGTATTCATTAACGTTTGAAAGGACGTGGATGATGATCCACCAACTTCAGGCACAACTTCATGTTTCTTTTGATCTGAAATGAAATTCTTATAAGCTATTTCAGCTTGCTGGAATGATGGAAATGATTTATATAGGCATCCTTTCCATCCATTAACTTGGGGTTGACATTCCATCCAAGTTTCATAAATTCCAGGTTTTCTCCCCTCAAAAACAACGTACCACATGTTTCCTTTTAAAAATTTTGCTTTTAAAAATTGTATCCTTCTGCAAAAATGAATTGTGTGACATTAACACACTTATATAGCACGATGGTCACATTAAATGAAGTGGTTGGTCCTTTATGCAAATCAATAGTCTTTACATTAAAACACTTATTTATTTTAAATAAATTAAATTTTTAATGAATATTTTGGTCCCTGTAAATAGGGTGAGATTTGGTTTTAGTCCCTCGAAAAAAAATTCGTAGGTTTTGGTCCCTAAATATTTTAAAACGTTGAAATTCGTCCCTGTCGTTAGAATACCTCCGTTAATTCCAATTTTTTTTTAAACTAGCTTTTAGATGAGGATGTTAGCTTTAATTATAATATGTTTTTTTTAAAACAAAAAAATAGTATGCAAAAGCATCACTGCAATGACTAACATCCCAACTAGGTTGGCACCCTAGCTACCGCCATTCAATTATAATATGGTTTTACTCAATTCGAACAAATATAGAGAAAGATACGCATCCCACAAGGTAAAGACTATTTACAAAACAATTGAACCTAAATTAAATGAACTAGTTGTGGTTGGTGCGTGAAATGAAATTTTATGAGCTGATCATGTACCAACTATATATAAGGAACGATGGCCTCAATTATTTATTTTACTAAGAAAAGTGTAACTATTATTATTGTGTTGTCAATATCAGCCTGTACTGGAAGTCACTCTTAATTGATAATATAGCATTGAAACAACCATTTTGATATAAGACAATAAAATGTCGAGCTTGAAACAGCCAAAAAGCTTCAAGCACAGCCTTTCCACCGTTTAAGCAACAGTATGTTGAGTATTTTCACCTTATCCTTCATCGTGTATTTAGTGCAATGTGTTCAAGTCACAGTGACTTGTCTCGGTCTAAGTCAGGTGGCGCAGAAGGTAAGTATGTGCAAGGCTGCAACTTTGATATATGAGCAAGACTCTTTACGCGGCAAAAAACGGAATGGGCTTATGTATGTGATAGGAGTGAAACACACTTCATTGGTTGCTACAAGTTTCACAAGGATTGCTGGCGTGGCTATGAAATATGGGTGGTTACAAGCACTGAGATCAATATGTTAGTTCCTTTTCAATAAAGGATTTAATTGATATATATTGTCAGTAGAAAAAAAATTTAATATTTTTTACACTGACAACCAATCAAAAATTATCATATAAACTAAAATATTTGAGACTTTTTCTAATTACTTTAAAAGTCACTCTACAATAATTTCTGATTGGTTGACAGATAGTGCATAACAATTAAATTCTTAAATAAATGACCTTACTTAATGAAGTGTAATTTCATAATTACTTAACTTGATCAAGTCTAATTTCATAATTACTTAACTTAATCAAGTCTAATTTCACAAGTGCTTAACTTAATCAACTTCAATTTCAAAATTACTTAACTTAATCAAGTCTAATTTCACAATTACTTTACTTGATCAAGTTCAATTTCAAAATTACCTTACTTAATGAAGTGTAATTTCACAATCGCCTAACTTGATCAACTTCAATTTCACAATCACTTAACTTAATCAACTTCAATTTCAAAATTACCTTACTTAATGAAGTGTAATTTCACAATCACTTAACTTGATCAAGTCTAATTTCACAATTACTTAACTTGATCAAGTCTAATTTCACAAGTACTTAACTTAATCAACTTCAATTTCAAAATTACCTTACTTAATCAAGTCTAATTTCACAATTACTTTACTTGATCAAGTTCAATTTCAAAATTACCTTACTTAATGAAGTGTAATTTCACAACCACGTAACTTGATCAACTTCAATTTCACAATCACTTAACTTGATCAAGTCTAATTTCACAAGTACTTAACTTAATCAACTTAAATTTCAAAATTATATTACTTAATGAAGTGTAATTTCACAATCATTTAACTTGATCAAGTCTAATTTCACAATTACTTAACTTGATCAACTTCAATTTCGCAATCACTTAATTTGATCAAGTCTAATTTCACAATCACTTAACTTGATCAACTTCAATTTCAAAATTACTTTACTTAATCAAGTCTAAATTCACAATTACTTAACTTGATCAAGTCTAATTTCACAATCACTTAACTTGATCAAGTTCAATTTCAAAATTACCTTACTTAATAAAGTGTAATTTCACAATCACTTAACTTGATCAAGTATAATTTCACAATCACTTAACTTGATCAAGTCTAATTTCACAATTACTTAACTTGATCAAGTCTAATTTCACAAGTACTTAACTTAATCAACTTCAATTTCAAAATTACCTTACTTAATCAAGTTTAATTTCACAATTACTTTACTTGATCAAGTTCAATTTCAAAATTACCTTACTTAATGAAGTGTAATTTCACAATCACCTAACTTGATCAACTTCAATTTCACAATCACTAAACTTGATCAAGTCTAATTTCACAAGTACTTAACTTAATCAACTTCAATTTCAAAATTACCTTACTTAATGAAGTGTAATTTCACAATCACTTAACTTGATCAAGTCTAATTTCACAATTACTTAACTTGATCAAGTCTAATTTCACAAGTACTTAACTTAATCAACTTCAATTTCAAAATTACCTTACTTAACCAAGTCTAATTTCACAATTACTTTACTTGATCAAGTTCAATTTCAAAATTACCTTACTTAATGAAGTGTAATTTCACAATCACCTAACTTGATCAACTTCAATTTCACAATCACTTAACTTGATCAAGTCTAATTTCACAAGTACTTAACTTAATCAACTTCAATTTCAAAATTACCTTACTTAATGAAGTGTAATTTCATAATCGCTTAACTTGATCAAGTCTAATTTCACAATCACTTAACTTGATCAAGTTCAATTTCAAAATTACCTTACTTAATGAAGTGTAATTTCATAATCGCTTAACTTGATCAAGTCTAATTTCACAATCACTTAACTTGATCAAGTTCAATTTCAAAATTACCTTACTTAATGAAGTGCAATTTCATAATCACTTAACTTGATCAAGTCTAATTTCACAAGTACTTAATTTAATCAACTTCAATTTCAAAATTACCTTACTTAATCAAGTCTAATTTTACAAGTACTTAACTTAATCAACTTCAATTTCAAAATTACCTTACTTAATCAAATCTAATTTCACAATTACTTTACTTGATCAAGTCTAATTTCACAATTACTTTACTTGATCAAGTTCAATTTCAAAATTACCTTACTTAATGAAGTGTAATTTCACAATCACCTAACTTGATCAACTTCAATTTCACAATCACATAACTTGATCAAGTCTAATTTCACAAGTACTTAACTTAATCAACTTCAATTTCAAAATTACCTTACTTAATGAAGTGTAATTTCACAATCACTTAACTTGATCAAGTCTTATTTCACAATTACTTAACTTGATCAAGTCTAATTTCACAAGTACTTAACTTTACTTCAATTTCAAAATTACCTTACTTAATCAAGTCTAATTTCACAATTACTTTACTTGATCAAGTTCAATTTCAAAATTACCTTACTTAATGAAGTGTAATTTCACAATCACTTAATTTGATCAAGTCTAATTTCCAAATTACTTAACTTAATCAACTTCAATTTCAAAATTACCTTACTTAATCAAGTCTAATTTCACAAGTACTTAACTTAATCAACTTCAATTTCAAAATTACCTTACTTAATCAAGTGTAATTTCACAATCACTTAACTTGATCAAGTCTAATTTCACAATTATTTAACTTGATCAAGTCTAATATCATAATTACTGATCAAGTCTAATTATTTGTAATGGATGCGTTTGGAAGAGCTTATGAGAGACCTAAAGCAAGAGCCTCACTTGCTTCGGCCTGGGGTCGGGTCGGGTCAAACATTTTTAATAATATATCAATTTATGATTGATTGATAGTGCATATCAATTAAATACTTTCAGATATATATGATCTGTTTGATAAAACCTAATGGATAGCAGATTAGGTAGATAGCTTATGAAAATAAGCTGTTAAATATATTATAGAGGGACCATCTGTTGTGCACCCCAAATGCACCCATAGATTATATATTATAGAGGAATCGTCTGCTGTACACCCCAAAAACAGGGTACATGATGCTCACTCATGTTTGATGCATCATAGAAGCGACCTAGATATAGATTCGTCTTTTAGAAAGTAGACTAACACGCGGCCCTAGTAGGTGTACGTTGGCAAAGGACCAATTAGAGCAACAAAATGGCTACCTTCCCCAAACGTTAAAGAACTCATAGAATACCATCAGCCTAATATCATCAGCCTCCTTATCTTTACTTTCTTTATTTCTCTCCGAGCAACGCTGCTTCCTACGACCAACGCCCTTACCGTTCCACTATATACATGTCAGTTTATTTCTTAATTTACTCTAATTCAACCTCTACTAACTTCTTTCTTTCTTTTTCTACATCAATCTGTGCTCCCTTTGTCTTTGTACATGGTCTGGTCTTGCTAAACCCGCTTATCACCCCCAAATATTCCTCTGTTTGCTTAATTTTTGGCTCTTCCTCGCAGCACTGGGTTGAACTTGAACTTATTTTTGTCCTCTTTTAGACTGAGGGAATATTCGTATTTTTGGTAACCTTTTATTCCTCTTTTGTAGATAATGGATGCACTTAGAGAGTTTGAAGTAGGGATGCATGTGAACCAGGTACTGTTTTACATTTTGAATTAAAATTGTATGTATATCCTACAATTGTACGTATACTATCTAATTTCGCTTGTTTACACAGCACTTAATCGCTATCCCTCGCTCATTTTATCACCAATGGGCGAACGAGTTGCCAAGCAGAGTGACCTTTGAAGACATGATGGGGCATTGCTTCAACGGGGCCATATAAATCGATGATGAAGGTCGTCCTTACTTTAACAGAGACACAACAAGTATTACGGAATTTTACCTGATTGGAAGTGGCGCTCTTGTGAAATTTAGATACCTTGGCGGTTCAAGATTCCACTTTTTCATACCAATGAACAATCAAAGTGTTCGAAGGGTTGGGAATCGAAGGGTTGCGAATCGTGGTCCAGAACATGTGATTCACAATATAGTGGAAAGCGACTCCGATTCGGAAGCTTCAAGCACCCTAACCATGTTATCTGTCACTTGAAAACGATTATGTACTGTGTAGAAAGAATTAAATAGTTATTAGGGTATGGGTTGTAGTTTGACATTAAGCTGGTCTGTTTATGTTTTATTAAGTGTTGCATTTCAATTTTTAATCAAGTAGGGACTGGGTAGGTTTCCTTATCAAATAGACAACATGACTGAAGTTTTATGTGATGTGGTATTTTTATTTCAGTTATGTCTGTGTCACAAAAACTGCTCTGAGGCCACACCATCATCTTCCCCGATTTGGTCACCAAAAGAAGGGTTTTAGAATAAAACCAGAACCCTGTCATTCCTAGATTCATACTGGACCTCAAGGAAGCTTAACTCACACCTCAAAGAAGGCAAACAACACTTTAAGCGTGATCAATGGTTCATTCAGTTTCAACTTATTTTGTAACTTATACTACAATATCTTTACAATATGTTGTAACTTATACTACAATATATCTGTACACTAAAAAACCAAAATAAATTTCGTTTTAGCAAGATAACATCAAGAGGGAAGGCATGGGATCACGAATTCACATGAACTATGACACTGTCTTGTTGGCTTTAAACACCACATGCTAATGCCTTCCCAGGTTCCTGGATTAACTATAATAAAAATGCTTCAATAAAAATGCTATGATTTTATTATTGGTCATAGTACAATCAGAAAAGAAGTCCAAGCAAGGCTACCACAAATATAAATTCACTACACAATTGCTGTGATAACTTTCGTTTAAAACAAAAAACAAAATAAGTCTCCTTAAATTGCTGGAATAGAATTGATTTTGACTAGATAGAACTTGAGCTAAGGTTCTTACTTTCCATGAGAACCAAATCAAATTACCCTGTATTGAAGCAATTAAAGAAAAAAAATAGTATCAGATTGCAAGACTGTACAGAAACATAAACACAAATCAGAAATAAAGTTAAACAAAGTACATGGATATTACAACACAACAGTAACAATAACACCCTACAGTGTTTGATTAACATCCATCACTGCCACTTCCATCACCACCCATGTCTGAATCTACCTGCAGAAACACAATTAAAATAAAATTAACAATGTACAAATGAGCCGGTATTAACAACTTTAATTCACAGTTCATAAACAAGGACACACTAAAGGACAAATTGACTGGGAATGAAAATGCAAAGAGAAAGAAGTTACATTAACTGGAAATGAAGTCCAGACACAAGTTTTGGCATGCTTGTAGTGTAAAACTAACAACATCATAATGGAGAATGCTCCTAATCTCCATTATGCAGGAAACAAGGATAAACATATAAAGAATGCAATATTGACCATTACATCGTTTTCAGAAAAGTATGATGAATCACCATCATCCATGATGCAATTGGAGCCTCCTCCGTAAATATGCTTTTGCTTCAATTTCTCAACCTGTCCACCAAAGGGGCAAATTTTTCTTGTGTGGCCTTCAAGCCTACAAATACCACAACGGATAACTCTCTTCCTTTCCCTCCGGCTGCTGAACTACTTACACCACATCCTTTTGTCCTCACTAGGGCAGGTTCCCTAACAAATCCATGCGAACCCTGCGATGAAGGCCCACAAATGTCACCATTCACAACATACTTTGCTTCCAAACGTGCAGTTTCTTGCACCATTTTCTCCCTAACGTGTTGATAGTCATCAGCATTTCTACATGCCGAATTACAGATACGTCTGCAACATTCAAGCAAACAATGGAACCGACACCAATACAATGCATCACCAACCCATGGACCCTGTCCCTGTCGGCTAGACAACTCAGCATCCTCCTTCCCTGTCTTCGTCCACCTATTAAAGATCACACATTCTGGCAACTCTTCCACATCTAAATTAAAAAGTACACAAACTGTATGCGCACATGGAATGCCAAAAGACTCCATCCTATGACATGAACATTTGATTTGCTTCAGATAAACATCACAAGACACATACCAACAAATGTTTGGTCTTTTATACTTGCACACTGTGTATATTGAGTACGATGTAGTCTCTTTACAACCAGCGACCTTCAACCAACATGCCTTCACCAAATAAGTTCGAAAAATATCAAATATTGCACGTGTGAAAACCTTTGCAGCATGCCTCTCCAAGTCAAACAAATGTGTTTGCAATACAGGAACCCCATATGCTGACTTGAAGTCGGCCTCAACCTCCGAATTGCGCATAGCATCCAACGCACGCTGGAAATGTTGTAGTAGTTCTGTCAAATCATGTCTAAAACATACATACTTGCCAAGTTGAGAATGCAACCCCTCACATCGAGAAATTGTCCTAAATCCAGCAAAAGATTTGCCATGCATGTATGCTGCTGCCCACATCTCCCTTTTTTCATAAAGTTCATTAACCCATTTATTATTTTCTACCCCACATTTAACCACCATGGACTCCCACTTCCGAAGAAAAACACCAACATCATAATCACCTAACATACACGATGTAAACATCTCTGTAAACTTGCTGCAGCCGACATTTGTGGTGGCATTACGCATCAAATGCCACGCACATAATCTATGATGCGCATTAGGAAAGACTAACCGAATGGCATTCCTCATTGCCATGTCACCGTCTGTTATTATAGATATTGGTGCTTTTCCATTCATCGCCTCCAAAACTTACTGCAAAAGCCACACATACGTTGCTTCAGATTCATCACTTACAACAGCACTTGCAAATACAACTGTATTGTTGTGATGGTTGACACCACAAAAAACAACTAAAGGACAATTGTATTTGTTCCTCCGATAAGTTGCATCAAATGCCAGAATATCTCCAAACACCTCATAATCAAACCGACAACTACCGTCACACTAGAATAATTTTTCAATCCTTCCATCATCAGTGGTGGTGTGCCTCCAAAACATCTCAAGGTCATTCTTAGCCAATTCCCTCAAGTAAACAATTGCATTGCTTGAATTTCCATTTCCCCTCCTCCATTGCCTATGAATTTCATTATACATATCTCTTTTTCTAAATCCAACCTTCTGAAACCCGCCTGATTCTTTGGCAAATGATCCATAAATATGCGGAGTTTTGATACCAACCTCTCTCATGCTATTCATCTGGGCAACGTCAGCATCTGTCATTTTTCGATGTGACCGCAATTGCCCTACATACTTCCCGCCAAATACGTCATGGTTATGTTGATCGTTGAAGTATGTCACATACCACCGGCCTATTTCTTCATCAAGGTGAACCCGGATTTGAGCTTTACAACCAAACCTTGTTACAGCTTTAGGGTTCCTCTTACAATTGTCAAGTTCATAAAATTGACGACCCCGAAACCCAGCGCAGCTGCATACTAAATTTTGCCACACCACTGTACCCGAGGAATTTTTTCCAATCGTGCTTTTCCTTACGCTAAATCCACTTACCACACCATACGCATTATAAAATTCATAAGCAAGATTTTTATCTCCAAATAAACAATTCTTAACCTCTTCATTGGTAATGGTTTCCAAGTTAATCACTCCAATATCGTCCTTCCCCTCAATAATATAACTTCTGTTACTATACATTTCCTCATCAACCTGAACATCATTGCTGGATTCTTCTGCCAACGTTCCAGAGTTATCTCCTTCCTAAAATAAAAAGTAAAAAATATAATGACTTCATCAAAATGCTTCGATAATGATTGAGACAAACATAATAATAGATGGGCAACTAACTACAAAATATTAATCAGTGCTCCTTCCTGAAAGCATGCAATTAGCGAATGTGGGTATGCAGAAACAAGGGAAAGGTAGCAAAAAGTAAGGTATGCAAAAAGCTACAGAAAAAGCTAAAGGAAATTTCAAAACAATTGGTGAATGAACTGGCATCTAAGTTATAGAAACACCCAAAAAAGAAATAAAAAACAAAATACATAAGAACCAAAAAAATTGAATGATAACTGTAACTGAGGGAGCACACAAAATAAGAGGTACAAACAAAGTAAAAAGGATAATTATAAGCATTTCATATAGCTTTTCAAAAAAATCGAATGAGGGAGCAGCTGACCATAGTTTAAGTTGCAGATCTGTGCCAGGGAGCTGGCTTGCTTGGAGAGGACGACGACAAACTTCAGAGGACGGTGACGAAACAGAAGGGTGGTCGCACAGGGACGACACCTTGGAGAGCAAAGAATCCGATAATGTTAGGCTTCAACGTTATGGTGGATGTTTGTGGTTCATCTACTGCTATTACTTGAGTTACCTTGCTGCTTTTGGTACCTTTTACTTAAAATACTATTTGCATATAAAACCTCCCACCGGTTATATTTATTAAAGAGTACCAAAATCACTTATCATAGCAGGTTAAAGTTGAAATGCACCGGTGCACTCCAAAGGAATGGTGTGCACCATAAAAGCAGCCTTCTGGAAGTACTCTTATAACTAAAACTCAAATGTTATGGTTAATACTTAATACAATTCATTTGTGTGAACCACTATTTTGGATTATTGTAATATGTTTTAAACGGGTTCACTTTGTCTATGTTTGGGCAGGCGTTAAGCATAGTCTCTCCTTGCAGTGGAGAAAATGCAAGGTTTATCACCACTATATTTTACTAGTGTGTTGGAGTTGAGACATCAAATATGTCATTGCAGAAACATGTTGAGTTTGGAAGTAATGCTATAAAGGTTTTGATACTTTGGAGGATTTCTGACGCATACAGAATTCAGGTTGAAAATTGGCCTATGGGTGAGTTTGTTGAGTTTTCTTTCTTTGGTTCTTTTTTCTGATATTTAAAGTAAAGAAAGAACAAGTCTGAAAATGGATGAAACCACAAAAGGGATCAATATGTCCCACATACAGACATCAACTATTGTGCTTATATAATCATGTAGTTGGCCATCTATGTGTATGCCACCCATCATCATTCAATTCAAGCTACCCAAAAAAAAAATGTTAGACAACTTGATGTCATCTCTGGTCAATCCAAATTGCTTAATGACAATCAAACCCAGAGATATGTTTGGCATCTGTATGTTTTTGCATTTAATTGAATTAATTTAATGTTCTAAATGTTTGCTTATCTTCTTTTCACATCTCCATCAATGAATTTCAAAAGTGATATGCCGCATCAAGAGCAGCCCTATCTTGATGAAATTTTAAAATTTTGTTTCAACAATCATAAGCAAACAGCACCTTTTGTAATTGAATTGGATGATTTTTCCAATATCTTGCAAGATGTTGTGCTTTTTAAGTATTTAATATTTGATTACAACATTATCATTACCTTCCTAAAGTTAATATCTATCTTCATATCTACATTGATAACATCAAGAACTCAAATCTTGACTATTGCAAAGAAGAAAGAGGTGATCACCATCTCGAGTGACATTTATGTCATCTATCTCTACATTCTCTAGGTTGAAGCCTCCAAATTTTTCACCTGCAATTTTGCAAGTTAATAGTTAGTAGGAGAAAGTAAGAGCAGTTAAGCACTTAACATCTGCATATGATCATTCAAATTTTCATTTGTTTCATCATTTCCCCCCAGTTAAGCACTTGCCTATCTTTTTGAAGTAGTATACCATCAATCTAAGAATGTCATATTTTTGATTCCATATGGGCCATTTGTCATTTAATTCGTGCTAGGAGTATTAATTATTAATGGATGGTCACACAGACTTCAATTATTGAACGTGACCATATGTTTTGTGATTTAATTTAGGGGCCAAAAGCTTGAATAATTGATTGATCAAGTCTGATAATACACAATATTTTTCCATCTTCGCATATTAGCTTTGAATTATTAGCATTTGTTTATACTAGAACAACTATATTTTAGTTTTCTAGTGTAAATGATTTTTAAAGCTTTTTATTTCGCAGTTATCTTTGATATAGATGGAGAAACCAATGGACTTACTGCGTCAAAGAGACTTAGTGACTTAGAGCATAGATTGTTTTGGATATGGCGTGAACTATATGTGCTAAGAGTAATTAAGCAAGAAAAAGATTGATTGGAAAATATATGGAAGATGATTGTGTCTAGGATATATGACTATTGGGTGCAATATGTCTGAAACAAGCCAAAATAGATGGTCTTGCTTTATAATTCGCTACTCTATATAAGCGGGTTTTTTATGCTTGGAGTTGGAGGTCTATTAGGGAGGTAAGATTTTTCACATATTTTCCCTTTTAAATCAATATTGTTCCTGTAATTAGATCTTATGTACTTATGTAAATCTGGTACGAAGAAAAAAAATGTGATTTTTTAAGTCCATGATGGAGTTTTTGTGCTTTTGATAACGAGTGTCAATTGTATGTTTGATGTGAGTACTTACAAGTTAAAGTTGAGTGTGTTTCTTTGATGTTAGGTTACTGATCCATTTAAATTTTTTTGCCACTGACGAGAAACAATGACACACATGTGCGACTTACTATAAATAAATTGTGCCCATCATTCTGGACCTCAGCTACATTAAGAGAACATTTTTTATAGTCATATTCGATAAATTATTATGCAATAGGTATTTAATTGTGCATAAAGCCAAACTATCTTGTAATTTGAGTTATATGCTTAAAAAATTACAATAACCACGACAAAATCATGCTAAAGTTTGTTTCTATATATCGACTTATTCTATATATATGATAAAGATTATTATGATAGTAATGCAGACTATCTTATTCACTTTTTACAAGATAACAATTTCAGTTATATGCTTCAAAAAAGGAATCTTTTCAATAGCATTTTCATTGAACCACAATCTACTAATGTATTTCACAATTTTACCTTTGTTTTTTACTGTAATTTTTCCATATTCAAATGCTTCAATGGTAGTTAAAATATTAAATTTTTACTTTTTTAATTTTGTCAGTATTTTCAAATTTAGAAGTAATTTGGTTTTAAACATAATAAAAAATATTATTCTCAAACACAACACATTTGTGTATCCCACGGGTTCAAGATCTAGTTATTCCTAAAGAGAAACCTTTCCGGTAGTTAATGTTTGAAAACTATTTTACTAAAAATACATTTTAACTCTGTTGCTTACGTGGGGAACAAGAGAGATTTCAGAGTGGAGGGGGCGTGCTTATTGTGTCCAACGAAGGGTTTTAGGAGTGGGCAGATGCATAAATTTCTGCTAGGGTTTCTACTTTTTTGTTCTTTTTTTTCTGCTTCTGGGTGTATTTCATCTTCATTCTGCACTTATATCCATCAAATATTGGTAGCAGATAAGGTGTCAATTGTTAATGTCAATGCGTCGATCAATGCTTGTAGACCTTTTGCCTCGCACGCGTCGAACAATGCCTCGTCGCTGACTCACAACACGCACGAACCACCGTGCGCACCAACAATGAGATGCAGAAAACGACGAAGACGAACACACTATGTAGTGGCATTACTATTGAGGATTTGCCACGCACGAAAGGAAGAAGAAGGAGAGCAGAACGGCGGGTGCAGTGGGGTTACTATTCAGAGTTTCCTTTGAAGAGGGTGGGGAAAATGCTGAAACGGGTATTTGGTTAGGTTGCTTACTTTTTTTTATTTTTTCAAAATTTTTTAAATGGAAATAAATAATACTTTAATAACAAAATGTTAAGTAAATAAAAATATTTCTGTATTATAAAAATTATAAAAAAAAATATTTTCATTAAATAATTTTACAGTTACACATGGAATTAAAACTTTTTTATTTCTTATGTGGCACTGACATGGCGTCCATGTGGCAACGCTGTTCATTTGCCACGCCAACGGATAACGGTACATAGTTGACGATAGGGACCTATTTCTAATCTTTTGAAATTGTAAGGATCAAAACATATAAAAAAAAATTATAGGAAATAAAATCAACACTCGCATTTTTCAAGGATTTAAAACTTTTTTAAAGCTAATGACGTGACTTGCCGAACACACTTGTGGACTCCAAGGCCTTTGACTCAATTTCTTCAATAATAGAGAAGTTATAATAATTGATTGGTTAATACAAATTTGCATTTAGTTGAAGAAAAATGTTATATATCAACTCATACTAGCCTATATTTTATTGTTTTGATACATTTAATAGCTTGGATTTTGCACGATTGAAAATGCCAATAGGAGATGTTATGTCCTACTTAATGTAATATATTAATATTAATTTTTCATCATAACATGCTAAGGTTTTAATTGGCACTATTAATCTAAAGATTTTTTATACTGTCAATCAATCATAAATTGACACATCGTTAAAAATGTTTATCTCTTATAATAACTACCTTAAAAGTCACACATAGGATGATTTGTGATTGGTTAATAATGTTTAAAATTATACACTGACAATGTATTAAAATTAAACTCAAATGCTAATATAGCATTCACCCGTACGATATTTTCCTAGTATCATAATTCTTTGTGCTTTGTTTGGTTTGATAAAGGAAATGGAATGAAAGAAGATAAAAAGAAAGAATGTCGATAGAAAGGAATTAGTGAGAAAAAGACTGGATTTTAAGGGTTGTTTGCATCATAAATTGACATATCATTAAGAATGTTTATCTCTTATAATAACTACCTTAAAAGTCACACATAGGATGATTTGTGATTAGTTGATAGTGTCAAAAATTATACACTGACAATGTATCAAAATTAAAGTCAAATGCTAACATAGCATTCATCAATACGATATCCTCCTAGTATCGTAATTCTTTGTGCTTTGTTTGGTTTGATAAAGGAAATGAAATGAGAGAAGATAAAAAGAAAGAATGTGGATAGAAAGGAAGTGATGACAAAAAAAAATGGATTTTAAGGGTTGTTTGGTCTGAGAGAAACATGAAATAAAATTAAAAAAAAGAAGATGAGTTTTTTTTTTTATAGATAATTATGCTCCTGTTAACAATAATAACGATAACTTTCATGAGGGATAAATTTGACATTCCTTTCACTATATCTTTCTCTTTCCCACTTTATTCGAAGAGAGAGAATTTGAAATAGTTCCCACCACGTTTTTCACTCTCTGTTCTTTTTCTCCCCTTAACCAAATAAGAGAAAAGTGAAAAATCTCTTAATTTTTCTCTTTTCATTTTCTTTCCTCCCTTATTCACCCCAGCCAAACAAAGGTTTAGTTAATTTAAAGTATTTAACAACTAACCCAACTTGTGTTGACCCATTACAAGCCTAACTTATATATTAGGATGGGATCATTTGTTTATTAATGACATAAGGTAATACACATAATTGAATTTATTTATTAGAATTTTTATCTATTTCTTATTTAATTGTAGTTATTTTATTTAAATTTTAGATAATTATCTCTTTGTTAAGTAGGAGTGGCAAAGACCTCTTAGATTAAAGATTGAATACTCTTTTTAGTGCTTTGCTATGGTTTAGGGGATGGACTTTGAGTTCATGGCAACTAGACCACCTACGGTGCTCACTGAAGCTTCTAAGGAACCACGGATAGAGGTGGCACTACACGTGTGGAAGGGCAAGTGAGAGGGAAAGGAGTTGAAGTTTCTCAGGATATCTTTTTTGGTGATAAAGTCTTGGGAATACATGTTCCTCCCCTAAAGGAGAGGGTTGACTTGGTTGCTGCAAAACTTGCTCATGTTGAGCATGTTAATGGGAATAGGATAATGCCAGTGTTACATGTTGACAACAAGGTTTTTGGAGGAACGGAGCATTCCTTGGCAAAATGCTCTGGTGATGAAGTTACTTCGAAAAACTCTTGGTTTCAATGTCATATAGGCCAAGCTGAGACAACCCCTTTCTCGGAGGTCCCATTGGTAACCCCACTTATAACTATTAGAGCTACAGCATAGCGTAGTAGTATAAAAATGTGAAAATATTAAAATATTAAACAAACTAATACCATAATAAAAATATACATACATAAGAGTACTGGCTTCATCAGTAGAGCCTACAATAACTGATACCAAAAATAAAAGACGTCAGAGTACGCAGTAAATAAAACTGAAAGCATAGCAGCGAAACTAAATAAATACATCAAACTTCCTCCCCTGGCGCTCAAGGTCTCCCGGCATTGGGATCCAAGGCTCTCTCGCCGGCATCAGGCTCAACAGGTATGCCATCAATCTCCTATGGAAATTCCTCATCAGGATCTTCTCGTGCAGTCGAGAATAAAGAAAATACAACATGGAGGAATACGGGGGATAAGAAACAGTAATATGCCATATATGGGAAAAACAGCGATATAAATAATTTATATAGATAGCACACTCAAAAGCACAACAGTTACAACCAAACAACTTCCGTATAATTTTTTCTTAACTACTATCTCTCATACTCATGCAGCTAACGATTATATGGACGTGATCATGACGCGACATCCCCAACGGATCAAGATGTCTCAATCATCATTATACCACCCCCATAAGGTAGGGTTCGGTCTAAAGCCCGCAGGCCCAACTCGTCCCATGGGTACGACATATTCCCGCGCCCACAGGCCAGGTCGGAATATTCGCCAGTCAACAACGCAACTTACGGTAACGACATGTTCCCCCCTTCTGCAGGCTAGGTCGGAGCATTCGTTCGTCCGTTAACAACTCAACTTTCGGTAACTACATATCCACCCGCCCGCAGGCTAGGTCGAGATATCCGCCCGTCCGTCTATAATTCGACTAACGGGTACGACCATCTCCCCGCAGGTAAGATCAGAATCGTCTGTGTGTCAACACAGTGATGAACAACAACTGTGCAATATGAATCTCACTGACTCATCTCAGGATCAATGCTTAGTGCCTCCACCACGACTTATAAACAACCACGACCAACATTCATCCGGCTTAACCGGGTATCAACTTTACATCACAACAACAACAAATCAACCGTATCTCTAGGTTGAGCACTACGACATATATACATAACCTCGACTTTCTCACCCCACATTCATCTCCCAACTTATCAGAAATCACTGCCTAGCTCTACTCAGATATCAGCAGTCACAACAGCATATAAATAACAGCTTGAAACAGTTCTCAATAAACATGTCAACTTATAGATAAATAATGTTTAATAAATCATGAACATATAATAGACATCATACAAATATCACATATAATATACTAAATATCCAATCACAAGACATGCATCCTCGACATACAGTAAATATCAACCTAACGGTCAAACGACTTCTAGAAGGGTTTGGGTCACCCTACGCATAATAATATATGTTATTTAAAGCTTTCCTTCCCAACCATATTGTGGTTCTTTCCCCCACCTTAGTGATGTTCTAGGGTGACCTCGGATGCGGCTCCGCGACAGTCAATCGAGTGCGCGATCGAACGTTCGAGTCCTATGAGATTCTATACAGTAAAACATAACCAGAAATTAAAACAGTTAAATCATAAACTCCCTAATCCTTAGGATTAGCTACTGCCCTTATTTAATTAATTAGGCTAGGGATGTTGAAATTCTACCAACTCTTGGATCAATGATCCTTAAGCATACTTAATGCATAATCAATGATCAATTATCAAAGATTTGAACCAAAACCCCTTAAACCCAAAAACTTAGGGTTCGGCCCTCATGGATAAAAATGAGTTAAGATTTTGATTTGGTTCCTAATCACTTGGATGGAATAACCATAGGAATGAAAGAGTGAAATCAAGAGTTATTTCACAAAAACCTATTTTTCCCACCTAAGAGCATAGGTTCGGCGGTAAAAGTTAAATAGGCTAGAGGGATTATTTGTTTTCAAGCTCTTGGATTATGATAGTAGAGGATGAAACTAGCTCATAAATATTGGTTTGGCATTAAAAGGATTTTTATACAATTTTCTAGAAAATTTTGAAGTTTAGATCTAGAAATTGAAACTCATGAAAATCAATGGAGAAAAATGAAGATTGAGAGCTCAAGGATGAAATCTTTACCTCCTAAGTGATAGAGAAGGACGAGATGAGCAACTTTGCTTCACAAATTTTGGTTGAGAAAGCTTGAGGAAGCTTAAGAAAAATGGAGGTGAAGCTTTGAAGGAAAAAATGGAGAAATGGTGAAATGAAAAGAAAGAAAGGAAGAAGAAGAAAAAGAAGAGAGAGAGAGAGAGCTGACCAGTGTGTGGGTGTGTGTGAGAGAGAGTGAGTGGGTGAGGATGAGTGTGAGAAGATATTTTCAAGTGGTGACTTAAGTGTTAAGCAAGGGTAAAAAGGTAATTAGTAAAAATAAACAAGGTTAATTTGGTCATTTCACGTCCCGATATTTTGAAAATCCTCATGACACCGGCATGAGTCCCTAAATGACTTGACACAACCTTGATATGAAAATTATCGGCTCATGGGTATCGAAAAACCCTATCAAGGCTTGAATCGTTTCCCCGAAAGTTGTGAAAACTTTTATATTTTGAAATTTTCCAAAATCGCCGATAACGTTCGCAATTTAATTTAAAGCCTAATAGTTTCGTTCACGAGTCCAAATTAGGTCGTCTGAGCAGTAAAATAATACTTTCAGTGTAAAACGCAGACCGGGTTCCGTCTGAATTTTTGACCAAAATTTAACCATAGCCTCCTATGATAGCGTAGAGCGTGACTATGGCCTTGGAATAATTTATTTAATTTTCTAGATCCTCCAATATAATACAATTACTTAAATACTAAAAGAATAAGAAAATCGGGGTGTTACATTACAACCCCCTTATAAGATTTTCGTCCCGAAATTCGACATACCTTTTTAAAATAGGCTCGGATATTGCTGTTGCATGTCTTCTTCGTGTTCCCAGGTAGCATCTCCGGTAACTTCGTCCCATATGATCTTGACCAACGGAATGTTTATATCTCAGAGTTCCTTAATCCTTCTATCCGCGATCCTTACAGGTAGAGCCTCATACTCAATGTTATCTCTCAATTGTATTGACTCTGGTTCTAAGACGTGTGATGGATCAGGATAGTACTTTCTCAACTGAGAGACATGAAAAACATCATGAAGGTTGGATAGGTTTGGTGGTAAAGCGATATGGTAGGCTACAGGACCAATTCAGCGAAGAATTTGAAATGGTCCTATGAACCTAGGAGTAAACTTTCTAGATTTTATTGCCCTGCCGATTCCAGTTCTCGGAGTCACTATTAGAAATACATCGTCTCTTTCCTGGAATTCTAACGGTCTTCTCCTCTTATTGCTGTAACTCTTCTGCCTGTCCTGTGCGATCTTCATTTTTTCTCTTATCCTCTTGATTTGTTCTGTCATTTGTTGTACTACCTCCGGCCCTAACACTTGACTTTCTCCGGTCTCATACCAACACAAAGGTGTTCTACACTTCCTGTCGTACAACGCTTCGTAAGGTGCCATACCTATACTCGAATGAAAACTATTGTTATAGGTGAACTTAATCAGCGGTAAGAACTCCTCCCAACTTCCTATGTGTTCCAAAACACAAGCTCTTAAGAGATCTTCCAACGATTGAATCGTTCGTTTAGACTGACCATCCGTCTGGGGATGATAAGCAGAACTCAACCTTAACTTAGTTCCCAAAGCCTCATGTAACTGCTTCCAGAATCTAGATGTAAATCTAGGATCTCTGTCTAAAACATTACTAGAAGGCACTCCGTGCAACCTTACTATCTCCTGGATGTAGATTTGGGTTAATCTTTCCAAAGTATAACTTTCGTCAATAGGTAAGAAGTGAGCACACTTCATCAATCTATCAACGATTACCCAAATTGAATCATGCCTCTTGTTAGTCCTCGGCAACCCAACCACAAAATCCATAGATATACCATCCCATTTCTATTCAGGGATATCTAAAGATTGTAGCAGTCCCGCTGGCTTTTGGTGTTCGATCTTCGCTTTCTAACACACCAAGCAAGCTAATACATACTCAGCTACCTCTTTTTTCATTCCGGGCCACCAAACATTTTCTTTAAGTCTTGGTACATCTTGGTAGCTCCTGGATGAAAACTCAACCTACTCTTGTGCGCTTCCTCTATGATCATCCTTCTTAGCTCTATATCCATTAGCACACAAATTCTGTCAACATACCTCAAGACTCCATCTTGATTCATCCTAAACTCAGAAGTTTTGCCTCCTGTTACTTGTTCCTTTACTTTCTGAAGATACTGATCAACCTCCTGCTTCTCCTTGATTGTCTTCAAAAAGTCGCTCGTTTTTTTGACCATTCCTAGGTGTATCTTATCCCTAGATAATTCCATACCTAGATTCACATCTCTAAACTGTTCAACCAGTTCCAGTTCTTTTACCATCATAGCAGATACGTGCAAGGATTTCCTACTTAACGCATCCGCTACTACATTCGCTTTTCCTAGATGGTATTGTAGGTCGAATTCATAATCCTTTATGAATTTCATCCATCCTTTGCCTCGTATATAATTCCTTCTGATCAAATAGATACCTTAAGCTCTTATGGTCACTGTACACTATGAACTTAGCTCCATATAAATAGTGTTGCCAAATCTTTAAAGCAAACACTATAGCTGCCAGCTCCAAATCATGAGTTGGATAATTCCTCTCATGAATTCTTAGCTGTCGCGAAGCTTATGTTACAACTCTCCGGTCTTACATTAAAACACAACCCAATCCTTGGTATGACGCATCACAGTATACGTCAAACTGTCCTGAAGAATCCGGTAACGTCAACACTGGTGACGTAGTCAACCTTCTTTTCAGATTCTGAAAACTCTTCTCACATTCATCCGTCCACTCGAAGGATATTCCCTTCCTTGTTAGCTGTGTCATTGGCAAAGCGATCTTCGAGAATCCTTCAATGAACCTTCGGTAGTATCCAGCTAAGCCCAGAAAACTCCGTATCTCACTTACCGACTTAGGACATTCCCATTGTACCACAGCTTCAACCTTTGCTAGATCTACCGCTATCCCATCAGGATTAATCACATGACCCAAGAATTGTACTTCTTCTAACCAGAATTCACACTTGGACAACTTTGCATAAAGTTGTCGGTCCTTTAACACTTGAAGCACAGTCCTAAGATGTTCCTGATGTTCTTCCCGATTAAGGGAATAAATAAGAATGTCGTCGATAAAAACAACAACAAACTTATCTAAGAACGGTCGAAAAATCCGGTTCATGTAATCCATGAACACTGCTGGAGCATTAGTTACACCAAAGGGCATAACCAGATACTCGTAGTGTCCATACGAACTCCTGAATGCCGTCTTCGGTATATCCTCTCTCTTGACTCGAATCTGGTGATAACCAGATCTTAAGTCAATCTTTGAAAATACCACTGCTCCTTTCAACTGGTCCATTAAATCGTCAGTCCTAGGCAACAGATACTTATTCTTAATTGTCGCCTTGTTCAGCTATCGATAATCCACGCACAGCCATGAACTTCCGTCCTTCTTCTTGACAAATAGCATCGGCGCTCCCCAAGGTGATGCACTCGATCTTATAAACTCTTTATCCAACATGTCGTCTGTGAACACCTCATTTTGACCGGATAATCATAAAAAAGTCTTTGTTTATAGAAATCCAAAAAAAAAAATAAAAAATAAAAAATAAAAAATAAAAAAAAATAAAATAAAAGTAAAAATAAAAATAAAAATAAAAATAAAAAAAAAATATAAAAAAAATATAAATATAAAAAAAAAAAAAGTTTCGGCCCATAACCCGTCTATCTCCATAACCCGTCTATCTCCTCCATAACCTGTCTATCTCCATAACCTGTCTATCTCCTCCATAACCTGTCTACCTCCATAACCTGTCTATCTCCTCCATAACCTGTCTATCTCCATAACCTGTCTACCTCCATAACCTGTCTACCTCCATCCTATATAACCTGTCTACCTCCATAACCTGTCTATCTCCATAACCTGTCTACCTCCTCCATAACCTGTCTACCTCCATAACCTGTCTATCTCCTCCATAACCCGTCTATCTCCTCCATAACCTGTCTATCTCCATAACCCGTCTATCTCCATAACCCGTCTATCCCCTCCATAACCCGTCTATCTCCTCCATAACCTGTCTACCTCCATAACCTGTCTATCTCCATAACCTGTCTATCTCCTCCATAACCCGTCTATCTCCTCCATAACCCGTCTATCTCCATAACCCGTCTATCTCCATAACCTGTCTATCCCCTCCATAACCCGTCTATCTCCATAACCCGTCTATCTCCTCCATAACCCGTCTATCTCCTCCCTCATCCATCAGAAACCCTAGCCTCCACCTCATTTTCGCTCTTCCCCTTCCCCAAAAACACAGCCGCACACTAAACTCTTCCAGCTCCAGAAATTGCGCAATCAATCTTCTCCCAATTTGGAAATCCAGCAGCCTAACCCGGATCCACATCAGAAACGCTCTCTCCCTCATTCAATTTTTGGACCGAATCATACTCAATCTCGTAGATCACGTTTCACGCAAGCGGAGGGTGCGAGATTACAGGGATGTGATTCTCATCCATTTTCCATAATCAAGGTAATATCGTTACTCTTTATGGTTGATTCAAATCAAGATATTTGATTGTGGTTTTTCATTGATTGACAGGAAAGAGAAATCGGAGAGATGTAGAAGGGGTCACTCTATAAAGAACAAGGGAGGCAACCAGAAAAGGGGGACAGCCAGAGGAGACCCATAGAGCACAAAACAGAGGCGAAAACAGGCATAGGGGGCGCAAAAGGAGAAGCAGAAAATGCAGACACAGTACTAAGGAGGAAGGGGTGCGTACAAGGGACCAAACAAAGGAGCTTTCAGTTTTCTTTTCCTCATCTCCCTGCTCGAGTCTTTCAAAGGAAGAAGAAAAGGCAGGGGCTGAGCCACTACACCTAGACCCCACCTTGAGTTCTGACCTAGTTCTGATCCAGGTTGAGATTTGTTCTAAGTTAGGTACTGGATTCGTAATATTAATAATATATTGGGATAGTTTTTGTGATCTGTTATGGTGTTTCAATGAGTCTGGACATTTGTATATTTTTTTAGAGCATTATTCTGATTGTGAATGAACATAAACTGTTTGACCATATGCTGATACCGAATTTTATCATTGATGAATAGATTGGTCTAGTTGTATGTTCCTGTTTGCAGAATTATTTCCCAGTGACTTAGCTACATTGAACTAATATGAACTAATATTTTTCTTTATGCACTGCCTGTTACGTGTTTGATATGTGAACTGAATAACAATTGATATCAATTATCTTGAGTTCAGGTTGTTGCGAATCATGACTTTTATGCTTAATAGGATCAACCTGATCATTATGGTTGTTGTTTGCAAGGTTGCCCGTAGATTGACTATAGTGTGGTACTGAGTTTGTTGATCTGGGTTGTCTAAGTCAATTTGCTTCTATCATAAAATTGAATTGCTTCTGGTACTCATGAAATGTGACTTTGTTATATAGCGTGGGCTCTAAAATTGATTCTCATGTAGTCATGTTTATTGCATCAATGGTTATTATATAATCTCTTGTCTGTTTAAGGTGAAGAATATAGTACCTCCTATATGAATCTGGATGATAGTTTGTCTTGTTTTAATGAATCATGTGTGTATTGTATTTTCTGACAGCCCATGTTTCTTGTTTGTAATTTGTGTTAGAAAAATTGAATTCCAGTTCTGTTTGTCTTGTTAAAAATATGAGACACAAGGTGCTGGACGTAAATTTTCTTGGATTCAAAATCTTAGCAATTTGGGCATCATCCTGGTTTAAAACTCTGGTTGTTTGGCATTTTTTATGCTGTCAACAAATGCTCTTGTAGGCATAAATTGGGCTATACAACTCGGAATGAGGCATCGTTTTTTTCATGGAAACCTAACACAGAGATCTCTAAACCATAAAAATCAGGACCAAATACTTTCTGAGTTAATGCCAGTTTAGTTTTTTTTAAAAGATAAGGTCTGTTTTGCGTGTATTCTGGTTTTTGACACCATTTGTTCTTTAGATTTCTGAATGTTGGATTTATGTTTTTCTCGTTGTATGGAGTCATGCTACAGCTTCAGGATGATTTAATATAGTATGTTCTCCTCAACCATTTTATTTTATTTTTGTGAAGTTTGATTCATTGTTCTTTTTATATTCTCGTAAATTTTTTGGGGGGCAAAATAAGTATGTTAAAGTTCGTTAATTATTTGCACAATTAATTTGGGTAACCGTTTTTCTGGGTGCATTAGGGGTGCTGTGGGGTTAAGTCCTCATCCTTCCCTATGCGCAAGCGACTCCAAGACTCGATATGGTTCCAAAGATCATTTTTTAAGGTTTTTCCAATTTTTTTCCGAATTAAATAAAATTGGTGGCGACTCTACATGCTTTTTAATAAAATGACTTTTTCTCGCCGTTCCCTTCGCGATTTCTGTCGCGACATCGTCCAATTACTTTTTTAACTCCACTAACTCCGCTGGGGCCATTCGATAAGGTGCTATCGAAATCGGTTCAGTTCCCGATACAAGATCTATAGCGAATTCTATTTCTATCTCCGGTGATAAACCCGGAACGTCATCAGGGAAAATTTCCGGAAATTCTCGCACTATAGGCAATGAATCCAACGTAGGAGATTCCTTAGCTTCCACAGAGAGTAGCAACACTTGTTTCTGAGATTTACTACCTAGCTTACTATCCTTGGCAGGCATTAATCTAGATTGCTCAGGGAAAGACAAGGTCTTTTTAGAACAGTCTAACACTATATGGTTAGCCGAAAGCCAATCCATACCTAAAATTATATCAAGTTGATGCATAGGTAAGCAAATGAGATCAACATAAAAATTTCGATTCTCAATGACAATAAGACAATTTAGATAGACAGTTATGATTGTTAAAGAATTACTAGTAGGAGTAGAAACAATTAAATCATGGGGAAGTAAAGAAACAGGCAACTTTAAATGATCCACACACTCTTGGGATATGAAGGAATGAGTAGCTCCCGAGTCAAACAATATCGATAAGAGTTTACCTGACACAAGGCACATACCTTGTATCAGATCAGGGGATTGAGAGGATTCAGCTCCTTGTATGGTAAATACCCTTCCGACGGCTTGTGGTCTTGCTGCTTGCTGTCCGGTTCCTTGGGTTCTGGTCACTGGGCCCTGGCTGCCGGTGTTGTAACTCGCTCCTTTTGTACATTTTGGTGCTATGTGACCTACTTGGCCACATCGGAAACACATGCGAGTCTCCCTTATCCGACAATCCCGAATTGTATGTGTTCCTCCACACCTGAAGCAGCCACTTGGTTGGAGTTGTGCTTCAGTCTGTCTTGCGGTCTGACAGTCATAAGGCCTACGTCCCGTCTGGAATCTTCCCTTTTTGCCTCGACCCCTCTAGTCAAACCTCCGAGTAGGTCCTCCAATTCCACCCTGTTGCAGCTCTCACTTCTTGTCAATGTTCTCGATGACAGAACATCTCTTCAGCATCTCAGGCAGTCGGGTGATGTTCAGTGGTGCAATCACCCTTTACAATTCGTATTTCAGGCCGTCCTCAAAGCGCCTGCAAACCCATTCTTCATCAGGGAACCTCTCGTAAAATTCAGAAAATTTGAGCAGCGCCTCAAATCTTGCAGAATACTCCCCGACAGACATGGTCCCTTGCTTCAGACCTGTAAACTCTTTTTCTTTTTCTCTTCTCATCATCCTGGGGAAATACTTCTCCAGAAAGCATTTCCGAAACAGTCCCAAGTTGATGAGTCTGTCTTCAACTTCAAGCATCATCTGCTTGCCTTTCCACCACAGCTCAGCACCTCCTATCAGCATGAAGGATGCATATGTTACCTTTCTGTCTTCACGGCAGTGAATCGCCGCAAAGATTTTCCCCAGCTCTTGTACCCAGAGTTCAGCTCCCTTTGGGTTGAAGTCGCCATTGAACTGTAGCAGCTTCCCTTTCATAAAACTATTCAGCCCGGTGTCTTCCCTCACAACTACATCACCTTGCTGATTTTGTCTCTGCTGTTGTTGCATGGTCAACTACAGCAGTTGAGCGTTCTGCTGCGTTTGGTGCAGCATTGTCGTTGCCAGTTCCCTAACTGTCCTCAGGGTTTCAGTTGATTCTATCCCATCGACAGCATGGGAACTTGCTTCATAACCAATTTCGAGTTCAGCGGCACTCGCTGTGGCCCTTCCGCCATGTCCTCTAGGTCGTCCGCGAACCACTTCTTCTAGGCAAGGAAAAATATTAGCTTCGATTCATAAGACACGTGATTAGTCTGCAGCTTATCCGGGTTTTTTTTTTCTTTCAACAAGAAAAAGCTAGGAAAGAATAAAACAAAGGAAAGACACTCGCCACGTGACACGATGCTCGCCTCGCGAGCTAGAGGGTCAGACCGAGCAGTAAAATACAGTCCCTCGGCCTCGCGACGTGAAACAATTCTCGCCACGCGAGACAAAAAGTCAGACTGATCTGTAAGGTACAGCCTCTCGGCCTCGCGACGCGAACCAACTACCTCATCGCGAGACAGAAGGTTTGCCCGAGAAATAAAATACAGTCTTTCGGCCTCGCCTCGCGAATCCAAGTCTCGCCTTGCGAGACCGAAGACCAGGCATATATATCATATGTCTTAAAGCAGTTATCACACCCGATAACTTGCACATCGGACGCTCTACCCAACTTCGAAGCATAGTCAATACCTAATGCAGGTTCAACTAGACAAAGCCAGAAATCACAACCTAACCCAAGCAGTCATCGATTAAGAATCAAACAGCTCTGACACCATAAAATGACATAACCCCTTCCTCAGAGGTCCCATTGGTGACCCCACTTATAATTATTAGCTTTACAGCGTAGCGTAGTAGTATAAAAATGAGGAAATATTAAAAGATTAAACAAACTGATACAATAATAAAAGTATACATACATAAGAGTACTGGTTCCATCAGTAGAGCCGACAACAACTGATAACAAAAATATAAGACTTCAGAGTACGCAGTAAGTAAAACTGAAAGCACAGCAGTAACTAAATAAATACATCAGACTTCCTCCCCTGACGCTCAAGGTCCCCTAGCTTTGGGATCGGAGGCTCTCCTGCCGGCATCAGGCTCAACAGGTATGCCATCAATCTCCTCTATAAATTCCTCATCAGGATCTTCTCATGCAGTCGAGAATAAAGAAAATACAACATGGAGGAATACGGGGGATAAGAAACAGTAATATGCCATATATGGGAAAAACTGCGATATAAATAATTTATACTGATAGCACACTCAAAAGCACAACTGTTACAACCAAACAACTTCCAGATAATTTTCTCCTAACTACTACCTTTCATACTCATGCAACTAACGACTATGTGGACGCGATCACAACGCGACATCCCCAACGGATCAAGGTGTCCCAATCATCACTATGTCGCCCCCATAAGGTAGGGTTCGGTCTAAAGCCTGCAGGCCCAACTCGTCTCATGGGTACGACATATTCCCCCGCCCGCAGGCATGGCCGGAGCATTCACCCGTCCGTTAACAACTCATTTTTCGGTAACGACATATCCCCCCCGCCAGCAGGCAAGGTCGCGATATCCGTCCGTCCGTCTGACTAACGGGTACGACCATCTCCCCGCAGATAAGATCGGAATCGCCCCTACTCCAAATTAATCGGTACGATCATCTCCCCGCAGGTAAGATCGGAATCGTCCGTGTGCCAACACAGTGATGAACAACTACTATGCAATATGAATCTCACTGACTCATCTCAGGATCAACGCTTAGTGCCTCGATCATGACATATAAACAACCACGACCAACTTTCATCCGACTTAACCGGGTATCAACTTTACATCATAACAACAATAGATTAACTATATCTCTAGGTTGAGCACTACGACATATATACATAACCTCGTCTTTCTCACCACACATTCATCTCCCAACTTATCAGAAATCACTGCCTAGCTCTACTCAGACATCAGCAGTCACAACAGCATATAAATAACAACTAGAAACAGTTCTCAATAAACATGTCAAGTTACAGATAAATAATGTTTAATCAATCATGAACATATAATAGACATCATACAATATCACATATAATATACTAAATATCCAATCACAGGACATGCATCCTCGACATATAGTAAATATCAACCTAACGATCAAACGACCTCTACTAGGGTTTGGGTCGCCCTACGCATATCAATATATGTTATTTAAAGCTTGCCTCCCCAACGATATTGTGGTTCTTTCCCCCACCTTAGTGATGTTCTCGGGTGACCCCGGATGTGGCTCCGCGACAGTTAATCGAGTGCGCAATCGAACATTCGAGTCCTGCAGTTTTTATACAGTAAAACATAACCAGAAATTAAAACAGTTAAATAATAAACTCCCTAATCCTTAGGATTAGCTACTGCCCTTATTTAATTAATTAGGCTAGGGATGTTGAAATTCTACCAACTCTTGGATCAATGATCCTTAAGCCTACCTAATGCATAATTAATGATCAATTATCAAATATTTGAACCAAAACCCCTTAAACCCAAAAACTTAGGATTCAGCCCTCATGGATAAAAATGAGTTAAGATTTTGATTTGGTTTCCTAATCATTTGGATGGAATGACCATAGGAATGAAAGAGTGAAATCAAGAGTTATTTCACAAAAACCCATGTTCCCCATCTAAGAGCATAGGTTCGGCCTTAAAAGTTAAATAGGCTAGATGGCTTATTTGCTTTCAAGCTCTTGGATTATGATAGTAGAGGATGAAACTAGCTCATAGAAATTGGTTTGGCATTAAAATGATTTTTGTACAATTTTCTAGAAATTTTTTAAGTTTAGATCTAGAAATTGAAACTCATGAAGATCATTGGAGAAAAATGAAGATTGAGAGCTCAAGGAAGAAATATATACCTCCTAGGTGATAGAGGAGGATGATAGGAGCAACTTTTCTTCACAAATTTGGTTGAAAAAGCTTGAGGAAGCTTGAGAAAAATGGAGGTGAAGCTTTGAAGGAAAAAAAATGGAGAAATGGTGAAATGGAGAGAAAGAAAGGAAGAAGAAGAAGAAGAAGAAGAAGAAGAAGAAGAAGAAGAAAAAGAAGAAGAAAAGAGAGATAAGAGAGAGAGGGAGAGCTGACCAGCGTGTGGGTGAGAGAGATAGAGAGTGAGTGGGTGAGGATGAGTGTGAGAAGATATTTTCAAGTGGTGACTTAAGTGTTAAGCAAGGGTAAAAAGGTAATTAGTAAAAATAACCAAGGGCAATTTGGTCATTTTACGTCCCGACATTTTGAAAATCCTCACGACACTGGCATGATTTCCTAAATGACTTGACACAACCTTGATATGAAAATTATCGGCTCATGGGTCTCGAAAACCCTATCACTGCTCGAATCATTTCCCCGAAAGTCGTGAAAACTTTTACATTTTGAAAATTTTCAAAATCGCCAATAACGTTCGCAATTTAATTTAAAGCCTAAGGGTTTCGTTCACGAGTCTAAATTAGGTCGCCTGAGCAGTAAAATAATACTGTCAGTGTAAAATGCAGACCGGGTATCGTCTGATTTTTTGACCAAAATTTAACCATAGCCTCCTACGATAGCGTAGAGCGTGACTATGGCCTCGGAATAATTTATTTAATTTTCTAAACCTTCCAATAAAATACAATTACTTAAATACTGATTAATTAAAAAAAGAAAAAAATCGGGATGTTACACAAGCTAGCATCAACTTGGAAGCTATCCGGGGGCTTTGAAATAATCGATGTAGGCAATGGGTATTTATGGCAGTTTGATTTGGAAGAAGACAAGAGTAAGGTTATCAATGGTGGACCCTGGATGATCTTCGACCATTACTTGTCTGTTAGGCTATGGACCCCACAGTTTAAAGTTGCGCATGCTACTACTGACAAAGCCTTTGTGTGGGTTCATATACCGAGTTGAAATTTAGATTACTAAGATAAAAGCTTTTTTCTGGCCCTTGCCTCGGCTATTGGTCATCCGGTGAAGGTGGACATCCATACTCTACGGGTAGCCTGAGGACGGTTTGCAAGAGTTTGTGTTGAGGTTGATCTGAACCACCCTGTAGTGGGGAAGGTTGGAATAAGTGATCAATGGTACAACGTTGAATACGAGGGCCTCCATGTCATTTTTGCGTAATGCGATTTTTATGACCACTTATTCAAGGATTGCCCATACAAGCTAAAGACGCCAGCGATGGCAGTTCAAAATGGTGATATTACAGATATCTCAAAGGATTAGAATGATATCTCTAGTGGGAACACAACGGAAGCTGTGCATGGTGAATGGCTAATTGTTAGCCATAAAAAGGGGGCTAATAAAGGAAGTTTTAATGTTGGCCCGCAAAGCAGTGGACCACATTATCAAAATAAATCTGTGGGATTCGAGCATTTAAATATGGAGCGCGTGGAAGATTTTATCTAACAAAACTCTCAGCCTAGGGGAACCCCACTTAAAATAGGTGAGCGGACTCAAAGTAAAGTGTGGACCGACAAGAAAAGACCCAGGAAGGAGGGCCCTTCACAAATCCAGAATGGGCAAGTCAAAGAACGCGCTATTTTTTCGGTTAGAGAAGCTCAAGATGGGGAAACCAAGACAATTATTCGCGTCGTTAGGGCGGTAGTGAATAATCCAGGGCAGTCAGGGTTAAAAGAGGAAGGCTGGAGACTCCTCTCTTCCAAAATAGCCACCACTATGCCTCTAATTCAGTTTCCCACACAGCTTGGCTATGGTGGGACGCAAACGATAAGGTTATCCCATGACCCGGGAGAAGGGAAACTTCTAAAGGGATGTGCTATACCAAAGCCTGATATTATGCACTCGTTGTCAACCGAAGTGGGTTCCTCGGCTGATAAGGGCACTGCCTCTCAAATAATTGTATCATTAATGCCATGCAGACTTGTTTTGCTAACCAAGCGCTCACATCTTATGCCTCCGAAATTGGTTCTCACGAGCATGCACCAATGAAGACAAATGGTATTAGATCTATCTAGAGTGTGGTTCCTTTTCTTCCTTCTCTGTTTGTTTATGATGATCTAGTTTAAGGACATGACAATTCTCTATTGGAACATAAGAGGAGCCATTAATTTGACTGGCAGAAGACACACGTGAGAGCTAGTGAAGAGGCTGAAAGCTACTATAGCTATACTAGTGGAGACACATTGTCTTTTTTACAAAACCGCCAAGTTCTGGACCAAGCTTGGATATGAAACAAGTGGTATTTCTGAAGCCCATGGTCACTCTGAGGACATTTGGATTCTACGGGAGAATGGGTGTAATTATTCAGTGTCTTTAGTGGACATGTTTCGTCAGGGTCTGATAGTTTCTATAAAGAGGGGAAACAAAATATGGTTTTGTTCTGCCATTTATGCAAGCCCCACTCCTGCTGTTCGAGAAATTATGTGGAATCATCTGATTTGGGTTAGACAATCTATCTTTGGCCCTGGCTTTTGCTCGGAGATTTCAACGAAATTATTTTTCCTTCAGAGGGGCGTGGGGGAAGTTTCTCTGAGAGTAGGGCTTTAAAATTCTCCAGGATAATGGAAGAATGTGCA
Organism: Ammopiptanthus mongolicus; assembly: GCA_039655645.1. Lineage (NCBI taxonomy): Eukaryota > Viridiplantae > Streptophyta > Magnoliopsida > Fabales > Fabaceae > Ammopiptanthus > Ammopiptanthus mongolicus. Next base: position 16,275,551 of record CM077344.1, on the reverse strand, counting down.
TAGTTGGACTTTGGAGCTATAGGCATGGTCTAGGAATGCTGAGGGTACTCGTTGAATCTCAAAACTTTTAAACAGGGCGATATCTGACTTGATTGGAGGAATGGGTCTGACTTGATTGGAGGAATGGGTTTCCCGAAGCGTATGTTGAGAAACTGTGTCGCATCCACTCGGATCACTGCCCCATCTTTCTGCGATGCAAGAGTTTGATTCCAGACAAGAGTGCTAGACCCTTTACGTTTCAGACAGCATGGTTGACACACAATGAATTTCCTTATGTTTCATTCCTTATGTGGTCAGGGGAGCTTGGCACAAAGATAATCACGTTGTTTTAAATAGCCTTGAAAGGTTGCGGGAGGATGCAAGTGAATTTAATTCTAAAGTATTTGGAATATTTTTAGGAGAAAATGCACCCTAGGGGAGCATTTGAAGGGTATTCAACGCAGTCTTGAAAATATAGACTCACGTACACTTATTTTACTGGAAGCAGATCTTCAAAAAGAGTATAACATCGTCCTTAAGCTTTAGCGAAGATGCTATGGTTTCAAAAGTCAAGGGAAAGGTGCATAAGATTTGGGGATCGTAACACAAAATTCTTCTATATTCAAACTATGGTCTGTAGGAAGAGAAATAAGATTCATGGCTTATTCCTGGAGAATGGCAAATGGTGCACAGAGGAAAATACTCTTCAAAAGGAAGTGCGAGAATTTTATCAAAATTTGTTTTCTTCAACCCCGAATATTTCTCCAACAAGTTTTTAGTCCCATTCTTGCCTCGATTAAGCAAGGATGGGACCGAATCTTTCACAGCCGGATAGAGTAAAGAAGAGGCGCGTTAAGCTGTCTTTAGTATAAAGTCCTTCAAGGCATCAGGTCATGATGGGTTTCAACCAGTCTTTTTCAAACATTTCTAGTAGGTTTTGGGGGAGGATCTTTGGCTTCTAGTGAAAAGTGCCTTTTTAATGTTTTTCTTGTTAGAGTAAGCCCTAGTGGTCAATCTATTTATTATATTCGCATTTCTATCATGACTATGATTTATATCATTTATAATATAAGACATTTCAGTTTATTATGTTATTGCTTTTGTACATAATAAAGTCGTTAGAGTAGTAAGTTAGGTTCAATAGAACATCAAGTGTGACTTGATCGTAAGAAACTTATTGAACATTAGAACATTATTCTTAAAACAACTGTAGTCAAGTATTATTGTTAATTAGGACAGGACAACAATAATATATCGAGACTATTATGTGAGAAGATTGATAAACACATATAACAGGTTATGGATATGAGATATCAAGTATTCACATAGGTATAAATATTAGAGTAATATTTATATTGGATTAACCCACTATGAGAACACTACATAATAGTTATGTAAGTGTCATAAGCGCTTCTCATGGCAACCATAGTGAAGTAGTCCTTCGACTTAAAGTCAATACGATTCCAAAATGTGGACTTGTAGGCTTTAATGCTATCAAACGTTATCCGTAATAGGATAATCAAAAAGGTAGTTATTAGGCCCACTAGTAGAAAATACCCTTTTCACGTCAGGATTTAACATCAGTTATTTCTAAATGGATGTTAAAAATGGAGGCGGTGGCAAACTTGTAAATAAATGGTTGAGGGAACACACTTTTAACGTCGGTTATTTTGAAAACCGATGTTAAAAGTAGAGGCGGTGGCAAACTTGTAAAAAAATGGTTGATGGAACAAACTTTTAACATCGGTTTCTTTTTAACCGATGTTAAAAATTGACTTTTGATATCGGTTAAAAAGAAACCGATGTTAAAAAGTGAGTTTTAACATCGGTTCATTTTCCAACCGATGTTAAATGTCAAAATTTTAAATTTAAGTCTCGCATGTTTCTCTCTTTATCGTGTACTCTCGCTACTCATCATCTACGTTCTATGCAAGCCCTCACTCTCGTCGTTTGGTCGCCGCATTTCTTCAGCCGTCCATCGAGCGAGCCACCATGACCATCGTGAGGTCCACCACCAGAAGAAAACACCACCGCGAGCCACGAGGTCCATAATCCGTGCCATTATAAGTCCTCCACACCACCGTGTTTCTTCATTTATTTTTGTTTCTAGTTTACGTTTTTGGTTAGATTTAAGGATTTCTCTTGTTTTAGTTTAGGGATTTATTTCGTTTTGGACGAAACCCTCAAATCTTGCCATGAGGGCTTATCTGAAGCAATCGCAATACAAAAGCTCCAGGTTAACTTTCTTCCTTTTCTTTTTTATTTTAATCCTTTCACGTTTAAACTATATTTTGCATTTCAAATGTAATTGACTGAAAATAAAGTAACTAATTGGTTATAGGTAGGGTTTTTTTTCTATACATTGCATAGTGAGCATTTACCCAAATGCATTTGAAATGATTTTTGGTTATTGTTTGTTTGTTAAAAAATCAGAATTTTTTATTCTCTAGATGATTCTGTTTGTCAACCTGATAAATGAGCTTCGATCATTATACAATCATAATTACTATTATTTTTGGTGAAATTGCTTGAACTTGATGAATTATATTTTTATTTGTTGTGCTTGTATTAGTTTCTTTTATTTTCAAATGTATGGTTAGATTGTATAGTCCTTTATAAAGAGTTTGCATATATTATGGAATTACAATTCGCACGGATCAGACATGAGCGTGAAAACTTATTCTTGCTTAGATTTTTAGATATGTGAGATCGCCTGCACCTCGTATGTGAGTTTTAGCCTCTAAATTATCTACACATTATCTCATAAAACTAATATCTCTGTGTAGTTGTTTAGGTCTCTCCTCATCATCTGTAAATATTGTTTCTTGTTAGGAGCATGGGGATAATTTTAATGAAGCTGTCAATGCACATTTTAGTGAAGGAGACAAAAATTTGTCAATAAGGTGCGCTCTTTTACTACCCTTAATATCAGATTCAGAAATTTACATTGTCCAACTAGTATTACTCTATCTTCTACATGTTCCTGTTAATTCATGTGATATTGATATATAATTTCATTCCTTCGTGGCCAGAATGCATGATACATTTGTTGCTATTCCACAAGATGATTTCATGGATATAGATGACGAATTTCATGCTGAAATTCGCTGACCTCTATCACTTTTGTGAGAGCTTTTAAAGACAGAGCGTTTTGCACAACTCTTTTTTGACTATACTAAATATGAATTCTGGATTTATATAAGATATATATAGTTCATGTTTATACTGTTGAGTTCTGGACTTTTGGATTTATTGTACTGATTTCTAGACTTCTGGATATATGTATAGGGTGTACTGATTTTGCAGGGATGGAAAGAAATTATGAAATAAAATCAGATTTTTTTTTAAAAAAAATTACTTTTGACATCGGTTCTGGATTCAACCGATGTCAAAAGTACACTTTTAATATCGGTTGTGGCCTTCAACTGATGTCAAAAGTCTACTTTTAACATCGGTTACCTTTGGAACCAATGTTAAAAGTGACTTTTGACATCGGTCAATAACCGATGTTAAAAGTCACACTTTTAACATCGCCTATATTAATATCCTTGAAACAACCGATGTTAAAAGTCATTTTTAACCGATGTTAAACGTGTTTTCTGCATTAGTGGCCAGCAATGAATCATTTTGAGGGATGTGAGTGATGTAGATAGGATTCGTCCCTCCTACATAACAGAAGCAATGTTATGGGCCTCTCGATAAAGTGAGATGTGAAAATAAATGACCATGCTGAAATTGGCCAATATTAGATATTGGGCTCGTTTGTGATTATACATTTACTCGGAGATCGAGGAACATATAGTTGAACTTCACAGGGGTGACACATTTATATTTTGTGTTCAATTATGACATATGGACGAAGAGACATTTATTACACTAAATTCGTTACAGTAAAGTTAAGATCGAATCACCGATTTTCTCATAAATTAGGTAGCAATGATGCTTTACTAGATGCCGCTATTTGTTTATAATATTTGATATTATAATTAATATGTTATATTATTATAATATTTAATATTATTGGCATTTTAGGGAGAACCTATAGGGTCACATGCATAAAGCAAATAGTTAGAAATGAATTAATTAAATGAATATGATTTATTTAATTAATTCCAGTTTGGGCCAGTAGTATACAAGCCCATCAGGATTGTGGCATTAGGTGAAGGAGCGCCACTCTTTAAATAGATGATGCGCCTCCCTCACCACAGACACTAGACATAACGCTTGTCATATTTCACTTCGCGTCAAACCTTTTAAGCCGTTAGCTAGTACAAGAGGCATTCCTCCAACAGACATTTGCTCGCATGAACTGAGTGGAGGCATTGCCCCTATCACGACACTGGTGATTTGGAGTAAGCTATCAAGATTGTTTTGAAAGCACGCTTCAAGAGGTAAACACAAAAACTTTATGTGATTCTTGTTTTGTAATGCGCAATCCATGGGATATGATAATTCTTCCATCTCGAGACATTATTTTAAAAGAGGATTGTCTCATGAAAACTTAACAGCGGTATAAGAGCGTATGGTCGCTATTACCTTGAATCCTAAGTGCTTGTTTGCCTTGGTTGATAACATGATTTATTGCTTTGAATGCGATTCAATTATATGCATGTAATCGTTGTTTGAACATATGTATGTTCTTAATGTTGTTGATGCTTTGATTCAATCGCATGATACACCATGAAAATATGTTTTATATGTGTATAACATGCCTATGAATCTATTGTATGCATCTTGGAAAGTTCGGGAACGTTTATAGGATGTTTTAGGGTTCAATTTCAAACCCAGAATCCTAATGTGGAGCTGAGCATGATCGTTCACCTATGCAGCACGGTTGTGCACCCTGTTATCAGCGTCAGCGAACTCGAGAACGAGTCTTGCACCGTGCAGCACGGTCATGACCCTTTTGCTCGTCTGGATCTCCATCAGCGAGGATGGAGCACGGCTGCGCACCTTTGCAGGACGGTCGTGCTCCTCTGTCAGAATGCGTATGTATGCGTTTGCGTTGCTGTTTTGATTTAATTTATTTAATTTAATAATAATAAATGGTTTATTATTATTGTTTGCTATTAGATATCTTAAATTTAAGGGTACATAGTTATGACCTTAGGTTATGGTGTTTATTTATTTTTGTTAAATACGGTCTGCGTGTCGTGGTTTATTTATTCAAATACGGCATGTATGTCGTACCTTTTAATTCTTTATTTATTTTATAAATGATATAATTGCTCGAGTGGACGAGCAGGCAACACCATATGATGACACCGTTGGAGAGGCTTTGGAAGCTTGTTGGAGGGTTAAAGAATTGTAATAGTTTAGTTATCTAATTCTTGCAGGTTAGGAGGTTATAACCGTTATAACTATCTTGTATGTTTATGTATGAGAACCATGAAATGTATGGGATGAATGTTTATGTATAAGATGCATGAAATGTATGTATACATGTATGTCTTGTATGCTATATATGTTAGTTGAATGTGTAATAGCATGTATGCCATGTATGTTGAGAGACGTCATGTATGAGATGTGAGTGCTTCTAGGGCTGAAAAGGAAACTTATAGGAAGCATCAAGATGACTCTTCAAATGTCGGTTGTCTTATGCTTGCTACCATGACCTCTGAGCTTCAGAAGTAACATGAGAACATGGAGGCGTACGATATCACACACACCTTAAAATGCTCTACCAAGAGCAAGCAAGGCATGGGCAGTACGAAATTTCTAGAGCCCTTTTCCAAAGTAAACTGGCAGAGGGAAGCCTTGTGAGTCCTCACGTGCTTCAGATGATTGGGTAGATTGAGAATTTCGAGAGGTTGGGTTTTTCTTTGGGCTAAGAGTTGGCCACCGATTTAGTTCTGTAATCATTGCCTAAGAGCAATAATCAGTTTGTCATGAACTTCAATATGAATGGTCTTGACAAAACCTTGCCAGAACTGTTAGGCATGTCGAGAACTGCCGAATAGAACATTAACAAAGGAAAGGAAAATACCATTATCATGGTTCAACCTAGAAAGGACAAGAAGCAGCCCAAGAAGCCCATGAAGAAGCAGAAAGGGAAATGAAAAGGAAAGTCCAAGCTTGGAACTTCTGGCTTGAAGCCTAAGGGCGGACTGGCTAAGGAAGGCACTTGCTTCCATTGCGGTCGGACCAGACATTGGAAGAGAAACTGCCATAAATACTTGGAAGAGACTAAGAAGCAGAAAGGAAATGAGACTTCCGCTTCAGGTATTTATGGTATTGAGGTTAATTTATCTACTTCAGCATCTTGGGTATTGGATACTAGATATGGTTCTCATATTTGTACTAATGTGCAAGGACTGAGAAGTAGTAGAAGATTGACCAAGGGCGAAGTTGACCTACGAGTGGGAAATAGAGCAAAGGTTGTTGTATTAGCTGTAGGGACTTATGTATTGACTTTGCCATCTGGGCTTATTTTAGAACTTAATAATTGTTATTTTGTTCCGGCTATTTGTAGAAGCATTATTTCTATTTCTTGTTTGGACAAGAAAGGTTTTCGTATTATGATAAAAGGAAAAATGTTGTTCTATTTATATGGATAATGTTTTCTTTGCTAGTGCACCTATGAGTAATGGACTTTATATCCTTAATCTCAATATGCCCATATATAATATAAATGCGAAAATGATCAAACCTATGATTTGAATATCTCATATCTTTGGCATTATCGTTTAGGCCATATCGGTGAGAAACGCATCTCCAAGCTCCATAAAGAACCACTCTTGGACTCATTCGATTATGAATCGTTTGATGCATGCGAATCTTGCTATTTGGGAAAGATGACTAAGGTCCCATTCAACGATCAAGGTGAAAGGGCAAGTGATCTTTTGGTTTGATACATAGTGATGTATGTGGGCCCCGAAACAAATCTGCTAAAGGTGGTTTTCCTTACTTCGTTACTTTTACTGATGATTTCAGTAGATATGGATTTGTGTATCTTACGAAACACAGGTTCGAAAATTTTGAAAAGTCAAAAGAGTTCAAGAATGAAGTAAAAAACCAACTTGGCAAAAGTATTAAGGCCATACGACCGAATTGTGGTGGTGAATAGTTTTATGAATATCTAAAGGAGTGTGGGATAGCATCCCAACTCAAACCTCCCGGGACATCACAATGGAATGGCATGTCCGAAAGAAGGGATCACACCTTGTTGGACATGGTACGATCTATGATGAGTCATTCAGACCTTTCAGCCTTTTTGGGGGATACACTTTACTTATAGCTGCATTCACTCTTAACCGTGTTCCATCAAAGGCGGTTGAAAAGACTCTATATGAGATATGGATGGCTCGAAAGTCCAGTCTATCATTTATGAGAATTTGGGGTTGTCAAGTCTATGTCAAACGTCTAATGACACATAAACTTGGACCCAAATCGGATAAATGTACTTTTTTGGGATATCCTAAGGAAACCAAAAGAAACAATTTCTATAATCCTTCCGAGGACAAAGTGTTTGTCACTAGGACCGAAATGTTCCTTGAGAAAGAATACATCTCCATAGGAGCCAATGGGAGGAATATAGAACTTGGAGAAATCCAAGCACCACAAAGTATCAATCCGCCTACTATGGAAAAAAGAGCCGGTTCTGCAAGACGTTAAAGTTCAACCAACGATTCAAGTAACATAGGAATTGCGTAAGTCAAACAGGTCATGTCACCAGCCTAAGAGATATGGACTTCTCCTGACTCAAGAAGGTGATGTGATGCTCATGGATCAAGATGAGCCCGTAACATACTAGGAGGCCGTAATTTGCCCAGAATCTGAGAAGTGGCTTGAGGCCATGGGATCTGAGATGGAATCCATGTACACTAACCAGGAACAGACCTTGGTAGAGCCACCCTAAAGGGTAAAACCAATGTTTTGAAAACCGGACCGATCACTGAACCGGTGAAGGCGCCGGTTCATGGTTCACTGGTTCAACCATGGTCCAACCGGTTGTAATTAAATAATAATTAAATATATATATTTTTATTCATTTTATATAATATACTTAATAAAAAAATCTAATATGAAAAAATCTAAAATAGTTTACAATTTACATTCATAAATTCATAATCAAGCAATATGAAAAGTATTTAAGTTTTCTATCAACAACCATAACATAACATTAAGAAGTTAACATTAAGAAGATGACAATAAACAAGTCCAACCATAACACAATATTTAAGTTCAACTATTCAATAAAAGACAACAATATTCATTACTAACATCAAATACTATAAAATAAAGTAACAACAATCAATCATTATCAAAATATTCATTAAGATTGAATCCTTCAAATGTCAATATGTTAGCATCTTCATCCAAATCACCACCACCACCCTCACTTTCAAGATCAAGATTTGCTTCCAACATTGTTAGATCAGTAATGTCAACTTCTCCACCATCTAATAAAATAATAAGCAACGTTAAAAATAAAATCAAGCACTAGAAAGAATAATACTTTAAATTTGTAAGAAACAAATTCAAATGATCAAGATTCAAAACATTAACCTTCATTATGTCTTGATGATTCATCATGTAAAGGAATTGCATTTTCTTGATAGATAACATCATCATCCTCAAGCTCTTCAATATTAAGCTCAGGGGGTGCTTCTTCCTCAATTACCCAAAAGTCAACTTTATCGATGGATTCATAATCATTAGGATCATAAGATCTCTTCTTGGATTGCACCCTAAAATGAAACATTATAATATCAAATATAAACTTAATTTTGATAAAATAAATAAATGACAACAATGATTTGACTTGGAATAAATTTATATACCTATTCTTCAAACGCAAGTTATAAGTAACATAAACAAGGTCACTTAGTTTTTGAAGTTCAAGTCTATTTCTTTTCTTCGTATGAATGCGTTCAAAGAAACTCCAATTTCGCTCACATCCCGAAGAAGAAGATGTTTGACTAAGAAGGCGAATTGCTAACTTTTTCAAAGTTGGAGCACTACCCCCGTACAACCTCCACCATTGATCTATAAGAAATGTATTCCATTATGTGACCCTAGTTAATATTCAACTCAAAGGTACTAAAGCAAAAAATATTCATACTTACCGGGCTGCACTTTCGTAACCACATGATGAGCACTTTCTCAACTAAAAGTTCCTTGGCGATCTCGATACACTTGCATCTCTTGAATGGCTTTGGACACATCAGGACAAATGCTTCTCACATCAAACAAGTCAAGAAGTGCTTGCATGACCCTATTCTTCTCACAAAACTCTTCATCATAAAAGAAAGCAAGGTTAAAAAAGTAAGCTGCTACATGAAGATTACGCTTCAAGTGCTTATCCCAGCAAGCTGTAATAATATCGATGTAAGGCTTGTACAAATGTTGCTTATTCTTAAACATCTCCTTTATAGCATTCTTTGCCCTTTGCATCCCTTCATAAACATACCCCAAAGAAGGCTTTTCATCCCCATCCACAATTCTTAACAATCGAATAATAGGAGCTACAAGCTTTGACATGATTAAACAATTATTCCAATTTTTTTATCTAAAATGATAGCACTCACAGCTTTTCCTTTTGCTGTCCTAGCTAGTCTATGGCTAGTAAAATGCTTGTCTACAACCAAAGCTTGCAAATCATGCTTGTGATCATAAATATTTTTCAAGGTAATAAAAGTAGTAGCAAAACGAGTCACCCCAGGATGTACAATTTCTCTCCAACCTTCTCTTTTCCTAAGCCAAGATAAGAAAATCATACGGTTGTACACAAAGACAGTTACCTTTGAAGCCTTTGATACAAGATCTTCCATATGAGACATGCTACCAATGTCCTTCAAAAGGAGATTCAAACAGTGAGCAGCATAGGGTGACCAAAAGATGCTATTATACTTTCGGTGTATCAATCTACCCGCAGCTACATAATTAGCCGCATTGTCTGTTACTACATGAACAACATTAGCTGGTCCAACCCACTCATAATTTCAACAAACAAGTTACATAATGTAGTAGCATCTTTCACCACATCTGATGCATCAACAGACTTTACAAAGGTTATACCTATAGACATTAAAGTAGAAAGTTTAATATAAAAGTTATACTATACAACAAAAATACTCTAATGATCAACAAAGGTTATACTTGTTGGACAATAAACTAGAAAGTTTATCAAAGTTCTTTGCCTTTGGTCACTCCAACCATCCGCCATGATTGTACATCCAGACTTTGCCCAATTGGTTCGATGACTTTCAACAAGCAATTGACGCTCCTTCTTACAATCTCCCAACAAGTTAACCCGTAACTCGTGATAAGACGGACCTTTAAACCCAGGGCCAATAGCAGCAATTGCATCCAAAGCAGGTTGAAAGTGTGGCGATTGTATTGCATTGAATGGGATGCAAGAATCAAACCACCATCTAGCAATTGCCATCTTCGCTTTGTGTATTGCTTCTTTGGTAGATAATACACTTTTGATAGTTGGATGGGAGCCCGGAGTTGTCCTTGGAGCAAAATAAGTTAGTTTTCCTTTTCCCTTTCTTAGTTGGGCAAGGCAGGATTTCTTGAACTTCCTCTTTATCCATTTAGCCAGTTTTATAAGCTTCATTCAGCTGCTTATTTTGCTTATTTTCTTTCACTGCTTTCAAAGACTCTAACATTTGATGACGAACATCGTGAGAAACTTTCTTGCAAGAACTTATTTGACCGGGTACCCCCGCAAGATGTTGCTTCATTCTATTTATGTCGCCTCCTTTATACACTGAAGCACAATGAAGACAAGTATATATATTAGTCTTCCCCTCTTTTTTGAATGCAAAATGTTTCCATGCAATATCAGTTTTCCCACGATTGGCAGTGTTAGAGGCTGCCGTGGATTGTCCTGATGATTGTGTATTAATGGGAGTATTGTTGGAATCCTTTTCTCTGGTAGTATCCATGCCTACTAATTCCTGCAAAGAAAACCCAATAAAAGGAGAATCATGACATTACAGTAAATGAGTAAGAACATGCTCATTAGTCATTACAGTAAAATAAAGGAGAATCATGACACAAAAGGAACATTAGTCAATGTTGAGTAAAATACTCGTTAGAACATATGCAGAAGTCAGAACTCGTTACAGTAAAATAAAGGAGAAGCATTTAACCATTTACAGTAAAATAAAGGAGAAACAAGACATTCATTGAGTAAAATAATATCCAAAAATTAAATGACTACAAAAATGACATTCATGGAGCATTACAGTAATAAAGAAGAAGCATTGCAGTAATAAAGGAGAAGCATTACAGTGATGGCAACGTTTTTCGGTGAAGGAGGTGGAAGCATCGACCCTACGGTGGCACATCACAGAGCGTCCCTGTTTCGCTGTGGCAGCGTTGCAGAGCGCCCGGAGAAGGAGGTGCTTCGCGGTGGCAGCGTTGCAGAGAGCCCAGAGAAGACGGTGGAAGCTCTGGTCGCGGTGCAGAGCCACCGCTCGCGAAGAGAAGTGAATGAAGCTCTGATTTTTTCAAAATGAAGGAGAACTGGAGAAGAATGGGAAATAACCTAGGATTTTGCAAAATGACGTCGTTTTATTGTTTTAGGGGGAATTTTTTTGTGAAAATTTAAACCGGCTCTAACCGGCGAACCGCCGGTTTTGGCGGGTTCGCCCGGTTCGTGGCCGGTTCACACGGTTGTCCACCGGTTTTATTTCCAAATGGTTTCATGCTGAGCCCGAACCGGTACCTGGTCCGGTTCATTGGTTTACCGGTCGGACCTGCCGGTCCGGTCCAGTTTTGACAACCATGGGTAAAACCCATAGGGTGGAGGTGGGTCTTCAAGAAAAAGACTGACATGGATGGTAAGGTGAATACCTTTAAGGCGAGACTAGTCGCGAAAGGTTTGAAGCAAATTCATGGTGTTGACTATAACGAGACCTTCTACCCAGTTGCAATGCTTAAATTCGTCTGAATCCTATTTGCTATTGCTGCATATTATGACTACGAGATCTGACAGATGGATGTCAAGATTGCATTTCTGAATAGGAATCTTCTCGAAGATGTGTACATGACACAACCCGAGGGTTTTGTTGATCCAAAGGATGTTGGAAACGTATGTAAATTGAAGAGATCCATTTATGGATTAAAGCAAGCTTCCGGAAGCTGGAATCTTCATTTTGATGAAACTGTAAGACAATTTGGATTTATTAGGAACGAAGATGAACCTTGTATGTACAAGAAGGTTAGTGGGAGTCTGATTATCTTTCTTCTGTGGTATGTGGATAACATATTGCTTATCGAAAACAACATCCCTACACTAAAAAATGTGAAAAACATGGTTGAGGAACTATTTCTCGATGAAAGGCTTAGGCGAGGCTTCCAACGTGTTAGGACTTACGATCTATAGAGATAGATCGTTGAGATTGCTGAGCCTTAGTCAGAGTATATATTTTGACAAAGTGCTCAGGCGCTTTAACATCCATGATTCCAAGAATGGTCTCTTGCCTATGTCACATGGCATATACTTGTCCAAGGGACACTGCCCTACTACATTAGATGAGAGGGAACGCATGAGTAAGATTCCATATGCTTCAGCAATTGGATCTATTATGTATGCCATGATTTGTACTCGACCAGATGTCTCGTATGCTTTGAGCATGACGAGCAGGTACCAATCTGATCCCATTGAGAGTCACTAGATTGCAGTCAAGAATATCCTCAAGTACTTGAGAAGAACTAAGGATTCATTCTTGGTCTATGGTGGTGAGGAAGAGCCCATTATAAAGGGTTACACCGATGCTTGTTTCCAAAACGATAAAGATGATTCCAAATTGTAGTCTGGATTTGTGCCTGAATGGTGGTGCTGTTAGCTGGAAGAGTTCAAAGCAGGAAATAGTTACTGATTCTATTACATAGGCTAAGTATATTGCTGCCTCCAATGCAGTCAAGGAGGCCGTTTGGATCAAGAAGTTCATTACTGAGCTCAGTATCGTTCCTAGCATTGCGGACCCGATTGACCTTTATTGTGATAATAATGGCGGGATCACGCAAGCCAAGGAACCCAGATCTCACCAGCGGTCCAAACATATACTTAGGTGCTTTCATCTCATTCGAGAGATTATCGATAGAGGAGATGTGAAGATATGCCGAGTACCAATACTGGATAATGTCACAGACCTACTGACCAAGCCTCTTGCTCAGCAGAAGCATGACGCTCATACTAGATCGATGCGTTTTAGATTTATGCCCGATTGGCTTTAGTGCTAGTGGGAAACTGTTGGTGTGAGCCCTATTGGCCAATCTATTTATTAGATTTACATTTCTATCATGACTATGATTTATCTCATTTATAATATAAAGCATTTCCGTTTATTACGTTATTGCTATTGTACATAATAAAGTCCTTAGAGTACTAAGTTCGGTTCAATAGAACATCAAGTGTGACTTGACTGTAAGACCCTATTGTACATTAAACATTAGAACATTATTCTTAAAACATCCGTAATTAAGTATTATTGTTAATTAGGACAACAATAATACATCGAGACTATTATGTGAGTAGACTGATAACCATATCTCACGGGTTATGGATATGAGGTATCAAGTCTTCATATAGGTATAAATATTAGAGTAATATTTATATTGGATTGACCTACGATGAGAATGCTACATAATAGTTATTTAAGTGTCATAAACGCTTCTCATGACAACCCTGGTGAAGTAGTCATTCGACTTGAAGTCACTATGATTCCTATATATGGACTTGTAGGCTTTAATTTTATCAAACGTTATTCGTAACAAGATAATCATAAAGTTAGTTATTGGGCTTGCAATTAATCATGTTGAGGGATGTGAGTGATGTAGATAAGATTCCTCCCCCTACATAAAAGGAGCAATGCCTTGGGTCTCTCGATAGAGTGAGATGTGAAAATGCATGATCGTGTTGAAATGGGCTAATATGAGATATTGGGGTCGTTTGTGATTACACATCTACTCGGAGATCGAGGAACATATAATTGAATTTAACAAAGATGACACATTTATGTCTTGTGTTCAATTATGACATATGGACGAAAGGACATTTACTACACAGTAAATTCGTTGCCGTAAGGTTAAAATCAAATAACCGATTTTCTCATAATTTGGGTAGTAATGATGTATTGCTAGATGCCGCTCATTGTTTATAATATTTGATATTATAATTAATATGTGATATTGTTATAATATTTATTATTATTGCTAATTTAATGAGAACATATAAGGTCGCACACATAGAGCAAATAATTGGAAATGAATTAATTAAATGAATATGATTTATTTAATTAATTTCAGTTTGGGCATGTAGTGTACAAGCCCATCAGGGTTGTGGCATGAAGGGTGAATGAGCTCCACTCTTTAAATAGATGACGCGCCTCCCTCACCACAGACACTAGACATAACGCTTGTCATATTTCACATCGCGTCAAACCCTGTAAGCCATTAGCTAGTACAAGACACATTCCTCCAACGGATATTTGCTCGCGAGGACTGAGTGGAGATGCTATCCTTATCACGCCACTGGTCATTCGGAGCAAGCTATCAAGATTGTTTTGAAAGCACACTTCAAGAGGTAAACACAATAGCTTTATGTGATTCTTGTTTTGTAATGCGCGATCCACAGGATATGGTTTTCTTACGCATGGAGACATGACTTTAAAACTGGATTGTATCATGAAAACCCAACATTCTTTGATGAACGTCTAGATGAGACCCTAATAGTGTTTATTCCTAAAGTGGTCAATCCAGCTCATTTGAGGAACTTTCGTCCTATCAGTCTACGTAACATGGTTTATAAGATTCTCACTAAAGTGCTAGTTCTTAGACTTCGCCCATTCTTGGATGAGTTGATTGGCCCTCTCCAAAGCAATTTTATTCGAGGAAAGGGTACATCGGATAATGCTATTCTTGCTCAAGAGGTATGCATTACATGCATCATAAAAAATCTAAGAAAGGAGTTATTGCTTTTAAAATTGATCTGGAAAAGGCCTATAATAGGGTGAACCGAGACTTTCTTGAACTCACTCGTAGGGAGTTTGGCTTTCCAGAGAGCATAGAGTGCCTTATCATGTGGTATGTGAGATCTTCCCGCCAATCTCTCTATTATTTGAAATGGTGCCAAGTTAGATAATTTCAAACCATCGCGAGGTCTACGCGAAGGGGATCCCCTATCCTCCTATCTCTTTGTTCTTTGCATGGAGAGACTTGCCCTAATTAACATTCAACAAAAGGTCAACACAGGAGTTTGGCTTCCTGTTCATGTGTCTCACGGTGGCCTAGGCCTTTCATATCTCTTCTTTGCCGATGATGTGCTTTTATTCTGTTAGGCAAGTAGTGCTCAAGTTCAAATGGTCTCAGACACTCTCAAGGATTTTTATCAGCCGGGGATGAAGGTCAACTTTGAGAAATCCCGAGCCATGTGTTCCGCCAAGGTGTCAAGGCAGAAAAAGGATGATTTTAGAGATGGCTATGATATGAAACTTGGTACTGGATACTCATCTTTATGGTACCCTGACAGGCTAGGTTGTGGTTCCTTGTGCAATACCCTTGACTTTGTTCATATCTCTGATGTAAATCTTATCATCAGTGACATTTGGAATAACGGGAACTGGTGTTGGGAACGACAATCCCTCCTCACATAAGGGAAATCATTTTGCAAAAATCTCTTCCAGACCAGGTAGACGTGGATCTCTTGGATAGCTAGGTATGGAAAAGGAATAAGGAGTGAGTGTACAAGGTGGCATCAGGTTATTCTTGATTGATGGACCAAAATGACTCCTGGGATCTTGGCGAA
Source organism: Ammopiptanthus mongolicus (assembly GCA_039655645.1). Lineage (NCBI taxonomy): Eukaryota > Viridiplantae > Streptophyta > Magnoliopsida > Fabales > Fabaceae > Ammopiptanthus > Ammopiptanthus mongolicus. Next base: position 16,259,809 of record CM077344.1, on the reverse strand, counting down.
GATTGGGAGTGTCCCAGTTAAAATCCAACTGCTTATTTGGTTGATCCTTCACAAAGCGCTTCCTACCAATGCTTTGCGTCATAAACAAGGCCTAGCCGCCTCTCCTTTGTGCCAAAGATGCTCGACAAATGTGGAGGATATGCTCCATTGCATGCGAGACTACCCTCAGGGGATGCTGCATATTGGGTCACGAACCTAGCCCGAGGTGACATGGTAACCTTGTTTTTGGTGGGCTTGTGGTGGATCTGGAGATGGTGTAATAATAACGTGGTGTTTGGTGAAGATACATATGATATACAATCTATTATCAAAAAGGTAATGTGGACTCATGATGAGTGCATCACCTCCTTACCTTCTAAGTCGAAGAAACATCATGAGAGGAGTTTGGTTACTCGATGGATTCCTCCTCCACTAGAGTATGTAAACGTAATTGTGGACGACAATTACATGAAGTCCCTCTCGGCTATGGGCACTGGTGGTCTGACGGTCAAATACAGGGGAGTGCATTGCTGGATTTTCGAGCTTTAAGGGTCTGAGAGAGGAGTTGTTAGTTGAGCTTCTAACAGTAAAATAGGGTCTTTCTCTAGCATGGAGGTGGGGTTTCCGCCAAGTTATTTGTGAGACAGACTCACTTGATGTGGTGCTCCTGATTCAGGATATGCATACCCAGTTTCATGTGCACTCATCTACCATTGCCCAGGTGATGGAGTTGTTGAAAGGATCGTCGTCTATGAAGGTTGTTCATGCTTATCGTGAGGCGAACAAAAGTTCTGACTTTTTGGCTAAGCACAAGGTGTCAGTTTGCACCGGTTGGAAATTATGGAGGGAGCCTCCTGCTGCGATGGGCTCAGTTCTTTTACGTGTTGTAATGTGACTCACGTTCCCACCTTAGTTTCCTTTGCTTTTGTTTCTTTGTTTTCTTCCTCACCAAGAAAAGACCTCTTAGATTCAATTCATTAGTGTTTCATGTTTGTCTTGATTTGGATAAAATTCTATGTGAATAAGTGTAGCACATTCCATCAATCGTCTAGGAGAAGGAATGATAAAATCGATATCAAATATTTTATTTGTTTGACCTCCTACTTGAAATATCTTGACTTCCTGCTTTTTTTAATAGAAAAGCTAAGAAAGAGGAACATATATTTACTATGAGCAAAAGTTGTGACACATTAGCTTCTTTTAAGATTAAGCTTCTAAATAAAGCTAGAAAACTTACTTTAGATCATTGGGTTATTACTCAGGCACTTATCTATCCAATGTATATTATACATTGCAGGAACGGATCTAGGTGTGGGAGCACTTGCCCCCAACAAAATGGGTAGGAGTATTTATCGGTAGGTCGGTGCAGCGTGACCCTCCATAAGACCTGTGGTGGCTTGAAGGTAACAGAGGCCACGTCGCTTCACTGAAAAAGATTATTTGGAACTTAATGTAGTACTCAATGAACTCATTTAATTACCCAACAATAATTGGTTACAAGAAAGTAGAATACAACCCCAAACTTAACCTGCAAAGTCAAGAGTTTGAATCAAAATTACAGAAGTAATTTGATGTACCCAAAAACAAAAAGAACTTGCTTGATTAATCGACCTTGTTACAAAGTTTCACGATTAATCATAGGAACCTTTCATCAAACTAGGATTTCATCAAACCATCCCATAGGATTGCATCAAACTATCCTATACAGACACTTCACAGCATAAAACTATCAATCTCAAGATTAACTTCTACAAATTATTTATTTATATGTCAGGCAGTGGAAAGCGAGAAGTATTCAGAAAATAATAAATCTTTCCTCTGCCATTCATCATTAGAAACGACGATATATATTAATACAGATACCAAAGGTTCAGCACATAAAACAATCAGTTATTAAGTTCCTATGCTCATCTAATCTGAGATGTATTAACCCATATTTTTTAATACACATGCATCAAAGGGGTAGCGTTAAACAACTAAGAAACCTAGCCTAGAATCTATATACAAGCACATGTTACATCATAGTATTTTTTTTCTTTTTCTTTTATGGTCATCAACTTTGTTCTTTATAAGGAGTCCAGATCAATTTACTAACATCAACCTCCAGACCCCCTCTGCCAGCAGCTTTAAGATGGCGATCCAAAACTTTTGGATCTGCGCAAATAACATGCTGTCCTTTCCTGTATTGAATCAATTCTAGGCTCTGAAGAGTGGTCAATATATCTTCAGCTTTAATGGCAGTCATATCACTCAGCTCCTGCAGAAAAACATTTTCAATGGCATACTCTTGATAAGGTACATGGGATAATTGACTGAATATCAGAAAATAACGAGCAACCAATTAATCACCAAACATCGTTTTACTATTATCATGCACTAGAACCGCATACGCTCCTGTAGTCCTGTGTGCTCAATTTTTTAATTTATTTTAATGTTATTTAAATTGTTGCGTTAATTTTTAATTTCTTTTAATATTTTGAAAAATTCCCTTATACTCGCTCTTATTATCTCTACATGAGAAACTTATCAAGAACCAGTGGACATATGAAGTTATAAATCCTTAAAACGTTTTTATCCACACACAAAAAAGAACTTATAACGGTATAAATATTTTTTTACCATTTTTCATTATATTAATTACTCATTTATGGTGAAACCAAAAGAATAGCTCCCTTTGTAGTAGCAATATGTAAGATTAAGGGCCCATTTATTTGGGCTTTAAAAAAGTGACTATAAAATACTTTAAAGAAGTGATTTTTTGATAAGCTGAAAAACATAGCTTCTCATAAAAGCTAAATTTCGGCTTACTTTAGCTCATGCTTTTTAGTAAAAGCCTAACCAAAAGCATGTAAATGTCGGAAGTGATTTTTTTGATTAAAAAAAATTTTTTTTTTTTTATGAAAAAGCCCAAACAAACGGACCCTTTAAGGTAACTGAATTTAGATAGACCTGCTGCAGTAACCCTCTCAAACACCCGGTCAAAAGCATTCACTCAGGGATATGTCTCTTTAATCCCTCCCCACCTAAATGTTTCCTATCAGATCTCAAGAAGACTGTTGGGTGGGAGATTCTGTCTTCTCAAAGGTTTACCCCAGTCTTTATAACCTTGCTTCTCTTCATGAGTCCCCAGTACAAGACTTCTAAATCACCCGGAATGCTGACAGTGCCTGTGATCTCCAGAGGAATCAGAATGATAAAGAAGCTGCACAGATGCAATCCCTCTTCCTGATACTAGAATCATTTTCATCTATCCCTTAACTTGGATAGAAGAGTACACTATGGACTCTTAATACCTCTAGTTAGTTCTCATGTAAATCCTACTTTCACTTTTTGACCCAATCTTCAAATATTAGGTAAAACCCTTTGGAAATCCAAAGCCCCTTCCAACGTTAACTTTTGGACAGCGGATCTCAATAAGATCAATACTAATGGTACAGTGCCAGCATATTCGGAGACCCCACAATGTGGTCTCTCCTAACATGTCATATGTAGCTCCAGCTCTGAAGCCATTCACCTTTGTTAAATGACAGTAATTTTTTGCATTGGGATCACTATTGGGCCTCCTTTACTCTGTTCATTTGTCTTCTCAGCTTGATAAAAGGATTTGGTTCGATCCTTCTGGGGTGTTTTTGTGAAAATCTTTTCCAATTCCTCACTCATTCTTTAAATAGGGCTACTTTTCATCTTGATAAACCCTAGTGGAAATCCAAAGCTCCCTCTAAGGTGAAGTCTTTTGTTTAGACACTGGTACTTCCAGAATATATACTAATGACATGTTGCAAGTTTGTAGGTCGCATAGGTCTCTTTCCCCTAATATGTGTGAAATGTGTTGTGCTTACTCATAATCAATTCCTCACCTGTTCTTACATTGTTCTGCTGTGATTTCTTTATGGAATTCCATATTCGGTATTTTCAGTGAATGTTGGGGGTATCTTAGGTCCGTGGACCAATTCTTGATGATTAAATTTCATGGCACTAGGTAGATGTAAAGAGAATAAATTTTTGTGGCAATTTGCAACATATGCTACACGTGGTTCATTTTGTTGGAGTGGAACTCTCATTTTTAAGGAGTTTCCTTTGGCACAGCAACTGATTTGGGATAAGATTAGGCATTTGGCATCTATTTGGTGTAAAGCACATGGCTTATTTAACAGGGTATCTGATAGGAACTATTTCCTATCTCAAACACAGAAATGACATTTAAGGAAAAAGATGAAAAGAAGAATGTTTATTGATGGGAATTAGAAGAGGATTACAGAGTACCTAGAAGGGGAAAGGCAGAAATGTAAGAGCAGAAGCTCCCAGCCAAGGTGAACACCTATGGCCCCCAACCTAGAGAATACTCTCTAAGCTCCAAACTATTTAGTTACAACCAACATGCCCTTTTCCCTCCCCTCCCCATTCAAATTAAACAGATGCATCTTACTCTCCCGCGTAACTAACTTCTCTCTCCTCACACCCACTTTCTGTTTCACTTTTCTGTTTACATGAATTAAGGGCCATAGCTATTCTTGGGCCAGTGAAAACCTGCCGGGGGTTTAGGGGACGTAAGGGTTGTGGGATTTGGGTTCCTAACAGTATCCCTAACAGATATGCTAAGAGACTGGGAAACTTTGGTCCATTGGATTTCTGATAGGAACTGGTACAAAATAATTGTACATATTGGGACTGATTTGAAAAGTTTCTATGTATAAGAACTAAATTAAAAATCAGTGTCACGTATACGGACAAAATAATTAGTTTAACGCTTAATTGCATTTTTAGTCCCTCAGCTTTTTAAATTGTGCGATTTTGGTCCCGCAAAAATTTTAATTGCACTTTTGTCCCTCAACTTTTTCAATTGTGCAATTTTGGTCCCTCAAGAAATTTAATTGCACTTTTCATCCCTCAACTTTGTGAAATTGTGCAATGAAAGCCTTTATTTTGGTCCCTACAAGGACTAATTTTGCACAATTTCACAAAATTAAGGGATGAAAAGTGCAATTAAATTTTTTGAGGGACCAAAATCGCACAATTGAAAAAGTTGAGGGACAAAAGTGCAATTAAAATTTTTGAGGGACCAAAATCGAACAATTAAAAAAGTTGGGGGACGAAAAGTGCAATTAAGCCTTAGTTTAACCTTAAAAAAAACATTGCTCTTGAGGGAGAGATTTTCCGCCCTTGTAGTCCTATCCGGCTCGAGGAATTGTCTCCTCAGTTACGTGCGAGGGATAGACTTATTGAGGTGTTTGGTGAATCACCCTCATAATCTAGATAAGTTTCTTACTATCAACTTTAGGGATTTTGGTAGGACTACAGAGAGAAAGTCCCTTCAGCAATGCATAATTTATGGTGTTCTTTGTAGTATTTTTTCGGTGTACCAAGTATCCCCAGCCAATAGCCAGAGACTAATCCCTTTCGAGACATAGAGATTACCGAAGTGAGTTTTGCTTCTCCCATCAAAGTCTTTTCCATACACACGATAGGAATCACACCCACTTTCTGTTTCATTTTTCTGTTTACATGAATTAAGGGCCCTAGCTATTTTTGGGCCAGTGTAAACCTGCAGGGGTTTCGAGGCCTAAAGGGTTGTGGGATTTGGGTTCCCAACAATACCACCCTCTGTAAAAATTGCCTTGTCCTCAAGGCAAGAAGAGGGAAACTTCTCCTTGATGACATTTGCTTCTTCCCAAGTAGCCATCCAAGGGATGAGACATTCGATAATTGTTCTGCCATTATAATCACTCCCTCTGCATACAAGTGGTGCTTTATTGGGCTTCACAATAGTTCTTGTTGTCATTGCTTGCTCAATTATGTAGCCAGAAAAGGGATTTTCCGAAACATTTACATCATGTACCTTTGTAATGTGAATCCTGAATTGTAAACCAAATCCAACCTTCAGTATCAGCCCTAGAGTTTTGATGACAGTAATCACTGCCTTTGCAACATCAAGAACCAATGCTTCCCTTATAGAGCCCTTCTCTAAAATAGTTCCCCCAAACTGATAATTGGTGATAAACCCAGAAGCATCGTTATACTCTTCAAAGCTTATAATAAATCCCACATCCTTAACATCCTCAGCTCTCCCTTCAGAAACTACACCAAATTCAAAACTTTCATCCCATTTCAAATTAGATGCACTAGAGCCCAAGTACTGCAGCTTAGCAATATTCTCTTCCATCAGGAAGTGGTTTTGAATAAATGATGCACCTGCAGGAATCGGCTGAACAGATTTGATAAGCGAACCTTTAGCATACAGAGTCGAATTATTCTCAGAGTCACCATAAAACGAAGGGAATTCGACTTTTAGCTTAACTGGGCAGATTATGTCAGTCGAGACGGTTTCGCACTTGCCTAAATCTGCAACATCTCCACCTTGACAACAAAACACGACACATGGTGCAGAACACTGTGGAAAAGACCAATGCTCATTTAAATACAATCCAGTCCCCGTGATGAATGTCTTAGAGCCCACAGAATCACGGTCAAGTAAGTAAATGGCCCAGCAGGTTGCTTTCTCCAAAATAAAGAAGCTTTCTACTAATGAAGTTTTAGGATTGAAGGACCAATGATAACCAGCATCACAAATCCTTTGCTTCAAATTTGAAAATAACTCATGAAGCTTTTGTGTTTGAATTACAATTTACAACATGCAGTGCTTGTTTACCTCCATGGATGCCATTGGTATTTCTCAATGCCTCATCAAACTCGAGGAACAGCAGTTGGGTCTGCTCCAATTTGTTATATCTGGCCTCTGCTGTGAACTCAGCAACCTCAGTGTGAAATCTCTGAAATTGAAATTTCCTACGTAACAACTCTGTACATAGGGTAATAATAGCTTCAGTAATAAAACCAATCCTAATGGGCAATGCACATGTGAAGTCAAGCCCAAATCTCAACCTTCCCTTTTCTGCACCATTCTCTCGTATTCTTGAATGAGATAGAAACTCCAAAATTCTAGTTATCCCTTTTTCGTGTTGGGCCTGGCCCAATAGGTTAAAAAATTGACCAATTTTTTGTGATTCCATTCTTGCCATTCCCTTCTCCTGTTTCACGTTCCGCCTTTTGCTCTCTACCGCCAAGGGCACCACATCGGGTGACGACACAACCACCTCCATGAACGCGTTCCGATCCGGTGGCTCAGGCGGTGGAAGGGATGTCGCAAGTGGCCCTGCGTCTCCGGCAGCCCCGTCAGTGGTGTTTGTGCTATCGGGCTTTGGGTTATTTGGAACGCTCTGGCCGCCGCAAGCAGGTTGGTGTCCGGCGGTTCTGGTGGAGGTGGTGGCTACACAGGTAAACTCCATGTAACCCGGATCTCAGCTGTACACGGGTACACCGCCATGTACACATGCCTTGGTCTTTTCATATGGACCATGTGGAAGAAGAGGATTTTGCTTCCAGGTCTCACCATATACTCAAGCGTCGGTAGTGATTTTGCCAGGGGCTTACCTTGGTGCACAAGAGCCGATACCTTCTTGCTGACAGGGTTATGCTGCAGGAGCAAGGCAGTCTCGTTGCTGAGATCCTCTTCAACGCAATGGTACTGAATTCCTCTCCGTTCATGTAACCCGGAACACACCGCCAACGAGTTTGGACTCCGAATTTCCCACAACTGCATTGTTCCACCCACCTTCACTGTCGTCTCAGTCACTGCCGGAGCATCAGCCACCATATTAACACCGCAGTTCCATGGATCTGCTGGTGCGACTTGGTTGCCCATTGATCGGAATCCCTCTCGTAACTCATCACGCAATGCTGCAAGCGACTTAGTGACATTACTGAGGAGCACATCCAGATCGTCGATTTTCTGAGAGGCCATATTAGTATGCACACACCTTAAATCTCCCTCCAATTGATTGACTCTCAACAAAAGCACCATTGATAGGAACTATTTCCTATCTCAAACACAGGAATGAGATTTAAGGAAAAAGATGAAAAGAAGAATGTTTATTGATGGGAATTAGAAGAGGATTACAGAGTAAGTAGAAGGGGAAAGGCAAAAATGTAATAGCAAAAGCTCCCAGCCAAGGTGAACACCTATGGCCCCCAAGCTAGAGAATACTCTCTAAGCTCCAAACTATTTAGTTACAACCAACATGCCCTTTCCCCTCCCCTCCCCATTCCTATATAAACAGATGCATCTTACTCTCCCCGTAACTAACTTCTCTCTCCTCACACCCACTTTCTGTTTCACTTTTCTGTCTACATGAATTAACGGCCCTAGCTATTCTTGGGCCAGTGTAAACCTGCAAGGGTTTAGGGGCCGTAAGGGTTGTGGGATTTGGGTTCCTAGCAGTATCCCTAACAGATATGCTAAGAGACTGGGTAACTTTGTTCCGTTGGATTTCTGATAGGAACGGGTTCAGAATAATTATATACATTGGGACTGATTTGAAAAGTTTCTGTATAGTGTCACATATAGGGACAAAATAATTAGTTAAACCTTAAAAAAAAACATTACTCGAGGGAGAGCTTTGTTGCCCTTGTAGTCCTACCCGACTCGAGGGATTTGTCTCCTCAGTTGAGCGCGGGGGATAAACTTATTGAGGTGTTTGGTGAATCACCCCCATAATCTAGATAAGTTTCTTACTATCAACTTTAGGGATTTTGGTAGGACTACAGAGAGAAAGTCCGTTCAGCAATGCATAATTTATGCTGTTCTTTGTAGTATTTTTTCGGTGTGTATCAAGGTATCCCCCAGCCGATAGCCAGAGACTAATCCCTTTCGAGACAAGATATTACCGAAGTGAGTTTTGCATCTCCCATCAAAGTCTTTTTCATACACACGGCAGGAATCGAAACCCTTCCATCATGCTTAAGGAACCCAACTATCTATTAATTGTGCTTGGCCTTGTTGGTTTCTTTGTAGTTTTTTACTAGAGTGAAATGTCCATATTATATTTTACGAATTATTTTTAGCCAACAAATCTGCTTTGAGCCAAGATCGTCAGTTTGACCCCTCTTAGAAGCTAACAAGTAAACACTCAATCTCTTTAAGTGGGTGACGCAAAGGGATAGGAGAGATCTTATTTAGCGTGTTTGTCAGTCTTTTCATTTTTTGTCTTTTGTGCATGTTTTAAGGAGGACTTCTTATTCTCTTCATGCATTCATCATCACCTTGGAAACATTAATAAAAATAATAAAGAACAAGCTTACCTTGATAGAAATGTTTCCCTTATGCTTTTTCAGAATGTCTAAGAGAACCCTGGTCCAATATCCTCTATAGCTAAGCAGTCCAAGGTCTGAAAGGGGTCTTTCAGGTGTGCCAACTTTGCCCTCTTTCTTGGAAAGTTCATATGCTGTTCAATGTTTGAACTTATAATGAATTTTGCTTACATTATCATATATAACTGAAACAAATATGAAGACGCCTACTTTCCAGAGAGAGAGGGGGGGGGGGGGAGAGAGCTTACAAAAAGCAATTAGAAATTTGCCATAGCCTTTCCTTTGGTATGGTGGAAGGGTGAGGATACATGCCAAATTGTAAGATTCCTCCGAATGTTTTTCCTATATAATAAAAATTAGTCAATATCAACAAGGTCATCACATAAATCAAATAATGAACAAATAAGTACAATAAGGAATACAAGTATGGAGATTGAAGATATGTAAATTAGAACAAAGTTTGTTTTTCAAATTACAACTAACATTAAGGTCTGTTAATGAACATCACAAACTTTGCTCCTCCAAAGTAGAAGCTCATAAAAGGAAAATAATAAAAATAATACATAGAAACTGCATGATATTTGATAAATGGTCCTGTTCCTTCAAAGGAAGTTTTTCTTAGGCCTTTTAGAACAAAGACTGAAGTTAAATGGGCTTGCCAACTGTAAAATATAAAAATTTGAAATATTTCATTGGGAACCGAAATTATTTAAACACAATAATATTACCTTGGAGAAATAGCCAACCATGTGGCATCCTCGATCATCACATTCACACAAAACATAAAACAGAAATAGATCTACATCATAATAGAGGGTCTTGTGATCAAGAAACAACTTTGCCAAATAACAGAGATTCTGCCCATAAACCTTGTTCTTTTTGCCATCAACCTGTTTCCAGACATATAATAATAATTTAAAATTTAAAATAATCACTAAATTCAAACTATCAGCTGCCAGATAATAAAATGCTTTCAAAATTCAGTAATCAGCATACAATCAGAATTTCTAAATAGAAATAATTTCAAATATTTGAGATTTGTAGCTAAACTTACCCTAAACTTCATCTTGTGATTTTAATCAAAACTTGTCATAGATGTTTTTTATAAGATAAACAATAATAATAAAAAATAATTAAATCATCAGAAAGGTGATGCTCATCAAACAATAGTTGGGGCAAGGGAAATTGGGCAAGCGGGATCCAATGCAGTAGAAAATGAATTATATCAGAAAGGAAAACAATAAATCCTCCGTAGCAGACAGAACAAAGTACAAAATAAAAAAATGAAGGAAAAAAAATGCAGCAAACCACCCCAAATCCCGATCTCTGTACATGTCAGCAATGGAAACTCCCTTGAAACACCCATGGGTGTTATAAGCATGCCTATTACTTATTTTTTTTTCCATAAAAATAAATATTATTAAAGAGGGGAGACCTACACCAGGGCAAGGATAAGTTATCCTCAACAAATGTGGCCATTATCTATAATATTATATTATTACTATTATTGGGTTTGCATAGAAATAAGCCCCAAAATCTAAAGTTCAAATGGAAAGTTTTAGAAAACCAGAGGCTTTGATTATATCATTGGCTCATGAAAGTGACATAAGGCTATAGGTAAGTTTAATTTATATTAAAAAGCACAAAACAAAAAGGGAAATTAAATGAAGCTTCTTATTACACTTGGCAATTTAAAAGATTGACAAAATTCCAAGAGATCAAGAATCCTTAGTTGGAACTCAAAAGGATAAGAAAAGTTTTAACACATTTAAATTTAGACAATGGGAATTAAGTTCCTCAGCCAACATTTAAGTCATTTGTAAGTCCTCTTGCACCTAGCAAACCCACAAGCATCCAGGTAAAAAGAAAGTTTACGTGGATACAAACCTTGTATCACAAGTAATATGAGGGTAGATGATGAACAGTTGGAGAAGGAAAAAATATCACATTAAGTTTACAACTTTGTGATAAACCAATAAGTAAATGTAGTATGTCCATTGTTTCAGTAAATGAAGTAAAGGGCATCAGCAAACAAGTTTGTTTCCCCTCCAATATACCAGGCACTCATTAGATACAGAAAGTGTGACAAGAAATCGAAAATTCATTTAGCCTTTAAAAATTGAACATAATGCGTAGGAACCTGTAATAAGGAGATCATAAAGGAGGAGCTTGTAATAACGAGAACAACAACATCAGTGTTAAAAATGTACCTCAAACATTGACAATGTACCACTTCTGTATATCTCATCACCAGGAGGATGCTTCAGATCACATTTTCTCTGCATCAACGGGAAGCCAATGTTGGTAAAAAGGGCTGAAAATGATATGTAAGTAATTCGCATCAAGTATATAAAACTCTAACATCTTTCTTCTATGTTTTCTGGGCCACCAGGGGGAGGGAGTGAGAAATACCAATAGAGGCATTCTATTTCATATGATCTGGTACCATTTTATCAACTTCCAAGTGTTCAAACAAATAATGAATTCATTTCAACTAAAAAAAGTTTTAAAGATGACTAAACATTTACGAAGCCACAATCTTAGGTAAAATTCCGATGGCTAACAAAACAAAATCGTTGCATGAAGTTACCTTCAATTGGACTCACACATAATGTGTTAAAGTATGTAACAATAAATCAGCTTATGTAACGCAGATGTGTCAACATACAGCTGGCGCCAGCTTATAGTTAGTTAGTGCCCATTTGATTTACAGTTGTGAGGCATTAAATGCCCATTGGCATTCAATAGAATTGAGTTGTACAGTAAGTTGTCATGTTTGGGTATTTTTTTACTTTTGCCTTATGTGTTCAATAGAATCAATTTTAGTCACATCTACCTGAAAGAAGCTTTTCCGTTGACACTGTTGAAACGTGAATTGCTATTTAGCATGCTGCCCACATTTATTTTCTTCTATAATTGCATTATGTCCTTTTTGTAAATTCATTTATAAAAGTGATTTTACTGTATCATATCCAAACAAATAACTCTTCTAACTCACTTTTGAAATATTATTTTAAAACACAAATCAATTCTTTCAAAATCAATCCTTTTAATGATAGTTACCATTTCCATATCTATTTTCTCTCTCCTCTCTCTTTCTTTCTCTTCCGTTTTCTCACATTTTCCTACACTTCCTCACATTTTCTCAATGCTCATGATTCTAATAAATGCTACATCAGATAGAACTGCAATGAAGTATGAGCATGACAGATTCAGAATTACTGAAAATGATCAATAGAAACTCATTCATATAGGGCAAAAGGTGAATAAGAACAGCTGCAGTAAAATTGGTAAAGTTTATGTAGAAAAACATATTCTCCATTCATAAATTTACTACCTTAGTTTTAAAAAAAACCAATAAATGCAACAAGGCCTTTTCCTACTAGGCGGGGCAGTTACATGATCAAACAACGCCTTTGTGTTCTACCGAGAAATACTTGGATAGACACAAAACTAACACCTCATCATTGGGCACAACCAATGAGAGATGGACAACACATTAAAAATCTGACATAGAAAATAAAATTAAAAAATATTAAAATCCTATCTTCTCCTCTTTTCCTCTCAAACCCAGCATCCATTCTCTCTGAACACTGTACCGCCATAGCAGGTTGCCACCAACAGCCGCAACGTCTCCGCCGACCCAGCACCGCTCTCTTCTTCCTCGCTCTCTAATCGCCTTTTCATGGTTTGGACTATTTTTGACAATTAGCTTAGCATCTGAAGTCTCTGCTTGTTTTTAGTCTTGGATGCATGCTTGGCTGGTTTTGTGCCTGAAAGTACACTGCCGCAGCACCCCAAAGCAATAGTGGCATATTCTGCCACATTTAGATGTACTAATTAGTAACTATTACTATTATCACAAATGCCCCTTCCTCAAATCAGAAGATCTTCGGGTCTTTGAAAGCACATCGTTTGAGTGTGATATTGAGATTGCATGGATTTCTAGTCATACTCTCTGCAAGTGCAAGGTACAAGTTTGACGGCTTGGATAGGCGTGGGGTAGAGGAGTTGACGTTGGAGAAGACAATTTGGAGCTGGCCAAGGGAGACGTAGCAACAGTGTTGGGAAAATGTCGGTGAGGTTCGGCTCTTCAGGCGGCTTGCTATGGTGGTGCAGTGGTAGAGAGGATGGGTGCTGGGTTTGGGAGGAAAAGATAAGAAGATAGGAGTTTAATATTTTTTTTAATTTTATTTTTATGTCAGAATTTTAATGTGTTGTCCATTTCTCATTGGCTGTGCCTAATGATGAGGTTTTGGGTTTGTGTCTATGGAAGTATTTCTCGTGTTCTGCCATAAACCATGTCATCAGAAAGGTCATTTAAATGTAAATCATTTTTAATGGTTTCACCTATAATATTTCTGGTCTCCCTCTACCTCTAATTATTAGGCTACCCTCCACCTGATCAACCCTTCTTACTAGGGCTTCTAATGATCTTGAGATCTTCTAATGGTCTTCTCTTCACATGGCCAAACCAATTAATGCGAGATTCTATCATCTTTTCCAATGGGTGCTAAGCTACCTCTACTTTCTCTCTAATGCATTACATTTTCTTGTATGCTTACTCATCAAAAGCAACAACCTCATCTCTGCAACACTGAGCTCATGCTCTTGTTGGATTTTTACCACCCAACATTCAGAACCATTAAGCATCGCAGGTTTTATAGTCGTGCAATAAAATTTTCCTTTAAGCTTAATGGCACTTTTCTATCACAAATAACACCTGAAGCACTTCTCTATTTCATCCACCCAACTTGAATCATGTGCTTTACATCTCCCTCTATTTCTCCATCATTTTGTTTGATAGAACCACGACACCTAAACCGTATGACTTGCAGTATCGCATGATCTCCAATTTTCACCTCTAAGCTATTGTTAGTGTTCTTCTTGCTAAACTTATATTCTATATACTCCAATTTACTTCTACTTAAATGGAAGCCATGTGCTTCCAAATCCCTTCAATCCAAAAAATTCATAGAAGCAAAACTAGGGGCCATGGATCAAAAGAATAGTCAATGCATCTAAAAATCAAAACACAAAATAAGATCATAAAATGACATATCATTATGCTAGAATACCTATATTTTTGGTTTTTGAAAGAATTCAATGATGTCAATTGATCCATTTAGGCAACCCCACCTAGTGGGATATGATCAAATAAGCATCAACCTTAGAATTGCAAGGAAACAACTTCACACATAAGCATATATGATAAAATATCTAAGTAAATGAGTTAAAAATATAAAATAACTTTATAATCTAGTTAAAAAATTAAAAAACATAATACGTTACAAAACACCAATTGGAGCAAACTAAAAAATGATAGAAGAAATAGTACAAGCAATGTGTGCAAAATATAGCAGACATTAATCAGATGTCATCTTCAACCAAGGATAGCACACTAGAAAAGAACCACTTTCCAAAAGAAAGAAAAATAAAGGGAAAAAAGATTATTTTAGGCACAGCTCACCATATGCCTCTGAAGCTGTTCTTTGCGTTTCATGAAATTGAGGCAAAACTCACAGAAGTACAGCTTCAAACAGTCATTGTATTCTGGTGGGAATGGGGAGAAGTACCATGTCTCAATCTCATATCTTCCAAGTTCAATAGTAGCTATATTTTTCACTTTTGTAAACTCCTCGTGTTCTCGCAAACTGGCAGCATCAAGCTCCTCATGGCCCTATAATGTAACAATAGATATATGAATTTAAAATATAAGGAACAAAGATGCAGCTCGAAGTAGAAATAATTTGACGGTTTCACATACAAGAAAGCAGTTATTGCCATCAAGCTCCAACAAAATAATATCACAATTACATGTTTCATGTGACTTCAATCTCATTATCAAAGCTGCAGGTATGCAAATGGGTTTACTGTTTTCGAAGCTCCCAAGCATGAGGTGTCTCAAACTCTCGATGCGTCATTTAAAGTAGCACTCAAATACTGACCATATCAGTTAATCCCAAATAGCGGCACGGAGCAGCCGGCCCCAAAAAACACTAGTATATCGGTATAGTCGATAACAGAGCAGGCACTTTACCAAAGATAGCAAGCATAAAGTAAATAATTTATAGTACATATATTCATCATTCGCACTCAAAAGTCATAACTTAAAGACACAATTATCATTAATGAAGCTTAATTAATAACAAGTCAATAAATACAAAAAACATAACATAAAATAGGTTGTCTTGGCCAGAAAAGGCTGAAACAGAAGCTGAGAAACCGGGAGCACAGAATGCAAAACAGAGCAGGAAGCTGTGCAAAACGGGTCTGGATTTGCTGGGAATTCGCCAAAACAGACGTGGGATGCTAGGAAGTTGCTGAAACAGAGTGCAGAGAGTGCGAAATAGGTGTAGCCTAGCTGGTTGGAAACTTGCTGAAACAGGAGCAGGCTACTGGGATGAAACTGAAACAGGGATGGGGACTTCTGTATGTGATGATAGAAAGCTATGAAATCGGTCTGCCATGTGCGATGGGTATTGGGAGAAACTAGAAAGAAGAGAAGCTGCATCTCCAGTCTCCACTCTCCATGTGCCAGTATTGGGAGAACAGAAACTCTTCAATAGGTGGAAAATGGCGAGGGTAAAATAGAAATTTGATGAGTTTTTAAGAGAGGGTAAAAGTATAAAAGGGAGATTTTATTCAAAAAAATATTACAGAGACGTCATCTCTGCAACCTAGCGACCGTGACTCACCCCTATCAAGCCGAAATCTGCCTGCTATCTCAGCCACAACCACACCAACAGAAAAACGCTCTGCGATGGAGCTCCTATAGCAGCCAAAGGCCGCTCCACCCCAACCGGTGTAACATCCTAAAATTAAAAATAATTGGAGATAATAACGTTAGAGAAATTAGATAATTTTTGGGAGGCTTAGACTGCATGTTTTGGGCCTTTGAATTAATTAGGAAGGATAAAAGATAATTAAAATCTGCAACAATAACAGAACTCTGTCTAGACTTTATCTAAAACTTATTTAATAACAAACTCTAACTACACTCTATCTAAAACTTATTCAAAGACTCTATCTAAAACTTAATTCAAAAAGCAGTCTCTATGTCAGGATGCGTTAAAAATAGGTTTAAAAATAGGGAATCAGTGCAACACTATATATATATCTTCTTATAACACCATAGTGCGGTTAGGAACCTTTTTTGCACCCTAAAACATCTTAGTAACGGCTGTGGAGCATCTTCATGCTTGGGAGATAGGGTTGCAACAAGCAATGAGTTTGGAAGGAGAACAACAACAACAACAACAACAACAGGAAGAAGAAGAAGAAGATGAAGAAGAAGGAGAAGGAGAAGGGGATTCAAGACTGAGGAAGGCGACATCTAGGATTCGCCATAGGGTACGCTTGGAGATTCTTGGAGGTCTTCAAGAGGTGAGTAGAAATACTCTTTCTCACCCTTTTCATGGTGCAAATTGATTTGGGGTTTGGGTTATGTTTTCAAAATGCGTTTTTGGAAAATAATCATGCGTTTGGTCAAATCCTGATTTTGCAAATTTGGGGGTTTTCCTTCTAAGGTGTTCCTGCTGTTCATTAAATGGTTATTATTGAAATTGATGCTATGATATATATGATACATACGTGATTTGGTTGAATTGATATGTTATATATGCACTATTTGATGATATTTGTGATATTGGCATGATTCAATAACTGTTAATATGTTGGATGTTGTTTGCTGCAATACCGCCTATGATAGGGGTATCGAAAGTAACACTGCCAATGATTTGGGGTGTCGAAATATGAAATACCGCCATGATGGGGTATCGAAAGTAACATCGCCACACGTTGGGATGTCGAAATGAGTAATACCACCAGTGTACAATGGTTGGTATCGAAATGAGTAATGTCACTGAAGAGAAGGTGACATCGAAATACCTTCATGAGTAAGGTAGGCAATGGGACGCCATTGTTATGTGCAGTTTGAAAGTCATATGACATATGAGAATATTTGAGATTGTTTGATATATGAGATTTTGTCATATTTGATTTATGATGTATGAATGATGATTGTTACTGTCAATAATAATTTTATATTATTATTATTATTATTATTATTATTATTATTATTATTATTATTATTATTATTATTTTACTATACATTATTTTGAAAATAGCGGGTACCATGGATAGTTTTTCCGGTTACCGCACCGGCTGAGAACAATGCTTTTGTGAAAACCCTTTAAACTGTATTTCTGTTCACTGGGATTTTATATCTCATTAGTAGTATTGTTTTCAGAGCCTGAGGATGTCCCTGTTGAGCAGCCAGACGTTTTGAAGACTATCTCTTTAGCTTTAGAGCTTGGTTAGTATTGTATGGCATATGCCAGGAGGACCTTTATTATCTTTTAGTTATTTTCTTATGCGAGATGTTATAGATGCCCTGTTTTGAAATTTTGAAACTGATTATGTTATTTGGTTTTTGAATAAATGTAAACAATTATTTTGGACTAATATTATATTAAGTATTTATTCAGTGTTTATTTAAGAAAAAATTTTATTTTTCCTGATTTTATTTAAATTATTAATTTGGGTTACTAATGTAACGATGGGCGTTACATTTTTGGTATCAGAGCAGTTCAATCCTAAATTGGACTGTGGTTATTGAGTTTTTCAAAAATCAAAACTTGGGCGTATAGGATGCTTGTTAAAGTTGTAGATGCTGCATACTATGCTTTGGATATTGAGCCTGGCCAACTCAATGTTTCATTGGTAGTGAGCAGATTTATGACGACTAATAGGCGAGGGACGAATGATGCTCTTGTAACAGCTATGGACTGTGTGACCATATATGTGCAAGAGCAGACGGAGACTCTCCGTCATATGAGGGGATATGGGGTGGTAGCACCCCCAAGAACCTCAGTATGTGGGGTTACCATTTTTCAGAGAACGATCTGCCACCTTTCCGGGACAGCTTAGATGCTGCAGCAGTTAGAGGAGCCGAAGAGAAACTGTGCTTATAACAAGAGGTTATCATATTGTTTGATTCATGAGCAATCCATTCTTCCATAACTCTTAGTTGTGTCAAAAATCCAGAGTTGCCTATTTCTAAATTACCTTTTCACTTGTGTGTTTATACCCTTGTCAAAAATAAATTGGTTACATCTTTTACCTACTTGAAAAGTTCCTTGACACACCAAAATTTATCTTATGATTTGATATGTTTTCATATGTTGGGTTGGATGTCATTCTTAGTATGGCTTCGCTATCGTCTAATATTGTTGTCCAAATAGAAATGTTTATGTACTCCACAATCTATGTTTGATGAATCTTTTCTGCGAAACCATATCGTATTCTTTTCCATATCATAAGTTCTTAGTTGAGGAAGTTCAATGATCCATATTGTTGTTTTCTGTTAAAAGAAAGACTGAGGGTGATGTAGCGACACTACCTGTTGTCTGTTAGTTTCTAGATGTATTCCCTAAAGAGGTCTCTACCTTACATCAAGTATGAGAGTTGAGTTTAACATATATTTAGTGCCTCGAAGTGAACCAGAGTCAATAACACCTTATAGACTGGCACCCTTAGAGTTAAATGAGCCTAAGAGACAATTAGAGGAATTGCTAGAAAATGAGTTTTTATATGTGGATTTGTTTATTATTAAAAAAAAAAAAGAGTTGAAAATTTAAGGTTGTTAATTCTTAACATTATATTCTTAAAATATATTTTTATGTCGTTTGATGAATTTGCTTGATAGATGTATATTCTTTGTATTTTAATGAAATAAAATAAATAGTTTTACTTTTCATTTATCGTTTGTGATATTCTCCCTTGATAGTAAAATTGCCAAAGAAAGCCTCACTTGATTTGAATTCACGTTTTTAACTTCCTTTTGCTTTAATAAATTTTTTCATTTATAAATGGGAATATCTTCTTGTGTCAGTGTTTGTTTTTTTTAGTAAAACCATATCGATTTAGAATTAAAACTTTCTTACTCTGATGTATCTTTTAACAAATTATTCGAAGTTGCTATTGATTTTATTGTTATTATTTATAATCTAATTTATTATTATTTGATTATAGTTTACACCAAATCCTACTTTAATTATTGGTAAGAAATATGTTTGATTTTGTGATAAGTTTTGAGTGTTTTGAGTGGAAAGGAATGATGAGAATATGAGGTTATGTCACGACAATAGACAATTGAACAAAATGGCCATTAAGGATAAATATCTTTTGCCTAGGATAGATAACCTTAGATCAGTTGCATAGAGGGACGGTTGATTCTATTAAAGTAGATACAATGATAGGATGAGCGCAACATAAGACAGTGACCGGAGTGAGAAGTTTCCTAGAATTGGAAGAATATTATATGAAGTTATAAATGGGTTCCCTAGGCTAGCCTTACTTCTGACCGAGTTAACTCGGAAAGGAAAATATCTTCTATGGAATAAAATTGAAGTTTTTAATAATCAAAAGAGCCTTAAATTATTGATATAAAAATATATAGAATTAAAAATAAGACAAGGAAGGTGAATGAAATTTCTTAAGGACCATGACTTTGAGTTGAAGTACAGTTTAGGAAAAGTCAATATAGTGGTAGAGGCTCTAAATAGAAAATCCTTGCATATTAGTGCTAGAGATGAATATCTTAGAAGAGTTTATGGACCTGAATTTCAATGTAACCTTAAATGCTTTAAGCTTGAAATTGAATAGGTTGGAATTTGTAATGACCTTAGAAAACAGATTAACCGAGAGCAGCTTTAGACTAGGAATTGCAATCTCTTTAGGATCAAGAGAATTATGTGATGGTGGTCTATTGTTATTTAAGAATGGGATCGTTGTTCCTAAGGAGGGGAGCCCTAAAAAAAAAATGCTAAAATAGATACATGAAGGGAAGTTAACCATACATCTAGGAATAAACAAGATGTAATAGTAGATGGAAATAAAAATAATGGATGTTATATTAACGAAGGTGTATATATATGCTCAAATTTTAATTTATGTTGTAATTTTGTTATATAATTTTTTTTAGAAAATCACCTTGCTGGAATATTTCAGATTATTTCTTAAGGGACCAAACATTATTTTCAATTAATATACCCCGTGGACTTATTATCCGTATAGATTAATGACATGTTTAATCTTAACAAACTTATATTTCTTATTAAAGACCGAAAAGAAAAAAAAAATGTTATTTCTTATTTGTATTAGCTTACTCAAAAATCAAAATGAAATTGATTTCTTAGTTCTACTATGGTATTTATTGATGAAAATTGTTTTGAAAGTCGTAAATGGTTAATGACTGTACAGTTTAATTTCAAGTTAACTAAATCTTATTTTGTTCTTGTACCAAATTTTGTTTAAGTAATACCATCTCTTAATAGAAAATGAAACTATTTCTTTCCTTATGAAATTATCAAATTGGACTATATAAAACTTAGTATGTGGAAGTCTCAACCGTTTCTTCTTTCTTTCTTTGTTTCATTTCAGTTGTTTATCTGTTTATAAAAAATTCCTCTGTGCTGTAAACAATATAATAGTTTTGGTGTAGAATATAAGGGACTATAAGATCTACGTATTAATGATATAAAACTTTAATTTAATTTCTTTTGTGAATTATTTGTCATGAATCTTTTATGAGAATGCTTATAATGATGGAATGCAGATAAAGATATTATGATTTTAGTATGATGGACAGAAACAAATGTTTAAGTGCATGATTTTAGTCTGTAAATGTTATCATTGATTTTCTTGAAAATTATGTTTATAGTTAATGTGCCTTGAGTTGTACACTTAATATGTGGTGAAATAATTAATGATTATACGTATATTGATGGTATGATTAGGATATGTAGGTTCTCCTTATGTTAGTATACAGTAGGTGAGGAGATCTTGTTAGGATCGGATTTAATCCAGGAGACCACATTTAGAATTCAGAGGGGAAAGATGCGCACTGCGCAGAATAGTTAAAGATTGTTATGCCGACAAGGAAAAGTAGCCTTTAGAATTTTAGGAAGGGGAACATGTATTCTTGATAGTCATTCCTAAGATTGGGATGTGAGGATCAATGTCAGTCAGAAAACTAATTCCTTGTTTTTATGGGTCCTTTCCACATCCTCAAGAGAGTCGGGCCTGTTGCTTACCAATTGGCTCTTCCAACATGGTTGTCATACCATCATGATGTATTTCTTATTTCTCAACTTCGAAAATTGTGTCAGATATGTCTCATGTAATAGCTCCTGAGTCAATACAATTGAGGGATAACTTAATATTTAAGTCAGGCCTGGTCAGATCATCGATAAGAGCACTAAGACTCTGCAGAACAAGACAATCCCTTTGGTGAAGGTGGTTGGGAAGAATTTAACTCTAGAAGAGGCTACTTGAGACGTAGAAGAAGACTTGGTTCGCCAATGCCCAGACTCTTTATTTGCTTTGTACGTGAGAGTGGAGTTAATTTCGGGGACGAAATTCTTAAAGGAGGGAAGAAAATGTAACATCCTAAAATTAAAAATAATTGGAGATAATAACGTTAGAGAAATTAGATAATTTTTGGGAGGCTTAGACTGCATGTTTTGGGCCTTTGAATTAATTAGGAAGGATAAAAGATAATTAAAATCTGCAACAATAACAGAACTCTGTCTAGACTTTATCTAAAACTTATTTAATAACAAACTCTAACTACACTCTATCTAAAACTTATTCAAAGACTCTATCTAAAACTTAATTCAAAAAGCAGTCTCTATGTCAGGATGCGTTAAAAATAGGTTTAAAAATAGGGAATCAGTGCAACACTATATATATATATATCTTCTTATAACACCATAGTGCGGTTAGGAACCTTTTTTGCACCCTAAAACATCTTAGTAACGGCTGTGGAGCATCTTCATGCTTGGGAGATAGGGTTGCAACAAGCAATGAGTTTGGAAGGAGAACAACAACAAAAACAACAACAACAGGAAGAAGAAGAAGAAGATGAAGAAGAAGGAGAAGGAGAAGGGGATTCAAGACTGAGGAAGGCGACATCTAGGATTCGCCATAGGGTACGCTTGGAGATTCTTGGAGGTCTTCAAGAGGTGAGTAGAAATACTCTTTCTCACCCTTTTCATGGTGCAAATTGATTTGGGGTTTGGGTTATGTTTTCAAAATGCGTTTTTGGAAAATAATCATGCGTTTGGTCAAATCCTGATTTTGCAAATTTGGGGGTTTTCCTTCTAAGGTGTTCCTGTTGTTAATTAAATGGTTATTATTGAAATTGATGTTATGATATATATGATACATACGTGATTTGGTTGAATTGATATGTTATATATGCACTATTTGATGATATTTGTGATATTGGCATGATTCAATAACTGTTAATATGTTGGATGTTGTTTGCTGCAATACCGCCTATGATAGGGGTATCGAAAGTAACACTGCCAATGATTTGGGGTGTCGAAATATGAAATACCGCCATGATGGGGTATCGAAAGTAACATCGCCACACGTTGGGATGTCGAAATGAGTAATACCACCAGTGTACAATGGTTGGTATCGAAATGAGTAATGTCACTGAAGAGAAGGTGACATCGAAATACCTTCATGAGTAAGGTAGGCAATGGGACGCCATTGTTATGTGCAGTTTGAAAGTCATATGACATATGAGAATATTTGAGATTGTTTGATATATGAGATTTTGTCATATTTGATTTATGATGTATGAATAATGATTGTTACTGTCAATAATAATTTATATTATTATTATTATTATTATTATTATTATTATTATTATTATTATTTTACTATACATTATTTTGAAAATAGCGGGTACCATGGATAGTTTTTCCAGTTACCGCACCGGCTGAGAACAATGCTTTTGTGAAAACCCTTTAAACTGTATTTCTGTTCACTGGGATTTTATATCTCATTAGTAGTATTGTTTTCAGAGCCTGAGGATGTCCCTGTTGAGCAGCCAGACGTTTTGAAGACTATCTCTTTAGCTTTAGAGCTTGGTTAGTATTGTATGGCATATGCCAGGAGGACCTTTATTATCTTTTAGTTATTTTCTTATGCGAGATGTTATAGATGCCCTGTTTTGAAATTTTGAAACTGATTATGTTATTCGGTTTTTGAATTAATGTAAACAATTATTTTGGACTAATATTATATTAAGTATTTATTCAGTGTTTATTTAAGAAAAAATTTTATTTTTCCTGATTTTATTTAAATTATTAATTTGGGTTACTAATGTAACGATGGGCGTTACAACCGGTGCTATAGCACCGCAAAATAGCACTATTATATTACTTTGATACTGACAAGTAGTTATTAAACAAGAGCATTGTGAACAAATATTTGAACCAGTGCAAAAATTATCAAATTTAGTGGCATTGAATTTATTTTCATGTCGAATTGCCAATTACCACAGGTTCAAATAGCACCTACTCGCCCTTGAAGAACACATAGAAAGAGAGAGAAGAGAGACTAAAAGGTTTTAAGTTTAACAGGCTTTTTGTTCTTGTGTATCTGTGTCTAAAAGCCTATGTCCAGGTTATAATTGAAAAGTAACCATTCAATACCTCTACATGTGTCTCATCAATCTTCCTCTTTTGGTGCCGTGTCATCTTCAAGCCTGTTGCCCCCTGAGAAACCACACGTGCAATTTTCTGAATGAGTTCAATCATAAAAACAGTGTATATTTTGAATAAGAGTTTAATTTAATACAGAAAGAAAGCATCATTCATGATATTAAACAGAAGAATGGCCAGTGCAAGTAACTAGACGTTATATTTAATTCCAGGCCACCAAAAAGCAAAGGACTGTAAGTTGTTAGGATATAAGAACTTCTTTCTATCCACCACCAACCAAAGAGAAATAAATGGAGACAAATATTTCTATTAAGAACAATAAACAAATATTCTGAAAACTTAGTTTTTGACATAACACAATGACATTGTTTCATCCATGTAGCCGACTCCAACTGGTCAGAAAACGCTTTTGTTGTTGCTGTTGTATGAGGTCCAAAATAAATGCTGCCTAGCAATTTGGAGAAGACATAATGATTACCTTCTCCTCCACTTTCTCATCAACAACAGCCTCCACTGAATCAAGATCAAGGTGTTCAAGCTTCACCCACTCATCGAGCCTCCTATTAACTGCCAAAAAAAAGACTAAGCAGTTAGCATCCCCTCCTGTCTACAGTAATCAGATTGACATAAAAAATCATCACGGAAACATTGACATCAATTTACAACAAACAATTTGAAAATAAAAATATATTAGAAGGAATTAGGACAAATCCTAAGAAAGAATAAGTGGGATTTTATTTTATTCTATTACCTGTTAAGATTACATGAAAATGCCACTTACCACTGACATTATCTTACTCCTGTTTATAGGTAAGAAAGCACAATATATCTCTATGTTTCTCCTCCCTCCTCAATCCCCTTATGCCCCACAAAAACAGAAAAAAGAAATAAGAGAAGTTTGACAACTTTTAAAAGAGAAGAATGACTGATATATTGAGGATCATGTTTGAAACAAGAAAATGGTGACACCAACATCTATTGTATTCAAATATAAAAACATTTACCAACAAAATCAAAGATTCAAAACTGTAGGAGGAAAACAATTGAGGACAAAGACTGGATAGTCACACAACACCTCTAGTTTTTTTGTTCTTTTCATAAAAACAAAACCCACCCCCACCCACACCAAAGAAACCCTTTTTACTTTCCCCTTTTATTCTTTTCTCTCTAAAATTATTAGTCTTCCACGAAATCAATTGCGTTCTATCTTTGCTAGTTTCCCCTCTGTAATACAAAGCCCCAAAACATAATCCACACATTGTCACACTTAAAATTAATAATTTGCAACAATCCAAGTTCTAACCAAGCGTCACTAGTACTACAAACATTTACGAAAGAGCAATGTTACTATAAATCCAGATTCACGGAACCCTATATGTAACAAACTAACAATAACCATATATTAACCTGAACAAAATCCTTTACGAAATCAATTGCATTCTAACAAACCCTCAATCAGCGCAACCATTCTCAAAACTATAACACACCCAATCACATTTCAACGTCACAACCAAAACCCTAACTATTCATTAATTCAAATCAAGAAAGAACAAAAAGAAAAAAGAAAAATTAAAGGTTCTTACACTCAGTGTAATGGACGTAATACTCGTAATCGCTGGGATCAGCGGCATGAACCTTGCGGCGCTCGATGACTTTGACAGGGTGGAACTTCCCATCCCTCCAACGGCACATCACCCTCGTCCCAACCTCGAGGGGGAGAACCGACGATCTCCGCCGCTTCGACACATCGCGCTCCAACGCCGCATCTTCTAGATGGACGCGTGCACCGCCGTCGGTGGACGGAGATTTTGCCATGCCGGAGGGTGGGGTAGAGCCGTTTTCCGCACCCGTCGGTGTCTCGAGCGAACCCATGGACGGTTTTGGAAAATTGCAAATTCGCCTTTATTTTTTACAGAAAGAACGGAAAAACAGTAATTGGATGGTGAGAGGGTATTTTGCTATGGTGCGAATAAAAGAGAACGGTTGCGTGTGTTGTGGCTCCAACATTCGTGGCCTAAGATGGAAGTACTCGCAGCTTTAAAGCGTGCGGTGGTTCGGCGAGTAGTGGAATTGGTACGTGGCGGTGGTATAGCAACGCAAAGGAGGTGTGAAGGTGGTGGTTGGCGGCAAAGGTAGTGGTGGTTAGACAGCCATGACTGGGTCCATGAGAAACAAATAAAAAAATGTTTTTGTTTATGAAACAAAAGATGTCAATCCCAATATCAAAAAAAAACATAAAAATGTCAATCCCAGGCTCCCAGTGTAAAAGAAAGCAGTTTGTTTTGGAAAAATTTCCACCCACACTTTACTTTATCTCTTACGCTTTGTTCATGGGTTGATTTTTGAAGGGGAAGGAAGGGAATAAAAAGGATTATTGGAGGGTTATCCTTGTTTGTAAGTTTAAGAAATTAGAGGGAAAGGTTTTGAAGATCTTAATAAACCCTCTAAACTTCTCCTCTATTCACTTTTTTTTGTTCTCCCAATTTGAGGTATTTTGGAGTAAAATTAATTGAAATTACTAACTTATCCTCATATATTTTTAAAATTTACCCTCTTTATTTTGGAGCATCAATAATAATTATAGAATATTAATTATGTTAATTTTTTTTAAGTAAGAATAAAATTGTAAAAGTATGTCTTATACCCTCCTTTTCCTTCCCCTCATACAATATGCACTCCCAAACAAGGAGAAAGATAATGCTCTTTTTCTCCTTCCCTCCCTCCCCGTTCCTTCCCATTTGATCCCTCCCTTTCCTTTTTCTCCAAACTCGTAAACAAGGCCTATGGGTCCGTTTGATACACATTGAAAAACAGAACAGAGAGAACAGTATAAGATAAGTAGTTTAGTCATAGCATAACTTTTTGTGTGAGTAAATACCCAATTTGGTCCCTGAAATTATAGGGTCGTATCAACTTAGTCCCCACATTATCAATATTTCAAAATAATCCTTGGAATTTCAAAATATAGCAAATGCATCACTGACATTATTCACTTAGTTTCAAATGCATCCTTGACATTACCAACTTAATGTCATTAGTCCATGCAAATATCAACGGAAGGACGAATCTGATTAACTTTCTGCAATTTCAGGGATCATTTTGAAATATTGATAATATGGGGACTAAGTTGATATGACCCTACAATTTTAGGGATCAAATTGTGTATTTATTCCTTTTTGTGTTGTATGATGTTTGATAGTCGATGCACAACACAAGTAATTTTGTGTTGTATGTTGTTTGATATGCTTATGTACTGGACAGAACAACATACAAATAACTAAAATATCCTTTATACTATACAATGTTTGATTTTTATAATGAAAAGACACAAAACAAATTTTTTGAATTTTAAATTATTTTATTATTTATTATTAAATTGTTATTAGGTGAATTCTCCGGTACCTCAAAGATAACTTTATCTTGCCTAGATAATCCAATCGGATGGTGCGAACTATTTGACTTGACTAACTAACATGACTCATTTAATTGAAGTTGCGCATTCTGGTTAGGTAGAATAATTTTTATCCCAAAATTATTGGGAGTACAAGAGAAGGCACCTTATTATTCTACTGTACTCTTATTTATATTTTATTAATAACAAGGATATATTTTCAAGTATTATTTTATTTGTATCATTTTGAAAAAATAATTTTCAATTTATAATAATGCTGATAAAGTTTTATCTATATTTTTATAATTATCATATTATAAAATAAAATAATTTATAATAAATTATTGAAATGCTTCAAAAATTTATAATATAATTATAGATATACATTGTTAATAAAATATAATAACTGAATATATGTGATGTAAGCAAGTGACTGATGGAATTTACAATGTGAGCTGAGGTGCGGAACACGTACTTACTTGTTATTATATATTTATCAGAGGCGTTTACACAGTTATCTGTTGTTTATAAAGAATTCATAAAAGAAATGTTGTTTATAAAGATGCGCGGAAGACGTGCAAGCAACGTGGGTTTCCATAGGTGGGAGTAGTGATGTGTGGAAAAGAAGGGGATGAGAATGATATGTTTGACATTTCACTTGCACTATACTGGGGACAAAAAGTTGTCCTTGATTAAGTGAGTAACAAAATTTGATATTTCTGTTCTATCCTTTAACCTTTTTTTTTTTTGTACTGTCCCATAACCATTTTTAACATCAAATAGAGAACAAGTTGTTTTGTGCTGTGTTGTTCCTTAAAATATTGCAAATCAAATGGACCCTAAGGGTGTGTTTTGGAGGTGCTCTGGAGGATGGACCACCTTACAAGTGGTCCATGTGGGTGAAATATATGTATCATCTGTTAACAAGTAAATTCGATGTATGTATCATAAATATAAGTTTTGTATGGTCTGACTTATAAAATTAGTTAGTTGCTTTATTGTCCAAAGTGTTTAATTTTTTTTTCCGTCGGGTGTGGCTAAGTGAATCCATTATAATTGATTCGTTAAACAAAAATTAATCGATTAACCAAAATAATCTATTTAATAACCCAAATTTAATCGATTACTACTTGTAATATCATCCCCTTGTAATCTATTCAACATGCCACTTGTAATCTATTTAATGTGCCAACTTCTATCGATTCACAAACTGATCCACCAGATGATCATCTTCGAACGCCTCACCCTTAGCGTTATAGCGTAGCGTAGTAGTATAAAATTTTACGGAAGTGTTCCCAGGTAGCATCTCCGGTAGCTTCATCCCATATGATCTTGACCAACGGAATGTTTTTACCTCGGAGTTCCTTTATCCTTCTATCCACGATCCTAACAGGTAGAGCTTCATACTCAAGGTTATCTCTTATACTACTACGCTGCGCTATAACGCTAATAATTATAAGTGGGGTCACCAATGGGACCTCCTAGGAAGGGGTTGTCTCACACCTCTTCTCTGCCACAGAGTCTTCTCTCTCTTCCACCCTCTTCCCTTCCACCACCACACAACCCTTCCACTCTTTCACCATCTTCATCCCCATTCACAGACACAGCAAACAACCCTTTCTACATCCCTATTGTTAAAGTTGTGAACTTGGACCTTCCCATTGAAGACCCAGGAATGGAAACGCTCAGGGTTCAAGGTGATGGAAGGGTCAGTTGCAGCGGCGGTTGCAGGGAGACCATTGATGTGTAAGATACTGAAGTATTGGTGAGGGAGGTTGCAGCGGCGGTTCGCAGATTTGTTTAGGCGGAGCCACCGCGAACGCCTCCATAGAACCACCATGAACGCGCTACAGACCCACCGCCGCCACTGCCTAGAGCCTCACCGTCCAACGCCTGGAACGCGCGGCCAAGAGTCTCACCGTCCAACACCTGGAACGCGCAGCTAAGGCCCAAAGAAGAGGGAAAGAGGAAAGAGGGGCGTGAGAGAGAGAACAAAGGAGAGAGAGAGTTCGGTGAGATCAGAAGGATTTATTTGCAAATTACTATATTATGAATTTAAATGTTAGAGACTATTAAGCAATTGTATCAAAAATCTATATTACCAGGTTGAGGTAATAAATCTAAGCTATCCAAATATTTTAACAATAAATCTAAGGGCTAATAATGGTGGTCCACCGTGGACCACTTGTACCTAGACAGCACCGTGTTCGGATAGGGTATTTCAAAATTCCAAGGTATTTAAAATATAAGGCAATTGAATTGTTTCATTTGAATTACTTTCATTTTGAAAATCCTTTGTTTGAATAGAGTAACTCAAATTCCTTGTATTTTAAATTCTTTGTTTGGATAAATGAATTTAATTTCCTTTGATTATAAAATTGTATTTTTCAAAAATTATTTAAAAAATTTGTAGTGGTGGGGTGGCCGACCGACGACGGTGGTCCGGCGAGCGACGGTGGCGGTCCAGTGAGATTCACATTAGAGAGCACACAAGAATTTCAAATTCCTAGGTTTGAGATGGTATTTGAAATCCCTTAAATTTAGTTCAAATGAAATACCCCATAAAATCCATTCATTTTGGAAATCTTCCACATTTTATGTCCA
Organism: Ammopiptanthus mongolicus; assembly: GCA_039655645.1. Taxonomy (NCBI): domain Eukaryota; kingdom Viridiplantae; phylum Streptophyta; class Magnoliopsida; order Fabales; family Fabaceae; genus Ammopiptanthus; species Ammopiptanthus mongolicus. Next base: position 16,230,169 of record CM077344.1, on the reverse strand, counting down.
AACAAGGTATTTTGGAGTAATGTATTTTAATTACCGTTTACAAATACTTCACCCTCTAACATTAATCCAGGGCATTTGGTAGGAGGATTTTTTTTCGTTTCCCGGGAATATTAACTTAGAAATCATATTTCCCACGTTTGGTGTGCAATTTTTAAAATATAAATTCCCAGGAAACTAACATTCCTCCGAATCTTTTTTTGCTACATTTCCCCCCAAAACTTTCCCATGAGGAGGGGTGAGATTCTTAGATTCTGGGTTCTTCGAAAAGTTTTAATAAGCTGAGAAGACTGTTATGCCCCATCTCTGTGTTGCCTCTCCCCTAACTCTTCATCTTTTTACCATTGAATGGTGACAACGGGCTCAAACGATGATGGCTTTTGGCTCTGCAACTTTGATGACAAAAAAGGCGCTGGCTTGGTGATTGGAATGGGGTTGGGTCACTCACCTACTCAAATTTGTAGTCTTTCCGGGATAGTGTAACGCCCCAAAAATTCTTATCTGTTATATTTAACTGTCTGCTATGAATAAATTGATTGAAAACGTAATTCGGCTAATCATAATTAATAATCAGAGGCTGATACCTATAATTCTTTAGGGAATTCGAAAATTCAACCCTAATCTCATAAAAAGGTTGATTGAGTTTTAGGTGTTGTTTAGAAGCGGAGCTGATAAAAATATTATCAGGCTCGAGAAGTTTTGGGCTTAGACCCGAGACCAGAAATGTTTAGGCCTGGAGCTGGGTCAAGGCTCATAACCTAATATCCTCACCTACATGTCACTATCACACCTTCTCTCCTTGTCTCCACTTTTTCCCAACAAGATCTTCACCTTTACCATTTTTTGTAAGAGACCAAAATGTTTTTCCTTACCGACCCTTTTGTTCCTTCCATATCAAGTAATACTCATCCATCAAGTCAAATCCCCTCCATCCATCTCAATCCTCCATCTCACCACGCTTGGAGTGCAAGACTCATTTCCCTCCCTTTCCCCTCATCATATTCAAACCTAAGGAGCCAAAGGGAGACAAAGAGTCTCATTTGCTCTCTTCTCTCTCATCCATTTTCATCGTCTCTAAGGGTAAGAACCTGGTGTTCATCTTCAAACTCCATTGATGAACCTTTGAAATGCACACTGCCTTACATCTTTTCTTGTTCTTTTAAGAACTAACTTCATATCTCTAATCTTTTCTTCATGCTCTTCATCTTTAGTGGAGGAGATTTCTTCATTGGAGGATTCAAGCTAAGATTCAAGAACCACCATCTCCTTGAAAGTTGAAGCTCTTGTGGTGAGCATCTTATCTCCATCGTTCTCTTCATTTTCTACTTCAAAAACATGAACTCCTTGTCATGTTCATGGCATTTTCGAAAATGACCTTCCTAAAAGTTTCTTATTCTCTTCTAGGAAGCCAGTTTGGGAATCTTGGAACCTCACCTCTTCTCTTCTCAACCTTCGAATCTTCAAAGGTAATGGGGAATGAACATTCTTCTCGTCTCATAGGTGGATGAAAATAGCTTCTAGTTTGGGTGAAAACCCTAAGTTGTGAAGATAGGTCTTCCTATCTTGTGTGGTTGTGTATTTGGTGATTTAGTTTGTAATAATCTTAGTTTCGTGCTCTATATGCTTGTTTCATATCATACATGATGCTATGGTTTGAAAACGGTGAAAAACCCTAGCCTTTACTTTGGCCAAGGTAGGATATTTTGATGGTATGTTTGGATCTATAATGTTTATGAGTTGTTCATCATATTCATGTGCTTACTATGCTTAATATGAGAATGTTTTGGTGAAGTGAGACGTCACTCTCAGCCTTGTGATGGCAAGTTTTGCTTGAGTGTGTGTAAGGGAGAAAATTACCTTTTGAACTTAAAGGACTTGTGACTAATCCAAAGATCATGCTTTTGAAACTTACGTTGTTAAAGGATACAAAGTTTTATGAGTATTTTGGAACTATAACTTGTTTTAATTTCATGAAAAACCTAACTCAAGGAGGCGTGAGATTGTTCAAGTAACTTGAGTTACCTTTATGAGGCCTAGTGATGGCTAGTTTCTTGGAGAAATACGTCATTAGACGTCAAACGCACATTGATAGCATTCGCATATGAAGTTCAACATGTTGCATTTTGTTGTCAGTTAAGGCCTGTGAGCCTAGGAGTTGAGCTTACACCTTGTGCGGGTGCGAATATAGTGGTGATGACCGGTTTGACCTAGGAGACGTTGGGTGTGTAACTTCATATGTGACCAGCTGGTAGCTCTTCTATGCCATGGTAAATCAAAATCTCACACCAACGCTCTCGACTAGACACTGCCTTGTTCAAGATTGGTGTAAAGCGTCTTTGCATAAAGCCAATGTACACTCATGATTTCAAATGTCTTAGCACAGTATAGCCCCGATCACTCTCTCCAACGTTTGTCTAGCTCCATGGAGTAGGGATTGTGTCACATCACCACATTGTTGGTCCTTGCATCATGACATCATCCCCCATGACTTTGAATTGTTTATTTGAGATGCCTTATGATTTGAAGTTACATGAACAACTATGATGATATAACCTGTATATATGATTATATGAGTATGCTTTGTTTGTTGTGTCGTGTCATCTTCATTTGCCTTATGTTATGATTGATGAATGGGAATCTGACCTATTACTTTTATTCTTCTGTTACGTTTTTCCCTTGTTGTTGTAACGACGACATTGTTCCGGACGAGAACGATGCCTCCTTACATCTACGTTGAATTCCACAGAGGAGATGACTCATGGATTGGACAGAAGGACACTTGGCGCATGGAGTACATCGGAGAGACCTCTATCACCATCCGAGAGAGCCAGAGCAGTTGCTTATGGCTCACCATCCGTCTACCTCTCCATATGGAGTGACATCAGAGCAAGAGGACAGGTCCGTGGGCAGTGACCAAGATAAAGGTTATTGGACCATGTTCCTCTGCTTCTTCTTTTGGTTGCCCTCCAAGGGGAGATGGTGTCCCGCCGGTTGCACCTCCAGTTGTAGCATCTATAGTTCCCCTTTTGTTGAACCACTGGTGCCGGTACCTGCTTTTCCTGCTGCTGCTGCGGATGACGATGTCTCTGCGATACTTCCACCCTGTGGCCCACCTGCTGTGCCGTTGCACCCCCACATTCGGTATACAGCCCGAAAGAACGTTCTCTATAAGCCTAGCCCTATTCCGAGGGAGCCGGTGCCGATTATGATTCCTAGGAACACAGAAGAGGCTTTGGCGGAGGACTCGGAGGCAGACATGGAGTAGGACCCAGAGATGATTGTTGAGTCTGTCGAGGAGTCTTTAGAGTGGTAGTGTGTGTGTTGGGTCAGTCTGGTTGTCTTGGTCATTAAGTCAGAAACCTATATTTTGAGGAGCTGCGACTCCTAGTCTCTTTTTTTATATTTATTTTAACTATATTTGGGATGGTAATAGATATTTGGCTACCTTGTTTTATATTATGGAACCTTCTTTTACTTTGATCTTATATTTTGGCAGAAAATGATTCTAAGGTCGAACCTATTGTGAAAATGTTTATGTCACGTCACGATATTATTTATTATTTTACGTTTTCGAAAAGAGAAACCGTGTTTATGAACAAACCTAAGATTTAATTTCCGCATATCTTATTTTCGGCCTTATATTATGTTAAACAATGTCACAAACAATGTACCATTCGAGAAGGGTGTTACAGACAGAGCCGTGGAAATCTTATTTAACTATTTAGTGTTCAAGCTTTTGGTGTTCTTGTCCTCTTTCTGTCTCTCATTTTGTTGCTATGATAGTGACAACAATACCCCATTATTGGATGTAGCAAAAAGAGAGAGTGGAGGGAGGAGTTTGTAGGTGTGGGAGAAGATGAGGCTTTGATGAGACGATAGAGAAAACAAGGTTGCACAGACAAAAGAGTATTTTTGAGAATAAATATGATATTCCCAGGAAATATGTAACTCAACCAAACATGGGTACAAATAACATTCTCAGGAATATTTAAAATCTACCAAACACATTTTAAGCATTCCCTGCAATCATGATTCCCAGTAATCATCAACAAAAAAAAAATCCTTCTAACAAACGCCCCTATAGTGAACAAGTAAGAGTGTCATTGATTTAATAAAGTGCATAGAAATCTTAACTCACTTTATTAAATTAAGGATGAAAACATCTTTACTTACTCACTTTAGAGACAAACTCACTTTAAAAGAGTTTTTTTTTCCTTTTTTTCTCCTACTAAATTGACCAATTTTGAATTTAAAAAAAAAATGTTTAAGGGCAGATTATACTCATACTCTATATCTCTCAACTTTATTTATATACTATGTATCTCTCAACTTTATTTATATACTATGTATCTCTCAACTTTATTTATAACCAGCCTTCCTAAGATTAAATGGTGTTAGCCAACATTAATGTGAATGGTTAAAAGACGACTAGATGCCTAATTTAGTCTTCAAAAAATTTGTGGGGACACTTTTAGTTCTTGACAAAAATAAACTAATCACTTAGTTCCTTAAAATTATAAACCTAGGATACATTATTCCCTATGTCCAAATCCATTTGTGAACGTTCGTTAACTATTCTAGATGGTCTGTTAAGTGTTCTATGTGGCCCATTAAGTATTGTACATGACATGACCAACATTTCCATCATGGAAAATAAAAAAACGCAAAAAAAAAAAAAAATAGCAAAATGTCTTTGTGCATAATTTGGATCCAACATTTCCATCATGGGAGTCGAAGAAACAAACCCATAAAAGTGATCCAAGTTAGTCTTTAAAATTATTATTCGTGACCCAAATTAGTCCCTGAAAATTTATTCGTGGCGCAAGTTAGTCCCTGAGTGCACAACTCAATAAGCACCAAAAGTTCGCTGTTCATGGGGAAGGGCAACCCAAATCATTATAAATGATTCCTTGGTACTATACTCCATCGATGAGGGACTTAACCCTTAACAAAAAAAGAACATAATGTGTATAACTATATTGTGCATAATTTGGAGAACTAGAAGTAAATTGTAATCTGATGTTAAAAGAAGTATGAGCATCATGCAAAGCTTCTGTGATGCTTGAGCATCAAACTGTGCTTTGATATCTTCAATCAGAATCTTGAATCCTCTCGCAATCAATTCTTTTGAATATTCTATCATTTTGTCCATCAAAAACTGTCTTTGAAACTCAGATTGGAGAAAGCGAGAATGAAGGGTGAAGATGTCATATTTAGGGTGCTTGGCTTTCTTCTTTGGAGAGCGGTCGACAAGCGAAATGGTTTGTGATATAAACTAAGTTGTGTTCATAATATTTTGTTAAGGGATCGTCCTCGAATTGAATTCTTGTCATGAAAATAAGAAAGAATAAAAAAAGGAAAACTTAAAAAGAGCGCTTCTTGAATACCCAAAAGCAGCACAACTTCTTTGAAGAAGTAGGAACACAAAGACAAGCTTTGTACCTTGTTACCAATAGCGCACATACAATTAATAGGAAACAAGAAGATTGAGACGCATAAAGGTGTAAACTTTAGTGTTGATGTGCCTAAATAAAGAACATAAAAAAATTACAAGGATTAAACAAAGAAAAGATGGAAGAAGAAAGAGATGAAGAAGAGACCACACCCTTTTGAGAGTGATAAGTCCAATGAAGATTCACCACAAAAGTAAGGAAACTCTTAATAAGAATCAAAGATGGTTCACCCAAGAACCTAAGAGAACAATCTCTCAAAAACTCATAAAGGAGTGCAAAATTATAATATCAATTCCAAAGTGAGAAACAAGGATAAGTCAAGGCTATTTATAGCCACTAAGAAGCATCTAGCTAACTCTAATCTATGCTAGGATATGGGCCAAGCCCAAAAGAGGAGGTTGCATTATTTTCCTAAGGTGGGGCTTTCAAAACCTCTTTAGCGGAAAAACCCCTTTACAAAAGAACCACGTATTGCACATGAATCACAAGGATATTATATTTACCTCTTGAAGCGTAGCTTTACCGCGAACACTGTGAGCGCGCCAACGACACCAGTTAGCCAAAAACGTTGCTACTTGCGATGCTCATAACTTTCGCTCCAGACCTCGTATCAAAAAACGAACGGTCAAGATGTAGAATCAAGTTTCACGAACCTGCTGTCCAAATTTCAGCCTGATCCAATGGTTAACGAATCTCGGATCCCGAGATTACGATAACCGTCCAGCCACAACCACCATAAGGAAAGGCTTCTCTATCACCAGTATTGCAAAGTAACAATACCTCTACTTAGTCCATGCGAGCAAACCAACGTCAAAGATAGCGTAGTGCTAGCTATCAGGATTGGGAGAGGCGCAGCACACAGAGAGAGAAAAAAGGGCGCTCCTGTCAAGGGTGAATAGCAGACGTTATGAGTGTTTTGTGTTGTGTGTCACTTGAGTGACGTGCACAGCTTATTAATAGTTGTCACTCACTTAACCTAACCCACTTGGGCTACAGTGCGCTACAGGCCCAATATTTAATTATTAATTAAATCATAGTTAATTAATCAATTAAACCTATCGTCATTTAATTATTAATTAAATCATATTTAATTAATCAATAAAATCAATCCCATTTAATTATAAATTAAATCATATTTAATTAATCAATTAAACTAATTCTCTGAACATTTGCTCTATGTATGTGATCCTATAGATTTTCAATTAATTGGCAATAATATTAATTATTATTAATCATAGCAATAATCAATTAATATTATAAACAATGAGTGGCATACTACAAGAAAATATGTGTTTAGCGACCGAATTTAGCTACCGAAAAACATCTGTCGCAATTAGCTACCGTATTAGCTACCAATTTTGAGGTTTTTAAAAAATGGTTACTATTTTCATTTAGCTACCGAATTAGCTACCGAAATAGTGGGTCGCAATACATGCGGTAGCTATTTTAGTCGCCAAATCTACAATTTTGGAAGCCAAACTTATTGACCTTTTAGCTACCGAATCAGCGACCGATTGGTTACTATTTTTACATTAGCGACCCCTTACATTCGGTAGTTAATCACTTAGGAGATCAGAGACACATTTAGCGACCGATTAATTTCGGTAGCTAATCTAAAACCCTAAATCGTGTCCCTTCCCCCATTTTTCACTCTCTCTCTCTCTATTCTCGGGAAAATTCTCCCAACTCTGCACTCAGTTTCCGCTCTCTCTCTCTCGCACTTCGCACTCAGTCTCCCCCCTCTCTCTCTCGCACTCTCCTCCACAACTGTCATCTCCCTCCCCTCTCGCATTCTCCTCCGCACACATCCACCGGAGACCACTGGGAGGCAACCACCGGAGACCACCCTCTCTGATTCCTTTCCTCACTCCGAGCACAGGTAAGCTCCTCTCACTCTCTCCATTTGGGTTTTTCCATTTGGGTTAAAAAGCGCTCACTACCTCCATTCCATTTGGGTTAAAAAAAACTCATTGCTTCATGAAATTAGAAATGAATTCACAACCCATTCATATGGGTATCTCTGTAACTTTTACTTTTTGGGTACTATCCAACAACTGTTATGCATTTGGCTTCGGTGGTAGCTGTGCACTCACTCATAACCTCAGTAGTTCAGACCATAAAGGATTTTTGTGATTTCATAATAGTTGCTTTCATTATATCTGACATTATGCAGAATGATTTCAAAGTAAGTTATATTATTCTTACACTATACCATAGTGTGGCAGAGATTGAATTGTGTCCGGCATGTAATATGTTTACTTGATGTTTAGTTTTATGTAACTTTGTCTTTGTTTATTTTTTTTTGAACGATGAATGTGTCTTGATCTATGTGATGAATGATGCAATTGTGAAGGTCTCAATATCAATCAACATAAAACAAAAAGTAACAAAAAGGTCATACTAGAATCCTCAAAGATGACTTTTAGTTAGATCACAAAAGCAAATTTCAACTTCTTGTATATATGCCATTGAAAGTAAATTAATTATATGTAGAGCATGCGCAGAGCAAATGTTGGAAATCTTCATGTGCAACTAAAAGGACAATAGTTACTGAACATAGAAACTGACTAAGGAGGCCCCATAGACTAAATTTAAGGAATTGCCACAGGTAATAGTAAAACATTCTACTTATATAAATAAAGATTAAAGATTAATAATATAAGGAGCTAAAAAACTTTGTAGCAACTAGCAATGTAAAATAAATGTAAAAAAGGATTTGAGACAAGCCAGGCACATAGTTAAGCAGATTATCTATCTAAAGCAATGAGGCATGTCTAAATAACAAGTCATGTATAAACACACAGGCATACAAACAAGACTGCATGTATCATATACACAATGATACGTGTGGAAGTCCAATCAATATCAATTTAATACTTCAAGCCATTCACTATAACATGCACATCCATGTAAATCTACAAATGCATGCACTCATTTTCTCAGAGAGAAAAAAATAATCTAGGATCTACACATTGAATTTTATAGCATTGATATCTTTCTGTGCTTTAGCACTTACCAAAGAGCCTGTGTTATAGGCATATCTATCAACTCTATTGTTTGTAAACCAATAATCTAGGAAAGGGCCTATTAACAGTAGTGATGCAGCCTGTGCAGGTGCAGTATGTCCCAAAAGGTTGAAGGAACTTCGTGAATACTTTTGTGTTATGTTGATTGATATTGAGACCTTCACTAAGCATCTAATCTTTTATGTTGGTTTTGGCAGATTTTAACTGCAAAAGTGAATTCAGGGAATTCTCGTCAGATGCCTCAAAAATGAATGTAATTTGTTGCCATACAAGAGAAATAAAAAAAATGGGCTCTTTCTCTATCCATCATGAATGAATGTAATTTTTTAATACTACTATTTATACAACTAATTACATGGGCTTGATCTTTAATAAGTTGTATTGTTTGCACAATTAAAACTTGTTCTGCTGACTTGCTGCAAGCCTTGGTTTGATGTCATGTTTCTGTTAGAGATGTTCCTATGATTTTAAACTTCTCGGGCTTGATGCAATTTTATTGTGATAACAGTTAGCTTAATGGAATTTTTCCTTCTTAACTTGTAAATTGTTTTGAACTCCAGTAAATTGTTACTACTCTAAGTTCAACTCTTGTATTGTCATTTTCTAATAGCAATGGTGATAAAAATAGGAAAGTAAGTTTGCTTTTGTTACATATTGATGTATTTCAAAAATGGATTTTGATATTACAGGTGTGTTTCTCTCTCATTAAAGTTGTCCTCAACTCGCAGTTTGCTTGGACAGAGGTAGATGGATGTTTATAATTAGTTTGATTTTATTTCATTTTCATCATTTACTTAGTTTGATTTAATTTGTTAGGTCTCCTCCCGTGTCGTTCCCTAGGACGATGACGAGCCCGAGGATAACTGGATCCCCCACCCCCTCAGCACATTGATATTACATTTTGTTGCATTTTTTTTACTAGGTCTATTGTATTAGATTGTGTTATTTCTTTTTGGATTGAATATTAATGTATTAGATGTTTATACATATATTTGATCATTTATGTTGTTTTATTTGAGTTGAGCATAATTTTTATGCAATTTATCCCAGTTTTTAAGCAGGTTGGTAATTTTGGAAAAAAAATGGTAATTCTGTAAGATAAAAATTATTTTAAAAAATTATATAATTAGCTACCGAATTATGGTTTGATCGCTAAATTGGTCAGAATATAGTTAGCGACCGAAGTGTTGTTTGGTTGCTAACTTGGTCACTGCTAAGTATTATAGCGACCAAATTGTGGTGGTCGCAATTAGCTACCGATTGCTTCCGTAGCTAAGTCGGTCTCTAATATGGTCCTCAGAACATGAAATTGGGACCATTTTAGCAACCGCATTTTTAATATTTAGCTACGGAAAAATTTGGTCGCTATTAGCTACCGGTTGTTAAATTCGGTAGCTAAACAGTTAGCTACCAGCACTTTAGCTACCGACTTCTAGCGGTAGCTAATTCGGTAGCTAATTCTGTTAGCTACCGAATTTTAGGATTTAACTATGGAAATGTTCGGTAGCTAAACACATGTTTTTTTGTAGTGCTAGTAATACATCATTGCTACCCAATTAATTAGAATATTGGTGATATAATTAAAACCATATTGTAACCATATATAATATGAAGTCAACGTCCTTTTGTCTCAATGTCTTGATTGAAGACAAGATATAAATGTGTCATCCTTGTTAAGTCCAATTATTTATTTCTTGATCTAGTAATTGACGTACGATCATGTGGGCCCAATATCTCATATTATCCCACCTTAGCATAGCCATGCATTTCTACGTCACATACCATCAAGAGGCCTATAGACATTACTCCTATTATGTAGGAGGGACGAATCCTATCTACATCACTCACATTCCTCAACATGTTTCATTGCTGGGCAAATAACTATCTTTATAGTTGTCCTGTTACAGACAACATTTAATAGTATCAAAGCCTACAGCTACATATGTTAGGAATCGTAGTGACTTCAAGGCGAATGACTACTTCACTATGGTCACCATGAGAATCGCTTATGACTCTTACATAACTATTATGCAGCGTTCTTATAGCGGGTCACTCCAGTATAAATATTCCACTAATATTTATACATATGTGAAGACTTGATATCTTATATTTATGACTCGTGAGATGTGGTCATCAATACACTCATATAATAGTCTCAATATATTATTATTGTCTTTATTAATAATAATACTTAACTATGGATATTTATGAATAATGTTCTATTATTTAATGACATCTCACGGTCAAGTCATACTTTCAGGGACTTTACGATGCTGTAAATATGATCATCAAATATAACATAATAAATAAACGTCTTATACATATATCAAATATATGATCAAAGTCATGATAAAAATGATTATCTATTCAAAATAGAATGGCCACTAGGGCTTACCCCAACAAAGGGAAGTTATTCTCTAACACACGTATCTCCTTTATCTCTTCAGTGTTGAACAACAATGGATTGTAGAATCATGCAAGGTACACATCTATTTCTCTATCGATGTGTTTAATATGCTATAATCTTGTGTCTATAATTGATTCTAGGTTTATAGGATTTAAATAAAATCCTTCAACCTGGTATTGGATGGAGCTCTAAACGGTGGTTCTGGTGCAGGTGGACGTTGGCTGGAATTGGTCTCAAGTTGGTGTCCACATGGGTTCTGTTGGCGAGTTGCCGGGGCTGATTGACGAATGCGATATAGGCATGTTGTATGTGGCGCTGCTACTGGTTAGACGGATTTGGTGCGGCGAACCTGATTCATGGTGATGTGTGACAGTCTAAGGTTGCTGGTTCAAGCTATTACCGTGTTTGAGGACAAGGGACTGGTATGACAGCGCCTTATACTTTCAGGTACCAAAATAATGGTTTACTCAAAAAAGTATTAGGAGATCGATGTATTAACATTAAAAATATTTATTTCTCGAAATTTTTTTTTTTACTTAAGATCATCTGAATTTGAAAAACATGATATAAATTTTTTTTGCTTATCATCATTAATTATTTCTAATATAAACTTTCACTTCAGAGCCTATTTTTGAAAATGTTAGAAATGATTTGAGAATTGTTTCTAGATTTTGGGATGATGGTGTGGAAGATGAAATTGATGATAATTCTCCTTTGGCTCATAGGGCTCAGGATGAAAAAGGTAGTTCACCTAGCTTTTCAGTTATTTTATTTAAGTCTAAAAAGAAGAAGTTAAGGCAGGCAACAAAATCTAGTGCTTACAACACCCGATATAGGGCTGGTCCTCAAAATTTCACATAATGAAAATGTTCTGTTGGAATGTTAGAGGCCTAGGTAATAAGGAAACTAGGCAGGTTCTAAAAAATTGTGCATGATTTATAAACCAGAATTGGTTTTCTTATCAGAGCCAATGACTCATTTTGAGCAGATTCCGGGTTCTTTTTGGCAACATTTAGGGCTAAAACCTTTTGGATTTAATATTAGAAACAATAAGTCTCCTAGCTTGTGGTGTTTGTGTGAGATCTTTATATATCCAGATTTGATTTTTGCATCAGATCAGATTTGTGCATTTTCTGTTGTTCATGATAATCAGGTTTTCTATTTTGCTGCAATATATGCTTCAACTTCATATTTAGTTATAAGAGTCCTTTGGAAAGATTTGGCAGACCTTGAGTAGTCCTATAAGGCTCCTTGGCTTTTTGTGGGGGACTTCAATGCGATTTTAGGTGCTCATGAGAAGAGAGGAGGTGGCCTTCCTCCCAAAGTCTCTTGTGATGATTTTAATTCCTGGACTAACACTGGCAGATTCACTCATATTTTAACCAAAGGTTCAGCTTTTACTTGGTCTAATAATAGAGTCGTTGGTTCATATACTGAATTGAGGCTATATAGGGCTATTGTTAATGATGATTGGCTAGCTTACTGGTCCAACATATCCTGCTGCACTTTACCAAGAAGTCACACGGATCATTTTCCAATTTTACTTTCTTTGTATAAAGGTGTTCATCTTAAGCCTTCTCCTTTTAAGTTTCTTCATATGTGGGCGGAACATCCTGATTGTCTTAGATCAGTCAAAGAAGTTTGGTCTAATTTTTGTAGTGGTTGCTCGATGCAAGTTTTATCTTGGAAGTTAAAAAAACTAAAGCCTGAGTTCAAGGTATGGAATAAGCAGGTGTTTGGTGACATTAATTTAAAAGTGAATCAGGCTTTGGAGGCCGTGGAACAAATTCAACTCCAGATATCTTTTGTTGGATTTTCTGAGTTGATTCATCAGTAGGAAATTAAGGCCCAAATAGAGCTGAACAAGGCCCTTTCTTATGAAGAATCTTTTTGGAGACAGAAATCAAATGTAAACTGGTTCTGTCATGGTGATAGAAACAAATCATTTTTTCACAGATTAGCTAAGATTAGAAATTATAAGAAACAAATGTCCTCTTTGAGGAAAGGTGATGATATTCTGACATCTTAGACAGAGATTGAGTAGCATGTGATTGAATTTTATTCTTCCCTTTATGCTACTGATAATTCTTGCATTAATAATGGTTTGGTTGAAAAGGTAATTCCTAGTTTAGTGTCTATGAAGGATAACTGCATGCTTACAAATATTCCTACTGTTGAAGGGATTAAATCTGCAGTGTTTTCCATGAATGGTGATAGGGCACCAGGGCCTGATGGTTTTGAAGGAGCTTTCTATCATTCTTTTTGGGAGGTTGTGGGTTCAGATGTGTGCAAGTCAATATTGCAGTTTTTTGGTCAGAACTGGATTCTTCCTGGTCTTAACTCTAATCTGGTTGTTTTAATTCCTAAGCATCCTGAAGCAGATAGAATTGAAGATTTTCGGCCTATTGCTCTTGCAAACTTTCAATTTAAAATCATCTCAAAGGTTCTAGCTGACAGATTATCCATCATTGCACCTAATATTATCTCCTCACATCAGAGAGGATTTATAAAAGGGAGACATATTTATGAGTGTATTGCTCCGGCTTCTGAGACAATAAATATGTTAGACAATTCAGTTCATGGTGGGAATTTAGCACCTAAATTTGATATAAAGAAGGCATTTGATACACTTGATTGGTCTTTTTTGTTGCAGGTGCTCTCAGCTTTTGGTTTCCATGTTTCTTTTACTAATTGGGTGAAGACTATCCTCTTCTTTGCTAAGTTGTCTTTTCTGGTAAATGGTAATACTGTAGGCTATTTCTCTTGCAAATGGGGAGTGAGACAAGGATATCCACTTTCCCCTCTTCTCTTTTGTTTAGCAGAGGATGTTCTTAGCAGAAGCATTTCTATGCTTGTGGAATCAAAACTCTTGAGGCCTATGGCAGGTCCTAAGAATTTCATCACTCCATCTCATATTTTATATGCGGATGATATCATGGTTTTTTGTAACGGACATAAGAAGAATATTACTATGTTATTGAAGCTATTTAAATCTTATAAGATGAAGTTTCAGGTCAGCATTTGAGCTTAGCTAAATGTAGGTTTTTTGCTGGTTCAGTCCATCCAAGAAGGTTAAGGGTCATAAAAAATACTCTTGGTTTTTCCCAAGGTTCCTTGCCTTTCATTTACCTCGGAGTTCCTATTTTCAAAGCAAAACCACGAGTATCTTATTTGCAGCCGACTGTTGATAGGATTAAGGCTAAATTGGCTTGTTGGAAAGGTTCTCTTCTCTCTATTATGGGGGGATACAGTTGGTCAATTCTGTTATCAATGGTATGCTCTTACATAGCTTTCATATCTACGCTTGGCCCATTTCTTTGATGAAATCTCTGGATAGGTGGATCAAGAATTTTGTTTGGTCATGAGACATTCATGTTAAAAAAGTGGCAACTGTGGCCTGGAAAAAAATTTGTTCTCGAATGGATGAGGGTGGCTTAAACCTGAGATCAATCAGAGATATCAATGATGTTGCAATGTTGAAGCTTAGTTGGGATATTATAGTATCTTCAGATGATTGGGCTGGTTTGTTGAGAGCAAGGTTTTTTAGAAAGGGGCATGCTACGTCTATTTATGTCAGTTCATCCATTTGGTCTGGTATTAAGAGGCACATTCCAATAATATATCAGAACTCAATTTGGATATTAGGAGACGGTTCAAAAATCAACTTTTGGAGAGATATTTGGTTGCCCTTCTGTCAGTCTGTGGTAGAATTTCGTAACATTCCTACTAATATTCATTCATTATTATCTGCTCATGTCAAGGAGTTCGTTGTGGATAATTGTTGGTCCTTGCCTATAGAATTACATGTCAGATTTCCTTTACTATTGGCAGAGGTTAAAAAGGTGTGTATTCCTATTAATCCAGTAGAATCCGATTATTTAGCTTGGTCAAAGTCTATTGTTGGTGAATTATCCTTCAAGGAAGCTTACAAATTCATTAAGCCTGTTGCTAATCCTTTGAACTGGTGTAAGTTTATTTGGAAATCTTTCATTCCTCCTTCAAAATCATTCATATTTTGGAGACTGATTCATAGGAAAATGCCTACAGATGATAACCTGCGAATAAGAGGCTATATAATTGTCTCAATTTGTTCCCTATGTGGTGTTTCTGATGAAAGTGTTGACCATCTGTTTCTATTTTGCAAGTTTGCTCAGTATCTCTGGTTTGGGTTATCTAATATTCTCAACTGTGTAATTGATCTTTCTTCTTCAAGAGCTGTTGTTTTAGTTTGTGATGAGGGATGGAGTAGCAAAATCAAAAACTTGATTCTTGCTGCTATGACTAATGCCTTCTCTATTATTTGGTTCAGCAGGAATCAATATCGTTTTAAAAATATAATTATTACTAAGGAGTATGCTCTAAGCTTAATTATTGCAGCTGCTCATATGGCTGGCTCTTTCTCTAAAGGGAATATTTCCAATTCCATTGATGATTTCAGAATCCTTATAGCTTTTTTAGTTGAATGCCACATTTGCAAGGCTCCCTCCATTAAGCAAGTTGATTGGTTACCTCCTTTATGTGGATGGATTAAATGTAACACAGGTGGATCAGCTAGAGGTTGTCCAGGCCATGTTGCTGGTGGTGGTCTTTTTAGAGACTCTTCAGGTTCTGCTATCGGCTGCTTTGCTTCCTACCTTGGTATTTTTACTGCTATACTTGCTGAATTCATGGCAGCAATATTAGCAATTGAATTTGCTGATCACAAGGGTTGGAAATTCCTTTGGCTTGACTGTGACTCCAAGGTGGTGCTTGATGCCTTTAGTTCAAAGATTGGGGTGCCTCGGCAGTTAAGTAACAGATGGAAGAACTGTCTTCATGTTGTTCAGCTTTTGAACTTTAGAGTTTCTCATATTTTTAGGGAGGGCAATTGTTGTGCTGATAAATTGGCAGTTTATGGTGTTTCTAGTCGTTCTTTTACTTGGTGGGATGTTATTCCTAATTTTATTAGGGAGGACTTTTTTAGGAATAGGTTAGGCTTGCCTAGTTCTAAATTTAAATGATTCTTTTTCTCATGGGTTTTTGGCTATAGTCCCCCCATGTTCTTTTCTGTATTCTTTTCATTCTTAATATATTTTTGATGTGCTACAAGTGATTGTTAGAGTCTGGGGTGCCAACATAGTTGAGATGCCTTTCTCTATAGTGATGCATTTGCACATCAATAGTTTTTATTAAAAAAAATCATTAATTATTTGAGTCAGACTACATGTTAATCTAATCATACCCATATTATATATATATATATATATATATATATATATATATATATATATATATATATATATATATATATATATATATATATATATATGTTTATGTTTAAGTACCTACATACTATTTATTTAAATATATTTTTGATCGTGCATGCTTAGGTTAGTGTTTTCATTTATCAAAATATATAAACATATAATTACAATTATTGTGGTCCTCCTTGCTGACAACGTTGTATGAATGGCGGGCAATTCTAACATCCTCCAATTCTAACCGGTCATCTAACAAAAAAATCAGAGACAACTGGTATCAGACCTACAAAATATTTTTTTACCGGTCATATTTTTTTATTGGTAATTCTCTTCACTCAATTATAACACCCAGAAAAACATTTATTCTCCGATGGCTTTGTCTTTGCTTGCCTATCAAAAGATGAAAGATTTGAAGAAATGGCTTGAACAATCAGTTAAAGCATAAAGAAAAAAAAAGAATAGAACTTGCAACCTTAACGAATGAATCCACTATAAATGGAAAGGAAAGGAATTGCCACTTTTTCCCTTCAATAAACGCAACCTTCTCATAATCTCTTCAATTCTGTGTGTTCCTGAAATGACACCCTTTTGCTAACAAAACGACACCACCGCGATTTTTGTCTTCTCTCTTTTTCTTCTTCATTTCATCGAGGCATGTTATTTGCTCACTCCTTCCACTCTCATGCATTTTTGGATTAACGGGGGTGGTGATGCTTGTGAGGGGTGGCTACGACGGTGGGTAAAGAAGGTGGTCATTGTTGTTTGAATCTTACAAGGAGAGAAAGATAGAAGGAGAACGGAGGTGAGGGACCCACCGGAACAATATGTTTGTTGGTGTAAGCCCTAATGGCCAATATATATATATATATATATATATATATATATATATATATATATTATATCATGACTTTATTCTATATATTATATATGAAGCATTTATTTATTATGTTGTATTTGATGATCATATTTATAGCAAAATAAAATCTTTAGAATTGTTAGTTCATTTAATAGAACGTCAAGTATGACTTGCATACTTGACCGTGAGATGCCATTGCATTATAGAACACTATTCTTAAATATCCATAATCAAATATTATTATTAATAAGGACTATAATAATATATTGAGACTATTATGTGAATATACTGATGATCATATTTCACGAGCCATAGATATAAGATATCAAGTCTTCACATAGGTATAAATATTAGTGGAATATTTATACTAGAGTGACCCGCTATGAGAACTTTGCATAATAGTTATGTAAGTGTCATAAGCGATTCTCATGGTGACCACAGTGAAGTAGTCCTTCGACTTGAAGTCACTACGATTCCAAACATATGTAGCTGTAGGCCTTAATATTATTAAATGTTGTCTGTAATAGGACAACTATAAAGATAGTTATTGAGTCTGCAATGAAACATGTTGAGGAATGTGAGTGATGTAGATAGGATTCGTGTTGGAACCAAAGTGGTTATGGTCCATATAATCCCTTAAAGTTTTGATGTTAACAAAGAGCTAATTTTAAATGAACAAATATTTGCTATGGACTAATGATTTATATTAAGTGTGCAGGATAAAACTTAATTGAGTCCAAAGACTTTATCTCGTCCAACATGTCCAAAGACTCTATCTCGTCCAACATTTAGTCTTAGTTTACTACTGGACGGTAATTTATAGAACCTTGAGTCCAAAGACTCTTTCGGTTACCTTTTGTAATAGCTAGTCCAATAAATGCTTTTATATTTCAAGCGCGAATATTCTGTAAAGGCATTTGAATTTATTATTCCCTGTAAAAGGCTTATACCCTTGGGACAAAACATTCTTTGTAATATTCGTACAAATGTAAAGCATAAGCCAGAATGTCTTTATCACTTTAAGAAGTTGACCTCCCTCATTTGGAAAGACAAAAGGCAACTTTCGTTCTACTCAGAGGATATGTCATCACCACTTTGAGCTATCTTCGTGACAGTCTATCCTGCTGATCAGAAACTTCAGAAGCCATCAGACTCAACGGATCAAATGCATTCAATGCTCATCAGAACGGATCCTTTTCCATCCGTTGAAGAGTGAAGTCTGCTCAAAGACAAGAGGCTATATATACCTCCATCTTTTGAAAGTGCAACAATAACAAGAAGACTGAACTTGAGCAAAAAATACAAGTGAAGCAACACTTAGCATTTCAAAATCCTTCAAGAGATACAAGAAAATATTAGCTCAAGAGATCAAAGAGAAAATCTCAAGCTTGAAAAGCTAGAAAAGCTACTCTGATCCTCACTTTCATATTACTCTCTGTGTAGAGTTGTTTTCAAGAGTCTAAGCTTTAGTTTCGAATTCTCACATTTAGTAAGTTACTAGAACAAACTCTTTTCAAAATCATAGTTTGGTTGAGCCTGAAGAGGCTTGTCTATAAAAGAATACTTAGAGAACCTGAAGAGGTTGAGAATACTGCCTGAAGAGGTGTTGAATACTTTGTAACAAAAGGTTTTTGTTATAGTGGATAAAGCTCTCAAGTAGAGAGGACTGGACGTAGCTCTTTAGTGAAGAGTGAACCAGGATAACATCTTTGTGTTCTTTTCTCTCCCTTACTCTTATTTTAGTTTATTATCTAATTAACTAACTGGGATTGAATTGCCTTTCATTACGCTGTCTTCTTATCTTAGTCAAACTAAGTTAGCGTCCAACGTGGTGTTTGGAAGAACTCTCTTTGCTTTTAATCGTCTTAGCGTCCAATCTTGCGAAAAACATTATCTGCTTACGAAAAGAATTTAAAATTCTCTAAAACACAATTCAGCCCCCCTTCTTGTGTTTCAAACAGGTTCCTTCAGTTGGTATCAGAGCTCAGCCTCTGGGTTGAGCACTTTGCCGTGTAGAGGAAAAAGATCCTACTGTAGATTTGTCTAGACCAGGTATGCCAAGCGGGAGTCAACCTGTTATGGAAGGTACTTCCATGACCAGACCGCCGTTCTTCAACGGTACTCACTACCTGTACTGGAAGGAAAGATTCAAAGGCTTCATCCTCAGTACAAACTCAGTTCTTTAGACCAGAATCACAAAAGTTCCTAATGTTTATCTCAACTCTAACGGGACAGAAAAAGCAGAGGACGACTGGACTGATGCTGAACGAGCTAGAATGGAACTGAACCATAAAGCAAGATATGCGTTAATGTGTGCCCTCAGTCCTGACGAATTTCAGAAGATTCACGCATGTGAATCAACCAAACAGATATGGGACACCTTGTCTAATCTCCATGAAGGGACAACCAAGGTGAAGGACTCTAAAATCATCATGCTGGTTGGCCAGTATGAAATGTTCACCATGGCTGAAGGACAGTCCATCCTAGACATGATGGGTCGCTTTCAGACGATCATCAACAATCTGAAATCCCTTGGAAAGGTCTACACTACCAAGGAGAATGTCACCAAGATTCTTAGGAGTCTGCCTAAGAAATGGAGACCTCTTGTCACTGCAATCACCCAGGCCAAAGATCTCTCCACTTTGACTCTGGATGATCTTGTCGGGACGCTTCAAGTTCACGAGCAGGAGCTTGATCTTGACAATCCAGGAAAGAAGAACAAAGGGATTGCCCTGAAAGCTCATAGGTCCAACAACTCAAAAGCCTTAAAAGCTGATGAGTCCAGTGATGAAGCTGATCAGTCTGATGATGATGTATCAGACGATGACGAGCTATCCTTTATCTCCAGAAAGATGCATAATATGTGGAGAAAGAAAAATGGAATGAGGAGAAGGCCATTCCAAAAGAAAAGCTTCAAGGATCATGCTGAACCCAAGGATAAAAGTCAGCTGGTCTGTTTTGAATGTAACAAACCAAGACACTTCAAAGCTGATTGTCCTATGCTAAAGGACAAGAAGAAGTTCTTCAAAAAGAAGAAAAAGAACTTCATGGCAACTTGGGAGGACTTGAACTCTTCTGAAGAAGAAGAAGAAGAACAAGAAGAAACAAATGAAGAGGCTAACCTATGCCTTTGGTCCAATGAGCAAGAAGAAGACTCTTCGGATGATGAACAACTTGTTGTTCCCGGAGAAGGAAGTCAGGAGTCTACCTCGGAAAGAGGATGGAATGTGAATGTTCCATCCATCTTCAAGGGAACAGACTATACTTATTGGAAATCAATTTTCCAACTATACGTCCCAGCTCAAAACTATGAGTTGTGGGACATTTTCACTAACGGAGACTATCGTCCAACGATTACCCTTGAGGACGGATCAACGTCGTCCAAACATGAAACAGACTGGACGAGTGATGATATCAGACGGTGTTCTCAAAATGCTTATGCTAACTGGTGTCTTGTCAACGCCCTTGATCGTCCAAGACTGGACATGGTCTCGCAATTCCAAACAGCTAAGGAGAAGCTGGACGCTCTGGAACATCGGTTCAGACCGAGGAGCCAATCAACCTCAAATCTCTACCTGATGGTAAAAAGCTCTTCGGACGCTGAATCAGAAGATGACGAGGTATCCGTTTCTGACTCTCTTCAAGAAGCATATGATGAATTGCTAAATGATTCTTCTCTATTGCATCATCAATACATCATGCTTAAGAGAAAATTGTCAAAAGTAAATAAGGAGTTGGAAGAGTCCAACAAACTGAATAAGCAACTTGTTGAAGAGAATAATAAGCTTAAAGCTGAGAATGTCAGTCTAACTGACAAACTCACCTCTGAGTCCAGTGAACCCTATGAGGTAACTAGACTAAAACAAGAGGTATCTGATCTCACCAAAAGCGTAACTAAGCTTGTTGGAGGATCAGAGAAGCTAGACCTGATATTGAGGTACACTAGATCACCTCATGATAAGTCTGGCCTAGGCTATGACTCTGAGAAACAAAATGCGTCTCAGAAAATATCAGGGTCCAACAAAAATCACAAGACTTTTCATTCCTATGGAAAGCAAAAAGAAAATAAATTGCATGCATCCAGAACTTACTGTAAGATTTGTGGAAAGAGTGGTCACACTTCTTCAAAATGCATTTGCAAAAATAAAAACAAAATGCATGGACGAAGACCACCAACTAACCCAAAAGGACCCAAGCCTATCTGGGTACCAAAGAGTATGATAATACCTGTTGCAGATCTGCTTAGCAACACAAAAAAGACCCCAGTCCTGGTACTTGGACAGTGGTTGCTCACGTCACATGACGGGAGAAAGGTGTATGTTCCAAGAAATCCGTGAGAAGTCTAGTGGATGGGTCACCTTTGGAGGCAATCAGAAGGGAAAGATAGTAGGAATAGGTAAGATTGGTAAGCATCCTCTTCCCTCTATTGATAATGTTCTTCTGGTTGAAGGATTAAAACACAACTTGCTTAGCATAAGTCAATTATGTGACAGTGGGTCTGTTGTTTCCTTCAATAAAGGTGAATGTATGGTCAAGAACCCTGATGGGTCCATCTTATTCACTGCCAAAAGGCAAAATAATCTGTACAAGATTAATTTGGGGGAACTCTCAACTCAAAGTGTATCATGTCTAGTGTCTATTGAAGATGAGCGATGGATCTGGCACAAAAGACTTGGTCATGCTAGTATGAGATTAATCTCTAAACTAAACAAGCATAACCTTGTAAGAGGTTTACCAAAGATTGTGTTTAGATCAGACGCTCTCTGTGACGCATGTCAAAAAGGAAAACAAGTTAAGAACTCGTTTGAGTCCAAGAACATTGTTTGTACTTCTAGACCACTGGAATTGTTGCATATTGATTTGTTTGGTCCAACAAGGACTGCCTCTGTCAGTGGTAAGAAATATGGACTTGTCATAGTAGATGACTATACTAGATGGACATAGGTTAAGTTCCTTGCTCACAAGGATGAGTCTATCAAGATCTTTTCTATATTCTGTAAGCAAGTTCAGAATGAAAAAGGCATATTCATTAGCTCGATCAGAAGTGATCATGGAGGCGAATTTGAAAATGAGCTTTTTCAAAGGTTCTATGATGAAAGTGGTATTCATCACAATTTCTTTGCCCCTAGAACACCACAACAAAACGGTGTTGTTGAGAGAAAGAACCGATCTCTTCAAGAGATGGCTAGGGCAATGCTCAGTGATAATTCTGTCTCTAAGCACTTCTGGGCTGAAGCTGTAAATACTGCCTACTAAATTCAAAACAGAATATACATAAGACCAATCTTGAATAAGACTCCTTATGAATTGTGGAAAGGACGCAAACCCAACATTTCTTATTTCCACCCCTTTGGATGTCAATGTTTTATTTTAAATACTAAGGATCAACTAGGAAAGTTTGATGCCAAAGTAGATAATGGAATATTGTTAGGATTCTCTGAAACGTCCAAAGCTTTTAGAGTCTATAACTCTAGAACTTTGATTGTTAAAGAATCCATCCATGTTAAATTTGATGACAAACAGCCTGATAAGAGATTATCAGAGCTAGATGATTCTTTTGCAGATATGAATCTGAATGATTCAGATGCTCGTCCAACAACCAACAAAGACGAGGCGTCAGATGCTACGCAGGACGCATCATCGTCTCAGCAAGTTGTAAACACCCCTCGTTCATGGCAATTCATAACTTATCATCCTGAGGATCAAATCATTGGTAAACCTAATGATAGCGTCCGGACAAGGTCAACTTTCAGAGAGCAAGCTGACTCAGCCTTCATCTCTGAGATGGAACCAAAGTCTGTGGACGAAGCCTTATTGAACGATTGCTGGATCCTCGCTATGCAAGAGGAGCTCAACCAGTTTCAACGAAGTGACGTTTGGACGCTGGTCTCCCTGCCTAAGGATAAGTCTGTCATTCGAACCAAGTGGGTCTATCGCAACAAGCTGGACGAAGATGGCAAGGTAGTAAGGAATAAAGCAAGGCTAGTTGCCCAAGGCTACTCACAAGAGGAAGGTATTGATTATACTGAAACCTTTGCTCCAGTAGCTAGATTAGTATCTATACGCATCTTACTATCATATGCTGCACATCATAACATCATGCTTTACCAAATGGATGTAAAAAGTGCATTCCTAAATGGTGTAATTAATGAAGAAGTATATGTTCTTCAACCACCTGGCTTTGAAGATCAGAACTGTCCTGAGCATGTATATAAGCTTAAGAAAGCTTTTTATGGACTCAAGCAAGCTCCTAGAGCTTGGTATGAGAGACTCAGCTCTTTCCTAATGGAGAATGGCTTCTCGAGAGGAAAAATGGACACAACTCTTTTTAGAAAAGTAAATAAAAAGGAATTTATTGTTGCTCAAATTTACATTGATGATATAATATTTGGTGCAACTGATGAATCTCTTTGCCAAGAGTTTTCTGAATTAATGCAAAGGGAGTTTGAAATGAGCATGATGGGAGAACTAAAATTCTTCCTTGGACTTCAAGTAAAGCAAACTTCAGACGAAGTGTATATTCATCAGACGAAGTACACAAAGGAGCTTCTAAAACGCTTCAAGTTGGAGGATTGTAAACCTATGAATACACCAATGCATCCAACGTCCGTGCTAAACAAAGATAATAAAGATAAAAAGGTAGACCAAAAGGTATATAGAGGTATGATTGGTTCTCTCATATATCGAACTGCGTCCAGACCTGATATCATGTTTAGCGTTTGCTTATGTGCTCGTTTTCAATCTGATCCAAGAGAGTCTCATCTCTCAGCGGTAAAAAGAATCTTTAGATACTTAAAAGGTTCTACTAATCTGGGTCTCTTGTATAAGAAATTTGATGAATACAGATTAGTTGGATTCTGTGATGCTGACTATGCTGGAGACAGAATAGAAAGAAAAAGCACAAGTGGAGGGTGTCACTTCATTGGTGCTAATCTCGTCTCATGGTCAAGCAAAAGGCAAAGCACAATTGCTCTATCAACTGCTGAAGCTGAGTACATTGCTGTAGCCGGCTGCTGCTCACAACTGTTATGGATCAAACATCAGTTGGAAGACTACAACGTGTTTGTAAGCAACATCCCTATCATGTTTGATAACACTGCTGCTATTAATTTGTCAAAGAACCCCATACTGCATTCTAGAGCAAAGCATATAGAAATAAAACATCATTTTATTAGGGACTATGTGCAAAAAGGAACAATAAATATTCAATTTGTTGATACTGACCATCAATGGGCAGATATCTTCACTAAACCATTAGCCGAAGATAGGTTTATATTTATAAGAAAATATCTGAACATGCATTTCATTGATTGACTGAGAGTCCAATGCATGCGTCCAATATTTGCATTACGTCCAATATATGCTCGTCCATTGTACTTTCTGAATGCTCGTCTAATGCATTAATGGAACTCAATCTTTGTCGAAAGTCTATTATCCTTCATTCCCTTAACTGAGTCAGTTTTTGTTTTATTTATTTGCCAAAAATGCTTTTTACGGTTTCAAAGTCTGAACGTGTGTCAAGCATTTAATGCACGTCGTTTCGCTCTCTCTCTCTCTTTGAAAATACGAAAGGTTTTCGTTCTCCTTTCTTTAAAACCTAAGTGTTGTTAAAAATCAAACCTTTACAAAAAGCTTTAACCTTTCTTCTTGCAAAAGGAAAACCTCTTCTGAAAAACCATTTCTTTTCCTAAAACTCCTCTCTGAAACTATGGCAACCTCTTCTGCTGCTGGCTCTAAGGGTAAAGGAAAAACCTTTAACGCTCAGATTGCTGATGTCTTGGTTGAGTACAAGTTTAACCTATAATTCCTGGCTGATAATGGGATTGACATCTTCTCCAACATCCATGCTGCTGGATGGTCAAGCTTCTTTGAAGGCTCTCCGGTAATCTACCCTGCTCTAGTTAGGGAGTTCTGGACAAACCCCATTGTCTCTGCAAGGGAGATTCGCAACAAAGTGCTTGATACTGAAGTAATAGTATCTGAAGCAATCATCTCTAATGCGACTGGGTGCGCTCAATCAGGCATAACTGTTGAAGATGACTGGGAAGAAGAGATTGGTGATGCTTCCACCATCAGAGATTGCTTGTTGAAAAACTCGGGTGACAAACTCATAGCCTAAAAAATGACTGACAAGGCTAGGGTTCTTCACCAAATCTTGAACAAGGCTATCCTTCATAAGGCTGGGTCGAAGGACAATGTTTCAAAGGCTCATCAATTTTGCCAGGTTCATTTGATTCTCGAAAGGCAATTAAACCTTCCCCACCTACTCTTTTCCTTCTTCAAATATGCCATTGAAGGCTCTGGGAAGAACACTGCAATCATCTACGGTGCTGTTCTCTCAAAAATATTTGAGAAGCATATGGTCTATGATGACCTAAAGAACTTGGCTCCAGAAACAAAGTTCAAATACTACGGAGTTCATGACATTGACCGTGTGCATCAGCCTGAGTTTAGCAAGCAAAATTTGGTAATGATGCAGTTGGACTGCTTCAAAAAGTCCAAACTCGAAGAAAAGCAAAAAGGAGCTCAGACGCAAGGCTCAGAAGAAGCGTCTGAACAATGTGTCACTGCTGGACACTCTGCTGAACGAGCTCATCCAATAGCTAAGATTCCTTCTTCTCGTCCAAAGCTCAACGTCCAACCATCCAGAAAAAGGAAGCTGGTTCTAGCTCCCACTGATGAGGATGAAGAGGACAATCTACCCATCTCCAGGGTAGTTAAAGGACCAAGATTGGTAACCTCGTCTGCTGCACCTCTGCCCAAACCTTTGTCAACTTGGGCAAGGTCAACTCGAGCAAAGACGAAAGGTAATACTGAACCTATCTCCAGTTCAGTTATTACTTCTCCTATTGTTCAATCGTCTGAGATCGAAGACTTAACCTTTGAACCTTCCCTACCACTCTCAACCACTAACCTACCACAAACCCAAACTCTAACCTCACCAAATCAACCTGAAGACTGGTTCACACCCTGGGGAGATCACCCCTTCCAACCTTATGGTGCTCCCTACCCCAGACGGATCTTTCCTATAAGCAAATATAGACGCCTCCCTGGAGTAGACTACAGAAACAAATGCTCAATTTGGGCTGAAGTGAAACGAAAATTTCCTGTTCTATTCCTTAAACACACACCCCCCATTACTGAACCTCACCCCAAAAGCCCTCTTCCATTACCCGAGTATGAATTTGAACAACCCTCCACATCATCCACCTCACCACCTAAACTTGACTACCAACCCATCCCATACACTTCAACTAAACCTCTGCCCTCTGAAACATACAATGCCCATGGACCCTTGGTTACCTACCTTGAGAAGAAGACGTTTCCTCCAAGGAAAGTCTTTCCCAACCTCATCAAGGATAAGGCATTCCAATGGTGCTACTACAATATAAAGAGGCATGTTGTTCTTCGTCATGAAGACAAGAGAGGTTACAAGACGGAGTATGAAAGAAGGGCAAGGACGTTTGGCTTAAGCAACTTCATTCTTGATCCTGACCTTTCTTTCATTCCAAGCTATCCATCAACTTGGAAGGAGTATTCTGATGTCCGGGACTTTCTTCCTTATTATGCTGTGCGGAAGGAGTGTGACATGACTCGAGAAGCTAAGATCCATCACAACCTTCCAAAGAGATTTTGGTCAAAGTCATCTCGCACAAGAGTAGGAGTTGTTCTTCCTTGAGCTTGTCCAAGGCTCCTTATCCTAGATCCCAACAAGGATAAGGACCTTCGCAAAAGGCTTGAGTCATGGACGCTGCCGTACAAAAATGCTTTTGATCCTCTGTTTTGGACAAAACATCGAGATGACTCTGGGGCTCTAGAAAGTATTTGGAAGAAAGATCCCCGATTCAGATTTGACCCAGATGCTAGGATCTATTGGGAAAATCACATCTGGAGATGCTCCCAAGAAGCATCGTCGTCTGGATTATCAGTTGAGGAGAAAGCAGAGATTCGCGTCTACCTAAGACAATATCGAATCCGTGAAGCTAACTTCATGATCATCGATGATATCTTTGGCCCTCTTTATCCTAGAGATTTTTTGCCTATGCCTGCTATCAGATGGAGAGAAAACAAGTATGATGATACTGAGATCATACTTGAAGTGCTGCCTCCTCCACCCAAACCTATCGTTGATCCTAATGTTTCTCCTCCTCTTCCTCCTAAGCCGGTTATTCCTGAAGAGACTGGGGACACCAAAATTGTCTATGCTGACCCTTCGTCTGAAACTCAAACTGAGGCAGTGGAACAAGTTGCAGACTCTGCTCAGTCCAAGTCTCAACCGATCCCTCTCTCAATGGTCCATCCCGTTGATCCATCTCCTTCTCAGGCTCTGAGTGTAATTCCTGATCAAAGAGGTGTGGACGCAACCGGGGCCACTGCTGAGAGTTCCAGCTCGGCTATTCCTCCTGAGTTTCAAGAGTTCGTCCAACGAACCATCGAAGCCAACAATGCGGTGCTCCTTCAGCAAATTGCGGCTATGCTCCAAAATTTTACCCCAAAACCTCCTCCCTCTTCTTAAAATTTTTTTTCTTTGTTTTCAAATATACTGACTATGATGTGTTTCTCACTCTTTTGTCTGATGACAAAAAGGGGGAGAAAATGGATTGATTGAATAATTGAATAGGTTAAGGTTGATTGAATACTTAATTGATACATATGCCTTAAATGCTTATATCTGTTTTATATGCCTTAGATGGTTAGATGCTTTAAATGATTAGAATGTTTGTCTTAGGGGGAGCCCTTCAGCTCTCTAAGACTCTTTGTTCAATCAAAATTAGTATGTTTTGTCATCATCAAAAAGGGGGAGATTGTTGGAACCAAAGTGGTTATGGTCCATATAATCCCTTAAAGTTTTGATGTTAACAAAGAGCTAATTTTAAATGAACAAATATTTGTTATGGACTAACGATTTATATTAAGTGTGCAGGATAAAACTTAATTGAGTCCAAAGACTTTATCTCGTCCAACATGTCCAAGACTCTATCTCGTCCAACATTTAGTCTTAGTTTACTACTGGACGGTAATTTATAGAACCTTGAGTCCAAAGACTCTTTCGATTACCTTTTGTAATAGCTAGTCCAATAAATGCTTTTATATTTCAAGCGCGAATATTCTGTAAAGGCATTTGAATTTATTATTCCCTGTAAAAGGCTTATACCCTTAGGACAAAACATTCTTTGTAATATTCGTACAAATGTAAAGCATAAGCCAGAATGTCTTTATCACTTTAAGAAGTTGACCTCCCTCATTTGGAAAGACAAAAGGCAACTTTCGTTCTACTCAGAGGATATGTCAGCACCACTTTGAGCTATCTTCGTGACAGTCTATCCTGCTGATCAGAAACTTCAGAAGCCATCAGACTCAACGGATCAAATGCATTCAATGCTCATCAGAACGGATCCTTTTCCATCCGTTGAAGAGTGAAGTCTGCTCAAAGACAAGAGGCTATATATACCTCCATCTTTTGAAAGTGCAACAATAACAAGAAGACTGAACTTGAGCAAAAAATACAAGTGAAGCAACACTTAGCATTTCAAAATCCTTCAAGAGATACAAAAAAATATTAGCTCAAGAGATCAAAGAGAAAATCTCAAGCTTGGAAAGCTAGAAAAGCTATGTGATCCTCACTTTCATATTACTCTCTGTGTAGAGTTGTTTTCAAGAGTCTAAGCTTTAGTTTCGAATTCTCACATTTAGTGAGTTAGTAGAACAAACTCTTTTCAAAACCATAGTTTGGTTGAGCCTGAAGAGGCTTGTCTGTAAAAGAATACTTAGAGAACCTGAAGAGGTTGAGAATACTGCCTGAAGAGGTGTTGAATACTTTGTAACAAAAGGTTTTTGTTATAGTGGATAAAGCTCTCAAGTAGAGAGGACTGGACGTAGCTCTTTAGTGAAGAGTGAACCAGGATAACATCTTTGTGTTCTTTTCTCTCCCTTACTCTTATTTTAGTTTATTATCTAATTAACTAACTGGGATTGAATTGCCTTTCATTACGCTGTCTTTTTATCTTAGTCAAACTAAGTTAGCGTCCAACGTGGTGTTTGGAAGAGCTCTCTTTGCTTTTAATCGTCTTAGCGTCCAATCTTTTAAAAACGTTATCTGCTTACGAAAAGAATTTAAAATTCTCTAAAACACAATTCAACCCCCCTTCTTGTGTTTCAAACAGGTTCCTTCAATTCGTCCCTCCTACATAACATGAGTAATGTCTATAGGTCTCTTGATGATATGCGACGTAGAAATGCATGGCCATGCCAAGGTGGGACAATATGAGATATTGGACACACATGATCGTACGTCAATTATTAGATCAAGAAATAAATAATTGGACTTAACAAGGATGACACATTTATGCCTTATGTTCAATTAAGATATTGTGACGAAAGAACGTTGACTTCCTATTATATATGGTTACAATTTGGTTTTAATTATATCACCAATATTCTAATTAATTGGATAGCAATGATGTATTGCTAGATGTCGCCCATTGTTTATAATATTAATTGATTATTAATATGATTAATAATAATTAATATTATTGCCAATTCATTGAGAACCTATAGGGTCCCACGCATAGAGCAAATGTTTAGAGAATTAGTTTAATTGATTAATTAAATATGATTTAATTAATAATTAAATGGGATTGATTTAATTGATTAATTAAATATGATTTAATTAATAATTAAACATTGGGCCTGTAGTTTACAGTGACCCAAGTGGGTTAGGTTAAGTGAGTGATAGTTATTAGTAAGCTGTGCATGTCACTTAAGCTAGAGACAATACAGAGCACTCATAACGGCCGTTGTACTCTATTGACAGTTGCGCCTCCTTTCTCTCTGTGTGTGCCACGCCTCTCCCAATCCTGATAGCTAGCACTACCGTATCTCTGACATTGGTTTGCTTACGTGGACTGAGTGGAGGTATTGCTACTTTGCAATACTGATGATTGAGAATAACCTCTCCCTTTGTGGTGACAGCAATAGTGTTCCTCGGATCTGCTGCTCTGTAGCTATGTAGATCAAGTTGCTTTTCACACCGTAGCAGTATTCATGATTTACCAAGTGCTGCTGACGTGCTCACAGTGTTCGTGATAAAGCTACGCTTCAAGAGGTAAACACAATGTCCTTGTGATTCATGTGCGATACGTGATCTTTTAGTAAAGGGGTTTTTCCGCTCAAGAGATTTTTATAAATTGTTTTAAAAATTATCCCTCTTGAAACCCCAATACGGTTCCCTTCTTAAAATCTCAACTGTGTAATTTTTTCAATAATACATTAACAATGTAGATCTAAGGAGGACCCATCCTCCAAATGAAGATCACAGGATTGAAAACAATCCCATGAATGGCGAAGTGTGCACCACGCATCATCAATCATTTTTTTTCTCCGGAAACTCTAGATCATCAATTTGGAGAAGAAGACCAATTAGGAAAGAAGATTGTCACATGATTTAGGATTTTGATTGAGTTTTTTATCTTATTTTTTTATTTTGATTTGGTATTCCCATATAGCTCCATCATATACTATCACCTGGATGACATGCTAACTCAGCTGCCTAGATCATTACTTAATTGCCACCTATGCTAACATTAACTGCATTAGTAATAGATTTGACGAAAAGAATCATTTTGTATAACGTCTAATAGATAACGGACTAAAACAACACCTTGTAAAGATAATTAAAATGAGGGGCCAAAAGTATATTTTAGCTATTATGCTTAGGGGCGTTCATTGGTTCGGATCGACCCGATAAACCCAAAAATCCGACCAGAACCATTTAAATTAGTTCAAATTTTTTTGTCTGGATCCAAACCAAGAATCCTCGAACCTAAGAATCAAACAAAATCGAACTGAGCCAATTACTATATATATATATATATATATATATATATAAACGAGTGTATGGACCCGTGTCATGCACGGGGGAATATGCTAATTTTTAGGATTTGATCAAAAAAATATGTAGTTATAGCTTTCACGTTTTTGCTTTGATATTTTTTGTGGGAAATTATATACAAAAAAAAATTGTTAAAAAATTATTTTGTCTGAATCGTCAATCACAAAGTGTAACAGATATTAACTTAATAATTATTATTAATATCATAATGATTCTTAATTGCAAATAGTAAGTACATATTGTCTTGTAAATATGCATTCGTGCCTGTTACACCTACAAGGCACACATTCTAAGTGCAATATCATAATATTTATCAATATTAAAAGCTAGATATAAAAAATGTTTACATGTGGACAAAAAATAAATAAAGGAAGAATAATGTTATTTTAAAAAGGAGGTTTATTTGAAAAGAAATTGAATGATAATACTTTAAAATATTATTATGTATATAAACAAAATAAAAAAAATGTTATTTATTTCTTCCACTACTTTAGTATCGTATTTCTCTGAAGATTTAATAGTAAATATATATTTTCAAAGCAACAACTGTATTTCAAGCTGATTAATCATTTGATTTATTTCTCCCATTTCCTCGTGTAAATTAACCATTTATAGAAAATATATTTATTCATTACATCATTTTTTTCTCTATCTTCAAAATCTATTTGATTTATTTTTTTCATTTTCTCGTGCAAGTTAAACATTTTTAAAAATAATATTTTTCTATGATATTATTATTTTTATTCTCTCTTGAAAATCTATTTGCTTTATTTATCCTCTTTTTTCGGTGTAAGTTAAATATTTTTAAAAAATATATTTATCTATCATATTATTTATCCTCTTTTTCCGGTGTAAGTAAAATTTTAATATTTATTATATTTCTTAATATTTATATATATTTTAATATTAGTATTTTTCGAAACCAATTGATTATGATTTGTTTTTCATGCAAATCCGAATCAAATTGACCCGTGAACATCCTTAATTATGCTATTATAAGACTTTGGTAGTGATGAATGCTTGTGTTAACATTTTAATGAGTGCTAGCAACACACTCTCTAACATTTTTTTTCCAACACGCATCCTCCTATTGGTTGAAATTCATATGGTCCAACTTGAATTTTATATGGCTCACATGAACTTCAACCAATAGGAGTATGTGTTGGAACGAGAATGTTAAAGAGTGTGTTACTATCATTTTTTCTTAGCATTTTATGATTAAAAAATAAATTAATCATAAGACAAATAATAATAATAATAAAAATAAAATCTTGTAGAAAAAAATAATTAAAATAAATTGATATTACGATGAAGGGTATTGTTGTCATTCAGTCCATCAAACCGAAACCCTAAAGTACCAGCGACCTCTATATTAGTGTCCCTGTGTATTACCAGCCGCTGCAACTTGTCTCTCCCATTCCATATCAAATGGTAAGCCTATTTTTCTCCTTCGCTTTGTTTATCTCCTTCTCTATTTTCCATTCTTATTTCCCTTTACAAATCTTGAATCTCTGCGTGATTCTTTTAACACCTAGTTCTCTGTAAACTATATAATAATTGGTTCTAGTACTCTATGCTTGATTTGCTTGAATACTCAATTATTGTTCATTGAGCATTCATACATAATATGGGTGTGTTACAGACTTGGTATATGACTGAGATGAATTTCTTTTACCACAAGCTCCTAAATTAATTGAAACCTTTCTTTACTGAATCTTCCTTTCTTTTCTCTGTTCAATATTTGTTTTTCAAAAGGCAAAACCATGATTATTAATTATTATTATTATTATTATTATTATTATTATTATTATTATTGTTTTTGTCACTAGCATATCGTGAGCAGAATGCAGTATCCGCGGATCTTATCAGTCTCTAACCTGGACAAGAAAATGTGATATGGGAAGTGAAGTCTGAGAGTAAGGACAAAATCTTCCCCCTATCATATGAACATATGGTGATACATATCTGATGATAAAAAATGTAGCCCATTATGCCATTAGATATGTATCTCCTTATTTTCATGATAATGGGATCGAACCACTTGATGAAAAAATAACTTTAAACTCTTTCAGCTTATGAGAAACAGAATGGAAAGAACTATTGGTCTCCTTCAACAGAAACATGCCAGAAACATATCTGTTATATGTAATATGTATGTTTCTCAATCTGACCACTAGATTGCAGGTATATTATATATTCAGCTATTGATTTTTGTTATGTTTGTTTTAGATTTTCAACCTGTAAAATCCGTTGGAAGAAAGCTATAAATACTTTGTTTTGTATAAAAGTGCATTAGGAAGCCAAATCTGTATAGGAACCGTGTTTTTTCCTTTTGCATTTAGATAAATCTAAACCAAACATGCTCAAAAGCATCGTTAGGCTTTGATTTTTTGCATCATTTGTTTTCCAGTTTGGCCCTATATATTCTATGCCAATGTTTTACTAACCGTCATATACTCTTGTTTTATCTTTTTATTTGAAAGAATACTGTTTATAGGAATAAAAAGTATGTTTCTCAGTTTGATAGTGCCCTTCATTTGTTGATCTGCTTCAAAAAGGTTGTATAAATCATTGCTATAGTTCTTTATTTTTCTAACCATGTTTATTATGTTGGTCACCGTTTTATGTCATGTCAAAGCAATACTGTATTATCCTAGTTCAATAGGGGTGATTCAAGGTCTCATTAAGTTGGGGATGGTGATTATGACACGCATGCATTTTCTATTTGCGATATGATATTATCCTTGTTTCCAGCTTTGTGATATTAACCAGGGTGTGGTTGTTTCTAAAAATCTTGTTTAGCTCTTCATATTGATTATTAAATCTTGTTTCCAGCTTTGCGATATGATATTTAAGTATGTTAGTTTATTTATTATATGAGTAATGTCAATGGATGGGTGCATGGTTTCGGAAAAAAGTTAAATTTAGAAATTAGGACACCTTGTTGTTTTAAGTCTCGCTAACTCCCAGTCCACCTTGTTCTTTTATGCTATGTTTGGGAGTTCTGAACGAGATGAGTTGAGTGGTTAGTAATGAAGTGGGTAGAGAGATAAAAGCATATCACTTTATTGTTTGGAAGTTTAATGAGGGGATCCCAAACCACAATTTGGAGGGTATAAAAATTGGGAGATTGGGTGGGATGGAATGGTTTGAACCATCTTAAACAATTTCACTTCATTACTTACTAATTATCTCACTCTATCCTTTCAAAAATAGCCTCAAGGGGAATATGGTGCCATTAGAATCGGTGACCATGGGTAAGAGGGGAATGTCTATTTTTTGTTAAAATATCCTCTTCTACATTCAAGATTTTCATTTGCTTAAGAAGAGTTATAAGGTGATGTAAAAGACAATAAATTTTTATTTTTATTTGTGTGGATGTAAGTATTATTTTGGCTTTTGATACATATTATTTTAGGAGAATGTCTATTTTTGTTAAAATATGCTCTTTTTGCATTTGGGATTTTCATTTGATTAAGATGCATTGTAAGGTGATGTAAAAGGCAAAATAAATTTATATTTTTAATTGTATGAATGTAAGTATTGTTTTGATACATATTTTATTTAATGCGGGAGGGATTATCGGCTAAGGCCCTCCCAAAAACATCACGGGCTAATAAGGTGATGATCTTCGATTCCCAAAAGAATCTATTTCCAAGCCAACGGTTAAGATATATATTATTTTTAATTATTTTTAAGTAGTTTTATCTAAAGTGGAAGCATTTTAATTTTTATTTTACCAAAGGAAAATGCTAGATCTTCGTAAAAAAAGCTATGAATGATGTGGATCCTCTTCCAATCAAGCTGCAATCCTCATCACAATTACCTTCAAACCAGCCATCGCAGCTTAATCACTCCTTCCCCATCGCACAGCAGAGCTAAGTCCTAGTAGCTGACAACCTCTCCTCCATTGCCCAAGCATTCCCGCTGCCATGATCTCGCAAACATCACAGCCCAGCAATATTGCGACACCCTTCACTATCTCGTGCCATCGCTGTGCCTGTGCGTGCCTCTGTCGTTGTAGGGCCCAGCTTCCATCAACGTTTGTGGTTCCTTCAATTATCCAGCAACCTCTTCTGTCGTTCCAAATCTCTCCTTATTTCAGTTCCTCTCAAATATATGGTGCCACCACAAAATTGTATCACCCCACAAGCAGCAATTCAAGGTCATGGAACGAAAAGATCTAGTGCGTGGTGGTAGAAGGCATAATTCAGTGCCTCAAAGGGGGAATAATGAGGAACTTACGAATGTGAATAGGAAGCTGAGACTTAAACAATATTCTACCTTGTTGGGTGATTGTGCTTTGAGAGAGACTTTCAATGAGGGAATGACCATTCATGGAATCCAGATAAAAATGAGGTGGACCTAGATATTCATTTTCAATGAGGTAATGACCACATATGAATATGATTATACTTGATGAAATGTCTAAACAAGATGTGTCGTGGATTGCATTAATTCAAGGTTTTGTGACTCAGGACAATGGCGATGAAGATATTGCTTTGCTTTCAGATGAGAAACAAAAAGATAAGGCCAAGAAGAAGAAAGTGATATGGCCAAGAAGACCCGAGTAGTACAGTGATAATTTACATTTTTTATGCTTTTTATTTTAATAAAATTATATAGTTAAAAAAATGAAAAATCAAGCCACATCATTTGTAGGTATTTGACCAAAGGAGATTCGCACCAAATAGCGGTGCTATTTGCCAAATTCACCTGTATCTCTATTTCCGAATTCTGCATAATTTATTGAAATTACTGTTTAGTATTACTAATGAGGTAAATGAAATGTTTATTTCTTAATATGTTGATTACATGAATTGAAAAGTAGCTATGTCTTTCTTAATGATATAAATTATTAATTATGTTATGAAAATAAGCATAAATAATTTAAGAAATTGTAGTTTAGAATTTTTCCTTACTCTTCATAAAATTAAATGAGTGAAGAGTCCATTTGGATATATGGAATTATAGTTTACAATTTTAAATTTAGAATCATGAATTAGAATTGGATAACATATATCCATGTATGCAACAAAGATAATCAATAACAATTGTAACACTTGTTTTTAACTTTTATTTTATGCTTAAAATTGTTTATTTTAGGCTAAGAATTAAAAATAATATAAAATTATTATTTTTCAATTTCATGAAGTTGAAGGAATTTGGATTTTAATTCTAACGTGCTCAGTAAACAAAATAATTGAAATTGTAAGGTCCAATTCCAAAACTCAATTTCATGTCCAATGTCATGTCTAATTTCATGCGCCAAATAACACCTTCAAGTCATTGAATAAATCTCAACACCTAAAGACTTCTTAAAATTAAGAATTTTAATTTAATAGTATTAATTTATTATGTTAGGTAATTAGTCACATCCTAAATCTTATCTGTAACATCCCTGTTTTCTGAAACCTTAATTGAGATAGATGACTTAAATTGAGTCATTATATGCTTGTTAATAATAATAATTACTTTTATGGCTTGAACGTATGCTTAGAGTATCTCAAGAGTAGGGATGAATTGTATAAGAGAAGGACGAGGAACAAGGAATCAGGGGCGGAATGCTCAAGCGTGGAGCAAGGCAACGCTCTAGCGTGGGGCAGAGTGGACGCTCAAGTGTGGTCACTCTGACCAGTGATTGGCACTGATGGGACATAAAGTGACCCGTGACAGAAATGCGTCATAGCTGGCGTTGGAGAGGTGGTGCGGAACTGTCAACGCTCAAGCGTTGTCAGCTGGGAACAACTTTATAAATAGAAGCCGTTTGTATTTTTGCACGAAAATTCCTCTCCCAAAACAGTGAAAGCCAGGTTGAGAGAGAGAAAGTGAGTATTTGAGACGATCGAGCTGTCGGAACGCAATTTTGATTGAACGGTTGTGATCATTGCTAAGTCATCTTCAACTTTGACGGATTACTTTCTCGATTCGTCCAAGGTAAATTCGAATCCCTAACACGCGTTTTTCGTGTTCTTGGCGTTCTTCGAGTCCTTACCCCTTTCTTTGATCTTTTTGAGTTTGCGTTTAGACTAACACTATCATATCTGTGTTGTGCTCGTGATTAGAGCAAAGTTCGCAATCGTGATTTCTTGCGGATTGAAGCTTGAAGCTGTGGCTACCAAGAGGGACTTGAGGCTATTCTTCGTGTTACTGGGTGTGTGGGACGACGTGCCGGTGGTTATCTTGGAGTTCGTGCGACGACTGCTATCAGGTAGGGGAAAGAAACGTAATATCGTCGGGGAGGTAAGCTTTAAATAATATATATTGATATCTTGATATGCGTAGGACGACCCAAACCCTACTAGAGGTTGTTTGACTTTTAGGTTGATTTTACTGTATATTGAGGATATATACTCTGTGATTGGTATTTAATATGATATATGTTATGCTTACTATATGCTTATGATTGATTAAATGCTATTTTTCTGTAAGTTGATTTTAATGTTGAATCTATTGCTGGTTGTTGTTTATATGCTGTTGTGAGTGTTGATGTCTGAGTAGAGCTAGGCAGTGATTTCTGATAAATTGGGAGATGAATGCGTGGTGAGAAAGTTGAGGATATATATATATGTGTCGTAGTGCTCAACCTAGAGATACAGTTGATCTGTTGATGTTGTGATGTCAGTTGATACCCGATTAAGCCGGTTGAAAGTTGGTCGTGGTTGTTTATAAGTCGTGGTTGAGGCACTAAGTGTTAATCCTGAGATGAGTCGGTGAGATTCATGTTGCATAGTTGTTGTTTATCACTGTGTTGGCATACGGGCGATTCCGATCTTATCTGCGGGGAGATGATCGTACCGATTAGTTTGGCGTAGGGGCGATTCCGATTTTACCTACGGGAAGATGATTGTACCTGTTTGTCGAATTATAGACAGACGGGCGAATATTTCGACCTAGCCTGCGGGCGGGGGGATATGTATTTACCGAAAGTTGAGTTGTTAACGGACAGGCGAATGTTTCGACCTAGCCTGCGGGCGAAAGCGCATGTCGTTACCGTAAGTTGCGTTGTTGACGGACGAATATTCCGACCTGGCCTGCGGGCGGGGAAATATGTCGTACCTATGAGATGAGTTGGGCCTGTGGGCTTTTGACTGAACCCTACCTTATGGGGTTGGCATAGTGATGACTGAGACACCTTGATCTGTTGTAAATGTAGCGTCGTGATCACGTCCATATAGTTTTCAGTTGCATGAGTGTGAGAGACAGTAGTTAAGAGAAAATTATCTGGGAGTTGTTTGGTTATCACTGTTGTACTGTTGAGTGTTGCTATCTATATAAATTATTTTATAGCGCTGTTTTTTCCATTTATGACATATTACTGTTTCTTATCCCCTGTATTTTTCTATGTCATATTTTATTTATTCTCGATTGCACGAGAAGATCCTGATGAGGAGTTTTCAGAGGAGATTGATGGCATACCTGTTGAGCCTGATGCTGGTGGGAGAGCCTCAGATCCCAATGCTGGGGGACCTTAAGTTGCTCTATGCAAAGGACGACCGTTTTCGGGAGACTGACTATTCTCAGTGAAGAGTATTATATATGGGCCCGACTACCGTATACTTTAGAGTCGTGGTTGGGTAGACAGTCTTAGTTTTGTTATGGCCAGTACATGGGTTTGAGTGAAATGTATTTTGGGGTCAGGAGAGAAAGTCTGATGTATTTTTATTTTCGTTGTTATGCTTTCAGTTTTTTTTTGTTGCGTATTCTGAAGTCTTTTATATTTGGTATCAATTGTTGTAGGCTCTACTAATGGAGTCAGTACTATTATGTCTGTATATATTATTATGGTATTAGTATACTTAATGTTTTAATATTTTCGCAAATTTTGTACTATCACGTTACGCTATAATGCTAATAATTATAAGTGGGTTTACCAATGGGACCTCCGAAGAGGGTTGCCTTATTATCCCCAGTCACTAGTTCCTTACATAATTAATATTGACCTTATAGAATAAATGCTAAAATAATAAAATAAATCACGCAGGTAATTATGATACAAAATTATAAGTTTTGAATTAATTAGATGAACCCTACAAATTATAGATAAGGGCGTGAGAGTCATTCACAACCAAGAATACGAATGATATACATTTATTTTCTCAAAGTTCTGATGAGCAAACACAATATGCATGAGTCAGATCCATATCCATAGGTTTATTGAGTAAATGTCCACCTCATGAGATTCAACAATGGAAGATTTTGCAGATTTAACATAATAGGCTGAGTGGCACCTAAAGGTGTCAATTTGGGTCCAGTAGCTGGCCCGCCCCGAATAAGCATGATTTATGGCTGGATTGGATCAAAGGATTGTTGGCCCGAAAAAAATCTGGACCAAGTTGGCTCGGCCCGTGTAACGTCCCGATTTTCATTCTTTTAATTATTCAGTATTTAGGTAATTATATTTTATTGGATAGTCTAGAGAGTGAAATAAATTATTCCGAGACCATAGTCACGCTCTATGCTATCTTAGGAAGCTATGGTTAAATTTTGGTCAAAAACTCAGATGGAGCCCGGTCTGCGATTTTCACCGACAGTAGTGTTTTACTACTATCAGGACCTAATTTAGACTCGTGAACGAGACAATTAGTCTTAGAATCACGTTTCCTATATTTTCGAAAAAGTTCGTCCTGACGTTCGAAACTTTTTCGAAAATGAAAATAATATATTATATTTGGGCCGATAATCGTTCTAGGAGACGATTCGAGCCGGATAAGGGTTTTATGAAGCCCATGATTGGATAATTTTCATGTCAAGGCTGTGTTAGGTCATCTAGGGACTCATACCAGTGTCGTGATAATTTCAAAATATTGGGACACGAAATGACCAAATTGCCCTTGGTTCTTCTTTTTATTAAATTACCTTTTTACCATTTTTACCTTTCTTAACTCTTAAGAAAACTTAAGAAAATATCTCACTCACTCACTCTCTCTCTTTCTCGGCCCTCACTCTTTCTCTCTTCCCCATTCTCTTCTTCTTCCTCCTACTTTCTTCTTCCTTTCCCTTCTTCCTCCATTCCTCTTTTCTTCCTTCACCTTCACCTCCATTTTTCTTCAACTTCCTCAAGTTTTTTCAAGAAAGTTTGTGAAGAAAAGTTGCTCCTCTCATCCTCCTCTATCACCTAGAAGGTATAGATTTCATCCTTGAGCTCTCAATCTTCATTTTTTTCCATTGATTTTCATAGTTTTAAGTTTTAAGATTCAAACTTCAAAAATCTCTAGAAAATTGTAGAAAAATCATTTTAATGTCAAACCAATTTCTATGAGATAGTATCATCCTCTAATATCATAATCCAAGAACTTGAAATCAAATAAGCTCTCTAGCCTATTTATCTAGGAGAGGCCGAATGTATGTAGAAAAGGGGAAAAATGGGTTTTTGTTCTTTGTTCTTGATTTCACCCATTTCACTCCTTAATCATATAATCCAAGTGATTAGGAAGCTAAATCAATCTTCCACCTATATTTTTTTGGATGGTGGCCAAAACGTTATTTTGTTTGTCTAAAGGGTTTTGGTTCAAATCTTTGAAATTAATCATGGATTATGTGTTGTGTATACTTAAGGATCATAGATCCAAGAGTTAGGAATTTTTAGACATCTCTAGCCTATTTTAAAAATAGGGGCAGCAGCCTAGTCCTAAGGTTAGGGGAGTTTTTGATTTAACTGTACTGATTTCTGTTTGTGTTTTGTTGTATAGAATCGGACAGGACTTGAACATCCGACCGCGCACCCGACTGACCATTGCAGAATCGTAGTTGGAGCTGCACGTGATCATTACTAAGGTGGGGAGAAAGAACTAATATCGTCGGGAAGACAAGCTTAGTATAGAGTATATATATCTATGTAGGGGAACCCTTAAACCCTACTAGAGGTTGAGCCCTGGATGAAGTGCCTGGACCCTGCGTGTAGGTACTTTTGGGCTATCACCACTAAGTTGATATTATGGATGATGAAATTGATTGAGTTTGATGTGTTGATTTGTTTAATTGATTATCTGTTTACCTGTTGTGTTAAATTGTTGGAGTGATTCATTGTTATCTGGCTTTATAGTGATGTTTATACTGGATAAAGTAATGTTGTAATGTTATTGTGATTTGACTAGTGGTTGAGCGTTGATGAGAGTATGGTGAGTAATGATGTTGTTCGGATTGATATCGTTGTGGTCCCGACCGTGGAGCTGTGGCTCGGAGACGCAAGGCGTTGTGATGCTGATGTTCATGATGATGTGATGTTGATGTTGATGATTGATGTTGATGTTGATGTGATGCGATGTGTCGTGGTCGTGGACGAGTGTTTAGGCGTGAAGTCCCCATATCAACCTACGATGGATGTTTGTTGCATAGCATATCATTTCATACCACAACATTTTGTCCCAAAGGGGGATGTCCAATTGGGGATGTGTTACTTTAAATCCCGATGCGGGATTTGATGTGATGTAATCCCGACGGGAATGTCCAATTGGGGACGTGATGTATCAGTCGACATGCATATAAGGATATCAGCATATACATGAGGATTGATATCCCTCTTATAGGCTTATTTGAGAGAATGATGTTCGAGATGATTGTGACGGATGAATTAAGAGATGGGTGATGTTGTGTTGTATATGTTATCTGTGTTGTGTAATGTATATATATATATATATATATATATATATATATATCTGTTGTACTGATGCCCCTCTTCCATATTTGATGATATATGTTTCTTATCTCCCGCTATTTTTTGTATGTGTTGCTCTTATTTTATGGGAAAACCCTGAGGAGGAACCAGTGGCTGAGGAGCTGGACGACATTCCTTGCAAGCCTGACGCCGGAGGACGTGTCACGGACCCTAGCCTCGAGAGGTCGGGCAATAATCGTGGTTAGCCGTAGAGTTATCTCTTGGCCTGTATCTTCGTACTTTCATTTGGTGTGTATTAATATACCTTGTATGCATTACGTTAATACTGTAGACCTACTGATGGGGCAATGATGTATGTGATATATTTCTTTATATTTTAAAGCTGTGTACTCTGAAGCGTTGCATGCCGTATATTTGATTGCTTCCACGCTCAATTTTCCGCTTCGCTTCGTATTAATAAGGCGCGCTAACGTTTATTATGCGATTAAGGTTAGTTAATATTTTAGGTTCTACTGATGGGACGGCGGGTCGTCTCAGCCCGAGGGGCCATTTTTTTAGATTTTTTTTTTATTTTTCTACAATTATTTAAAAGTTAGTAATATAATTCAATAACTCATATTAAATTTTCTTTATAATTGATCTTTCAATTTATTAAAAATAAATGTTGCTAAAGTTAGTTAGTTAGTCTAATAGTTTGCGATAAAAAAAAATACATGTTTAATGACTTTTATGAAAAAATGTTTCTTTAACACTTGTTTACATATTTGAAATTGTAATTTATACTATATTTTAGTGTTATTTAATGCATATATATAAATATTAATGCATTTAAATAAAAAAGCTAATAAATAAAATAAAAATATAGGGCCAAAATGGCTCTTGGCTTGTGGAGTTGGACTAGGCCAACAAAATATTGGTTTAAATCGAATTCGGGCTAGGCTGACCCGACCCGGTTATATCCTTTGGTCGGGTCGGGTCGGGCGGCTCGATCTGACACCTCTACTGGCACCACCAAAACTCTATTGGATGCAACATTAGGAGACTCGTTGATGAGAAGACTCATGAAGATGGCGTCACTTTATTTGGTGATATGACTCAAAACTCTCATAGGTGGCATTTTGAAGCAGACCCGTTGATTGCAATGCCATCTAGATTGGATAGATTGGAAAAACAGATGGTTTAAGTGACGGTTAGTGCGAATATGGTACCATCTCCTTTTTTTGAGTTGTGCCAAGGGAAGCATGAAACTTCTGAGTGCCCAGTCATGAATGACTTACCACCACCCTATGAGCAAGCGAACTTTGTTGGGGATCAGAACATGTAAGTTAATCAATATGCAAATACGTATAACCAGAGGTGGAGGAATCACCCAAATTTCTCTTGGAAGGATTCTCAGAATGTGATGACATCACCGGGATATCAACAGGTTGTTCCTCAACCACCTCCTCGTCAAAATCCTTTCATATAAGATATCCTCACAAAATTTATGACAAGGACCGACACCTTGTTTCAAAATCAAGCGACGTCTATCAAGAACCTTGAGCTTTAAGTGGGTCAACGGCCAAAAACGCTGAAGTCAAGGCAAGAAGGTTCTTTACCTAGCACCACAAAAACCATTCCTAAAGAGCAGGTAATGGCCATCCGTTTAGGAAGTGGTAAGGTATTAGGAAAGTCTACGTAAAAGGTGAAAGAGAGAGGAAAATTAGAGCATTCAAAAGACACATCTATTGAAAGGCCTAATAGTATTTTGTTTTCGGACAACCCGCCTCTGTACGAGCCTCATCCTCCCTTTCTACAAGCTATTTACAAGCAGAAAATGGGTAACAGTTCCCTAAATTCCTTGACATTTTCAAGAAACTCCACATCAACATACCTTTTGTAGAAGCTTTACAAAAGATGCCCTTCTATGCTCGATCCATGAAGGAAATTTTGTCGAAAAAGAGGAAGCTTAAACCTAATGAGACCATAATGCTCAACGAGTTGTGTAGTACCATTACCATATTACAAAAAAAGCTTCCTTCTAAGCTGAAAGACCTCGAGCATTCTCCATTCCATGAACTATTGGAGCTGTTGTGAGTCTCATGCCACTCTTCATGTTTAAACAGTTAGGCATTGGTGACACTACAACTTGTGGATCACTCTTTTAAGCGTCCCTATGGTATTCATGAAAACATGTTAGTCAAGGTGGATAAGTTTATCTTTCCAATGGACTTCATTGTGCCTGACATGGCAGAAGATGATAACATTCCCTTGATCTTAGGATGCCCATTTTTAGCCATTGTTGGTATTGTAATTGATGTTCCAAAAGGAGAGTTAATTTTGCGGGTTGATGGTGACCAAGTGGTACTGAAGATGTTTGACCAATCCCTAGGCATTTTAGACTTATATGCACCTACTAATTGTATTGCAACCCGAAAAAGGTAAGGAGAAAGCCCCACCATGGCCTAAAAAGAATAATTGCGAACTAGGGAGTGTCATAAAGATTGAGCCAAATAGGACCTTTAATGCATCAAAGATTTCATCGTCTTACCAGAGTATGAAAGATCATTGATCATCCCTTGGTGGTTTCACTAAACCAACTTGAGGAATCTGGACCGTCAAGCTTGTGACGATAAAAAAACACTACATGCGAGGCAACCCATGAGTTTATTTTCTGCATTTATTTATTTTAGTTTGAGTTTGTTGCAATTTTATTTTTATGTTATTTGATTTTGAATAATCCTATTACTTTGAAGTTCATGTCTAAAGGCAAGTTTAGGGGAGCAAAGGTGCATCCTTTAAGGCATAGAACGGTGGGCCAAATTGCAGTAATCTTGTACTGATGTCAGAAGAAGCTTAGGTCATGGACCATACAAACCTAGGTCACAGTGCAAGCCTTCTATGCCACCTTCTGAGCTTATAGCCTATTAAATCAGGGAGTTTCTGTCCTTTATGTGCAAATTAATTTTTCCCTTCCCCTACATGTGTTTTTATTTTCTTTGCATTAGGGATAATGCTTGATTTAAGTTTAGGTGGGGAGATTTATCGTTATGTGGTCTTTCCATGAAATTTGTGCCTTTGTATTCTTGAAAATTAATTTGCACCATCACTTTTGTAACCCAAAAAAATTTGATTTTTTTTATTTGTTTTGGGTTAGCCAATTTATTGTATTGGGTGAGTGGAACGTATCCTATTCATGTTAGGTTTAAATTTTGGGGACCTAAGTTTCTAATTGGACAAAATTTTGATTTTTCCATTATGATTGAAAGTTGGTTGTGCCTATCACTTTTGCTAAGTATCGGGCTATCTAAATTGATGTGTTCTTTCTTTATTTCTTGGGCCGAAAATTTTGCTTGGTGTTATTTCATTCACCATGAACTAAAACCCATTTTTTAGAGTGATGACGTAACCTTGATATGATAGTTTGGTGATTTATTTAACTTTTTTCGTTTTTTTCATCTCTATTT
Organism: Ammopiptanthus mongolicus; assembly: GCA_039655645.1. Classification (NCBI taxonomy): domain Eukaryota; kingdom Viridiplantae; phylum Streptophyta; class Magnoliopsida; order Fabales; family Fabaceae; genus Ammopiptanthus; species Ammopiptanthus mongolicus. The sequence continues at coordinate 16,185,235 of CM077344.1, read as the reverse complement.
TTGTGTTTTATTCTTTGTTTTTAATGCTTTTACTTGTTTGATCACCATTTGGATGATTTGCTAATCATATTGAGAGCGGAAGGAGATATATGTATCTAGGGTATTGAGATAAACCATAGGATCATTATGGATGTGTCTTATACCATATGCTTTGTGAAACTTTCACAAAGAACCATAAATCTTAATGAATTTCCAATTAACTAAATTCACATAGACATATAGTGGGTTCACTATGCAGAAAAGAACTAAGACAACGCTTATTTTAGACATTTCATAGCACTTGGGAGTGCTATTTATCTTTCCGGTATTAAAGTGGGTAACCAAAGATAGCACTTATTCAAGGACACACTATCTTTTGGTGTTCCTAAGTTAGCGCGTTTGTGGGAAACACTATCTTTGCTTTTACATGCAATAGCTCATTCTTTCCGAAGCGCCATTGTGGTTGGTCTAAAGATAGTTTTCTACAAGTAATTGTTATCTTAGTTGAACCTATTATAGCGCTTTCTTGAAGAAGCGTTATCTATCCCTTTTTTTTATATATATTTTTGTTACTTTTTACACATTCCTTTGCATTTAGCATTCAAAAAATAACATTTAACATATATCCTACATTTCACTATCATGTTGAATGGATTTTTAAAAAACCCTTATGCGAGCAACACCAAATTTTATGAAACAGAATC